>OZ022258.1:57404637-58004637 GCA_963978905.1 Trichostrongylus colubriformis | reverse complement strand
ATTGGATTCGATCGCTAGCAACACTTTTTCGACCGTGATCGTCGCTGCAATTACTATGGATTTAGCTTGCTTTCTGATGATTCCACATGCCAGTTCAATTATATCAAGGTATTCTAAGAGAGTTGTCTCGTTTTCGACTCGTTGTTTATCAGTTCAGTCATCTCAATTTAAGGAAAACAAATACATGCATTATCACTTGTTCACATATCTTCTCACGTTTGTGTTTCCTTCATCTCGGTTCGTTATTTGTTTGCTGAAGCGGAAGTGGTTGTTTTTAGTTCAATCGCCATGGTATCCATAAATGTCGGCGTATTCGGTCTGCTTTCACTGTGGAACGTGAACCTGGATCCGATCTCGATGTGCACTACATTGATGAGTATAGGCTTCTCCGTCGACTTTACTGGTATCTCTCTTTCTACTTCATAAAAGCGCGTAAATATTTTGCGGGTGGCAGGGCGTGGGTGTGTGTCTCTGCGTCTCCACCTGTGCCACCCTGTCTCCTTACATGCGTCGTCTCTGCGCTTCCGCCGTACCACTGTGCCTCGCTACCCCTGAAACGCAACCACGCCCTGCCGACGCAAAGTATGGACCCCGCCTAACCTACTTCACTTGGGCGTCACTCTGAGGTTGTCAGCCCTGCCCCCATACACCCAATTGTCCTCTCTCCCACCCGCCCCGAATTAACAACCTATCAATAAGAGCAGTCACTGATCGTAGGCCAAGCCCATTCAGCAAAATCTCATAAAGGCCACGTTTTTGCACTGGTTATTCCTGCAGACTAGTGTTTTATTTCGCTGAGTGCGCCCTGGCCTCACTTGATGACGCCTCATTCTTAACAAGATAATTCGTATTCTGATCAAGTACTCTTTCCAGCTCATATTAGTTATCATTTTTATCGAAATCCAGCCTCCTGGACAACAGATGAACGACTGGCGGATGCCCTGAGGTTAGTCGTTTATTTGCTCCAGCTTTCCGATTAGTTACTATGCTTTAATGTGGGTTGTGCGAAATTTTTGGTATTAGGGCTCGTTGTAGCAAAAAATTCTTTCCAACTCTAGGCTCAGATGGAGGGGGAGGGGCTCTAAACTCCTCGTCTTCCTCCATGGCAGCCGCGTTCTCCGGCGCGCTCCGTCGCTGACGTATCCGCTAGGTCCAGTTGAATCTGTGTGTGTCGCTATCGTGCGCAGTACGTAACGTGCTCACCCGTGGGCGGGAGCTCACGAGGCTATCAGGCTCGAGAGCGAGTGAAGGAGGTTGGGTCGTGCATTTTGTAATAAATTGCGAGCAGCATAATAAAACTATAGATTCTCGCAAATATACCCGTAATCTTCTATGTTCGGATTATATTTCTTCAAATTTTCGGTCTGAAATATTGTTGAGAGTGACGCTCGTTTTTCGAAAGACTGGTACTTGTTCGGATTATACTATGCGGATATTTTTTAGTTTTGATATTCAGTCAACTTGACCGATTTTCTGGGGAGAAATCAAGAAAATGTGCGATAGAAGCTTGAGTTTCAAGCGTGGCGGCTATGGAAAAAATATGAAAGTATCGCGTTTTCAAATAAACTCGTAGGAATTATTCGGTCGATTGCTTATGAGAGATGCTGAGTGATAACCCAGTGGGGGAGAATGGGTTCATAATGGCGAAAACCTGAGAATCGAGCTCTCCTCGTCATTGTTTCACTTCGCAGACGTGTCTTGTCTTCCACTGCATAACCGCAGGGATGGGGCAATGCCAGTCAAGTCCAGCCTTTCGCCTTCTAGTCCGCTTACTTTGACAAGTTCAACCAAACTGCACCTGGTTGTGTCTTTAAAGTAATCGTCTATGGAAAAATGAACTTTTACGTCACCCATGTATTTATGTTGTATTTGCCTAACGTAGGCCGTATGCAAAGTTTCACGTGAAATGTGAATCCGGCTAAAATACAGCGCCACAAAGTCTTGGCCAAGAGGGTGGGGCCTCCGTGCAAGTGCCCACCCCGTCGTCCGCCACGGCCGGAGACGCATTCTAGGAACAGAAAGTTACGTAAGCAGTCCCACTCTCCGTTCCCAACCGCGGTGGACGACGAAAGGGGGCTTTCACTTGGAGGCCCCGCCCACCCGCTCAAGAATTTGGGGAGCTGTATCTTAGCCGGATTCTCACTTTGCATGCGGCCCTCATTTGGCAGATACTACATGTATACAAGGATAACAAAGAAACTGATTTTCCCGTGGAAGATTCCTTTGAGCATTTTGGGCTGATTTACCGAAATGCATATCGATCGTGTCGGCCTAAATAATGCAGTGGGCAAGGTAATCGTTAAGCTGATTTCAGGCTCACGTTGTTTTTCAGGTCGATTGGATGGCCGATGATACAGGCAGGCTGTTCAACGATTCTCTGCATCTCCCCTCTTTTGCTTACTGACTCCTATATGGTATATGTGTTTACGAAAACCGTTTATCTAGTCATCGGTCTCGGACTTCTACACGGGATCGTGTTCCTTCCAGCATTGCTGCTGACGGTATTTCTCTCACTGTTTTATCATTGTGAAGTTCGCTGAAAAATCCTTTATAGATCAGCAGTAATGAAGGGATTAATAAGAAAGTTGTTCCAACTGTGGATGACAAGGTGGTCGCGGTGGAAATCACCGAAATTCCGTGCACTCAGCAAAACCAGCCAAGATCACGTACGTGATTTTGAATGTATTTGACCTTACTTGCAAATTTTTCTGAAAATGAGGGAGTAGATGTGACGAATGACTTTTCAGCTCCGAATAATGAGCTGCCTCCAGTTCGGAGCTCAGTAGTTCAAAATAGACGAGAACAAGGCTAAAGGAAGATTTTAGAATAAGGAACGCTACCGGTCACAGAATCTCAAATTATAACTTTCTCTCTGATTGTGCCTCACATTGTCTCAATACGGTGCTCAATTGATGTGTGTATGTATTTAGTTCTTGGAAATTAATGACAGGTCCGTTTCTATTTCTTTATTTTCCTCTATTGTAGAAATTTCTATTATTACTGTATCATTCCTCGGTGTTGCAGTGATTTGCCGCTTCTGATGCTTGCTTTATTTTTTTCACAAGTTGTGTCGCTAGACATCTGTATTATCGAGGTCGATGATATTATTACTTGTGAAGCAGCACTTATTATCTGTGAAGTTTGTCACTTTAGTGAAATGCCATTGTAGAATTTGTGTCAGTCATCGCTATTCATTAGTTAATTGTTGGATTCCTCAATTGTTGAATGAAACCTTTATTTTTCCAGCAAATAAGTGTACTTTTGCGGGGTACTACATGAATAAATCATTCTTTTCTTGGGATTTCAATTTTGGTGATTGTACACATCGCACTGTATCTGGCGCCAAATTTTCGAGTTTGCTGCAGTTGCACGCATTACACTGCTTTTTACGCAAAGTTCCAATTCTAGTTGCACACATTGCACTGCATTCAGCGTCAAATTTTCAAAAATCGTGATTGCACGCGTTGCGCTCTGCTTAGGCTGCGTTCATACCAAATTGAATGAGAGATTTGGCGCATTCGCGTCATGCATGAGATACGTATCGATCAGAAAATGAGAGTATTGGCGCATCGGCGCATTGGCGTATCGGCGCATTCGCGTTATGCATAAGATACGTATCGATCTAGAAAATGAGAGAATTGGCGCATTCGCGTGATGGATAGGATACATATCGATTGAAAAATGAGAGTATTGGCGCATCCGCGATTTTGGATATTTGCCATAACAGAAAAAGATCAAGAAATGAAAAGAGAAGAAAAGAAATCAACCGCACGTTGGCACGTGCCGCGTTCAAAAGGGTGACGTGGCACGCCAATTCTCTCAAATCGCGGATGCGCGGATGCGCCGATGCGCCAAAACTCTCATTCGATTTGGTATGAACGCAACCTTAGCGCCAAATTTTCGAATTTGTGTGATTGCACACAATTCAATCTATTTTATGCCAAACTTCTGGAATTTGTGTGGTTGACCAAATTCTACTTTTACTGAAAGCCACCTTGCAGAAATTTGCATGATTGCGCACTACGCCCTATTTTATGCCAAATTTCCAGAATTTGTGTAGGTTCACAAACTGTGATATGCCAACTTTTGAAAATTTGTGTGATTGCACATATTTAATTTGTTTTACGCGAAATATTCCAAAATTGTGTATTTGCTTGAATTGCGCTCTGTTTAGAGCCAGGTTTTCGAGATTTGTGTAATTGCACATTTCGACTTGTTTTACGCCATATTTTCAATCACAAATTACACTTTATCTGATGCCAAATTTTCATCTGTATAATTGCACGGATTGCGCTCCGTATTACGCCATTTCCAAGTTTTATGCAGTTAACACGAACGGTTTTACCCAATTTTTACGATTTGTGCAGTTGCACACATTTCGATTTATATTATGCCTAATTTTTAAAATTTGTGTATTCGTGCAAATTGCGCTGTGATTTACGCGAAATTTCCAGGATCTGTGACATTGCTGGATTGTGCATGTTTCCTTTTATTTTATGCCATATTTCCAAAATTTGTGTGATTGCACACATTGCGCTGTGTCTCCCTCTCCCTAGTGACTATGCTCATTATATTACCTAAGCCGAAGTGAATATGCCCAATATATTACCTAAGCCTGAGTGAATATGCCGAATATATTACCGAAGCCTAAGTGAATATGCCCAATATACAGTGCGTTTCATAATTATAAGGTCACCCCTGAATTTTAGGTTTTCGCAACAACACCCCATTGAGGAATCTTTTCAGTCTCATAGACGGATTCCTCACCTGAAATAAACCTCGTATCCGATTTTTGGTTGCAGTCTCGTTTACCTTATGTTTTTAAGAATATTTTTCGTTTTTTGCACCGTTTCATAATTATAAGGTCACCCTGAAAAAAGAAAAAAGTTAAGGTCCCGGCAGGTCTGTGACGGTAGATTTGTCTTCCAAATACATCTTCGAGATACATATTCAATCGTCTTGTGGCTAGCTTCTATGTTCCGAGAGAAAAGCCCAGATTTTGGATTCTCGTGGTGCTACGCTCAGTTTGAGAGTAATTCCAAAAAAATCGGAAGCTTCCTGTGCTCAATTAGATAACATTTGAGTCACTCGGTATCTTCACATGTTTTTCAGGCTCTGGACTCCCACGTGAGATCATTGTCATTCATGAGAAAGGGATTTCGGGGACCACTTCCTACAGCACCTCACCCATGAAGCAGATTTATTTTAAATTGAACCATTCCTTGTCTGGGACCACAGCGCGTACAGCAGCGAGGAAGAGCAGAAACATCACTGAAGAAATAATGAAGTAGTTTCCGAGGCTTACAGCACACCATGAGGCGGAACGACTTCAATTCATAAAGTTGTTCTTGACCACGGATTGAAGAAAACTGAATTTTCATAGCAGTTGCACCCTGCATACGAATAATTTCATCCGAATTGTACTTTTAAGTCTGAAAATACTCTATTTGTATGGTGCTGACGAGTAGAGGTAGTACTAGCTTGGTCTGAGAAGTGCGTCGATCTAGCCGAGCCTTGGCAATTTTTGTAGGAGAAGGGTGATGGCCTGAGTGGTTTTCGGAAATGAGCTTGCATTGAACCTTGCCTCCGAAACCTGCAGAATAGACTCCAGAGACTGCTAGAAGATCCTACGAAGAAATCAGTTGCCTTTTGAAGCCGACCGGCTCTCCGTAACTGCGTCTCAAAGTATGGCAATGCTGTTGCTCACGTAAGTCGTTTAACGTAATTGCGGTTACAGTCCCGAAATACGCACGCTCAGCCATAGACAACATGTAGTCTTGGTCTCAGTTCTATTAGGGAGATCTAGAAGACATCGCCTCAAATATTTACCCCAATAATTGTCAATTCTGGGAAGCAAAACTGCTGAAACAGGCAATCGTTGAAGACTGGAACAATATCTGTGGAGAGGTTCTCCGATATTCAGTTTCTACTTCACCGAATCTGCTTGTTAATGTTGTTCTCAAACAGAAGAGGGCCACAGATTATAAGCTCCTTCGCATGCGCTATTAACTCTAGCAAATTTTCTGTTTTTTCAGGGTGACCTTATAATTATGAAACGGCACGGAAATCAGAAAATATACATAAAAATGACGGGCTGAAAGCTAATGTTATCAAAAGTCGTGTAGGAAGGTTTTCTGTGGTGAGGAATCTATAAAA
Source organism: Trichostrongylus colubriformis (assembly GCA_963978905.1). Taxonomy (NCBI): domain Eukaryota; kingdom Metazoa; phylum Nematoda; class Chromadorea; order Rhabditida; family Trichostrongylidae; genus Trichostrongylus; species Trichostrongylus colubriformis. The sequence goes on along the minus strand of OZ022258.1, from coordinate 57,998,481 downwards.
ATACTTAAAAAATTTTCGGTCAGCTGCCTCTCCTGAAAACGGAAAATTTGAGGGTGACCTTATAATTATGAAACGCACTGTATTACCTAAGCCTAAGTGAATATGTCCAATATATTACCTAAGCCTAAGTGAATATGCCCAATATATTACCTGAGCCTAAGTGAATATGCCCAATATATTACCTAAGCCTAAGTGAATATGTCCAATATATTACCTAAGCCTAAGTGAATATGTCCAATATATTACCTAAGCCTAAGTGAATATGCCCAATATATTACCTAAGCCTAAATGAATATGTCCAATATATTACCTAAGCCTAAGTGAATATGTCCAATATATTACCTAAGCCTAAGTGAATATGTCCAATATATTACCTAAGCCTAAGTGAATATGTCCAATATATTACCTAAGCCTAAGTGAATATGTCCAATATATTACCTAAGCCTAAGTGAATATGTCCAATATATTACCTAAGCCTAAGTGAATATGCCCAATATATTACCTAAGCCTAAGTGAATATGCCCAATATATTACCTAAGCCTAAGTGAATATGTCCAATATATTACCTAAGCCTAAGTGAATATGTCCAATATATTACCTAAGCCTAAGTGAATATGCCCAATATATTACCTGAGCCTAAGTGAATATGCCCAATATATTACCTAAGCCTAAGTGAATATGTCCAATATATTACCTAAGCCTAAGTGAATATGCCCAATATATTACCTGAGCCTAAGTGAATATGCCCAATATATTACCTAAGCCTAAGTGAATATGTCCAATATATTACCTAAGCCTAAGTGAATATGTCCAATATATTACCTAAGCCTAAGTGAATATGTCCAATATATTACCTAAGCCTAAGTGAATATGTCCAATATATTACCTAAGCCTAAGTGAATATGCCCAATATCTTACCTAAGCCTAAGTGAATATGCCCAATATATTACCTAAGCCTAAGTGAATATGTCCAATATATTACCTAAGCCTAAGTGAATATGCCCAATATATTACCTGAGCCTAAGTGAATATGCCCAATATATTACCTAAGCCTAAGTGAATATGCCCAATATATTACCTAAGCCTAAGTGAATATGTCCAATATATTACCTAAGCCTAAGTGAATATGCCCAATATATTACCTGAGCCTAAGTGAATATGCCCAATATATTACCTGAGCCTAAGTGAATATGCCCAATATATTACCTAAGCCTAAGTGAATATGCCCAATATATTACCTAAGCCTAAGTGAATATGCCCAATATATTACCTGAGCCTAAGTGAATATGCCCAATATATTACCTGAGCCTAAGTGAATATGCCCAATATATTACCTAAGCCTAAGTGAATATGCCCAATATATTACCTGAGCCTAAGTGAATATGCCCAATATATTACCTGAGCCTAAGTGAATATGCCCAATATATTACCTAAGCCTAAGTGAATATGCCCAATATATTACCTAAGCCTAAGTGAATATGCCCAATATATTACCTAAGCCTAAGTGAATATGCCCAATATATTACCTAAGCCTAAGTGAATATGTCCAATATACTACCTAAGCCTAAGTGAATATGCCCAATATATTACCTGAGCCTAAGTGAATATGCCCAATATATTACCTGAGCCTAAGTGAATATGCCCAATATATTACCTAAGCCTAAGTGAATATGCCCAATATATTACCTGAGCCTAAGTGAATATGCCCAATATATTACCTGAGCCTAAGTGAATATGCCCAATATATTACCTAAGCCTAAGTGAATATGTCCAATATATTACCTAAGCCTAAGTGAATATGTCCAATATATTACCTAAGCCTAAGTGAATATGTCCAATATATTACCTAAGCCTAAGTGAATATGTCCAATATATTACCTAAGCCTAAGTGAATATGCCCAATATATTACCTAAGCCTAAGTGAATATGTCCAATATATTACCTAAGCCTAAGTGAATATGCCCAATATATTACCTAAGCCTAAGTGAATATGCCCAATATATTACCTGAGCCTAAGTGAATATGCCCAATATATTACCTAAGCCTAAGTGAATATGTCCAATATATTACCTAAGCCTAAGTGAATATGCCCAATATATTACCTGAGCCTAAGTGAATATGTCCAATATATTACCTAAGCCTAAGTGAATATGTCCAATATATTACCTAAGCCTAAGTGAATATGCCCAATATATTACCTAAGCCTAAGTGAATATGTCCAATATATTACCTAAGCCTAAGTGAATATGTCCAATATATTACCTAAGCCTAAGTGAATATGCCCAATATATTACCTGAGCCTAAGTGAATATGTCCAATATATTACCTAAGCCTAAGTGAATATGTCCAATATATTACCTGAGCCTAAGTGAATATGCCCAATATATTACCTAAGCCTAAGTGAATATGTCCAATATATTACCTAAGCCTAAGTGAATATGTCCAATATATTACCTAAGCCTAAGTGAATATGTCCAATATATTACCTAAGCCTAAGTGAATATGTCCAATATATTACCTAAGCCTAAGTGAATATGTCCAATATATTACCTAAGCCTAAGTGAATATGCCCAATATATTACCTAAGCCTAAGTGAATATGTCCAATATATTACCTAAGCCTAAGTGAATATGCCCAATATATTACCTGAGCCTAAGTGAATATGCCCAATATATTACCTGAGCCTAAGTGAATATGCCCAATATATTACCTAAGCCTAAGTGAATATGCCCAATATATTACCTAAGCCTAAGTGAATATGTCCAATATATTACCTAAGCCTAAGTGAATATGCCCAATATATTACCTAAGCCTAAGTGAATATGTCCAATATATTACCTAAGCCTAAGTGAATATGTCCAATATATTACCTAAGCCTAAGTGAATATGTCCAATATATTACCTAAGCCTAAGTGAATATGTCCAATATATTACCTAAGCCTAAGTGAATATGTCCAATATATTACCTAAGCCTAAGTGAATATGCCCAATATATTACCTAAGCCTAAGTGAATATGTCCAATATATTACCTAAGCCTAAGTGAATATGCCCAATATATTACCTAAGCCTAAGTGAATATGTCCAATATATTACCTAAGCCTAAGTGAATATGCCCAATATATTACCTAAGCCTAAGTGAATATGCCCAATATATTACCTAAGCCTAAGTGAATATGTCCAATATATTACCTAAGCCTAAGTGAATATGTCCAATATATTACCTAAGCCTAAGTGAATATGCCCAATATATTACCTAAGCCTAAGTGAATATGCCCAATATATTACCTAAGCCTAAGTGAATATGTCCAATATATTACCTAAGCCTAAGTGAATATGCCCAATATATTACCTAAGCCTAAGTGAATATGTCCAATATATTACCTAAGCCTAAGTGAATATGCCCAATATATTACCTAAGCCTAAGTAAATATGCCCAATATATTACCTAAGCCTAAGTGAATATGTCCAATATATTACCTAAGCCTAAGTGAATATGCCCAATATATTACCTAAGCCTAAGTAAATATGCCCAATATATTACCTAAGCCTAAGTGAATATGTCCAATATATTACCTAAGCCTAAGTGAATATCTAGCGAATAGCAAGTACTACTCCGTTTTTTCAGATCTTCTCGACTTCGTAAATTTGCCCGGAAGCACTCTGCCAAGCAGCGACTGTCTGTCTCGTATCCTCTTCTGAGGATCCTGTACGGCGTTGGCCTTTAAGTACTTCAGGCGGCGAACACTTGTGTTATCTTCGAGTGAAAATGTGCCGTCGCTGAGTCGGTGGTACCACCGTTTAACAACGTTTCGAAAGGCGGCGCCCTCACTCATCTATGATCAATCCTCTAGACGGCTTGGCGTTCGGACGATCCTTGGTGCTACTCATGAAAAATGAGGACTCGAGGAGTTCTCGCGAAATTGGCCAATGGTCGTACTGGCAGCAAGAAAATAATCAGGGTAGCTGATCAGAATAGCGATAGTCGGTGCTGTGTAACTAGGCATAATGCAGAATTTCAAAGCTTTTTCGAATTTTTTACGAAGCCTTATGTGGAGTGGCCATCCTAGTACATTTTAGTAGTGGGCTCAGAAATGTTTTCTCTTCACCACACCGTAATAGCTATGGTATGTTTTTCGACCACCAGAGAAATCGTATGTTTTTCCTCAAGAATGTGGTTTCACCGATCTTTCGAGCGTAGCCGTCTTTTTGGTAAATCCATGTTTTTTTATGTTTTTGAGAGCCTCAACGGAATCAGACCCTCAATTTCTTCCGATCGCCTGTAGATGATTCACTGTGCTTCTGGTTTTAGGTGTGTGTTCATTGAACGATGTGAATGAAACCGTTTATTACGGAATGGGATTGAGAAATAAGTAGAGAGTGACTGGAAAATGCAGCAATTAAAAGCAAGGTGAGGAGCACAGATAAGTACAGCAGTGCTCGCACGCAAGTTGAACCAGGTAGAGCAACCAAATATGTGAGTTGTGGCTAAGACCCGAATCAACAGAAGGGAAATCTCTCCCTTCCGTATACTGGCAAATCAGCACCGAGATGCGCCATCGACACAGGCGTCAATGTACAACATACAACTCAAGGCAAATGGTAGTGAAACTGAGAATTCATGAATAGCAACATAGCTAGCAATAAGACCACAGAATTTTCTTAGAAAGAAACTACAAAACAAAATACAGCAATAAAAACTGCGAAACGAAAGTGTTAAAAATTAGAGACCGAATACATTCATTAGTCGGTTTTCAAAAGAGCTCTTTTATATTAGGTTGGCAACTAAGTAATTGTGGATTTTTAAATACTGCTTTTTCCCTCAAAACTGCTTTCCACTAAATTTCTTCTGTACATATATATGTAGTACAAGTCCACACGCATCTATAGGTATTGTTGTCTTCCATCTCCCGGATACCCTTTTCGGCAAAATAAAAATATCAAAAGTCACCTCATTTTTAATTCCAATTTTTTTCTTTGAATGGCGTTAGACAGGGAAAGGGAAAGGTGATAATCCGATGGAGAAAGATCAGAACTATAAGGCAGTAATTTTTATCCAAGCTCGAAAATTTTTTGAAAAAAAAATTTTACCACTATTGAAAAAATGACTCGCCAAAAAATTCTCGAGCTTGGATAAAAATTGCTGCCCCGTCCACCTTATAGCCCTGATCTTGCTCCATCGGATTATCACCCTTTCCTTTCCCTGTCTAACGCCATTCAAAGAAAAATCTTCTTATAATTTTTGTATTAAAAATGAGGTTGACCGTTGATATGTTTATTTTGCCGAAAAGGGTTGTCCGGGAGATGGAAGACAATAATACCTATAGATGCGTGTGGAATTATACTACATGTGTATGTACAGAAGAGATTGCTGGAAAGCAGTATGGAGGGAAAAAGCAGTATTCAAAAATCCGCAATTACTTAGTTGCCAACCTAATACTTGGAACGCTAGCCATCCGCACGACATCCACTCGTTGAGCCCCATATAGCAGGGGCTGTAGAAGAAAGAGAAGCTGCAAAGATTGTGAGAGGACTGAACACGGTACACATATCTGAAAATAAATGTGTTGAAGCACGGTATTCTAAAAAAGAAGGCCTAAAGCGCCAAAATTGATGTGGAACAAGGGGAGACTCACCAGTGATTATTCGAAAAGCCAGCACCAAGTCAGCAAAGGTTCGTATGTAGAGCAGACACGAGGCAGTTCTCTGAGGCGTATACTATAAGGTGGCATAGACCTAGGATGACTTGGATCCGAAAGACTCTAAAATTTACTAGCCTAGCGAAGGTCTTCTGGACGTTTTCAATCTTGCAAACGAGCTTCTTAGAGTGTGGAATCCACACTTAACTACAATATTCCAGGATAGGAAGCACAATGCCTTACATGACTTGATCAGAACAACCAGATGCGATGCTCTAACAATTACCCAGGATAAGAGCACAGAAAGATTGAGCCTCAGGCCTCACTCATGTGTCCATGATGGTCTGAGACATACGGTTTGAAACTTCGTTCATGTGGGATTTTGTAGCATTAAATAGATTAAAAGTAGCGAAAGCTTTGATGTCGTCTGCGAAGGCGTAAACTTTTATGTAATGGTCAAAAGGGTCGAAGGGAGTTCCATTGCATATATGAGAAATGGAAGTGGCGAGAGAACTCCACTTTGGGGCACACCTGATGGCGATTCTTTCACGTCAGAGAAGGTTCTGCTCAGGCTGTGCCTTTGTTGCGGTTGCACCCTCACGATATTGTGCCTGATTGAACGCAACCGAGCCACTCCCACCCTATCAAATCACACCTGGCCTTAGGCAAACGAACATTCAACGTGGCACTCGCGTGCAGAACAGAACTTGCTACAAGAGAAGGCAATTCAATGAAACAGCCATTTTGATGATGAAGGTAGCTTCGACGCTGGAAATTCCTTCATCTGAGACCAGACGTGATTTTGCTGGATGGGCATGGCTCGGTTGTGTTGGAGCATGCACAGTACCATGTCGCCGCAAGAAAGATGCAGCTTTAGCAATTATCCAAGGACTTACTTGCCCACCACGCACGTCAATAACACACGACTGTCACGAGAGTGGAAACGTGGAGTCCTTCGAACTTCGTGGGGTGAAGCGGTCACCTGCCACTGTATTCGTGGGCAGAGCCAGCAGAAGTCCTCCGAAGCATCAAAGGGGTGCTACCATCCACAAAGGCGTTATTATTGCCACACTAAGAAAGAGCGACTCTTCTAACAATAAGATGACCGGATCTTCCAAATTCTACACATCTGTTTGGACAAGGAATGAAAAAGGATTGCATCGTCAGCATATTTCAAAGAAAATTTCTCTCAAACTCTTCAGAATGTGAACATGGCGTGCTACCAAAATGAGCAAAACGAGAATAAGTATCGATATCTTTTCTCATTTCAAGATTGTTTAGAGACTATTTTTGGCAAAGAAAAATCGATAATCAATGGAATCCTTGGCGGAAAACGATAAAAAATGTGGAAACTCTGTCTCGAGCGTTTTTTATCAGTCCTACGGCATTAGCTGATGCTGCGTACATACTGAGTATGAAGGTGCATGTATTGTACGTCTCTGTTGCTCCTGTGCAGCGCGGATGTGTACCATTAAGGTGCTTTCATACTCTGAGATGCAAGCGACAAGGCCTGGCTGGGTGGGGTCCACGAGGTCGATTTTTCGCGCGGCCGCGCGCGATGAGCGGCATGGCGGGTGCGAGTGCCAGTGGCAGGGCATGGTAGCCTTCCAGCGAGGTAGTGTGGCATGAGTGGAGAGCGCAGACGTGACGCAGTCACGCTCTGCCGGGCGACCTAGGGCAATCGATACGGCGAGTCGTACGGGGGCGCCGCGAGTGCACCGCCGCAAAGCGGAAATTCGACCTCGTGGACCTCACCCGGCCTGGCTGCGTCTTTTCTGCGTCTCCACCGACTACTCTGTCTCGCTGCCTGTAAACGCTCTCTCGCTGGCACCACCGCGGAGGGGTCTGTACCCTAATGTCAGGATGCCGCACTGCGGCATGTCGCAAGTCAAACAATGCGGACGAGCTAAATTGTTGGGTCCCGAAGTGATTAGAAGTCAGCTGCGTATCGCACCATTTGCATTACGTTGTAATCGTTCCAAGACCCAACTACCGCGACGCGCAAAGCTCGCACACACTGTGTCGCACGCCGCTCATCGTCATGCGGCATCCTGACATTAGGGTACAAACCCCACCGCGGAGTATGAAGGCGGCTCTAGGCAGAAAACTCGCGTGTCAGGAGAAAAAACAAGATAATTCGCCAAAGGCACTCGATGTATCCACGAGAGTCGAGGATTCAGAGTTATAGAGCGAACATGACAGCGGTTTTAATACCCATCCCCTACTTTTTTGCAAGAACATGCCTTTTCCACATTTTTCTTGATCGATGCGTATCTCCACCATCATGAACGTTGACCGAAGGAGGGTAGGGCTATCAATGCGACCACGTTGCAAAATACTATCTCTATATAAGATACCACTGCTAGTATGGTGGCACTTATTGCTAGTGAAAACTTCGAAGTTAACATCTCCAAAAGCGAAGTTCAAGCAAGGCGAGAAGCAGATACAGGAGCAGCGCAAGCATCAAGTGAAGGTGGGAGGATTACTTTATCAGACGCCTGAAGAACAGCTTCCTTCACTAGAGACTTTGTATCACACTGAGGTGAAATCATCTGCCAGGCAAAACGGTTATTGTGTCCTGTACCGATCATTCCAAGAACTGCCAACAAAAAATTCCATCTATTTTTCTCTCTCCTGTTCTCCCCATTCCTTTGAAATATTCAATCTTACGATACTTTCAGGGATATGCTAATGACAATGCTAATGCTCCCGCTGATGATTAGCATTGCACTTGGTACTGCCGGTAAGTGGTGAAGCAGAGCTTAGAGTGCTTTAATCGTTAACGCCATCCAGGCGGTGCTCATGATGATAAAGCAGAAAGGATAAGATAGGTATCGATTAGGAGTGGTAATGATTGCCTGATCGATACGTATCTTTTTCTTCCGCCTGATCGCCTCAATCACAAACTCTGGACAATGCCTAAGACGCTGTTCAGAGTTCGCGAAAAAGGCGATCTGGCGACTAGGCAGAGGCAAAGGATACGTATTGAATGGGCGATCAGAAGATCAGGTGATTGAGCGAAAGGGATTAGATCTATAAGATATCGGGTAGGTAAATGATAAGCCCGATTGCATGATCGTCTGATCACCTGATCGCTGATCACCTAATCGCAATTCGCAGGTGCGATCGCCAACCCTGAACATTATCGAAATTTTGTACAGCTACGTTATGCTCACGAAAGGATCCACCCGCTCAAGGAAGGGACTCGATCCTCTTTTTAAATAATTTGAGTGCCTCATGAAAGGATGTGGATCGATGAAAAAAGTGTCAGTATCAGTCGCACGATACAATGAGCAAATATAGTTTTGGGCAATAGAAGCTTGCATTCGACAAGCCACTGCGGAGCAACTGTTATGGGACTTGTTCGGAATCCTTACAACCGAGTGAAGAAATTACACGGAGGGCAAACCTTGGAACAGTTAAAGTTTCTTGGACCATCGCGATTTCTAGCTTTCCGCATTCAGGGCCAACTAGGATTGGTCTTGTCTTGAATTTTTATGGAAAGACATTGGAGATGACTCTTTTTGGTAGTAACCGACATACTTGCAAACTTCGAGGATTGAAACTTCGGCAGTTCTCAGCCAGCAATCATAGTGAAATTTTCTTTTCTGCGTGTTTGGAACTGGTGAAAAATGATAAAGATACGTATCGATTGGGGAGTCGCGGAATTTGCGTTTTTGTAGAAATGTGGAATAGAAGCGTGCGGAAAAGCGGGTGTGTATCCTTATGTCAGGACTTCGCACCGCGGCATGTCGCAAGCGAAGCTGCGAACGAGCTAGAGGCGCCATGCTGTTGGGTCCCGAAGCATTTCATTTTATTTCTCTAACTGTGAATGGCGCCCCTAGCCCTACCGTGTAATCGCTCTGAGACCCAACTACCACGACGCGTATAGCTCGAGCACACTTTGTCGCACGCCGCTCCTCGTCGTGCGAAATCCTGACATAAGGGTACACACCCCGGAGAAGCATTAGGTACGTATCGTTTTCCAGGGTCCGCCGGAGCGAGAGTGTTAGAAAAATGAATATTCCACAATTCCGTACTTTCGCGATCTATAAAAACGCAATTTCCACACCTCTGCCTATCGATACGTATCCAATCCTTTACCGCAGATCTCACCACAACATATAAGCGCTGCCTCAGCCACTGTTCAGAGTTTGCGATCGCGCCTGCGTTCAAGCCGACTAGGCGAGAAGGAGAAGTTACATGTGGATCAGGCGATCAGGCCTTCAGGCGATTAAGCAATCAAGCGAAAGGATAAGCTAAGCGCTTGATCGCTTAATCGATATGTATCTTTTCTTTCCGTCTGATAGCGTGAATCGCGAACTCTGAACGATGGCTCCTACTTCCACGCTATTATCAAGGGGGGACATGATGGGCTAGGGTTTTTTTAGGGTTTAAGGATTATATGTTTCTGTAATATTTTAGAAGAGCAATGCGGCGTAAACGAAAGGATGTACGGTGCTGATGAATGCGCTCCCTTACGGCGATATTGCAATTACGACAGCGTAATGCCGCCATGCCACCACGGATGCTTCTGCAAAGAAGGCTACAAAAGGAATGAAAAGGAGATCTGCGTGCTCATTGGGCCTGACTGCACATGATGTCACTGCCAAATGTTGATTCGTAACAATTCATGGATTTAATGTTAATAAAAAATATTTTGCTAATTTTATCTGCTCCAATTAGCACAAGATATACTAGATACAGTTCCAGGACCATTGTGGGTTGAAGGGAGGAGGGGAGAGGAGGGAAGCGGAGACTCATGTGACATGGTTCCTACTATATAAAAGGCTAGAACATTTCTTTCGTGACCTGATGTCAGCTGTAGGAAGAAGTATGGCTCATGCGAACAGGCGATCGGGCAGAAAGGATAAGATGGGTATCGACTAGGTAGATGATACACCTAAACGCCCGGTGGCTTAATCTTCTGGTTGCCCGATCGTCTGAAACGCATGTCCGATCGCCAGTTCTGAACAGTTCTTCGAAGACGGTGATAGGGTGATGTGGAGCATAGAAGAGCGACCACCGTCGCAAGACATGGTGAAAATGGCGCCTTTGAGCTGTGGAGCACACTCGTCCTTTTCAACCACTTTTCTATCCCGATCATGGTTAACACGTCCACCGGTGAGCATTAAAGGTTCGGATGATGGTACCGAATTCCCTCTCCCTCTTATGTTGTATTTGCTTAATAAGAGCAGCATGCAAAGTTTTACGAGAAAAGTGAAAATACGGCTGGGATTCAGTTCCTCAAAAGGAGGTCGAATGAGCGGGACATCACAGTTAAATGCCCGCTCCTTTGCCGGCCGCGGTCGGAGACGCATGGTGGAAGCAGGATGTTACGTAAACAGTCCCACTCTTCGTCTCCGACCACGGCGGACGACGGGGCGGGCATTACTTCGAGACTCCGCCTCCGCAGCCACCACAACGAGGAGCTGTATCTTAGCAGGATTCTCACCTTTCGAGTGAAACTTTGGGTGCGTCCGTTATTAGGCAAATGAAACTATTTATATTGATAGCAGGAAAACTCTTTTTTCCGTGCACGATTCCTTCAGGTATTAGATGTCCAGCGAATCAATACTTTTCCTAAAAATATCAGTAGCACAACAGGTTTGACTGAAAAATGTGTGAGCTCTCGAATGTGGTGGAGGGTTGGGTATGGGTCAAAGTATCATCTGTGGAGGATATGCAGAAAGATCTTGGATGTGGATAGAAAGGCAGAATGGATGGTGACATTCGGGCTACTTCTGAGATGAAGAAATTTTTCAGCCGGTAGTCTCATCTCTGTGGATATATGGCTAAATTTTTGAAACTTACAGAAAATGGCAGATGGGCAGTGATTGTGCGTCCTCTCATTCTCGTATAACTTCGCAATATTGTAGATGTTTTACTGTCCCAGTGCCATTCCAACCACTGAAAATAACTCTGTTCAAGAAAAAAGCCACTCGAAACAAAGTTGTATACATAAAAGCTATAAACAGCCAAGAATAAACACCTAGCACCCAAAACCTTGGATGAGCCACGCGTTTAACTGCATTCTAAGTCATTTTGGCATTCGAATCCAGTAGGTGTATACAATATCTTGAGGTTAGGCTATATACGAGACCGTGTTTTCAGAATTCTATATGAATTCACCGATATCGGAAGATCGGAAGATATGGTTAGCACTGATCGCATAGCCGAGATTTGATCTTCGGACCATGTAGCTGGAGCCATGTCACTTGTCATTGCCCTAACTACGCCATAAAACGTTTGTAACGCATACATGGTGTGTTACATACTTTTCATGGCCCACTTACTACCTTACGGTTTTCATAGTTCCTTCATACAACTGCACTTATACAAGTTCACGCATTAATCGTTTCTTTAGGTGGATTCCGCGTTGTCCGCTTCGGATCTCTCATCCACAAACGCCTTCCATATCGCCAATTAAATCGGCGTTTAGAAACGAAGATCAATGGAGCGCAACGCGCCCTATCCCTTTCGAGTTTTCTCTACCAGACTTTTACGACTTTGCACTACATTAACACTAACAAAGAAACTTGACTCATTCTGTCCAATTACTTGTTTAAAGTCACTTAAACTTGATGCTCATTCCGCTTTTCATTGACAGAACCGTTTTAATGTAACGACGTGCTCCGTAGGAATGAGACTTTGTCACACGCTGCATGCGAATACGACAACCTTCCAACACTTCGTTTACTAACTTCCTGCCAAATTGCACCTGTTTGAGATTCAGAGTTCATAAATCGGGAATTCATGTGGGTTGGAGTCGGAAACTTTGCTCATAGGAGTAAGCCAAATACAGCCTATTAAGGTCACTTCAGATTTAGGCCTTCTAGCCCACAATGTATGAGGTTTAGAATTTTTGCAACCTTTTGTTCGATTCTCTTCATTTTTTTTTGGATTCTGATTCACACAGGTTTGTGGAAGATTGCAGAAAATACGGGAAAATGTCGCAGAGGAGTCCTCCAAGCTAGGGTTTACTATATTTGACCTCACATTTATTTGTTGATGCCGCATTTCTATGCCATGTCTAAAGTAACATCGAGGTGATGGTGCTGGAGCGACAAGCGGTGCCCACTCGTACGACCTCGTCGTGATCAAATCCCGGCTCGATAATTTATCCAAGGCCTCCATTTCTCCGTCGTCGGTGAATTGGCAAAATCCAAGAAGTGGAAACATTGATGCCGAAAACGTAATCCTTTACTCTTCAACTTGAAATGGAAACAATTTCGTTGGACTCAACTGAAAAAGCCAGCTTTCTCGAAGATCAGCACCGAATGCGACCCAAGAAAGGGCTTGTACATTGCACATAAGGAATATCAAAGCCTTACAAACAGGGCACTCCCATGTGTCGAGGTAAATGGCCGCTTCAACACAACTCCCCTCTTCTTTACGGGCACAAATACGACCCCCCCCCCCTTATTTGACGACTGCAATGCCAGTGACTGTTGCCGGATTGCACAGTTGCAGTGTATTCTATTGCTATGTATTCCTACTCAAAGCAAAAGATACTAAATTCACATTTTCTCATTCGAATTCGCTGCGGAATACCTTTCTTTTCATCTGCTAATTGAAAATATAGATTTCAGTGCATATCGCTGACCTCTGCAGAGACGACCGCCCCCCCCCCCCCTTACGTCCGGTACGAACCTCCTGTCGAGGAATCCGCAATTCTCGGTGTACCCTGCTTGCAAAGTCGCTCTTCTGACTGATTGCTCCTACAACCTTTTCACCACGGCACGGACCTCGTGTGACCTTCACAGGAATTCAGAAATAAGCGTGCCACAGAAGTCCCGAGTTCAGTGGGGTCGCTGCGCTGAACAGCAGCTGTATCGCTGAATGGGAGTGAGCTCTATAAAGCACACGCGGAGGGGCCACCACACGATCTTTAGCGCTGTTTGCTGAGTGCCGGCATGCAGTGCGTGGAGTAATCTCCGCGAACTCTCGCAATCAAATACCGGTTCTCCCTCGTCGACAACCTCTGCTCTGCGAAAGTCACTGATTAGTGGGTCGCGCCCTCCTTATCCTCAACACCCCTGTTTCCTCTTTGTGCACTTCGAAACATTTCGTCACGGATGAGCGTTTCGATTTGAGTGGTTTCACTATCGTTTTTTGAATCCTCCACATTATGTGCCGTTTACATCTCCGTTCTCTCTCAATACCGATGACAAGGTACTCGAGAAATATTCGTTTGCTCATACTCACACCACTAACAGAGGACGTGAGTTAAGCTTTGTCACTGAATTTTCGATCCTTTCGAACCTCTGAGAAAGATGACAGGGTCACAACGTGAATCTGTCAGTTAAGATTCCTTTTGACAACTTCGCATGGGAGTAAACTCAGAGCCCTAACAGTCCAGAAAACCGCGAGGATTTTCATTTTTTATGTAACTCGATCAACTGCGGATTACTCTCCAAATTTTGCACACATATGTAGAGCACCCAGCCGAGTTTCACGTAACGGTATTTAATGGCTTCGGTTCTTTTGAGTCGAGATAAATTCATTTTTGACATTCTGTGAAGTTTGAGAGGATATTTAATCGAATAGCGAGCAGGTGAAATGGTTCGATGTCCTGGGCTATGTTTAGAGATGTGCAGGAATCTCGTGACTTTCTTAATTGCAGGCAAGTTCTCCTTTCTTTCTGGACACTTGATAGCACTTGTCGGTAATCGAAGGAATATCCCCTTGATCTTGATTGACTACCAGCCCAAAAAGCTGAAAAGGAGAGAGATCATCTCATCTCTGAGCTCAAAACTGATACTAAATATGAAAGTAATCGGAAAACCGAGTGGATTGCATTTTACGGAGTACCCTGCAAAAAATGCTATCAATCTCTTCCCACTTGTAGATAAAGCAGCGAAAAGTACACCGTTCAATACTACAGAGAAAATGTTGCTAAAAGATACATATGTGAAATACTCAGTGGTGATAACCCTGCACTTTTTCCCGTTTTGGGCCTCCAAAGCCGATGAATTTGTCAAGCTCTTAACGGCCACGTGCCCTTCACGTGCGCGGCCTTCTTCCTAGTATAACTGGCGCTGTTTGGAGCCACATTAGAGGAGCACAATTCGCCCACAGTCACAGGGTTCATGAATTAAAACGCATCTTTGAAGGTGCACCAGGATCGTCGAACGGTTTCATCGCTATCTTCTGGGTATCGAAGGAATGTCCCCTCAAACTCAGCAAAATGGTTATCTACCACCCTAAAAAGCTGAAGTGGTGAGAGATCATCTTTTATGACTCAGAAATCTGAATCTGATAGCTATCGCAGTTTTGAAAAAAAAACCGAATGGATTAGCATTTTTGCCGATTCCATACCTCTTAGTGCACTCAGCATGGGTGTACCATGGAACTGTAGCAAAAACTTTTGAACCTCCAAATAGAAAAATTTTTGAAATTTTGAAAAAAAACATGAGGCTAAGTACAAAATGAGAATGTGTCTCAAACGTCCAGATCTCGACATGACCCTGAATACTGATGCGTTGGCAGCCACTGGCACCATACTTCGGGTAAAGGTGGGCTCATTGCCCACCCACTAGTGTCGTTTTCACAGGAGAAGGCAAGTCGATCAGGAAAGTCGAGGAGATAGTTTCGGCAAAAGAACGAGATACAGATGGGTTACTTCTCCGTTTTCTGTGCGTCGAGAAGCACCTCAACACCTTGGAGGGCCCTGGTCGTCACGCAGCGCGCCACCCTGGTGGACAGCTCTGATTTGGCGCAAGGTCTGGACGCGTATTAATGGCTTCTTCGGTGTGTAGCTTTAGTCGAATTTTCGCTTCGCCCCGCCATCAGCACGACTTGCCGCAGTCGGCTGGAATTCCGCTCAGGATGCAATAGTGGTACCGAGAGAGACCTTTGAAGGTTGCAAATTGGAAACTCCGGATGCTTGCTTGAATTGTGTCTGTTGCTGTTTCAACTGATAACCACGAACAACTCGCACTCGCCGCGGAGGGCTATCAAAAGTTAGTCTGATCGCTACACACCCAAGGCTTTTCTATCCATTTACCTCTGACGTTCTTTTGTTTGTACAGCTTTCGCTTTCACCTCTCTTCGAACTTATTCCGCGGGAAACTCAGGAGGATATCCTCTTAATGATTAAATTTCTTAACAGAAATATAAAAGGAACTAAAGCCCTCTATTTCGCAGACGAGGTGTTCCTCAACAATTCGTAATGTTTCATGATACCTACCGGAAAGATAATGTTTGTTTTTGATTCAACCCTTATTCGTATACTTGTCTCGGAATTCCTAGCAAAAAGTAGAGGTACGAAGCGAAAAGCTGCCAACGGCAGAGACGGCAAAGGTCGCCATGAGACTCTTCTCGATTTGGCGATTTTAAGGCGTCACACATTCGCACAAGGTACTGCGACAGTGAGATCTTGCACTTCAGCATTTTCGCGTGCGGAGCCGCGACACCGCAAAATCACAGGATCGCATGGTCGCAGAATCGCGAATGCTGGCGGCAACCAAAGCCGTTCAATCGATACTCGTGGGATTGTCACTTTTCAAAGGAAAGGGAGAGACTAACCGGCAGTGCGGTCTGGATGACGTCAAAATTCCCGCGCGCCGAGGTCAAAACGAACTGGCAATAACGCTTTCTGCTTCCACGGCGGTGGTCAGAGGAGGGTATAGTTTGGCAAACTGCCAACATATTCATTAGGTGCACTGGTGACCCTTGGCGAAGTGTCGAACAAGGTGACTAAAATACTGAAATCAGATCACCATTCCCGCGATCGCGATCGATAGTGGCGATCAAATTCTAGTTTATGCTTCGCCCTCTGTCACATATGTATACTTCAGCTGTGTTACAGTTATGTCACGTTCATACTCAGCGCGTGGCTGCTTTCACAGGCAGCAAGGGAGAGTGGCACAGGGGATGTGCAGGGACGACGCAGGCAACGAGACAGGGTGGCATAGGCGGGGCCGCAGAAACACGCAGCCACGCCCTGCCGCCTGCCCGCAGAGTATAAACGCGGCTTCGGCGATCTGGTAGGACTGATCACTTATCAATCGAAGTAGGGTGTGATTTGAATAAAAGGGTGGGGTGAGCAACCTGTTCGAATGCTTAATGGTAGTAACACACCTTTACATGACTGATTTGAAGTGTAAACAACGTATCGTACATGCCATATGTAAAGGTATCCCTCCCCTTTACACAATAGTATTTCCAAGTGACCGCAAATATCGCGATCTTTGGCACTGTAGAGATTGCTCCAGCTATTTTTTGTCAGCACTTTTTGTGGTCTGTGAAACTGGAATTACTGTTTTGTGCCGCTATTCACTTGGTCGGCTGACAATTGCGTCAGTTACTATGTAAACCGAAGCGGTGGTTCGCTTTCGTCAATGGCCGCGCAATCGGGTCAAAGTTCAAAGCGATCAGAGGTGAAAGGCGCGCTTTAGCTCTTCATCGAAACCTTCCGTTAGTCTTCTACAGAGCCTTTTGGTATACTTGTTCCAAATGTGAACGTGTCACGTGCTGTGCATATCCGCCGTACTATGTCACAAGTTCACTTGGCTCCAATCAATACGCTATATATGGAATGCGCGGGAAACGCGTCCGCCAAGTTAGAATATCGAGGGAATAGTGCTGAGACTTCCGGGTTTTTGCCCTGAGTTTTTCTTCGCTATTGCCGACCCCCAGCTGCTGTCAGCTATCGACCGAATTATTTCTCGTGTCTCGTTAAAACCCATACCGGTGTCATTACGAGTGGAAGTGATTGCTCGAAAACAGTCGGTGATTAACACAAAGAAGTTTGTAGCTTGGAATGGTGCTTTATGCGATATACATACATACATGTATGTAATTATAATATACAGTAACAAATTCGAATTTTCCGCTCTAAACTTCTTAAAGAAGTAGAGTGCACTTTGTGTAAACATCGGATCGCTACTGCCATTCAACCGCGATGAAGTTTGATAGATTTTCTCCCCCACCCTTTCCCTTAGTTCCGCTTGCTACTTGGAGGAGTCGTGCTCGGATCAATGATTTCCCTCTGATTTTGGAATTTTGATTTTTGATAGCTGCTGATTATCGCCGCAGCTCGCGATGCGAAAGTTACCACTGGACGCTGAATATGGGCAAACTTCGTTGTCGGACGGTACTCGAACCCGCACTTCATGCTTTCCGAGCACATGTGCTATCTATTTCACTACCGACACCCCTTTCACCTTAAAGACAGTGTTAGGGATAATGTGGGTGATGAGAAATCCCAAAAGGAGTTATTTAGTGAAAAACTACGGGTCTGAAAGGCCTATGCATGGCGAAATCCCCCGCGGAAGGCGCTTCCTTGAGCTGTGGCGGAGGCGGCCTCGTTAGGGCAAGCCGCCTTGGTTTAGGGCAGCCTGCCTCCAGGCGACGTAATTGGTCACGGTGAGGTTGCCAAAAGCTGGTAAAATTAAAATATAAACCTCCGGATGACCAAAAAAATCAAAACAAATGTTGATAATTGGTCACGGTGAGGTTGGTAAGGAGATCGGCAAGATTGAAAGTATCGCAGCGCGCTTTTTCACTTTTAGCTTGAAGCTCACCACATGAAAATAGATGGTGTCGCATTTCCGAACTCCCTTCATATTTACGTCTTGGTAATGCCAATGGAAAACCCATGCGGACTACCCGCCTTTTGACGCAAAGGTCGTCCGCTCCTGGAACCAACGGTGGGAAGGGGTCCCATTTCACGGGTATTTGGCCATTTCCATCCGTTTTTTCTCCACTGTCCTGTTACTAGGCATCTCGGCTTTCATATACACTACCTTTTTACTTTTCGTCCGAATTTCCCCTGAAGCTGCCTTTAACAAGCTAAGACAGTGAATATTGAGTGAATGTGTAGCGCATTCCAAAGTAGGACTGACTAATGCTGAATGCTCTCATCAAAAGGTTGCAGCAACAAGTTTGATTTTTTGATTTTTGAATAACGTTTTCCGGAAACACAGAACAAACTCGGTTGAGGGCACCGATGCTGTGTGCGCCATCGTTTTGTCTTCGCTTATCTTTCGGAATACGTGCTCCGGTAGGTTTCGATAGTTCGTTCCGAGCTGAAGGGCGACTTTGTGATTTATGCCCCCATACACATACACGCTAGTCATTAAAATGATATCACCATGTATCATCCCGCTTGCTTGTTGTAACCGCCACCTTCTGTCCCTTGCTTCATTATTCCATTTGTTTTTACTTTAATTCTTTGATACCATCTGTGAGGAACTTCCATTTTTAGACTATCCATATAACGTCTACAATTTTTCGATTTTGTAAAATAATTGTGGCTTCTTCTTTAATTCAAGACTACCCACATAAATTTTCATAATTTTCCAATTTTGGAACTAATTTTGGCTTTTTCTCTGATCCATAAGATCCAAAACATTTTTATTGGCTTCGCCAAGAAGTCATTCATTTTTAACTAATCAGACAGCTTAATCTTTACATAAAATGTACTATAACAGGCAATAGCTCAATGGTTTCTTTTGTTATTATAATTAAGTGTTCTACTTTATGTGATGAAAACATTTGTTATTAGTAAAATCGTCGCTATAATCATTATATATTATTGATTGTAATGTTATTATAATAGTACATCTCATTAATTAATCATTTCAGTGTTTCATGACATATTTCGCTGTTTTTCACAGAATATTTTGCGAAGCATTTAATGATATGATATTGGGAAACAATGAAAGAACTGCATGAGCCACAAGTTAACAACGGCGCATAAAAATCGGTGGCGCAAGAAGGCCGATATCCTTCTGTTCCCTTTCTCAGCCGTCGGCATATTTATAGTTATAGCCCTCGGTATAGTACATATTGCATATGAAATTCCTCAAATATGGCAGACAGAACCTCAATTCCGTAACTTTTTTTTCCTCTGCACAGCATCTTTAGCTTTTTTCAACCTTCTCTATTCTTTCAAAAGGATTCTTTCTTTTCTGAAAAATTCTCGATTATTCGAATTGTCGGATGAGAGCAAACATTGTGCACATGGTGCAACTTAAATTGCACATGGACTATTCGATATGTTCCCCTTACTAAAGATAGCGATCACGGCAACCCCCACTTTCCACGAGGACCGCCGACTTTGTTAGACACCACCCCATTCCTCTCTTCTAACGGAATCAGATCCGTTTCTTTCCTCAAAATTCACGATTCACTTCCTCTTTGGCTGCAAAGAAAAGCGGACAACGACGATTTGTCACAGTTTTGCGACGTTTTGAACTGGATAATGGTCATAATCGACTATTAGTCATCTGAATTAAATATGGACTCTCTACTATTCCATGTCGTTAAAATTCATGTATGATTTCGTGGCCATTGGTTTTATGCCACCCGTGGCCGTTCATTTTATGCATAAAAGTGAAGACCCTTTGATGACTCACGTCGCACTCGCCTCGCCATAATACCTTTCTTATCTTTTATCAACTCCGACGGTCGTTTACGAACAACGCCAACGCCGTAGTCTATTCACCATTGTGACACTTGCAACACATACTTGGCATGCTGTAGCACCACATCGACTAGTTGGAAATATAGACACAAAAGAAAAATGTTTGATTTCTACCAAAGCTTCTAGCAAGTTTCGGCAGTATCCAACTACATCAGTCATAAATCACCAGCCAAAAAGTATAATTTTAGCCAAAAGTGCTCTCCAGCCGTCACCCAGGACCCTGATATCACTATAACACTATTCACAGGGCTACCGTAAGGGGAGGAGGGCATCTTATAGAATGTTGCAGACCAAAGCATCTATGAAGGATATCAGAAGGGTCAATGTGTACACTCAAACGTACTTTTGCCTAAGCTCAGGCGTAAAAGGTGAGAGTTTCGTTCCTCTTTGCTTGGGTGAAAATAGCGGCATGCCCCCTCCCTCCTCAGCGCGATAACACCACCTTCATTATTGACACCAATACCATTTCGCAACAGTTGGGTGCGAAGATTATGCCACAACCGTCAATCAAATTCATTTGATGGAGGATAATTACCAAAGAATTTCAGTTTTGGTACATGGGTCGCCCTAAAATGGCTGAGTGAGAGATAGTTCTTTTGCAGGTAGATACTTCACTACGGTTTTCTTTCCAACATTCAGTTAGTAGTTACTATGCCCCAATTACACTGCGTATTAAGGACATACTGAACATCAAACGCACACCAAAAATACACTACACTCCCTTCTCGATCGTAATACTTAAGCTCTTCATTCTCAGCCATGTTTTTATTTTTTTTAACTTGTGTTCGTATCCTTCCTTTATGCCATACAACAGGACTATTTTTTCCTAGTAAAATTCTAGTGAAACGCATTGTACATAGGATAGTCAGTGCGATTATTTTTATATTTGAAATGAAATAGTTGAAGGTTTATCGTATGGGTGAGAGCTTTCTCTGAAATATATTTCCCCTTCGCATTACATAATTACAGTCCATTTCGGGCGCCTGGCAGGGCGTGGCCTGCGGACTTGGGTGAGTAGCGAGAGTGAGAGTACGTGGCGAGAGTGAGAGTGTGTGGCGGACACTCTCACCCAAATCCGTAGGCCATGCCCTATCAGGCACTCCGAAATGGACTGTACGTGATTTTGATTTACGAAAAAGCAAACGAAACTCTGGTCAACATCCCTCTGGATGAAGGAAAAAACACAATTAAGTTAAGGGGGTCGATCGATAATGTTCAAATGGTTTTCGACATAGTCGATCATTAACCACATGCAGCATTGACTGTGACATACTGAAAAGGGTTATTAGTTGAAAAGTCCTTTGGTGGTAGAAGAATTATGTAGAACCCGCTAGTGAAGCGCACTAGTTCAGGCAGTAAGGGTTAAAAAAATAGAGGAAGACGGAAATCACTTAATGCATATTCAAGGATATTTTTGAATTGTTTGTTCTAGAGGATTGGTATAATACAAAAGCAGATTTTTATGTCTCAGAGATTCGAACTGTTTGCTGCAGCACCATCATTGCCTCTATAATTCTCCATCAGCGCTTATTCATACAATTAGGTCTGCCCGCATTATGCAGTAAAGAGGTAAGTATAGTAGTTCCGAAGAAATTTCTGGAATCGTTCGAACCCACCCCACCCCCCCCCCTTGGAAGTCTGCAATACGAACCCTTTAGAAGGATTGAACCCCCTAATTCTCTCTTTTGTTCTTAAAACTGGCGCCTAGTGAAGAGGATAGAAGCTGTCAGGCTTCACTAAGACTCCTACGAAGCATTAAATAGTACTCTGAGTACTCTGTCTCCAATGAACCAAAGTACAACTTCATCTCTCAGTTGTAAGAATCTTCGACGCAAGCACTACTCTAACGCAATACCACATTTTTGCACCTGAGTGCACCTTCAGAACATCTTTCCCAATCAAATTATAATCACAGTATTGCCAAATCGCATTGTAATCATAGTACTGAGATACGAAGTAAACTAAAAATTTTACCATTAAAGGAACAATATAATTTTTAAGAAAGTGCTGGGGTTAATTAAGTATTAGGTTGTCGGGAAAGTTCTTTCGTTTTTTAAAAACTTGCTTTTTTCCCTCAAAACTGCTTTCCAGCAATTTCTTCTGTACAAATATATGTAGTACAAGTTCTCACGCATCTATAGGTATTGTTGTCTTCCATCTCCCGGATAACCCTTTTCGGCAAAATAAAAACATCAAAAGTCACCTCATTTTCAATTCTAATTTTTTTTCTTTGAATGGCATTAGACAGGGAAAGGAAAAGGTGATAATCCGATGGAGCAAGATCAGGGCTATAAGGCAGCAATTTTTATCCAAGCTCCAAAATTTTTTGAAAAAAAATTCAAAAAATTTTTTACCACTATTGAAAAAATGACTCGCCAAAAAATTCTCGAGCTTGGATAAAAATTGCTACCCCATCCACCTTATAGCCGTGATCTTGCTCCATCGGATTATCACCTTTTCCTTTCCCTGTCTAACGCCATTCAAAGAAAAAATTTTCTATAATTTTTGTATTGAAAATGAGGTTGACCTTTGATATGTTTATTTTGCCGAAAAAGGTTATCGGGGAGATGGAAGACAATAATACCTATAGATGCGTGAGAACTTGTACTACATATACATATATGTACAGAAGAAATTTCTGGAAAGCAGTTTTGAGGGAAAAAAGCAAGTTTTAAAAAACGAAAGAACTTTCCCGACAACCTAATAATAAGAACTCAAAAAGTAATCCAAGTGAAAAATAGGAATTCAAGAAGCGTACATGTATGTGGCGAATTCCCGGTGCAAGAAGCTAGCATAGAGGAGGCGTCTTTTTCAACAGCTGCCACTTCCTTTATTGTTTTTTCAACGTACACTCGCCTCCTTTCGGAACTAACATTGTGAGGTGGGGCTTATTTCTCGGGTTTCTGACTGCTTTGTGTTTTGCTCTGTTTTTTTCCACTTTTGACTATCAAGACCTCGACTTTCACAGTCAATAACATTTTCATATTCAGCCCTGACTACCCTTACCAGTGGAAGCCTAGAAACATACGTGCGGAACGCAACCGCACTACCTCTTTCTACTTCCGGACCCCACATCACTAAATTTTAATTATTAGTATGTGATTTTATAGTAACTGTTTTAAAATAATTCATCTCAATCATACCACTCCGAAAGTTTTCAATAATCCAGCTAAGTTTTGAATTTTTCACTTTTGCGCAATAAAGGTTGGTGTCTTTTCTCAATACTCCATTATGCTATCAATATTATCATGATTTTCACATTTCCTAGACCACAGAAACAGTAACAATCCTGTAATTCATCTCATAATCATCCAACTTTCGTATTTCCATCGTTTCGGCATACTTCACCCCTCGCTGCTTTTTTGAGGCGATTGGGTAAGGCCTCTGAACAGGGAGGCCGGTTCACGCGGTGTATTCTCAGCTACTGTTATGCATGATTAACCATTTACTTATACTGCCCATAAAATGACAATTTTCACGCAACGCTTTTTATTTCGGAAAGGGAAATCTCGATAAGAAACCAGAATTTCCAGATTATCCGGTGGAGTTTAGAAAAAACCTCCTTTCAAGAAGTGTTTTCTTTTTTTATGCCAGATCTTTGGGCAACGTAGCGGAGGAATTAAAAGTGCGTCTGGCTGTACCTCTTTCAGTCGGGTTTCATAAATAAAGTGAACCCATTCCTTCTATTCCGTTGAGGCCCCATTTAATCCCTCCTCATCAAGAATCACGGAAGCGTTAGCTCGAATGTAGGCATTTGATTTGGACAGAAGGAATGATAGGACAGATAGAATGCAAAGTCCCACGATCCTGGGTTGGTCAATGTGGGCGTAGCTCTCAAGTGGACTGCACACGGATCTGAGCACTTTATTTTTCATTATTTATTTATTGTCTTTCATTTAATTAAAGGTACTACAGATGCTTGTCCAAGAGCGTTTAAACTGTAATATACGAAAATAAAAATAATAATCCACACTTAAAACAGTTGTATAGAGAATGTAAAAGAAAAACTATAAAAATAGAGCTGTCTCACGACGATAGAAATAGGCGTAAGTTTTCTGTTCATTCAGATCACTGAGGATATTCCTCGATCGCGCCACCCCTGCTGCTACATTGTCCTCATCCCAATAATTTCTTTTCACTGGAGTTGCTCTGTGCAGGCTGGACATGCTGGTGTTTGTGTTCCCGTGAATAAATTAAAAGGCGCGAGGGGGTGGAACTGCTAATGGGCCGACGTGTGTTGCCCCGAGAGATATGTGGATCGAAATCCCAGTGATCACTCGGCTTCCTCGAACTCGCAGCAGCATGGAGTGCTTCCAGAACTCTCTCTGCCCTCGCAACTTCCACTATCATTTCATTCCGTTTCGCATTATTCAACTGCTTTTCCACCGTCTTTTCTGTATTATCGCTGGTTACTAGCTCAGCTTGAATGCGGAACAGCAATTATTTATTTTGCGCACTGTTAAATTTTATTTTTCGATGAATTCTTGATAAACTTTAGCTTTTCATTCTTCTTCTGGTCTTAATCTTTTTCTTTCCATCATTGTTAGGACTGTGAATTGTGAATTGAAACGAGCCACTCAATCACTCCTTTATCTCAATTAATCTTTCCTAGTTCTCACTCTTACAATAAATCATACTTCCTTTTTCATTAGCTTAGCATAGATGCGAAACACCAACTATCTATTTTATGCACTACTTATTTTTTATTTCCTCTCTAGGTTTTTTCAATCAGCCATCAAATCATTCACAATGGAGATTGATTTTCTGGCACTTTTTACTCAGACCTACCCCGCTACCTCATCAACCGATGTGGTCGAAGAGATGATTTTTGGAAAACTTTTCGATTCGGCTGCAAACTCCTACCCAGGGGTAATAGGACTTGAAGAACACGAATATGACATTCGTTTGGCGTGAAACCGTTTGGCGCCTGCGCCAAAATGGAGTGGATCACCAAACTCGCTCAAAATTTGTCCCAAAGGGTATTCCGACCCGTAGAGCACGAATATGACATTCGTTTGACGCGAAACCGCTTGGTGCCTGCGCCATGGACTCCATCTTGGAGCCGTCGCCTATGGCGCAGGCGCCAAGCAGTTTCGCGCCAAACGAATGTCATATTCGTGTTCTACGGGTCCAATTACCCCTGGGTAGAAGTTTGCAGCTGAATCGAAAAGTTTTCCAAAAATCACCTCTTCGACCACATCGGTTGGTGCCGATTTTCTATAGCGAATTTATCTGCTGATATAAAAACCTAGCTTAAGCTGGACAAAATTGTATAGGGTCAAGCCACCTTGAGTCAATTTTTTAAGAAAAATGTCTCTCCCCCAAATTGACGACTCCCTCCCTTCCATCACTGGTGTCCTTAATACTTTAAAATATTCTCCTTACCTAGAAATCCCCAAAACGGAGGTCGTCAATCGACACTCCCTGCTAATACCTAGAGATCGATGTGGATTACGCGAGTTTCTTGATAAAAATCACGACCCTTTCCTCCCAACCCAAGATACGACCCCATGTAGATTCTCCATTCCATACATGCCGTGAAGTTCTTAGAACGAGGTTGCACTTGACCTGTTGATTGGAGAGGACGAAATCAAATACTATGTCTTTTGGCGTTCGATGCGAAAAATGCACTTTTAGAACAATTTTTAATAAATTCTAGGAATTTTTGCGTGCTTCATATGAGTGTATATCTCCAGAACTTTTCATGGAGTGATCTGGTTATAGGGTATCCATATAGGAGATTCGCAATGAAAGCCATTCAGAATGTGTTGCATAGCGACGAGAATTATTCGATATTATTCTAGTGAGGTGGGGGAGGGGGGACATTTTCTAGAGTGCAGAACACCTATGCATCTCTAACGTGTACAACTTGTTAAATGTCACACATCGCTATGCATTCGCACACGATTAACGTGTCACTTGAATACTCTCAGATTAGTAACGTGAGAAAATGCCCCCCCCCCCACCCGGCCATCATCAGGATAGCACCATGATTCTTTTCAATTTTCAAGCCCAATATATAATTCTCTCCTTTATAGTATTTGAAATGTTTTTGTTCTAAGAGATTTGGTTGGTTCTCCGATTTCAGGAGTGCTTCTTAAAGGCATTTTCCGCGATAATCTTACCTGCTATTTACCCTGCCGAAGCCTATAGACCCCAGGTAACTGTCGCGGCTGTACCCTTAGAGCGGCGCCCCGAGCAATCCCGGCAGCGCAATGCCCGCGGGAGGCAACTGGGACCCCGCCCACCAATTGGTGACCCCACCCAATTGGTGACCAATTGGTGAGGGATGCGGTCCCCATTTCTGAGGTTATTGGTTTTTCTTGCTATTTTTTTCACTGTTACTGAGTGAATAAGCGGCTCTGGGTTCATTATTAATCCCGGTTATGGTCGCTCTCCTAACGCGGAAAGTGCCTCTAATCAACCTTTGCCCGCCTCAGTCCTACCTACAGCTTTGTATTATATTTATGAAGGCGTGTCACAGGACGCATAAATAAATAAATATATAAATAACATCCCTATGATGTTCATCTCAGTTCAGAAAGCTGCAGTCTTGGCCCGACGAGCGTTTAGTGTCTCTGAAGAAACCTCGTCTGAGCAGGTATGACGCATCCTAAAAGGCTCGATCAAAAATAATCGTGCCGCTCCGCATCCAAACAGATATCCAAACAGATAAGAGCGATAATGTCACCTTGACTCATCACGGCAACTGCATTAACACTACTATATTAAGCAGACGGATGACGTTAGTGAGAGCAGCTCGAAGAGCCTTAAGCTTTTGTATAGAATAGGAGCTTTATTCTGGGCTGAAGGGATCTATTCCTATATTTAGCAAGATAATTGAGAACCCTCGCCACGGCTTCCCTCCTTCCTCCATGGCGCAAGGCCCTACTCGGCTACTGCCAAAGTGAGAGCAGAAACAAGTTTTCTCATGGTTATTTTTGTCCCCCCCCCCCCCCTCCATTAAGTCTCAAAGAATAACACTATCATCCGGGAAAAGACTGGAAGAAAGCAATACAAACGATTTGCTGAAAAAAGAAGCCGGAAACAGGTAGGGTGAGCTATACTAATCGCGGCGGAGAGGGGGGGGGGGCATTTCAGAAGCCACTGTTCGAGAGGTGTTTTTTACATAGTATCTGTGGGCATAAGTGAGACGTCGAACATGTAAACCCATGTCAATAACAGTATGTTTAACAAGTATGACATGTCAGTGATGCATAGATGTTTAATATTTCATAAAATGTCCCCTCCTCATCCAGAGAACAGCCCAGAGGTGGTTCAGTCTCAGATTTGAACACGAATCAGCCAAAAATTGATTATGTGATCTCTCATTTTCCCTCTCTGCTCATTGGTGATAGGAGGGATCGGGAAAGAATGAAGCAAGCAATGTAGATATATGAGTAAAATATGAAATTGTTGAAAATAAAAATTTAACCATAAAAAGTAGAAGTGCTATGAAAAAGGAGCAGGAGTCAACAGCTGTTGATTGTATCCTCTTCGAATAATTGTGCATCACGTACTTGTACCACATGGCGTCAAAATTTTTTGAAGTTGCATTGTGACCAGGGCACACCCAGTGGTCGAGGAAGATAGCTGTTTCAATACGATTCCCTTCCCTTCAGCGGGTCAACGGGATCTCCAGTAGGCCCTCCCCTTGTCAACACCTGCATCACCTCTACAGGATCTGTTGCGTGGTATTACTAAATATTTTATGCTGCGATTTTTGTGTTGATCACTTAAATTTAACCATATCTCCTTACGTAACCGCAGCTACGGCACGTTCCACTTACCATCTAGCCTGGGACATTGCTTACCTCTACAGCAATTACGACCCCCACTGCAAAGGTCAATTACGACTCCCCTGTCGGGGAATCCTCGACTCCCCGTGTACCCTGATTATGACCATGTCGAAGTGCCCAAAAATTAATTTGGTTAAAAGGTTTTGGTCAGACTGGGAGAACAGAAAGAGTTTGAGTGTTTGATCTGACTTTTAGTGTGAATTTGCAGAACAACTATTGATTGCTTTTAATTTTGAAAGTTCTACTTTCATACTAAGATGCCGTAAAGTTGGTGAACATGTGTATTTATCGACTTTTTTCTTAAATTTCAAATTAGGATCACATTTGTGTACATCTAAAAGGAATGTTATGTACATTCGGCTTTGACGAGTCATCTTTTGAGATACGCCACGCACCCGCTTACATTTCCCAACCGCAGTAGTGAGTAAAATCAATAAATAAATAAACACTTAAATGCATAATTGACCTAGCTACTCTACGTGTAAATCAGTAATGTTATCTTTCCCAATTTAAATGGCCAGTTGAATCATTTGAGTAGGACTTTTCAAGGACCTGATCCTAAATCCCACGCATTTATGGTAGCGGCGCACTTGCCACTCTCTCGCTTTCACTACGCAAAAATTTTTGAGAAATTGTTAAATCTGAGATTTGCAACCCTATACGGTTAATTTGGTCACCATGACAAGCTTAAAACAGAAACGGGGAATCTTTTTTTCTGGGAATTTTAGCTGAAATCCGTAACTCGTTTGAAGTGGGGCCTTATCCAAGTCACTCAAAGGTGACCATTTTCATGTAAAATGAGGAAAACAATGGGCAAACGAGTTATTTCGCATAATAGCGGCACTGAGCACAGCCAGCTTCCAACCAGTTGTCCATTCTTGTTTTCCAAAGCGGAACGCTCCCTCATCGACGGTGTAATGGAGGGAGCTGTCTGATCTCCTGCTCATGTCATAGCCCTTCTACGCTTCTTATTGTATCTTTCTTAGAACAAAATTCTCATAAGCACTTTTCTGGGAGGGTGGGGGGTCCACTACCTTTCTGAGATTCTTTAGTCTCCTATTGGAGTGGACCTTAATAGTTCCTCTAAACTACCATAATCGATCTACGGTAAGCTAGAGCCATTATCTTGACAATAAGGAACAGGAAGTGCGAAAGGTAGACATAAATAAATTAAGGCAGTGAATGAATTTTCGATTAGATGAGCAAAAAACATAAATGTATCTGTTTCCATTGGATACGTTACGGCCGGCTGAAGTTATTCTTCCTATAAAGTATCGCGAATTACCATAGAGTATGACAGTTACCACAAAGTATCGTAGTTTTTATGAAATGCCATGGTTCCTCCATGAAACTCTTCGAATGCGAACTATGATCACATAGTGTAACACTTTATCAAAGATTTCAGATTCTTTCGACCCACAAATGGCTCAGTCCACTACTGATATAAACTCACAGTTACCACAGAGTATAACCAACAGTTATCACAAAGTATCACTGAGTAGGCTTACCCCACGAAAGTCGTTCGTTTACGTCTTTGTGAAAACGAACAACTATCCGTGTTACACTTATCATGGAAACGAATTTGTTTCGGGCCATGAATGGCTGTCCGGGGAGGATTGAGCCTCAGTTGAAATCCCATAAACGGTGAAAGTCCGGGAATCCTCTTTGTTCCCAGATTGGACGCGGAGGACGACGCGAGCTATACAAAAATCACATGAACGACCTCGATTTTCGGATCCCACGCGCTCCTCCTCGCATCGCGACGCGCCCTCTGTGTTTCATTTTCCACGAGGACCATTAGTCAAGTGGTTCACCTCTGTTCCTATCAGCTCCGTTACTTTCTCACGTACTATTCCCCTATAGTTATTAGATACTATCGGTGGCTAGGAGCTTATCTACTCCAGCCGTTTTTTTTCAATCGTTCTTACGAGTCATTATTGTTTTCCCATGAACTTCTCCATGATTAGTAATTCCTTGTACTGCCGTGCCTTGTACGAATTACATATCCTATTTAATTATTTTCCTAATATGCATGCACAGGTGTGTTACGATACTTTTAAAAAATTCAGAGCTCTTTGATCCAGTAAAACTCAAAATAATCAAGTGGAAATACGATAAATACTTACAGCTACCGCTTTTTAAGCAAGCGATTTTTATTTTTTTGAAGTTTTTGTGCGTGACGCACGCTGCGTGACGGGTTTTTGCTTTTATCCCAATGAGGACAGCGGAGTTAAGAAGAGGTTATCGCAGTGCTGCCTTTGCTTTTCTTCAGTTTTCCAAATTCTCTGCAATGATCTCTGTTTTGTCTCCACACACACACACACCTGTGATAGTTACCCGAAAAACAGACTGATCAAAACAGAACAAAAATAGATTCTGTCAGCGGTTTACACTTTTTTCGAGTCATTGTTCACTTCAGTTTGATGCCGTTATTATTGGAAGATCCCTACCCCTTACCTTACTTCACCAAATGAGGTAATTCCGGTCATTCTAGCCGGCAAAAGAAGTAAAAAGAAATTTTATCAAGATATCGTCCTTATTCTCACAAAAGGTTTCGGCTGGTGTACAGTAGTCTGATTGTCGCCAAGCATCTGCGGTCTTCACTACCACTGTGTGGAGTATTTTGCCCTTTTTCCGCTTGATTTGAGGTTTCTCTTCTTTTTCCAAAGTTTTTCAAAGTTTCAGTAGTTTCCATTTTTGCCCACTTTTTCATGTTTCTCAAAGTTCAAATGTTTCTATTTTTGTCCACTTTTTCAAAGCTTAATGTTCCATTTTCGTCAAGGTAGGGCGAATGTGAGGCCGTTCATATTTTGCGCACCGACGCCGGCACCGGCGGCGACGGCATCAACATCATGTGCTCGCACCTGACCACGGCGACACTCTGATGACGCTCTTCCTTTGTAGGACGTTTGACCCAGCCACACTAGTATGATGATCGTGGCGAAAGCCCTGTAATCCTTATTCGATTTTGGCTTTCAAATATTGGCATTTTTTATTACAAAGCACGTCGTCAGAATACCGCCGTGGTCGGTGGCGGCCACATGATTTTGACGCCGTCGCTGCCGGTGCCGGCGCCGGTGCGCAAAGTATGTACGCGGCCTACGGAAGGTCAATCTGATAAATGTCCAAAAGAACCGCCTTCCATATACTACACTTTTCTGGAACCGATGTTCAAAATACGGTGCTGTCGCCATGAGGGAGAGGGGCGTCTCACCATGATGCACGCTCTTTTTACCTGGATCAAAAAAGAGAAAGGAACCTCCCCATCTCTTCACTAAGGCTTTGGCAAAAAGACACGCTCGGATGAACAGAGTAGCCCACAAGGCGTTTTTTATCGTTCCTGTTTATAGTTTCGCTTCCTTTGTATTCCACAAAACATCCAAAGACCAGTTGTTCTCGTTGAGCCTCATTTTGCCTCCTCCTTTTTTATTGCCATTCTACTCAAACCACTCCTCATTATCCGGTTCTCGTGGATGTTCATTTTTCAACCGCTCCCCTCCTCAGCACTCCTCCAAACTGAATAATCTATCCTTCTGAATCACCCCCTCCCCCCCCCCCCCCGTTGTGATCGAAGCTGTCCGCTATTGATCCACGATTGATAATCTCGTTTGCAGTGTGTCGGATCAGCAGACTAAGCCATCAGCCCATCATCATCAGCAGCAGCCCCGACAACTTAGCCGGTTTCCGTATTGGGGGTGGGCGGACGACGATCACCACGACCACGGACGGGTATCAGCCAAGAAATGGATAGCCGCTAACCACATATTTTCGTCCACACAACGCGCAACATACGAAGAAGCCGACCGCATTTTGCCGTCGTGACCGCAATCGATACAATCGATCGATAGTGTCAAATTTCTTCTTTTGCTGAGAGGATCATCCGATCAATGACACGACTATTCATCCTTCCCGGTATATTCGCGATCTCATCGCTGTCTCTCTGGTACATGGTATGTTCTGCGCCGGGTTGGGAAAGTGAAGGTAAACTCTCGTCGATTTTTGCTTAATCCACATTTTTTCATAAATTAATGACTTCTAATCGATACGCATATTTTGAAAACGTTTTCATGTTGTTAAGATTTATTTTTGTCTACCCACTTAAAGGGAGGAGAGGGACAGGTGATTGATTTCCGCAACAGAGATCTAATAGCATCTACGAAAAAAAGCTATGGAAAAAAAAGGGAATTTTTGCAGCTTTCACCAGGAAGCTGGTGACCCACTTATCAAACCCGACATTTTATAAGTCGTTGAATTCGTCGCATCAAGATAAATCCGACGCTTTTCATTTTTCGTATTATACTCATCTTAAACGAAGTTGTGACGGTGCGACGGTTTGCGCGGATTAATCCGCCGCCTGGTGCCGATTTCCAAAAAATGTGAGCGGTATTGTACGTTGTTGCAGCAGAAATCGTCTGACTGAGCAAAGCACATTTAATAAATTTTTTAACATTTTTTAATTAATTTCTCTTGAGTTCCTTCCGACGACAGATCTGAGATATTTATCTCTGGTCACGTGCATTCAAGATGTTATCGGTCAATGTAATGGCCATAATGTCTAAAAAAAGAGTTTAGAGGAACGTAAAAGGAAACGGTGAGGGAATAAAAGCTCGGAAGGACCCGTCGCGATTATTGAAATAGTAAAAATATTGATAATTAGATAAGTATGTTACTAAAAAAATGTTTTCGTCAATTCCCGTTTTCCCACCATATCCTGCATTAAGTCACAAAAATTTACCACGTAGGAATATACAAAAGCTAACTGCACCCTCTCCTAGTCAATTTTGATAAAAACCAGAGTAGTGTCCAAAATCACCCGCCTTTTCTTTATTTTCGTATTTTTATTAATTACTTGGCCATTTCCTCAGTGGGTTTTCGGAAACTATCTCCCTTTATGGTGGAAAAATCGAGATCTATTCCGGGACCACGGCACTTCACAAAACCTTTCCTGGAACCAATTGCTGCCTCAAATATCGTGGGGTGCGGCACCGATGGTTATCACTGGGAGCTCTTTCAGAGTTGCAATCCCCATACAAGCACTGCATCATCCATTCTGATGGCGAAGGCTAATGGTTCCATGTGCAGCGTCACTTAGCTGAAAGCTCATCAAAGACCAAGTTTTGCGCTTTGTTCCCTAGTTCTTTCACATCTCCTGTCGCTTCATTTCCAAAACATGAACGGAATTCATTACGTTTAGGAGTTTCTTGACTTTTCAACGCTGGTTTTTATCCGTACGGGGATTCTTAGATTATCAGATTGCCGGAAATTGCTCCCGAATGGTGAAGTAAGAATTTAATGACAGTATCGATTTGGCCAACTTGAGCTAATAGGTCCATAGATTTTTCAACGATTTATCTACCATAGATAATTCTGACTTGAGTCAAACGCATGGCGCATTCTAAGCAAGGTGCAAAAGCTGATTGCCTGATGACTTCATAAATTCCACTGCATTATACATATTCACTAATTTTCCCGAATTCTTAGATTTACAAAATATTTCTTTCTATTAAAGAATTAGTAAAATAGGATGAATAAATATAATAAATAAAATATCAGAATATGACCAATTTCAGCAGCATTCGAGCTTCCTAAGCAATTCGAGAACTTCACTGTCTTGGCCGAAAGGTTTCGACGGTACAAAGATGATCATTTCGGATATATTACAACCTTGTTCATATGCGCCTATTTGTACAAGCAAACCTTTGCTATTCCCGGTTCATTTTTCCTCGTAAGTTTTCAGTTTCATTATTCATTTTTACGGAATTATTGATAAAGTTATCAATCAGATTAGGTCATACCACTAGATCTGCGGCAAGCCCAAGATCTCCAGCAATTGTGTTTTTAACTTAAAAAAATCAAAAAAAAAACTTTGAAAATTTAAAAAAAATACAATCGACTACATGCTATTATGCAAAGATGCGGGATCCAAAAAAATTCACTCTTTCACAATTCACTTTTTTGAATCTTGATTACTGTAGCACTTATGCGTGATGAAACTTTGATTGAAAGTTCCTCCACCCACCAAAATCCTTCATTGTGAACAGCTCATAAGACTGATAAATCCAATCTCCTGAGATGCTTCATGGCCACCGTGACTGTTACGGTCAACCTGGGAGCGGAATTGAGCATGAGATAAGGAATCCTCGATTTGCTCTTATTTTGAGTGAAAAAATTCCTCGTATATATGCAATGACCATCTCTTTTTCGCTACTTCTGGGTTTTGAGTGGATTTTGAAAAAGGTCGTCTTTCTGCAATCATTTCTTATACTAGATTGCAAGAGGCAGGTTGATTGACACGCTTAATTCAAGGAGAGACCTTCAGTATGTACACCGACTACATACAGTAGCGCTCAAAAGTCTTCGGCCAAAACTTTTTTGTCATAACTTTTTTTCTACTTGACCAAATTTGACAAAATTTTAATATGTGGTGCGTGAAACTATTATCAACATTTCCTTCTACTTGAGCGCCGCTTGCCACTTTTCATGATTTTTTACAAGAATTTACTACAAGACCACCCAAAAAAAAGTAAGAGGCTTGTTCAAGAAAAACGGCTTTCTATACAAAAACAAAAAGAGCAAGCCTCAGAGAACATTAATATTTTATAGAAAGACCACGACTTTTGATGACAGCGGCACAGCGGGACGGCATAGCGATGGCATGCCAAAATTAAAAAATTTCATATAACCACGTAACCTACAGCGTTGCGCGCCAAAACAGTGTATTGAGTCTGCAATGTCTCCAAGTACAACATACTAAAATTTCTCTTAAATCGGTGCAGTTGCAAAAAAGTTACAAGTGAAAAAACCCAAGCGAAAGACCATTTCGCCGAAGACTTTTGAGCGCTACTGTATATCAACGGCACTAGTTAGCAGGCAAGGAGGAGGTAATATGGGCGGGGTTGATTGAGGTGGGGATCGTATTTTCGAAAAAAATGGATTCAGCACAATCTGACCGGGAACACTTTGAATCATACTGTCACTTCATCCTGAGGTGAAAATCGTGGGACCAAATCGGAAAGATACTCAAAGATCACACCGCACCTATTTTGATAACAAGCAGACAAAACGACAACCATATCCTTCTAATCGTTCCCGGAAATTCCCCATACTGAACCTCTCATGTGGTCTCTCCTGTCACGTTTAAGCAGATTTTGTACCCAAAACTACTTCAAATACTTTTCCGAGTTCTTATCTCCAGACACCAAAAGCCTGCTAGAGAATGGGAATCGAGCGGTTGCTAAAAGGCCTATCAAAGTTCGACGAAGCAGTGCCCAATCCAAGCACACAACTTGGCAGGTTTTTGCAGTGGTGATGTTTTTCAACAGAAACGAACACTGCACCGCACATTGTACGATAATTATGATGAATCTTGTTCCTCTCTACCTTCAAGTAGCGCTGGAGACCGGTTCCCAAATGCAAAGTGCTACTGGAGTGGAGCTGCATCTCCACGTCCCTCTGAAACAACTCCGGGCCTTGAGAGCACCATTCTGATGGCTGGAAAACGACCTCACGTAGAGAACAGCAGCAGCCGTAGGACGGACAGTTGTCAAGGTCAGAGTTTCGTTGACCGGTTCTCCAAGTCGGCTGTTGAAAGGAGACCAAAAACAGGATTCGTAGGAGCCTATTTGGTAAAATCTCTTGTTCAGTGAAACTAATAATACTATGTGTGGGGGAATGGCTGCATATGACCGGTTGATTTTTTGTTGTCCCTCCCGTCTCGAGTGTTTTCAAGAGGGTTTTCTCTAATTTTTTTTTGTCGGAAATGCGGAAATACCTTGCCTCCTTTTTGTTGTCCTTTCCGTCTAGAGTGGTTTTCGAAAGAATTTTTTTTGAATCGAAAATGCAAAAGTACCCTGCCTACTTCACCAGCCACATCGTTCATATGACCTCCAAAGGAATGAAAGGGAATCGCCCGTGTGGTTATATGACGCGGAAGGTAGACCTCAACATCATTTCTACACTCAAGAGAAGGATTCAGCTTTCAATGAAAGCCTTTACGTGTTTTCTTGCTGATGAAGAAATTCCAGCAGCATTTATGACATGATTGCATTTTTCGGCTCCCCTCTGCATGAAGCCATCACCCCCAGAAGTGGACATGCAGGTTTCGTTCGCCCGCGCGGCTGTAGAGGGGCGATTAATTCAAGCTGGACTGACTGACTGGGGAGCATTGCTATGGGCTTAGGATGAGAGATAGTCAGTTTTCAGTCATCCACATCCACTTCAACATCAGGTTATCCTTTGTGATGGCTCTGAACTCTCAGGAAAATGGAAGGAGGGGCATAGGATCACTCGCTGAGGGGGCCTTTGATACTGCACCTGGTGTTGGGCCTGAGGAACCTATGGGAAAATTCGACATTGGAAAAAGAGCTAGAAAAGTGCTAGATCGATAGTTAACGAGATCACTTCCCCTATGAACTCTTTAGCAGAAAGAGAGGACAACGGCAAAAAGTGGTAGGCCCGACCAAAAGGCAACGGACTTTACCGCGGATAGGATGTTGATCCCGCAATTCATGCCAGGAAATTGGCAAAAGGGTTGCCATATGTACCGCCTTCCTCCTTCAGAAGCAGGTCGCACACTTGGCCTGCTCCCTCGCCAGGGACGATGTCGAGAAGGGAGTCTTGAACTTCCTACTAGAGACGTACCTAGTGACCAGATTGTGAACGTGACCCTTTCCATTTTAAATGTTTCCCTACCTTCGGGGCGAGCTTCTCCTTCCTAGCTTCCCTAGTCTTCTCGTAAAAAATTCCCCGTCTACATAACGGTTCATTTGGAAGTGTGAGGTAGGGCTTAGGTGAAGTTCAGATTTCGCGACTCAAGCCATCAGGTAGATAACTGATCGATCGTTGAGTATCTTTTCCCCTACACCTGATTGACTGAATCTTCGGTAACCAAATCGTATTCTACCAACCACTCTGTCAACCGAGAATGTTGATCGTCCTTTCAGATGAAGGGTTAACGCTGGATTTTCAGGTTACCAGAAAATCCATCCTTCGGAACACTGGGTAGCTCTAGCGACTTAAACGTCCAGCTCACTTGTTTGCACTTTTTCGGATGTCCTATCCTTTCTATTCGAAGAGTTTTCTCGGTAGTAGCAAGACCGCCATCTCTGCTCATCTCTCATAGCCACGAAAATACGCGATCATCCGGCAGTCAAGAAATGGCCATTGATCAGCAAGCTCTCAAGGTCCACCCGCAATGGTCAGAGGCGGTGACGGTGGTGTATCAGTTCTCGTCTTGTGGTCTTAATCAAGCTATAGATACAAACTGGTTTCATAGCAAAAGAAGCATGTTTTATCGCAAAACCTCGTCACTTTATTTCTCTCGTAGTGGGTTCTTATAATGGCACTCATGGGGAGGGATGAAATTATCGAATATCAACTCCACGGATTTAGGAAGGACAAAATGCGGGAAGGCACAATGCAAAACATTTTCATAATTGGTTCACTAGTATCGATTCCAGATAATCCAGATCACTAGGGTAGTAATGCTGCACTAGGATTCATCATCGTCATGCCAGCCTGGCAGTCCCATACAGATTGTGCCACGGCAATGAGGACTGCTTCCATGTTACCATTACCTTAGTTTCGAGCAGTAGGCTCTACCACGGTTAAGTCTTGGACTAAGGAAAATTCCAGATCATTACGCACCCCCCCCCCTCCCTCCCATCCCCCCGCTCCTCCAGATGACTTAGGTTTTCGGTATACTGAAAAGTAATTCCCAATTATATATATTTAATTATGTACATTTATAAGATCGTCATCGATCAATAAACATCGTACTATTGCGTATTACTAAAAATGGTTATCGATCGCCATTACCACCTGACCACATGTAAAATCACTAGGGACAGATGGATCATTGAGGATTCTCCCTTCTGAGCTCGACTACCCTTTTTCTAACTCAAAATACAATCTCCCTGAGTATTTCCCGACCGAGTTGACTCTGGGTTCAACACGACCCCCGCGTACCATTTTCATTTCCTCTTTCCCTGCCACTTTCCGAGGAATTCAGATCAGTTCTTTCGATTCCTTGTTAGTGCAATTGCTTATACGGTCCATCTTGTTCGGAGAACGTTGAAGTGTCCGGCATCTACTGAGGCTGCTTGAAAAAATGAAGTGGCTTGAATACGGTTTTTCATGTCATAGGGGATCGTCCGGAATGCACAAACTCTTCCACTTTTTCCATTTCATCCGCGTGGCCCTTACGAGCCATAATTAAAAGAACGACAGCAATTTCACAAAATCTTAGCGCGACATGCAAAAAATGACGTGCCCCATTTCATAGATCGAATTTCAGCATTTTCAGTCGGTTCATTCAGTACATTTTTTTCTTTTCAGAATGTTATAGCTGGTGCAGTGTATGATTTCTGGTGTGGATTCTTTCTTTGCTGTGTGTTAACTACAGGTAATTTTTTCTGGCAGCTAAATTTCTAGAAAAACAATTAGGCACTACGATTCGAAGCACAGCAGCACGAAGAGTAATTCGCTCGATTGATGTTTAATTGAAGTAGAAAGGCAGTGCGACAGCGAAGAAAACCAAATGAAATTGTGAAAAGCACAAGAATGGTTCCCTACTCTACATACCTATAGCCTTCTTTTACAAACGTGTTTCTTAGTGTGCCCATCACAGATGTATCGATAGCACCCACGTGAACCTGTGATGTGTGGCGGTCAGCCACCTTTGGTAGGAGCAGAGCCTGTTTTTCTGTAAGGGCCTCATGAAAGAGCTAGGGCGCGCCTTCCACCACGGATTGCCTTTAAGGTTCAATTAGAACAACCGTATTATCCCTTTGAGGGATGAAGATAAAACTTCAATACTTTGAAGGTACAAGTGCTTTCCCTACAAAATAAAAGATTATTTTGGGCCATAATATCAAACCACGTCACTCGTCTTTCGATAAATTCCAATATATAAATAACTATTAGGGAAAAGG
The DNA here is from genome assembly GCA_963978905.1 of Trichostrongylus colubriformis. Classification (NCBI taxonomy): domain Eukaryota; kingdom Metazoa; phylum Nematoda; class Chromadorea; order Rhabditida; family Trichostrongylidae; genus Trichostrongylus; species Trichostrongylus colubriformis. The sequence continues at coordinate 57,959,680 of OZ022258.1, read as the reverse complement.
GTGACGTCAACAGATCATGGGAAATACAGTCATTGCCTAAGAGTGTAAAAAATCACATCGCATTCTCGCGTTTTTATCCTTTTTTTTCGCTACAAATTGATTTTTTACGGATTTTTCATCAGAGTTATATATATTCTCGGGATTGACTAGTACGAGCTCTGGAATGGTGCTATATAATTTTGGACTTTAAAACTCATTACTAGTCAATTTTTCCACATTCTGAAAAGTTTAAGGAAAAGTTTCCCGGAAATTGATGAAAGGAACAACAGTAATCTCAGAAAATCATAGCGTGACATGCAAAAAGCACCCACGTGAACCTGTGATGTGTGGCGGTCAGCCACCTTTGGTAGGAGCATAGCCTGTTTTTCTGTAAGGGCCTCATGAAAGAGCTAGGGCGCGCCTTCCACCACGGAGCCGCATTTCATCTGGAGATGGAGTTGTTCCTGAATCCTGTTCTAAGCTAACAGATGTGCAGGAATTTCGAAATTCTCATCATTTTAAATGAGCCCATTTTCCTTGGTATGACTCTAACTAGGGATGGTATTTTAATTCCCATGGAACTTTGAAATGGGACCCGGGGGGATCGATAGAGCTTCGAACGCTGATTCTAACTGTGAAAACAAAATTGCCAAATGGCATTCTGAAGCGAGTTACGAAGGGTCAAAGTTTGCCTGTGACTTGCCTGTGACATCTCAATGGCGAGGCGCTTCGTCATCAGGATGACTAGCGAGGAGCCAGCAGTGGCCTCCGTGGCTTAGTCGTAGTGGCCCGGTTCTGCAGGAGCAAGGTAGTGGGTTTGCTTCCCGCCGGTGCGGCTTTCTTTGCATTTTGTGTTTCATTGTCGGTAAGTGCTTTTCTTTCACTTCTAAACGTTTCCTTGTATGATATTCGCGCGTAGGGGGTCGAATTACCCATCTGTGCAAGTTTCCAGTCGGATCCAGTTTTTGGCCCATCTTCGGAAAATCAGGGGTGACCAGGGGTTAAGGCGGAGTTTTTGAATTTCCTTCCACAAAAAATCCTGCAAGCTGAACACGATAACCTAAACAACCTATGACACTTGCCCATCACACTAAACGCACGTAACAAGCGCCAAATAAGAGCATTTGCTTGGGTCAACGGGGGTCAAGCGTCAACGATTTCTCCTTTGTTAAATGGGTTGCCAGCAAATAGCCCATCAATTTTTTCGAGATTTAGTAAATTCTCGAATTGGCTGAAAACTTGTCCCATAGGGTAATTTGATCCCCTGAACACGAAAATCACAATGGTTTTGCGTGAAAACGTATGGCTCGCGCGCTATGGGCTCCCAAACATACCATGAAATGGTATTACTCTTTTTTTCAGAAAAACCTTCATAACTTCATTCAGGTAATTGTTTGACAGATTGTGAATACAGATTTCAGATCAGCATTTAAAAGCGCGTACAGTGGTATGTGTCTCATTGCAAATGGCCATTTCGACAAACCGTCTGATGGCAAAGTGCCTCGCCAATGAGGTGTCACAGGCAAAGTTTGACCCCTCGTAACTCGCTTCAGGATGCCATTTAGCAATTTTGGTTTTCACAGTTATAATCAGCGTTCGAAGCTCTATCAATCCTCCCGGGTCTCATTTCAAAGTTCTATGGGGAGTAAAATACCTCCCCTAGTAAGTAGCGCCTCTGTGTACACACTGCCCAATTCAACTCCGATAAAAAATCTGTCAATTTATGGCAAACAAAACGGTAAAAGCGTGAGAACACGTTTCCGCGCGATTTTTAGTACTCTTACGGCACTGATTGTGGGATATTCAAGGATTTTTCAAGATATGGGTAATTAGGTATTGAGAGGCAGCACTGCTAAATGGTGGGCTACATACCGGCAGGTTTGTACACTGGCTGGTTTCAACAAGTGATTGTACAGATCTAAGAGCTTTGAAATAATACCACGGTTCTGAGTGGAAGTAGGATGCTTGGCGCGGTTCCAGGAAGGATCTATCGAGGCCCAATAACCTTTTATCCATAGTATGGATGGACGTTATAAGAGTTCAATCACAACCCTATGCAACCTGTGGATGTATGCAAGGGAATTAGGGTCAGGTACTGGATCTGATACGCTGCGTAGATTTTCTTTCTGCGCTGAGTTCACTGGAAGAAAAAAGGGACCCTTGAAGGCTGCATCATGGCTCTGAATGACATGCACCCTGACAGATCGCAATCGCTCATAACCCAAATCTACCCACAAATGTCACCGCGCGGGAATCACTTGGTGCCAACCTGAGCCTCAAATGGGTCGCATTTTGTATTCCAAGTGGTGGCAAGCAGTGGCCCGAGAAATTCTCAGTGGGCCATTGTTTCTGGAGCCAAATGGTAGAATGGAGGTAACAATACAAAATATGATTAACGATTGAACCCTTTCATGAACGACCCATAACAATTAGAGGGTAAAACAATTATCGCGAAAATCCCTCAACTCTACTACTTGACCCTGATAACCAAGCGAATTCCCTCTGAGTTTCCTCCCTTTTTGCAGTTAATCAAACAGTTCTGTTCAGTCCAGTGAGAAGATTATGAATTGTCAAATATTCATCAAAGGAAATGTGATTTTCATGTATCTATTTCTTACCTGTTTGCGCATTCTGGAGAAACATTTCCCTATGAAACCTCGGAAAATCGTAATCGTGAAGTTCTTCATCTGAGATGAACAGTTCTTCAATTCCTGATTTGTGAGACGCACGATAGTTGGTGATTGTTTATCCAAATCTCTGAAATTCGAATCTCATACATCTATCCAGCCAACGTCCTTTTCAAAGTGGAAAATACCAGTTCGACTGGATGGACCAGTTCGAGAATCTCATTTTTGTAATTTTCGAGAAAACAACTGGATGGTTTCTAAATGGCATATTTATTATGGCCTATCGACACTGGCCAACGCTCACCAGCGTGATGTCTTTCATCAAAGTGTAATAGATGTCGTAAAAATCCAATAAAACCACGCATATCACGCGGATTCGCATGTGCAAATGGCATTAAATCTGAGGCAAATTCACCATCCGCAAGGTAGATGTGTATCGAGTGCATGGCGCATTCCTTCCCTCATAAACAATCTAGCCTGTAGATGTCTTATAAGTCCTGCGATCGGATTTCACCAAGGAGGTTTTGCAAAACTTTGAACACTGTCATATGAAGGTCAGCGGGCCAATTCCAAGGGCACGTCGCTTGAAGCCACCCTTTGAGGTAATTTTTGTCGCTGGTAGAATATAAAAGTAAGGTGCACAAAAGTGTAACAGTAGAGAAAAGCCAGAATGAAACAGTCAAAACCCGAGAAGCAAGGCTTCTATAGTCGATGACCTGCTTTCGTTCCATGTGTATCGCTCACAGGGGTGATGCACAAGGAGATTGTTTTCGAGGTTAGCCGTGAAAACTGTCCCACCCTCCACTCCTACTCGGCCATCGAAACAGTACGACCGGAACGCAAAAAACGAGGCGTCGATAAAGTCTTTAAGGCGTGCTTCTCAGGTGAGCTCCGCCGTAGATCATCTCTTTGAAGTTCGGCGAGAACATCCGTACTCGTTCTAACTTTTATTGCTCCTTCACATCCTGCGGCGGCAGGGCGTGGCTGCGTTCATAGGCAGCGAGGCAGAGCCGGAGACGCAGAGACAACGCGACCACACCCCTTTGCCGGTACCGCAGAGTTTGAAGGCAATCTAACGGCTTTTTTAAAGGCGAGGGAGGGTGAAGAGAAAGTGAGAACTTGGACTACATGTTATCTGAAAACAAGCCTTCCACCTCAGAAGTCATGTGTATCGAACTTGCATTGAAAAAATGCGGGTTGGGGTCTTATCACGATCCCACGGCACGGCATGTCGTTCTGCAGCTCATCAGCCGCGCAAGTTGCCGGCTAGGGTGGGACATCGTTCGCGGCCGGCTGATTTACCCTTTAGCCCGTCTGCAGTCTGGCCCCGGCTAGTGACGCAGAGGGGCGCAAGAGGGAGGTGTTGGGGTTCCTAATAATTCTCGGGTTTCCGACGATTTGTCTAATTCTTTCTCCACTGTTACATTGCTGAGCACCCATACTTTCATACTTCCCAGTATGCCAAATTTAATCCTTCCGATGTCTTTGAGCGGATTCAAAACCAACACTAAACTGTCTATAATAAAAAAATTGTGAGTCTCTGTTATTCGTGCGTTTTCTAGGGATTGCAGAGGTAATTAATATCAAATCAACATACAGAGTGGGTTAAAGCGTAGTACAAGAACGTATGCATTTCGTTCTCATTCTTTGCGAATGTTTCAGGCGGGTCAACGCTGTGCTATCTCTTCTCAGAGCAGTTCGGACGTGAATATGTTATGTATTATTTTGGACAGAAACTCACCTACTTACAACAGAAAGTGTGTTTCAATGCTTCAATCCACTTTTTCCGAAACATTCAACTCCTGACGCACATTGTTTAGATTGACGACAATTCGAATCGATTATTACCATTCCTTCTGTTTGCTCGGATCTTTCCAATTTCACCGTCATGGTTACTTAACATCGTGGCGCCATTCCTCAATATTCCGCTGAAAATCTTTGTTATTTCAGCTTTCATAGGTAAGGACGTCTGTACTCATTAACAGTGATACAAAACATCTTTGAAAACGGAATGGGTTGTTTGAGTGAAATAAGAGTGGGAGGATTCTACTGATAGGTGACGAGAGGGAATGGGGTGTGTGGCGATTGGTTAAATGTTCGCTTCGCCGCGCCGTCGTTACGACTTGTCACAGATTGCAGCTAATAGATTGCAGTTTAGAAGCTTCGGAAGTTTGCCTGTTGTTGTTGCTGCTACTTCAACAGTTAAAGCTGCACACGACTTGCACTCGTTACGCTGCTCGCCGCTGGCTGCCGCGCGAAAATTCGACCAATCGCCACACATTCGAGGGATGAATCTAGCATTGTCGTTCATTCGACCATTCATAAATCCCATTTACTGAGTTCTTCGTACGAGCGCAACACTGGTAATACTTCGAATTATTTATAGACCTATTACTTTGTCGGTGGGTATCCGCACCAGTGTGACATCGCTGACTTTCGATTGGAGTCACGCATAGTTGTGATGCGCTAACACGTCTATTCATGGGCGGAGCGATGAAAGAGCATGGTTAATACCTTCTACCTTCAAAATCAGAGGCAAAAATGGAATCATTCGCCTAATTAACAACAGAAAAAAAAATCAAAAACTCCGAAATGTATTACGCCACTTGAAAGTTTCGGGGAAAGCTTGTGAGCCCTACTCTCGATAGTATGGCTATTCGATTGAACTGAACATTCCTCAAACTGTTTTCTACAGGCTTAGCTCCATACAACTTCATTTGTGTACAAGCAGGCTATATACTCTCCGAACTGCGCTCATGGGATGACATTTTCAGGTGAGCCGCTTCAAAATGTTCCTTTTTTGGAGTGAAGTCTTGCTCAGTTTTAGCTCAAAAAGAACTTTGGCTTTTATTATTACTCATGATTATTTAGTTTTGGCAATTTATTTATATTTAGTAATGGTATTGTTATTCATTACTTTGACACAATAATATTATGAAAATAATTCTTTTAGCACTTCAACAATGTTGAAACTGTTCTCCATTGCTCTATTGCCGTTGGCTTACGCAATATATGTTCGACCACAAGCACAGAAACACCAGGTTAGTATACCCTACCGTACATACGTTCATGCCTTTGAGGCTGCATTCATACTCAACGACGCGAGCGCTTCGATTGCGATTGACGCAACGCAGCCGCTACGCAACCTGCGCGATGAATACGTTGACGTGCTTCCTGGTGTTGCCCTTTCCGAGCACGTTATCGTATTGATTGCTGAGCCTGCATTGCATTACTCGCGACCGCAGCGATAGAGTCGCATAACCCGAAGGTTCCCAGTTGATTCTCTTGCTTCCTTTGTCTCATTTTTTTTCGTATTTCATCTTTTGGACCACCTATTCTGATGATGGAAAGTGTGGATCGCGTTTCATTTCGAGCACTTCAGAGCACTTCATTTTCACAAGCTAACGACTGCAGTTTCAGCTCATTGCGGCAAGTCCAGAACCAGAAGCGCGGAAAATGGAAATCGTGTAGAAATCTCTCTTTCGTGGTGCATTCTATGCAAAACATCGACAGACAAGAACCTTGGATTCTGTGTCAATTTGTACAATATCATTGTAACCTACTTAATATTGACTAATTGCACTAATCATAGGAATATATTTTTTATTTTCTTATACAGGATAGTAATTGCCTTCACAAATAAGACCCGATGTCTTGGTGCTCAATATATTATAACATCTCATCTCATTGTTCACTTAATTGATAGATGTCAAAGCGAATTTTATTGCGATATAATACGTTGTTAAGATATCTTATTGAACATATAAATTGTTTGTTTCATCTGTTTAATACCATTTCTTGCTGTTTTTATGCGAGGTTAACACGCGGAATTGAAACGAAGAGAGAGGCGAGAGATGCAGGCTGTGGGCGGTACGGCAGAGTTCATGCTCTGCGGTGCCGGCGGCAGGACGTAGCTGCGTGTCTCTGCGTCTCCGCATATGCCACCTTGCCTCGTTGCATGCGTCTTCTCTGCACTTCCCCCCGCCACTCTGCCTCGCTGCCTGTGAACGCAGCCACACAATGCCGGCGTTGAGCAGAACGCGTTCTACCGGTTCCTCCTGCCCAGATTTGAGGACCTTAACGCCTCGGCAATCACAATCGGACTGCAAAAAAGGGTGAAACTTCTACAAATGAGAAGAGTTCTGTGCACGGAAGTTATCCTTTGGGATTGTAGGGATGTGTCTGAAAATTGTGATTGGTCTGGACGTTTTGGTACTACTGTACATTGAAGACATCGTTAGGGATAATTTTGACCGAGCGTGGATATGAAAAGTGCGAAGACGGGCAACAGTGGAGAAAAGACTGAATGAGGTGGTCAAAATCATAAGAGTGAGGCTCTGTTTTCATCAGTGATCCTTGCCGAGGACGTGCTTTCGCGCCGTCTGCTTCGCCATATGGAGGAGGTGATTCAGATAGCGAGGGTAGCCAACCAGTAAGCCGTGAGCCGCTGTCCGCTCTCCACAGCCCCTAGGACCAAAACGCATCTAAACGCTATGAAATCCCTATGCGCACTTTTCAACGCAAATTTCTCCATGGTTAACAGGTACAATCTAGACAGTGGATGGGCAAGAATGATTGTTTTCGATGAGGTTCATAACGTATTGAAACTTCGAAGACTGGCGACGCATCCATGTATATGGATCCATATACATGGATCGATCTGTGACTGTGCAGTAATGTTACAGTTCATTTCGGAGCACGTGATAGGGCGTGGCCTACGGACTTGGATAAGAGTGTATCAAACTCTCTCACTCGGCCACACACTCACTCTTGCCACGCATTCTCCCTCACGCCACCCACTCATGTCCGTAGGCCACGCCCAATCAAGCGCTCAGAAATGGAGTATACGTGTTTTCATAGAAAACGATTATCGTTTCCGAGCTACTTGGTAAAGCTTAGGGTGAGCGTTGCCTTTTATAGCTGCATTTCTCATTTTTATTGACCATTCCACACTGCACTCCACGCCTGTGGGACCACTCCAATCTTACGCGATTTCGGAACTTCATCAATATTCGACAGACAAAGTGAACTAGAAATATAATTCTCGTGTCGAATTACCATGGAAACCTAATGATGAATGGAGCACACTCAGCCACAAGGATGTAAAAGGAAGCAAGAGCGAAAACCGTGGTGTTCTGGAAGACGAAATTTGTCAACGGTGAAAGAGAAGACGGGTCCTCATATAGAACCCAAATGGACGTATCAGTCATATGGCACCGGGTGTGTACCCGATGAACTCAGGAATTCGCAGTGCGGCATGTCGCAAGCGAAGCAATGGGGACGAGCTAGGGGCGACATGTTGTTGGGTCCCGAAGCGACTAAAAGTCAACTGCGTGTCGCACTCCTAGCATTACGTTTCGTTCTAACCCAACCCGCGACGCGCGCCGCTCGTCGTCTTGCGAAATCCTGACGTGAGGGTTCACACCCCATGACTCCGAGCGATATTCAGTGTGTCCCTCCACAAAACTCGCCTGGGAAGGAGAGAATGTGAGCTCTAGTTTCTGGATTTCTAACCATTTCACATCCTTCCTTACCCACTGCAGTATCAGTTTAGTGCACTTTCATTTCCTGTGAGTATGGGTTATCACTACCGTTGCCTTAGGAGTTTGTGTTGAAGGAACTTTCACGTGGGGTCTAAGTACGAAAAGACATTCCTAATTAGTTAGTAGAAAGTAGAAAATGATGGTAAACGGGTCGTAACATTTACCCTGTGCTATAATTATTACCCAGGATGCTCACCTTGTAGCATGGATCAGGATCAGGGCATTGCACCAGTGCATTGATCGGGAGCTCACTCAAACTGATCATTCTAGCATCGATCCCTGTATATCTCTACCTGCAATTAATCAATACTACCCCTTACTATGCTTCCTATACTTATCATTGCTTACCTGTCAATACTATACTTATCAATACTTACGCTTACTATACTTATCAATACTAGTGTGATGCAAATTAAGCAAAATCCAATTCATATGGGATACTGTAGGCGATATTTATCTTCGAGAACGATTTGAAAGATCGATACGAACCTCATGTTCCTCACGTCAACCTGTATTCATTGAAAAAAGCTTTATTTGCATGTAAATCTATCGGAAATATAAATTTCGATTGAGATATACCTCAAATAAATCAACACAGTTTTACACCCTATATACATATGCATGGGGATAATATGTGTCATACCCGTAATTAAGAAAGCTGTTAGAAAACAACGATATGGTTGCGAAGTACACAGTGAACGCAGTACAAGACCTAGTAGGTTTCTCATCATAAAACTTATACCAAGCCGGCTATGCCGCTCTTATAAGGTGGAACAGACAGGCAAATAAACAAACAAACACACCTAACTCTTGCTTTATATAAGATATATATGTATAGGATTACTTTTGTATAGGATAGACGACTGTTTAACCTAGTTAGATGAGGGTTACAAATCCCTCCCCTTATAGTCCAAGTCCATAAATTTACCAAGCAATTCGACTTTGTAACCTTTCATTACCTTGAGATCAAAAAGGCTTTGAAGAGGACTCCCACCCCCTCCCCCTGCAATCCCTCGATATCCACATTCACCTGTACCCCACAGTAATTGCAAAAATCCATGGAAACCACAAATCCAAATTGCGTGATGAGCGACCTTAGCTCACTGGTCCCCATATGACAGCTTCACGTCCTTGCTACTCACTCTCGAGCCTTACGCCTAAAAAACCCCTCTGGTTCGTCATGAGATGAAGCTGCTCTTGACAGTATTCGCTTGCGAAGCAAAACTAGCAGGCGAAAAATTGCAAAACCAATTTTGGTGATCTTTCATTCTTTTCGGATTCTCTAGATCTGGAGAAATAAAGTCCGTCTAGTTTAGAAAAAAAGGCATTCGCATTATCACAATGTTTTGTAAAGTAACAAACAGAAATGCTGATGCACAAAAAGCGAAAAACAGCATGAAAAATGCAGAACATTGAGGAAGCCTCAGAAATCGCTAAAATCCGATGTGTGCTTTCCATACACGAGCAATAACCATTTCAATCATGGTGAAAACGAGATCAGCTCAGATGCGGGTAAGAAGGGGCCCCCCGTGGATAACGGGAACAGAGCATAGGAAGTGTGAAAATTGTGGTTTGCCCATTATTACTCACAGACATGGAGGAATTGCGCACTGATAGTGGTTTCTGGTGAGCCAGTCAGCAGCGACATCACATTTCGGGATAATTTGGGTTGAAGAGCACTGGCATGAATAGTTCGAACATCATCACTATCAAGAAGACAGCAACTGTGTAGAAGATCACGAACAAGCACAGCTCACGGCCCTAAAAATTAGAAAAATTACCTCCATACGGTAATTGTCATTTGTTTTCCAAACAACACAATGTTAAGAAGGGAAGAAAATAAGTAAATGCAATGAGTGCATAAATAAAATAAACAACATAGTATAACAAAAATAAGTTGAAAATAAATAAGCATACAGTGATGGACACAGAGAGGAGAAGAGTAGTGAAGGAGGAGAGAAGAGTGTGCCGTGGGAAGCACATTAAATTTGAAAAAGTGAAGAGCCCAGATAATATAGTAGTTTGTATAGTTACAATGTGTTTTATTGCTATGTATTCTAACCCAAAGCAGAAAGATATTTATTTCATGTTTCTCGCCTCTCTTCTGTGTGAAAGTTTAGATTCTTATGCTTATCGCTGACCTCTGCAGGTACGCCTCCCCTCCCCCCCCCCCCCGTCCGGTCAAATAACCATATTATAACATCGCTATTTGACCCCCTTGTTGAGGAATCCTCGACTGTCGGTGTACCCTGGTGGAAGCAGCGGGACCGAAAGTTGCAGCAATGGTTCTGGATTGGTAGGTTTGGTTTGTGACTGGGAAGTACGGCAACGGTGTGGGACTCGAAGGTGCACCAATATTTTCTGTATGGTAGGTGTGACAATGATTCGGTACTGGAAGGATAAATGATCAACAGTTATCAGTAGGAATCAATAGTAATCAATTGTCATGTAGGAGCATTTGAAAAGAACAAATAAAGGGAATAGAATGTCTGAAAAAAAGAGATCGAACGCTGAAAGAATTAGGCATGAAGGACAGGAGGAGCAAGGGATACGAACACTGTTACGGGCAGAGGTACGTGGAGGTTTCATGGAAGAAAGTTCGTCGAAAAAAAAAACTGAGAGAAACCGAATCTCGTAGAGTTGTGTGAGAAAGGCTGATTTGACTGCAGTCGCCAGCCCCGCTATTGAATGGGTAGACTACACCATCCCATCAAACTCATTTCTACCTTCATCGTATTTACGCCTTGAACCTTATTCACGAAGAAAAACACATTCAATTGCCTGCACTCTTATTCTCAATAATTCAAAATGATCAAAACATTTTGTGAATTGTAAGATTCAAAATTCCACTACCGATGTCTCAACATGTTTTCCGTCCAATGACTCTCATCAATTATGCGTCCTTCCTCTGAGCGCCATCCCGTCTTCATTCCCCTAAAGGTAGGCCACCTTGTTCTGAACCACCCGTAGTGGTACCCCAAAAACTGGGGGGGGGTATGCACGTTAGGAACGGGGTAGTGGTGGTGGGTAGATTGCCTTAGCACTCAACTACATGTCACGTCGCAAGCCACGGTGTGAATTCCTTTACACGTCCAAAACTGACAGTTGCTGGTAGTTCGCAGGTAGCGAAAGATATTCGTAACGAAGACATTAAGGATTCCTAAACAGTACGCGTACGCAAAAATTCCTTTAAAAAATGGGGGTGGCCCTCAGTTAAGGCCGCACAGCACCATTTCACCATAGCGCACGGGTAAAGGCCTGTTTTCAAAAAGACATCAAGGGGTACTGACCGGCGACCATTAGCCGGTAATAGCACGCTAGGTAGCGCTCAGAGCGGTGGCGCAACCCTCGCAATTAAATACCCCCGTCACACAAATACAAAAAAAAATGATCTAAAGAAGTCAGGGCCTACCTTCAATGTATGCACATGTTCCGGCTGATTGAATGGATCCCGATCGGTGCCAAGAGTATTCTCTGAACAATAATTGATAACGAATTCACTTATGTATTCGGTCTCCCTAAAAACCTGTGCCATTTTTGCTGTTTCCATGAGGCATTATTGCTTCGTTGAAATTTCAGCAATCTGAAAGCTGGCACTTTGTACGGGCTCAACCCTTTAGCATGTTCAACGAACGAAACAGCGCAAAAAATGTATCGCAAATAAAGTTATAATCTTGCAGTTTGATTGTCACTACACACTTTTAAAAGGGATAGGCTGGTTGTCTAAAAAAGCGAAATAAGCTGACCCCAGAGAAAAGCTAAGGACCGAAAAGACGAAGTACGGTGGGAACAGATCTCCAGATCTCACAGCTGAATAATTACTGGCGCAACCACCGCTCGCCTGACAGAACCCCTAACGCTGCGTATGACCGCAACATATCGCAGATTCGTAGGGAATAGGCAATCACTTGTTGCATATAGCGGTCGTTCGATTTCGTAACTTGCTTATTACTCCGCCTCTACCACTTGCAGTTAGTGCCGTAAGGGTGCTAAAAATCGCGCGAAAACGCGTTTTCGCGCGATTTTTAACACTCTTACGGCACTAACTGTACATTTATTGTCAGACTTGTTTTTGTTTTTTGGCAACCAATTGTCACTCTCGCCGCCTTTACGAGGTATACAAGAGGTATATCAAGAAAGGTGAGGTTCACATCAACCGAAATGTATTCACTTGGGACGAAGATAAACCGGCCCTCAATAGAAAAGCCGAAAAACCGAAGGCGAATTGAATTTTTTATAAAATTTCTTACGGCATTAAGTGTGTGGCTGAAGCAAAACATGGAAAAGGTTCACAAGAATCACGCAGAGAGCTGTTTTTGCGAAACTGATGAATGCGGAGTGAGTCGGATCAAAGAACCAAAGAAAGTAATTGTGAAGTGGACGATGTCGTAAAATTGATTGTGTCAAAAGGTGCGAAGAAATCCAAAAGCAGGTGATAATGAAATGAACACTTGTCAGCGTTGAGCTCACACAAGCTGCTTTCATGTTTTTCCGCAAGACAACGATGCAGACAGGGAAAAATGAAGCAACCTACGTTCCCGATATTGATTGACTGACAAGTAGACACCACAGTCTTGGAATCATTTTGAGCGATTCAATCAATCAGCAAAATTGCTTATACCTCCAGCGTCAGGCTATTGAATGTAAACAGTTGCCAGTGATATGGTTTTTTTGCAAAATTCTGAATGACTCATGAATGAATCGTCCCTCGTCCATGGCTGCGACGTGTGTGTTAGGGCGAAAACTTTGTGGAGCCGCATGCGGTGCACGACGCGATGCGTGCGAGCTACAGTTGGTGTCGTAAGGGCGTTAAAACCGGAGTCGTGTATGTTTTCGAAATCAACTCGTCAAACTCTGCAAGTTGGTATCAAATGTTATAGGATTTCTCAATTTCGGTACTAGGCCATTTTTCACATTCTGCAAAATTTGAGGAAAAATTTCTTCGAAACCCTATGAACTAGTGATGGAATCCTTCCATACTCCTAACCTAAGTTGACAACAGTGTGGATATTTTGAAGTTTCCCTTATTTCAGAGGAGCCCCTGTTTCTTGGTGTGACACAAAGAGCGTCTCTGTGTATACACTGTTGAAAAAACAGAGATGTTTTTTCAGCAGTGTATGCACAGAGGCTGTCTAGGGTCACACCAAGGAACAGGGGTTGATCTAAAATGACAGAACCTTCGGAATTCCTAAAAATCTGTGAGCTCTGATCACATCTAAGAAAAGATTTCATCGCCAGTTCTTTTCTCTCAATTTTTTCAGAATGTGGAAAATGGCCTAGTATCGAATTTAAGAGAACTGAAAACCTGTAGTGCCATCTTGTAGAGCTCGACGAGCTAACAAATTAACAATCAAGTGATTCATACGAAAAAACGATAAAAAACGCGAAAATGTGCTTTCGCGCGATTTTAAACACTCTCACGGCACTAAGTGTAGGATTGCCGTATAGGCGGCGCAGTGTGTAAGTGGCTGCGACTTGCCTAAATTAAGGCATGCAAGGAGTAATCGTTTCAGGACTGGAAACACACTACAGCTCTGTCTCGTACATCGTATGCCCACGCTGCGACGAGAATTTTCCATCAAAACACACACATCCTCAACCACAAGCGGATATCCGTTTTTCTTGCTTCAAGTCGTACCAGAACTCAAAAGATGATCATAAACTTTTGAACAGAACGACGAGCATTGCAAGAAAATCAGCTTTTTAGTTGCGATAAGTTTTATTAACAAAACAGTGTAGATGAAGTTGAAAACAGTAATTACAATGGATTATGGGCCCGTATATTTTCACGAAAATATTAGTAAAGCACCAGTATAACCGGCCTACAGCAGCTAAGCACCGCATTTACTGCTGGTTAACATACTAATCAATGTCATTGTTTACGCCCTTTCAAGAGGCTCCACAGAACCATTTTTCAGAGGGTGGAGCAGCGACAGAACACCAGTAGGCAGAGGCAAAGGTCTCGAAAAACCTCTGCGAGTCCAGTTACAAAGCACTTGTGTTAGCGTTTGCTAATCCCTTTCTCCCATTCCAAGAGCTTCTGCTATGTGCTTAAATTCGCGCTGGTCCTCTGGATGTTGCTGTTTCAATAAATGAAAAGTGCGGAATGGTCGAGGACCCCCATTTAGTTTGCAGCAGAGAAGAAAAAGAACTGAAATGGCCAAGAGCAACGTGTGGATCCCTTGTTCGCTTTGACTCTCGCCGCGGAGGTTTTTATACGGTGCGCTCCATCGCTGACTATCGATCGCAAGCACGCGAGTCTGTGACACGTGGCGTAGTGCGTAAAAAAATGACGCGGTCGCTCGTAGGAGGAGCCTCACTTGGGTAGTACGGGGCACACCGTAGGCCCCTATCAAAGAATTTGAGCGCACCATGCTACACACCATCGCGGGACCGCTCTCCTGTTCGTGATTCTCTTTTCGACACAAGAGCTATCGCCTCTTCTGCCTTCAAACTACCATAACTGATCGTTATATTTTTCCATCCAATTTTGAGTTGTAACTGACAACATGTTTACATCTGCTCAATCGTGTAATATCCTGGCATCCGTTCACGGTTCACGCGTTCAGGCATTAAGACCGAAGGTACTTTTGTATTTCCGGCATGGGGTATAATAGCCGTAGGACCCAACTGCGTACAACGCCCCTGGAACGCAGTTCGTCGCACGCTGCGTTGAGGTTTCCTCTCCTAATGACACACACCTACACGCTTTCTGTGATGTGCCCGATACGTGCGCTACAGGATTTACCCTAAATGGTAGAGTAGTGCTGGGTACAACACTTGCACCTATCTCCGGACACCAAACAAATAGAGCATGCAAGCCGCGCATGAAAGAGATATTCAAAGACACCGAAAGGGGTAAATTTGGCAGGCGTGCACAGCAGCGTAACAGTAGAGAAAGAACGAAATAAAAAGGCGAAATAGGACCACAGAGCCGCATTTCTCTCTCGTGCCCCTCTGCGTCATAGCCGGTGGTAGACTGCAGACGGGCTAGAGGGTAAATCAGCCGGTCGCGAACGTTGTCCCGCCCTCGCCGGCAACTCGCCCGCCTGATGAACTACAAAACGACAAGCCCTGCTGCGAGATCGTGGTAAGACCGCAAGCCACGCTTTTTTTTCAGTGCGAGTCTCGCTACAATCACCTCTTCTGAAATGGAAGATTTGTTTCAGAGAGCATGTATTCCCAGTTCTTACTTCCTCCATACCCCTTTCGGTGTCTTTAAGATGAAAAAGATAATTAAGTGAACAATACCATGTATGCCATGCTTGTACGATACTGCCGATGATGAGGTACGTGGTCGTCCAGCGTGAGGCACTGAACCATTCCCGGTCAACTCGATATGTTCGCTCATCAGAATGAGGAGGGGGTGTGTGACAGCTGTAAATGGAAACGGTCCACTTGCGTCTGAAGTACTATTTTTATGCTTATCCACTGCATTTTCCGGATGACGTCCGGCAACAAGTATTTTTTCATGCAAAATATAGTACCTTTTCCGTATAGTCTAAGACACTGCGGAAGTTCGAGGTGAACGGCAGAGAGGTTCTGAAACCAGTCTTATCAATGGACATTTAACTTCTTCCAGATCGATAATAACGCCTGAGTTACGAACAACAGGAAGTGAAAAAATGGAAAAGGAAATAAAAAGCTCCGGCATAGTATCTCGTCGCACAACATATATACTAAGTAGGACCATTATTCGAATCGAACTTGCACATTATAATTTTCGGTGACAAAGTGTATCTCATTCCTACTTAAAAAGAGTAACGACAGATAATTTATATTTAAACTCAACCGAAAGTGAATTTTTAAATGTATGAAAAACAGTGACCCCAAAAGTTTATTCAAAAACTCAAAAGGCTGCAAAAGTCTCAAGAGTTTTCTGAAATATACTGCAATATTTCGGTGCTCAGCACCTTCGTCAAGCTTGAAATGTGGCACTTTAGTTATGTAATTTAGGTTGAATATTATCAACTCACGTGGTTCTGTCCCAAAAACTTTTGCGTGGACTGACCCTGCCACAACCGAGTTCTTGTAGGGAGTGCATACAGAAAACGAATAATTCGGACTGATCCTAAGGTGCGTTTCAGAGGATTCTGGATATAAAAAATACTAATCAAACTGGGATTCTCTAAGGAATTAGAAACTGGGAGAATGAGAGAATAAAGACGCTTAAGCTACATAGTAAATGGCATGTAAAAATCTTGCTTATTTCACATAGTTACCGCACACTTTCTGGACAGCTCTCGACGGATTCGCACACTCGAAAAATACAGATGCTAGCTGATGACTGCAATAGCAAGCAAATCTCTCAGTGGAACATTTCGTAGGGTTTTAACTCCGCATTCAAATTGTACAACGTTTGCAGATTGCCGAGCCTTTTTTTTTGATAAGGATATCAGAAACTCAGAAGGTAGGGTCCAGCAAGAGCTAGAACGAACTCTTACTTTGAAAGGGCAATTTCTGAAAAATCGAGCTACATTCGCATGCCTTCTCTTTTGGCTGTCAACATTCATCACAATCCCAGCTAAACGCTTGCTAATTTCTCTCCTCTCACTACCACGAAAAAGCGTCTTCCATGCCCTCGAATCTTACTATTTTATCCGATGATAGCAGCCAGATTGTTCCGGGAACAAAAGATAATCTGGTAGAAATATGCGGGGATCAAGTGGATTATCAAATAATCAATCCATCAGTGATTCAGAACTTTCACAGAACAGAATCTTCTGAAGACTGTATACAAGAAGATGATCACTAATCACTTTGGACGTGTTGGAACCCTGCATGGGAGTAGCTTTTGGATGCAGTATTTTTTTTTCACAAAAACCGAAAGTGAAGCTATAAACATTGACGACTAAAGGAACATGGAGCCGTGTTCGCTGGCATAAGGAATTTTCCCCTTCGATCCGTAATAGGACCTTATGGTAATAATGAGCGTCTCACGAAGGGGACTCAGCTTACAGTTCACTTCACGACCGCACTACGACCTTTGCTTTTGACTTACATATCGGACAATGTCTTTGTTTACGCCCGCTCAAGAGTCTCCACTTCACAGGAGGGTTTTTCAGTGAGTAGAATAACAGTAGAAGAGATTTACACGAAAATCACGAGGGAACTCACATAGCCCACCTACAGAGCATTTGTGCTCCCAATATTCTCAGCGAAAGGTTAACTGCTTGAGCTTGCACTGATATAGAAAATGCAAAAAATGCTAGAAAAAAAGGAAAGTATGTGAAAAGAGAAGTACACCGACTAAGCGTTTGCAAAGTGGGCTCGCATACATCTATTCCATAAATGATGACTTGGAGGATTGGAACAAATTATGACCTCCCTCCTGACCATCCCAAAATGCGACCTTTTGGACGATTTCTCAGCCTGCGCTCGTCTCTGAAACAGGCTTTTGGTTTACTCACGAAAACCATTACATGTGAGTCGCTTGCAATGAAGGAGACAGATCACGAGAAGCGGTATCCTAGCAATTGCTATAAAAATAGCATTAATGACCTCAATGAAGGTGCTGTGCGGGCACCATGACATCCTGCAAATTTTATGAAACTGCTTCAAAACGAAGAATTTCACGTCATTGTTTATTATTTTGTATCTCAGATTGGAAGGGGGGGGGGGATGGAAGATGACGAGACGGGAATAGAATGATGAACGGTCAAAACAGTTACAAATGTACAGCACGGTAGGCTACTGGCACGTCTGCTTTCTGTCAAACGTTCAGGAAACCCCCTCATTGAAAAATAGCACCAACACGCGTTTTTGTTGGCAGGTTATTTGTTACTACAAATTGATGCTTCGCTTACCATTCACTCCCCACATATAACCATATGGTTTAAATATGATAAAAGATCATTAATTCAAAATGCATATTCACTAATAACCACCTAACATCTTCACGCGTTCGAACTATCCGGATTTCATATTTCAAGAAAAAAAAACAGAATAAAAATTTGTCGGAATTTCATGAGCACTTTTCGACAAAGAAAATTGCAGGCATTTTGTCCTGAGTTCAATGTGCAAATGAGTGTATCGAACATAACGAAGTAGTGTGGTTATATTTCATCGACCCGAACCCGGAATTCCACCCATGGTCTTTTCATAGAGGGGCATAGAAGAAAAATAGCATCGAACTCATAAAAATAGAAATAAAAAAACACGGAAAAACAACGATTCCAATCTCAGAGCATGCTCGCAAAAACTGAATGCGAAGGATTGAAAGTAAATTCAAATTCGACAAAAATGTTGAAGGTTGGAATCAGCGTTAATGTTATTATGCGAAGGAGCCGTCCAACACGACGGCGTGCCACAAAATTCTCCACAATCGACAAAAAGCTGTTATGAAGTGGCTGAAGCGTGTGAAAGTGAATTATTGATACGACACGTCGTATTCTAATGAACAAATAGTCGACGAGAAAAAACTAGCGGAGTCCACGGAGCAGAAAGTTTAAGAATTGATTAATCCCGTCGTCAGATTGGAATGTGAGATCAAAATGCGCAAAGACGGATAGCACAGAACGGCATGGGGAGCACGGAGTGTTTTCAAGCGGGATAATCCCATCCGTGGACCTTGGAACCCACATCAACATCATTCGCGTAGACAGACACCAATGAGACTTGCGAAGGCGCCAAACATCTCACCTCATAGAGGGTGAGGGAGAGGGGTTCAGAAATGGGGAAACATCGCCTGAAACGGCGGGGGAGTTGTTCTTATGAGGTGTTCCTTCCGGCAATTTCGGCGATTTGAATTCATTTTTATTTTCACAAAGAGCCAGTGGAAGGCTTATATAAAATTTCAAATAAGTTTCTGCGGCGATGGCAACGAGGGTAATGGAACTGAAACCCACGGGAACAGAAATTGGCAAGGGAGCTGAAAATGCCACTGCCTACACAAAGGATTATCACGACGAACAACGCAGCCTCACTGAGGCTTACAATCGAGGCGAATGAATGCAAAAAACCCCCTTGATGTGTACATAAGTCCACATAAGAAACAATCAAACAATCAGCAATAGACCCACCACTGAACCAGATTTTCTAAGAATTATGTGCACAAGTTAAAAGCATATAGAACGATTTGTTAATTCGATTATGGGATTTTCTGGTGTTATATGTACTTCAAATGAAAAGGAGCAAAAAAACCTCCATGAATACATAAGTCCCTATAACAAACAAAAAAGAACGAATAACTAAATAAACAACAGGAACCCAACTATTGCCTAAGATTTTTGGGGATTCGGTACGTACGAATCAAAAAGCATAACAAATGAATTATTCAGTCTTTACAGCAGCATGCAACCGCCAGCTACAAACTTCAAAATAAAATCCAAGTCTGCAGAAAACATCCTAGAACTGGGGGTAATTCTGTGGAAAATAATTTTGTGGCTTGAAAGGGCATCTCCTCCAAAATGCATATACCAGCCATGCCCAAGGATCGCATCCACCATCCACCATGTGTACTTTGTAGGCTGAATTCTTCAAAGCTTACTCAAATGGCCAAAAAATCGTAGAAGTTTTAGGGCGTGGCGATGCATCGATTCTATGAAAGCAGATCAAACTAAAGAGAATGTTAGCCTCGCACTTCTTTCTAACTGAATTGGTTATTTCGGTTTTGGAAGTCTTACGCATCTCAGGAGACTTGATCGATGTTGGAGAACCAAGCTGCGCCATAAATCACAACACACCCCGGAAACCACCTGCAGCTGAAGAGGAAAAGTGGATTCGCTTCTGAAAATGTGCTGGAAACCGAGGCACGCATTGAAGGAAAGGCGGCATGCTGCGCTGCGAGCTATCGGTACATATGGCTTGACAGATTAGTTCCATATGACCTATCACGTCTTTCTGTCACCCACACAATGATCGATCAAATGAGAGAGAGGGGGGGAGGAGAGGGATCTGGCAAGAATTTGACATTTACTCTCAGAAATGCCCAAACAGAACTACGCAGAAGCATCTTGAAGGGCCTGCTTGTTCTACATCGAGAAAGAGTCACAAAACTGAAAAAGAAAAATATTTTTGTCGCCTACTTGTTTATTTACCTGCTTGTATGAAGACGCACAGTCTACGCAAACTGATTCAACGTCAACGACCAGCCCATCTCTCTAGCAGATAAAGAAACAGGATAAATCATCAAAATATTATCAACCAGCACTTATTCGAAAAATCCAAGTAAGAGATTCACAATTTAATCAAAATTTCCGAGAACGCAGTGAATATGATAATCTGCTTACAAGTAACATCAATAGGATGGAAAGATTTAAAAAGTCGCTCAAAAGTTTTAGCAGTTTTAGGCTCTGAAGAAGGCATATAGATGCCTTCTTCAGAGCCTTAAACCAGCCAATACATGTATTAACAACCTCGTGAAGAGTTAAATAGTCAAGAAGATTAACAAGTTATGCCGAGGTTTACAGCAAACCGCACATGGATACTGCTCAAAAAGTCGTTAATTACATTTAAGGTCAAGCATATAGAAGGAGGAACGGCGAGAACATAGCCGATCTCGGAGCCTCCGCTTCTCAGAGCTCCCTTGAGATACGTGGCTGCCATCGCTATGACATTCTTTTTTGAAGCTGCAACGAAATCGTTTCTCACCGCTCCCTTCCCACCCCCACACAAAAGTTTCGTTGTCACCTCCCCCGAGAGTCGCCGTTATACACTCTCTTAGTCAAAAAAGGAGCTAGCAAGGAAAGGGATCCAGCTTCCCAAAACCGAAGAATTTCGATTTAACGCTCCATTTTCTTTTCCGATGTTTTCCTTGTTCCGTACAGCCGAGGCTCAGCGAGTAGTATGGCACCATTTCCTTCGGACTAAGTACGGCCTCACTCTCTCAATTATGTCTCCGCATTGTTGCTCCACCTTTACCAGATTGTTTCGATTGTATGGGACTATAGATTAAGACCTCCCACTCTCAGAGCAAAATGCACCCCTCTTTAGCCAGAGTATGTCACGCTTGATCCGCAAGTCGAGCGGCCAAACAATTCATTACAACAGCAAAAAAGACCCCAGATTACTTTTGAAAAGTAGGAAAACTTTACCAGTGCAACATCATTATTACATCATATTAGACATTAGTAGACATGATTTGAGGAAGAGACACGAAACTGGACAAAGGAAATATTTGTCGATACCATGAATAATTTTTTTCTAACTATATATGTAAATAATATGCTGAGAGGGCATTTTGCTATTCATAGCTTGAACGTGGTTAAGTCCAATAAATGAAAAATACATGTCCGAAAGGTAAAAGAGTAGTGGAAGTAATAGTAGAAAATACAGGCCACTATTAATGGCGAAAATTAAATTATACGTGGTTAAGTGAAATATCCCATTGGCCAGGTAACTGCTTGAGGATATCGGAAAAAGGGTGAAATGCGGCGAGCACGGGATACCACATGAGCATGTTGTGGGCATTATCAGCGTCCGTCTAATCCCCCAAGTCATATGAGCACGATAAACAAGGTATTATGTTCTATTTGTGATCACCAAATGTATTAAATCGTGAGGCAGCCCGTAATGGAACGGAATCAATATCAGCTTTATAAATGCCTTCGATGCTCTATGGATACGAGAGAGGATATGTCGTCCATAAAACCCCGAGCTCATTCTTTTTTCAAAGCTCGACGAAATTGAGGGTGATTGAATTTTCAGGCTCACAACTATATCTCCGTATTGCTGTTCCACCTTTACTGGCCGGTTTCGATTGTACGGAGCTATAGATTGGAGGCAGCGATAGGGGAAATTCGAACGAACAGTGAAAAATGTAGTGGAGTACGATAGTGAAAAAAAAACGGGAGGAAATAGCCAAAGACCAGAAAAGTAGGACCTCCTTCCCACCGTTGGTTTCCGGCGCGGACGACCTTTCCGTCAAGAGGCAGGTAGCCCGGATTAGCTTTCCAGTGGCATAATGCCAAATAAACACAAGGGAATGTTTGAAAATATGACAGCATCTATTTTGTGGACTAAGCTCAGAGCTAAAACTGCGAAAGCGCGCCGAAATACCTCCAATCCTGCCGCATATCCTTGGCCGCTCTAATCGTAGCCAATCAGGAATCACGTCGCCTGGAGGCGGGGTCTGTCATTCAAGGGCGTCACCTGTTAGCCGTTACGTCGTCTTTACGGCTTAGAGGGGCGCTTTCCGACGGGAATTCCGTCATAAAGCTTTTTAGGCCCATAGTTTCCATGTGAGTTATTCTTTTAGGGATTTTCCAGTAACCATATTATTATCCCTAATGCTGTTTTCAATATGCAGTCATAGAAATGTCCCCTGCGTAGTATCAGCACAGCGTCTGTCTCGTTACCATAGAACATAGTGTATGCTTCCTAGTAAAAGAGAATATCCGGGAAAAAAAGAAGGAATTCACCATCGGCTGCACTCTCCAAAGCTCAAAATACTGCCCTTCGGCTCTAAAAGTTCTTTTGTGCATACCCAAGATGGTGGCAAGTCAGCAGCAATCAGCTAAACAAGGAAAGAAAGCTCAGCATTGCCTGCAGGCACTACCACCAAACTGGTGGTGACTTCTCCGTACGAGCAAAAGTCACCACGAAATTTGACTTCGACGGCGAAAACTCAATTCAATCCGAATAATAATCGGAATGTCAGATGAAATCTCATGAGATTGCAGATTCTTGGTCCTTACGAAGGCAGAACATTATCACCACACCAATTGAGGCTATCTTCGTGGGAAAATCATTGAGAAACCTCCAGCTGCACTAACTGAAATAAATCAACGCCAACTATGGACGAGCTTTGGCACTATGTGAAAATGACCGATGGGGAAGGACATTTCGGCTTAGTCACCTAAATAAGTATTGCATCAGGATTAGATCAAGTCAATAAATGTGGAGACGATACGGAGAGCAGATTATGAGCCAAGGCGTGTTCATTCTATCCAAAGAGAAGAAGGGAAGAGGCTCAGCTGAGGGTAAATGAGCCATTGCTGACCTCTCTCTCACATTCCCCACCCCCTACCCATCAGGAAAATGATTTCAGTCAATTTTGAACGACGGTATATCCTACTTCACCTCGGACAAGGAGGAGGGTAGCAAGATAAGAAAGAAAGAGAAATACAAGAAGAATCAAAAAATAAAAAATAAAAGAATTGTATAAGCAAGTAAATAGCTGGGCAAAGAAGTGTTACCAGTCAAAGTGCATAAAAAGAACATGCCATGTCTTGCTACCAACTCGATCGTCGATTTGACTGTCACGATCAAATTGTGATCCTTCGAAAATCACCTGTGACGCTTGAGATGCTTATTGATTAGCTTTTCGAGAAATGGGAATGGAAACTGATGGCTGCATAATAAATCGTAAGCTTGGGAGTCTGAGGTAACTAAAGGCGAGCCGCAAAAGACCTAAAAGAAAGTTGCGGAATTGAGCGGGCGGCGTCACTGTGATCTTCCCAATGGCGCCTCTACCCTAACCCGTATCCCACCGCCTTCCGGGAAACATGGCCTCATACAGTGCATACTGAGCACACAGCTGGGGCTGTGATAAACTCCATTTTTCATTATTGTAATTGATCTACCACTCAGGCCCCCTACTCTTTTGTGAGCGATTCTGGTAATGAATATACCATAGTGGGACCGGTCTTCAAAAATGTCATTCATTGCTTGCTCTAGGTGCTGCTCTCACTTCCAGATCAGAAACCTCAAGAGCCTCAAAAACCTTAAGAACACCAAATATCCTCTTAGACTGACTTTATACTTTGCGCTGGCAGGATTTACAGGCAGCGAGGCAGATTGGCACGGGGTAAGAGCAGAGATGACGCAGACAGCAAGATAAGGTGGCATAGGCGGAGATGCCACACCCTGCCGCCGGCACCGCAAAGTGTGAACGCGCCTTAGGGTTTCCAGTATTCGCTCAACACAGCTTTCGACAGCTATTTACGATTAAAGCCCTGCTCATACCCTAACAAGGCGGGGGGGGGGGGACATTTTCAGAATGTGCAATTTTGCTAAAGGATTCCTCACATGATGAGCCTATGCAGTACATGTTAGTGACACATCAATAACGTAAATTCATGTCAATGTCCACTTTTTAACTAATCTAACACGTCAACGATGCTTAGATGCTCAACAAACACAAGCCTCATACAAATCCCCCCCCCCCTTCCATTAGAAAAACACCAAGAAAAACACAATGCTGTTAATATTCGTAGTTTCGATGTACTCTGGCTATATCGCTACTTCTGGAACATCGATCCAATGAAGTTATTACACAATAAAAATGAATTGAATTCCACCTGTTCTCGTTATTGTGCTTCGCTCTGCATGACGTGTACTTAATGTTGTTCCAGCGAATTCGTAGTGGCTACAAATGAGAAAGGCACTATTACTGTGTCAGGCATAACCCACACCCGCCAGTTTTTCGGATCATTATTGGCAGGCAAGCATGAGGAAGCGTGTTGCCAGGCCCTTAGCATGCCAGGGCGTGGTTAAACGCTCCTCCCCTTCCACCAATAGCAGATTTAGGGAATGCTCCATGGAACTGCTTAGCAGGGCAATTCATAGAGTACTAACATAGGTGTAGAATTAGCAAAAGACGTGAATCATGTCACTAAAAGGCACACCTCGCGACAATCAATTCAGTCCAATCACTTTCTTGGGCATTAAATCTATGCGCAACCATTCAGCTTTGACCGTTATTGCGCCATCGCAGTGCTACCTGTCCAAATTCACACCATGCTCCCTCGCTTGAGCTCTTTGGCTTAGGCCGCGTTCATACTTTGCACGACCGACGCCGTCACCGACGGTGCTGGCGTCGGTTACGCAAAGTATGTACGAGGCCTTAATCAGCTGAACTAAAAGGGTGTGGTTAGCGCCGTAGCGGCGCCAAGTGTGTTGTCTGAATGGCTTCCAAGGATCTACTGCTTAAAAAACGATAAATCAACTAATAGATCACAGTATGCATCTTTCAACTAATGCGATGAACAGCAAATCTTCAGTCTTTTGATGCACAATAAACCAGTTTATGAAGCAGTAATATTGGTTCTAAATAAAGCTTAGATATGTTCACTCTTGGAAAACGGCAGCGAAAACGTTGGACCATACGACGAAGGGTTGTCAGAAGATAGCCGCCGTGGAGAAAGGACAAGCTAGGCAGATCCCATAAAGCCTTCACCGTCACGAAAATTGAAGTGCGCATTAAACACGCTTCACTTCACCTAGTTTACTTAGGTTTTTTCTACAAGCTTTACTCACTAATCCTCCAGAAAATCTGAGATAGCAGAATGAAACGTGAGGATTTCTCAATATGAAGAGCTAGACCTGTGGAGTAATACGTATGAATTAGTTGCAAAAGTTAAGATTTGTGAGTGAAAAATAGAATGCACATGTTTCCACCATAAAACTTAAAAAATCTCAAATCAATGCATTTCTCCTCAATCCTACATCCATTCATTTTTCCACAGAAATGGAGAACAGAAAATGGTTCTTTAAGGTTCGATTCTACAAGTAGCTGATAGGATTGAAGGTCGAAAAGGCTTCTGATGTCAAAGCACATTACATTTTCACCGTACGTAGAGTATTCTCTAAATTACCTTTCAAGGTACTGAATAACGTGTCGCGCCGCCCCTTTGCACGCCGTGAGGTAGGTCAAAAACTCCCTCGGGAAGCAAATCCGCAGAATGTTCCCCTCCAGCAGGTGTAGACAGGTATCAAACGGGCCATGTGCTTTGCATGGTACCTTTCTCTATACATGTCACAGAGGTAGTTCCAACAGTCTGTCGACATCTGTATCAAAGTAAGCTGAGGCCGCAGTCAGACTTTGCGATTTTGCGACGTCGCACTTTCGTTGCGATACTACGACCTTGAGATTGTGCAATGCCGCAACTTTGCGTGCGGAGCCGCGACACCGACACCGCAAAATCGCGAAATCGCAGAATCACAGAATCGCAAAGCCGCAAAGTCTGATGGCGGCCTCACCGCGCAGTATAGCTAACGCTGCATCCACTTCTGACGATTGGATGGGATTATCCCTTGTCACATCGCGTTGGCAGGAAAGTCTGTAGCTAACAGCTTACTGGCAACAAGAACGTTTCGAGACGATCGACAATTGATGAAAACATCTCTCTTACCGCTATGAATGAACAACCTTCATTAAGCAAAAACAAGTACGATCAATAAAGATACGACATGTATAATACTACAGGAGATCTTGTTTAAGTGCTGAGTGAAGGCAATCAGTTATGAGACACTTTCGTTTGAAGTAAATCACCAAAGATATGACATAGTGTGTAAAGCAAATTAATATATAAAATTCACAACTGCCATTAGAAAGTGAACAAGGAAAAGTGAATCATCAATCTCATGATATAGTTTCAACACAAATTAAAAGAAAAAAAAACACATAACCATAACTATTCTGAACCTCAATAATGAGTTGTGTGTGTTGTGTGTACTAATCTAAAACTCAATAATGAGTGCTTGAGTTTTGTTGGGAGTCGAGAGACCGCGTTTTCAGAAAACTTAATTGTAGTAGAGCTTCATTAGTGAAGTCCGCCTTATTCTTTACTTCTTCCGTCTTTGTGTGGCCAACCCTGATCTGACAGATTCCGCTTCCTGAAAGCCAATAAAAAGTACAAGTACTTGAGTTATCAGTTTTATCGCCTACCGAACGTGAGGGCAATCTTGTCCGAGAGTTGCGTACACTCAAAGATCTTTCACATGGGTCGGCCGGTGGCTCTGAAACAGTTGCAATAATTTTAGCATAGAGAAGACTAGCTCAGGGAATCCGAGTTCATCCGAGAGCTCGCAATGAGATAGCGAGAAGTTCGTAAAAGGCTAGAGAACGATATAAACACCGCAAAACCTATGAGTACAATAAATGGGTTCAATGCCAAACATTGAACACGCCCAAAAAGCGGATCGTTTCAAGGAATTTACACAATGCGGATAGTTTTCAACTAAAACCAAAAAAATGACGCCTTCATATGCAAGCATTCAAAAATCGTCTTTCTATCAGCAATAAGCAGAGGAATTCAGCTTGACAGTTGCCCACAGAAAAACGTTTTGTGAATTGACAACATACAGTAGCGGTCAAAAATATATGCGGTTATGGATTCTAACCATAACTTTGGTCGAAGTTTACATTTCTTATTCAATTTTTTTTTGTTTTTCGAAGGCAGCTGGTATTCAGTGAAGCAAAGTAGGGTGTAGTGTTGAGATTGAAAAATTTGTTTAACTAAAAACTCTTAAAATAGCCAAACCTTTCCAAAAATTCAATTGGCCATAAAAAGCTTATAACTCATCGAAACGGGCAGGTGGGCAGAAAAGAATACGGATTGAGGCTGGGACTTTGTTGCACGCTATTTCAAATCCTAACAGCACTGAGGCACGGAGTTGACCATTTTCAGTGGTTTCAGTTAAATAATTTTTTAAACCTTCACACTGCATCCTACTCGGCTGAGATAATTTATTATTGAGTAACAGCTGCCTTCAGAACACAAAAAAAATTGAGCGAGATATGCAAACATCGAACCAAGTTATGGTCAAAATCCCAAACCGCATATATTTTTGACCGCTACTGTATCTAAAAAGCTGAGACTTTCAATGATTTTGTGGAACTCTCACGTTCACATCTGTACTAAGTGATCATTACGCTTTTTTTTTCAAAAAACCGCGGTGTAATTGATCTGTCTGAGTAGCACTTCCAAACATGGCACAATGATCAAAGGAACTGCTCATGGGCACTCCGCTGAAAACATTGATTGTGAATCTACCGCAACTAACCGTTATTCTCACTGAACTTCGAACATCTCAAAAGTGGGAGCAGTTGATGGACATCAGAGGTAGCATCTCGTCTCGCTGATGGAATCGCAGACAACGCATTTCGATATCCATTGGTAATCGCCCGCAATGCTTCGCCTTCCATCTGACCTCGATACTTTACAAAATTTTCTTCATAGTCGGCCACCTTGAACGATGAAAACATTATGAAGGATCTGCTGACAGGAAACTTTTGTGCATAGACAATTCTACCTTCGCTTCTGCCGCTTTTGCACGTCTTTTAGCTTCGTCTCGTTCGTTCTCCATTAGCTTTAGCTGCTGTTGCATGTCCATTATTCTTTTTTTGGCGTGGCGTTCCCTTTCAGCGTCTATCAGTTGCGTTTGTTGCAAGTAATTATCCTGATACAAAAAAATTATAACCCACCAGGTTGAAAAATGCTTCATGTGGCATCTAGATACATGCTCCAACGGGTAATTGAGCCATTCAGATGGAAGTTTCACGTATCAAAATAGTAATCAGGCTCACGGATCTCATTATCATCTACGTAAAAAACGTAAACGCTATTGAGACAAACCATTTGTTTAGTAATCTCTTCCTCACGACGCTTCACATAAGCTTCCGCAGCGCTCTCAGCTTTCTTGAGCTTTTCAGTCAACTCACGGATCTCGCTATCTTTGGAATTCACCTGAAACATTAACACGTAAAATGTAGCTGTACTATTGCAATATGTTGGTTTTTACAAGAAAAATATAACAATAGCAAAAAATTCCATCATGTTAAGAGTACCCACCTCAGTACACTTAGCCTGAAGAGCTTCATCTTTCTTCTTCAATTCTGCCATGAGATCATGAAGTCCGGAGTCAGCTTCTGAAAGATGTATCCGAAAATGGAGCAAATCGTAAAATCGAGCAATGAAACCTAAAATTGGGCAATCTAATTTTTATACATACGGTCTAGCTGCTGTTCAATCTCATCACTGTGATTCCTTAGTGAATCTCTTTCAAATCGCAACATATCCAGTTGTTTATTAGCTTCTTTCAGTTCCTAAAATGCAGAACATATTTCAAGCGAGAATGAAATAAGAACTTGAAAATTAAAGGAAAGCAAAAAAGCAAAAAGAGTTCTTGCCAGTTGTTTTGTAGCAATCTCCAATGAAATGCGCTGTTATATGCTGCACTCATTCTCACCTCTTTTTTCGAGTCGAGCTGAGCAGCAGTGTGCTTCAGTTGATTCTGGAAAGTGTTGCTCTGAGCTAGTGACAACGCATGTTTCTAAAATACGGCACAATTATGACACGGAAAAATATTTTTGTTTCGAGTGGTTTTCTTATGGAGTGAATTGTAAATATGATGGGGTATGGGTGTGGAACGGCAAGGTAACACATCTTCTTGATCAGAATAAAAGTAAAAAGTGATCAAAGAAACTGTTTCGCAAGCTACTGTCACCTGCTTCCATTTCACAATCTCTGCAGAAGATGTCACTTCCAAGTCACGTAGAGCATCGATGGCTTGCTTCGTGATGAGACGCAGCTGAAGAGAGACTTCGTAATTTCACGCGAAAAAGTAGTCAGAGAAAGAAGGTGGAGTTTCTATTTGATTTCTAGATTCTCTGAAAAGCATCTACCTGTTCAACGATGTTGCTCTGGCCACGAATCACTTGGTTTCGCAGGATTTCGATAATACCCTGAGAAGATATCTCCTTTTTCGAAAAGGGTAGACCAGATCACATAAATAGACGATTAGACAAACTTCACACTAACATTGAGCTCATGATTTCTTTTGTGAAGCTGCTCCTTTTCACGTTCGCTAACATGACATCGCAGTGCGTAGCGTTCGAGTTGATCCCGCGCATCGGCCTCACTTAGATTCTAAAATATCCTTCATCCGATTAAACAATATCTGGATTACTCAAATGAAGATCTGCTGAACAGTATGAAAAATGCTGTCAGTCAGGCCGTCAGCTGTGTCCGGAATCTTAGCTCGAACACGGAATAGAAGGGACTGTCACTGTCAAATCAATGGAAGTTTTGGCATTGCTCAGCCAGAGAGCAGCTATTTTCCGATTCTCAAACCATTAAAATCACTTGAATGCTTCTAGGAGTTGTGCGTACTGAATTATGAGGGCCTAATGCATACGATTATTCCGTACATCATTCTAAGTTCAGAATTACGTTCTCGCCAGGAGAAAAGAAAACGATCAAGTCCCCATTACATCACCGAAAGAAAAGCAATTGATTAAAGTTTCTATCACTGCAAGAGTAGCAAAAAGACAGACATTCAGCTCACTAAGCTCCGCTTCGAACGACGCAGAAGGTTGTGCAAAGAAGTTTCCATCCCCATAAATACTACAGACTCGATCCATATCTTGTGTTAGTTTGGAAAGCATTTTATTCATTTGTCCGGTAAGCCTAGAAATAGGATGAGATCGCCTTTTTCGCCGAAAAGATTTAGAATTCTGGCAAATACTACACCTTTCACTCGTCATTACAGACTTATTTCCACTAGCTGCTTCCCCATCATCTCTGGTGTCCGAAGGGCGTTCTTCATCCGGTTGTTCTTCATGTACGCCACCATCTTCGTCGGAGAGGCTCCTAAATACGCAATAGTCGCTTCTGTAGCATGTCCAGTACCGATAAATGTACCACTAAAAACTAGACTTATTTAAACTACACGTTTAGGAGCATAAGAGCTGTTGTAAGCGACGGATAATGAAAAAAAACTTAACAAATACATGTGAAGTGAAGTTCCCCCAGTTCCGCTATAAGAACTAAGCTTGGCAAATGGTCTGGAAGGTTCCGTTAAAGATATTCTCACTCATGGTTAACCGTTGCATTTAACCCCATCTGAACCAGGAACAAGGTGCGCATCGGTACTACGTACACTAATAGGTATGGCTATGCCCTGCCAGAGCACGAGAAAAACAAAATGTGAATAACCCAGTTACGAACCCTACCTAGCATCCCCTGCGTTGCTTCCAAATAATTTTCGTGATGATGCTGGCCGATGACTGTGGCTAGCGTTATACTTCATGGCTTCAGCACCCACAGGGATTGACGAGCAAGATGACCCAGCCGGAGATGAGAAATGTTCCTCATTCATTCGCTGAAGCAAATTTCAACGATAAGGGCAGGGAAATATTTGGAGGACATCTACTGGAAAATTCGAAAACAAAAAGGTGAATCAGTATGGTGTCATAAACAATTTTTAGCACTGCGAAGCTAGTTAGGAAAATTTACACGTTCACAAATTATTCCACACTGTTTCACTGTAAAATTTAGCAGATGTAGAGAATAAAGAAATGTAATCAGATAACAAGGACAGGTACAGTGGAAAAATCATATAAAAAAGAACAGAATATCTATCAAAAGCACTGTTTCATAAAAAAAGATGAAAATGCTAAAAAAGCAGTTGTGCAAAAAAAAGCAGTTATATCGAAGAACCAGGGCAAGAAATACAACGTGAATTACAGAAAACATTTCAAGATAACCATAAGAAACCTCCAGCAGTTTCAGTTTCAATAAGAGATCGAACAGGGAGTACTTCCAAATTAGTCCAAATTGACGACTTCAACGCTTTTGGAAGCTTCAATGCTGATCTCCTTTTCTAGATCGAATCCATTCACCATTTCAGCTTCCTTTTCACCTTCTTTTTCGAGCAGCTGCAAAACGTAATAACAAAGCACATTATTACAACAAATTGGAACTTTCGAGCAGAGTCCCGTTACATCAGATTGTCAAATGCTACAAACAAATGGCTAGCATCAAGGAATTGAGGAAATGACTGTTTCGCGCCACACATACATACGACAAAGTGATGCATTTTTCTCTGTTTAGGTCAAGAGCGCTACGCAGTTTAGCTTAATCCTCCCGTCAATACTGAAAACAAATAAAAGCACACTCTACTTTCAAAAATTCACCTTGTCGATATCTGGCTTCATATCTGAATAGAAACTCTTCACTTTATCAGAAGTCTTGGTCCCGAGAACCTCAGCCACAGCATCAAAATCCTTGCCGTATCGCAGTAGACCTTAAGATAATGATATAGATACTGTTAAGTAGATATCAGAGTTCAGAGTGATATTTGATCAATCGCGAAAGAAATCCGAATGTGGGGCAAGGGGCGTTGCATTCGTGCATGTAGTCTGGGAATCAGGCACCACCTAGATCCCACAACATTGGTCCGATCTTAACGATGCTTTCGTGCATGATTCTTACTTCGATGACATTGTTCAGGTTCGATGCGCACTGAAGAGTCGCTAAGCCTTCTCACTGATTATGCTGGATACAGTAGCAAACTCACAATGGAATGCTATTATCCGCTCCTCTTCCGTCCATGTGTGACTTCCCCTCACTCGATCGCGCCTGGACGCGCCCTCCTCATCTTTCTTGTCCTCCTTCATTGTGAGGTATCTAGAAATAAGTCTGCGTGGTGCGATCTTTGAACAAAATGGCCAAGCCAAAATTCCTCTTGAAAACAACGTAATCATAACTATTAGCCAAGGAAGACGAATAACAACACACCTATAGTTATCCAGACCATTCATAAGCCCCTCGTCTCGCTGTGCCTTCAGTGCACATTCTAAGCGAATGGCTCTTGAACGAACTCTGGTCAATTCGCGCATTGCTGCTCTGAAAAAGAAAATACTCTCGAAACTATCAAATACGCCAACTGAAAGAGGTGGTTAGAGTAGATGGTAGGGTGACTTGAACGAGAACTTACTTAGTTTCTTCATAGCATCGTGTCTTAACTGACTGAACAACCTCTATATCATCACAAGCATTCTCATCACTAGCTGGCCTTTCTTCAATGTAAGTGGACATTTCGACAAAGTCCTTCGCAATTTCGAGCATATCTGAAAAAAGACGATGTGTGAGCGATGTGACAAGATTACGATATCTGTTAATGAGAGCAAACTTAAAACAAAGACTCACCTTCAGGACACTTCCGAGCACGTCTCTGACGCACTTCATTTACCGTTGACGCATAGTTACACGGACGGTGCTTACGCATTAACCTATAAAACATAGTGATATTATGAGATTCAATCAGAATATCGTAAAACGTACTTGTAATACATGCGGCACACGTAGCATAGTTTCACATCATCAATTGAGTGTAATGTATTGCATTCCTCGCCACAGTTATCGCAAAGCCCGTCTTCATAATCTAGCTCATCATCAGAGCTGAAAAACGTAAGCTATTCAAAAACTTAGCATAGTTTTTGAATAGCTCAATTGTATTGAGCTATTCAAAAACTATCTCGTAAATATCTCGTCCAAATATTGTGTATTTAAGACATTTGTTACAATGAAGCAAAGTATCTCAGCTGAGTAGGGTGCAGGATGAAGGTTGAAAAACTCTTTTGAATGGAAACTCTGAAAGGAATGGTATCGAAAACCAAATAAAGCGGTCAAAAATATATGCGGCTGGATTTTAACTATAACTTTGGTCGACATTTATATATCTCGTCCAAATTTTGTGTATTTAAGACATTTGTTACAATGAAGCAAAGTATCTCAGCTGAGTAGGGTGCAGGATGAAGGTTGAAAAACTCTTTTGAATGGAAACTCTGAAAGGAATGGTATCGAAAACCAAATAAAGCGGTCAAAAATATATGCGGCTGGATTTTAACTATAACTTTGGTCGACATTTATATATCTCGTCCAAATTTTGTGTATTTAAGACATTGTTACAATGAAGCAAAGTATCTCAGCCGAGTAGGGCGCAGGGTGAAGGTTGAAAAACGCTTTTGAATTGAAACTCTGAAAAGAACAGCTCCTTGCCCCAGTGCTGTAAAATACTGTCACGATTCCAACTAACGTGTAACGACATCCTAGCCCATCCTGCTCTTCTCACCTGCTCGTTTTGTTGAATTATAAGCTTTTTATGGCCAACCGAATAATTTGGAAGGTCAGTCATTTTCATAGTTTCAGTTAGGACTCTTCGATCTTCACCCTGCAGCTTACTCAGCTCAAATACTCTGTTCTACTGAATAACAGTTGCCGTCAGAACATAAACACAAAAGAAGATCGAAGGAAATACGTAAACGGCAACCAAACTTATGATTAAAATCCAAAACCGCATATACGCTACCGTTCATATTGATACAGCAACTAAGCCTTCCTAAGTTTGGGGAATAAGTGAACACTCTCAAAGTCACTGGGAGCGCAAACGTGTCAAACAGTGGTTCACACACAGGAAAAGCATTACGAAACTCGTTTGCTGCACCATGGCGGTGCACCCATGGTTCAAGCAACCGTCGTTAGAAAACCTTCGAGAGAGATAAAATGCTCCTTTGAATCATAATTAATACTCACCCATCCGCGTCGTCTGAATCGTCCGCCATTCGACTATCAAAAAGACTTTTATAATCGGTGTCCTTCTTTGTATTGTAATAAAATTGTATGATAGAAGCCATTGAACGATGGGGCATCTAAATTCATACGTGAAGTTGATATAATACACAGAAACATTTCAAGAGGAGTGTTTTATGTAGTGTTTTCATAACTGAACCCACCGTCTGACGAATCTTGTCGAACCTTTTTCCAAACATATGAAATGCTTGCTTGAAAAGGGTTCTGTCATCCTCACTCCACTCCTCAGTTATTAGACGGCGTGTTTTCATTTTCTCTCTGGCCACATCAAAATCAAAGTTAGACTTTTGCAAAAGATATAGGGCCTGAAAAGACACGGAGTGAATTCCTACGCAAATTTTTTCTATTGTAGGGTAAACACAGAAGCAAAAAACATCACTAACCCTATCGTAGCTCAATTTGTACACTCCTATCGCGTCTTCACAGAATTCGAGAAGTTTAGCTTCGTCTAAATCACCAGGAGGTCGCCACATAACCTAGAAATTACTCGATTTCGATACATTCGCTGAGTACCGTGTTTCTTTCTTCGAAAGCACGTGCTTATCTGAGCGAGGCACTGAAGTAGTGAATACAACAAAGTCGATTCAAGAGAGAGGACTGGACAATAAAATACAACTCACATGCTCTCTTTCGTCCTCTTCGGACATTTCAAGTTCTTGTTCAGCCTTCTGGGATTCATCAACCCGCGCTTGAAAATCATCGCCTACTTGGATTTTGCGATCGGCACTGCTAAGCATTGCTGTAAATACAAAGTGGAGCCATTATCAGCATACCAAAAAGAAGAGACGCTCATGAGCAGTGGCCATATCGCTAAGAATATACCGCAGTGCTTCGATGGAGCAGGCACCACCATAAGATGATCGAATAGCAGAAATATCAAATAACGTCCATACAAATATAGTTATCTGACCTTTATGATCAATCTCCATATCGTCGTCTTTGTCTTCATCGTCGTTTT
This sequence comes from Trichostrongylus colubriformis, assembly GCA_963978905.1. NCBI lineage: Eukaryota > Metazoa > Nematoda > Chromadorea > Rhabditida > Trichostrongylidae > Trichostrongylus > Trichostrongylus colubriformis. The sequence goes on along the minus strand of OZ022258.1, from coordinate 57,924,474 downwards.
CATCATCAGATTCATTTCGCCTGGCTCTTGAACGCCGAGATCGTTTGATGGGCGTTTTCTGAATGTACTTGACGTACTTGCTTATTACTGACAAATACTCAGGGTAGCAGGACAGTAAAGTGCATACCTTAGAGGGTGAGTCGCCATTCCGTTTGGGCTTTTCTTCACTATCCGTGTTCTGGGCGTCATTCGAGTTCTCTTCCTTCACCTCTTCTGCGGACCGCGGTGGGCTCTGAAAGAAACCTCAACTTTTCACTGGCCAAGTCACTCACAGGTACGATGTTTGAGACACTTAGGCTGCTCCACGATGTTAAATGTAGAGCATTCAGAATAATCCGCATCCGAGCAATCCTAGGAGCCCTGCGCGAATTTTCATAATTCAAAGCTTTAACACTGCTATGCCAGTACACTCCAGGCAAAAAGCAAAATAGCAAGTGAAAATGATACTCAAAAGGGCTCTAAAGATGGATTGAAGGAAGGCACTCTCACATAGGAAGATACGATTTTTCAAAGGCAACAAGTAATACATAATTAGAAGCATATGTATACTTTAGAAACATACAGTATCTGACTGGGTATAAGAATGGGCATCTGAGTGCACTTCTGAAGGCGCATCAACTTCCATTTCGTGATCCAAAATCGATTCGTCGATCTCCTCATCATCGACCGCGTTTGCTCCTTCAACAGGCTCATCCAATATCGACTCATCAATGTCTTCCATTTTCTCGTCGGAAGACATGGCTGCAAAGTATTTGCTCACGCTCGAGAGGAGCCAATCGAATAAATAAAATGGCTGAAGCACACGTAAAGAATTCCTCAGCGGCTTAGATACCTATAGATGGATATTCACGCAATAAGGCACATAAGTTAAGAAATAAAAAGTTGAGAAAAAGCAAAAAACGGAAGGTGTAACGGTAAGAAATAAAGAATTATATAAAAAGAAAAAGTATGAAGGGGTTAGCGGAGTCGAGAAATGGATAATCGCTGAAACGACGATTGCAGTGAAAACAGAAATTTCGAAAGTTACATGACAAGAAAAATTAAAGTGTCGCGCATAGACCAGGCATAACATAATGCAGGAATATATGAACGATCGCGCCTATCCGGCCCCTAAGTACACTTCGCGATTTCGCGGTGTCGTTCAGAAGCGCAGAATCCCGTGCGGAAGGGCGACGCCGCAAAATGGCGGAACTGCTAAATCGCAAAACCCCAAGTCTAACAGCGGCCATATAATTTTCAATAATGTTTTTGCATGTTTAAATGCGTAATAACCATGAACAGAAGAAATTCTGAAGCTTAATTCGAAATCCTGTCCGAGACACAGCATTACTCAACAAAACGATGCGTGGGAAGATCTGCACCAACGCACTCTCATAAGCAATAAACACCATCTCATAAGCCCGAATGGGTGCTAATGTTATTAGTGTTATTAGTGTGCTAATGTTATTAGGAAGTGGTCGCTCAACGTCGTGTTCTCATCGCTCATCTTTTATCATCTTGTGATCATCAGTTGTACACCAAAGTGCGCACATTTACATAATCCTTAACTAGGGTCCCCTCTCCTTTGGACTTGGGCAAAAAGAAAAACAGCGCCGAACACCAAGCACTGTTGCGTGGCCGCCCAATCACATTAGCACCTCCACATGTGTGTAAAACGAAGGGACAAGTAATTTCTTTCATCCACTAAGGCTTAGGGAAAATACGCCTGAGTGTGCTGATTGACCCCTCAAAGATCTTCCCGAGAGGTATTACCTATAAAGCCAAGTGGTAGCCGGGTCGTAATTGCGCACGTCACACCACTACAGTAACCCTTCCGCCTATATCTATCAGCGACTGCTCAAGACCGTCGCTGCGATTACGAGATTGCTTAGTATTTTGCGTGTGAATAGAGCCAGTGTAGTTGAGAGCGGCCAGTCTTCTGTGTTCAGCATACTGCGCTATTATAACCTAAGCTTTTCAAGAATTAGTTGATGAGAAGGTGTTATTATAGTTGCTGGGGTGGGGGAGGGGTGGGGGGGGGGGGGGGGGTGACACTCATTGACGTGCTTTCAGCCCTAACCCAAGATTTTTAATTACCAATCTGTACATTAAAGTGTATATTTACCTGAGCCTTATTTGAGGAACGTAGGTGCTTCCCCCTAAAGTAAGGCTCAGGCAAATTCGCAGGCAAAAATAGCGCCGTACGCTGAGCTTGGTGGAGTACCTCCCCCCCTACATTAGCACCGAGCAGGTAACCCGTTCCCCTCAACTAAGACTCAAGTAAAAATTTACACTCCACTGTACATGTTTATGATCGTAGGATTTATAAGGTGAGAGCTGCGAGCGCGAAGGTGAGTGGCCGCCCACACCTACATTAGCACAGTAAATTCTTCCGTTTTTCGTTTAGTTCGTTTTCAAATACGTGATAGGTATGCTTTTTAGAACCTCAGTCATTTGTAATACGTAGAGCAGTGCCAGTCGTTGTGATACCGCTGGAACCGAACACAGGAAAGTACAGTGCATCCTTCTCCCATAATAACACCTGCACTATACATCACAATAGTCCACACATATACGTATATATACATTATCTCCCATTTACTTTCGGAGTATTGAAATAAGCGTATTCTGTGGTCGTATACACTGTAACAGCGTCTTGATCTGAATAAATATAGGCGGAAGGGTTACTGTAGTGGTGTGCCGTACGCAATTGCGGCCCGGCTACCGCTTGGCTTTATAGGTAATACCCTTCCCGAGATGCTTAGATGTCCAGCTTTTTATAAGATACCCCTTCTTCTTAGATTGCACCCGAATACTTTACGAGGTCTCTCGAACGCATGTACAATGTAATCATGAAACCCTCTCCGACTTGTTAAAATCAGTACTAGTTAACAATGTTCACCAAGTTATAGCCAGCACTGGGCCTTGACTATGAAAACTGCCGTATTGTAATAATATGACCTAATGACAAGAACCAAAGTGTGCAAATAATAATATCATAGAAAACCGCTGAACATCAGAGCCACCACACCGACAATGCGCAGAAAACGGTAAAACGCGCCTGCAAAAAATAGGCGTTAAGTCAGCGACAAAAGCCGCAATTACAAAAACTAACAAGCTTGAGCGGGAGAAAAGAAACTTTAAATATTTGAGGAACTCATTTTCTTCCACTCTATTAACACGTTGGCAACGATGTCGGTCAGTGCTGTCCTACAGCCATTCTGTCCGAGTGACGGTTGGGACACACGAATCTAGGCCGTGACCCTGTGACAGCCTGTGGCCTTTGCCCTGTGACATGAATAATTCAGACAATTAGACTATACAACGAAACAGACTTGCAAGGAGGACACGATTTACATGAACAAATTGTCTGAATTATTTAAGGCTTAGGTCAAAGGCCACAGGCTGTTACAGGGTCACGGCCTAGATTCGTGTGTCCCAACCCACACCCATTCTGTCCCATGGCACGGCGTCGGACACTGCTGAACGACAGCGGTAAAGTTAGGCAAAACATAAGATTTCCGAATATTGTTTTGTTTTAATGATTATTGCATGGCTTTAGCAATCTAAATCTGGCTTCGACCTGTGATCCATTTTTAAAAGGTTACTGCTTCATTTGTGGATAATCAACACTTAAATCAAAATACAACTACTACTCATTGCTAATCATTAATTTGTACCAAGAGTCTTGTTGGACGTTTTTTCGACCATCACTTTTTTATTGTTATTTCTTCCAACAAGGAACAATTAGGCAGCAATATATTCACCATTGTTATCGACAACACTCTGCCACCACATAGGTACATTTTGAATCCGTTCTCCCAGAGCTGTGGGTTCTGGGAGTCAAAGAAGTCAGCGATCACCTTTGCAAGCGAGTCACAATCAACGAATTTTTGCTGGACCAGCGAAGATCAGAGGGAGTGTCTCGTGGGACGATGTAGATGGACACCGACGCTGACCAACGCTCGCTGCGCGGGAAACATGCGCGTCGTCCCGCGCGCAAGACTATCCGAACCGCTCCCGTCGTCAACGTGTGTGCCTTTTTTACGATTAGACCTGTCTCATTACTGCTTACTTGATACATATCATTCACTCGTCGATGTGCAATTTTAGTGGATATGGCAACATTCCGGCGTTCCCATTTTTTTCCAGTTTTTATATTTTCCTTTTGATGAGAGCTGAAATCCTTCTATTCAGAAACATGTCAACGATGGAAGGTGATCGGACTTCTCCAAAGCCGAGGGTGCTTGGAAGCTCACGATCGAACATCCCAAGGTTGACTCCTGGAAGGGGTAATACATGAAATTATTGTCTAAATTTCGACTAGGTTCTGGTACTGAGCCAGTAACATTCTTGTCAATAATCAATCGCAAATTCCACATTTCTAGCGCTATAAATACTGTCATTATAGCCGTGCCAACAGTATCTGCCACTGTTCAAGCTGCTCGAAGTTTCAAACGAAAAAGCATTGGATTGAGCAACAATAGTTCTGGCATGGCTGCGAAAAAATTAGCTATTTCTAACTCATCCACTCGTCTTTACTCAGGTAGATATGCACCTATAGTATGACCAAAATAGTTACCCATAGTTTGTGCAACCATGTCAATCATTTCTTTTTTGTTTAGTAACGAAACCGCTTCCTGATTCAATGAGAACCGGCAGAGCGACGATGGCAGTGCCAGGTCAACCTCGATATCTGCGACCGACAGCAGCAAGTGCACGCCCATCAGTTCGCACCACTTCCACCCATTCATCGACATCGAATTTATCAAGTGCTATCAGTTAGTTTTGCCTACGAATTTTTTTGCTGTTTTGGAATTGCTCGATATGATGTTCAGATCGTCGATCATCATCCATATCTCACGAAAACGCTGAGGTCGTCGAACTGAGGGCAAAGACTGCACAGCTTGAGGGAGAAGTTGCAAAGCTCCAGGGTGAACTAGAATTGAAAAAGGTAGCAAAAGCTTTACTTTCATGTATCTTCCACTTTAGCTAGTCATTTCAGAGCCAATTGACGTTGAAGGATCAAAACCTAGAAATGGTTCAGGTATGTTACATGTTGTTTGATTGTGTGTGAAACGCTTCTATGCTCTTTACTTTCAGAGTTCATTGGAATGTTTCAAACAAACCATCGCTCTCAAGGATGTCCAACTTAATACTATACAGACGGCTTTGGACGCAGAAAAGGGCAAAGCTGCAATGATGCAAGTATCGATCGATGCCGTATGTTATACGCGTGTTAAAAAGTTTTTGCTGTAGATTACTTAGAAAGAGTCACCCTTGTCCACATATGGCAGGCTCGCCTTCGAATCATCAACTTTAATGAGTGTAAAGCCTTCAAAAAGTTTTCTCTGTCTGCCATGTAATCCAAGGAATCTAACGCAGCGACGTCAGGATTCTAATTTTACTCATTACGCTTACCTAGACAAAGTTTTACTTTGGTTGCATCACACTCTGTTCACCGGAAAAGGGTGAATCGGGGGAGTATTGGATAGTCCCACGGGAGTTCTACTCGCGAAGGATTGATCTGTTGTTCCTAACATTCGGATTTTATTCTCTTTTTTTAAATAGTTCTTGTTTATCTTGCATGAGCATAGGTTTTAAGAAGGATTCTGAAATCGCTCAACTCAAGCATGAGCTACGTGAAAGAATGGAAGACATCGGTCGTTTGACGTCGCAAATAGCAGCTAAGCGTGACGAACTCCGAGAAAAAGATGAAACTATGCGACTGCTCCACAACACTGTGGTTGATTTGAAGGTATGAAGTTTTTGAATTAGTAATTTATTATGGAACTCGGATATTTAAATTTTGTTTAATTGCTAATAAGTCATTGGGATTCTCTTTAGAAACACCGCAGCTACACATGGTTATGGTCTTCGTTTTCGTGTATCACGTAATCTTCTTGTAATACAGCGAGATATTAGTTTTATAGGGTCAAATCCGTGTGGCAGTGCGTGTACGTCCTCCTCTCGGCAAGGAGTTAGATGTGCCCATAACACATCTATCATATCCCGGGGTGTCTTCAATAAGGCTCGACCAGGTAAAAGTGTCACTGTTGTCGTTTTGACTTGTTTTCATAAAGCCACGCGTCGGTCACCTCTAATCATTGTATCTGCAGGGTAAAGGATCTCAAATTTTTGAGTTCCAACGTGTATTCGGTCCGAATATGAGCCAGGCACGCGTGTTCAACGATGTGGAGGAGCTGATTCTGGTATGTTGAGAGTTTTGTTCCAAAGAATTGCAATTGAATTTTATTTTTAGTCTTGTCTTCATGGATATAATGTTTCGATCATAGCGTACGGACAAACTGGCAGCGGAAAAACACATACGATGAGAGGAGGTTATGATGTCTTTTATTCGATGCTCTCTTCCTCCGCATATATTGAGAAAGACCTACAATTTGAAGACAATCAAAATTCCGCATTCTGTTTCCATATCTCTTCTTGCTACAGGTGAAGGCGAGTCGGAGGGCATTATTCCGCGTGCGGTGAAGTTCCTCTTTCAATCCAGAGATAAGCTGGCAGATTTAGATTGGGAGGTATGAATCAACCGGTTTTTCATGTGAGCATTTCAGCATCAAGATTTTATGCACTGACAGATGCCTGCAATTTCAGTTCGAGTTCAAGGCCTCATTCATCGAGGTGTATAACGAGGAAGTCTATGATCTTCTCGGTGAGCGGAAAAAGCTGGACATCAAAATGGGAACAGGCAACACATCTGTCGCCGGCTTGACATATAACGAGATCAATGCAATAGATGATGTCAGTTTACGATTTTGCATCGACCTGGGTTAGACGTTCACATGAAAACCTGCTGATGGCTATATTTAGATCGAAAACATCCTTGCGGTGACAGATAGGACGAGATCAACAGCAGCTACGAAATGCAACGAACAATCGAGCAGAAGTCATGCCGTATTTGAACTCGCGATACAAGGTCATAATAAAACCTCAGGTGAGCTCAATTTTATGTTCCACGTTTTATAGCCTCATCATCACTACTTCGCCCTATTGTTGCAGGAGCATCTCGTCACGCATACTTACATTTGGTGGATCTCGCCGGGTCAGAAAGGGTCAAGGAGTCTGGTGCCGAAGGTGATCGGTTCAAGGAAATGACGCACATCAATTCAGCGCTGTCTAACTTGCAAAACTGCATTAGGAGCCTGCTCAACAAGGTAATGATGATAGAGGCCAAACATTCTGAAGGTGGTTATAGTGGTTAAGTGAAACGTAGAGGAGGGTGTACTTTGAAGTCTGATGCATTGTAGGGTTGAAATATCAGGGCTCAGTAATTGACTGAGAACCGATAATCGATGTAATAGCTTTCTTTCAGAGTCAGCACATACCATACCGTAACTCCAAGTTAACTATGATTCTGCGCGACAGCCTTGGATCCGGCAATTCGAAGACAATGGTCATTGTGGCACTGAATCCCGATGTAACTCAAATTGCTGAAACCAAACGCAGTTTGGAATTTGCACAACAGGTAGGCCGTGCTTTCATCCCCTTTCAAAAATCCACTCTCATTCAAGTGATAGTATTGTCTTAGTAAAATTTCAAAGATCAGCAGGTCAGTTTTTCAAAGAATAAATTATTTTTCTTACTTAAGTCATACTGTTTCAGATGAGCATGACCAAGATCGGTTCCGCAAAGAAGCAAGAACAATAACCTCCCTACAATGTTAATAAACGTTGTTGTGCGCTGATATTTTTTTAAAATTTAATGTTGCTGCATGCTCTTGTGATCTGATACTTCTGAAATTCATGTGAGAGAGCGGTGCTCATGTACTATGGGGGTGGCATTCGAAAACACATTTGAAATTACAATAGAGAGTTAATTCCGTTACAGATCTTCAAAACATGTGATATTAACGCGTCCGATTGTTACTGGGATATTTCCATTTTGCAATGTCGAAAGTATATAAACAAACAAAATCCTGCCTGCCACTGATGATCTCTCGTGTGTGAAGGGTGCCCTCCACCCAAGGCTTAGGCTAAACGCTTGGTTCCAGTTCGCACGCTTCCCTTCCTACTTCCAAGAATCGGCATGCAACAATATAAAAGAGAATGAATGTGTGAGGTGGGGGTGACAGGGTTTTTAATGTGTTGGAAGGAACTAAGATATCAGTGCAAACCGGGGAATGTGGTTTTTGCCTAAGCCTTGAGGGAGAAGGAGCTTTGGAATAAGTGAACATTTTTTAGTGTAGCAAATATTTTTCACTCTTCTTCTGGTTGAGGACACTCCTCGGAGCTTCTTTTTGACCTCTGGGTAAGGAAAAATCTTCACCTTCTAGAAACTGTTTTTGAGTGCCACCCCCATAGTACATGAGCGCCGAGAAAGCTTATTCTTTTCACTTTGATTGTTACCTGCCTTACAGTCTGTACTCAGAATGTATATGTCTCACGGCTACAAATGGGATGACCAAAGAGACTCGATGATTTCATTCTCATTTACATAGTGGAAAATGTGATCGCCCAATTTTATCAAGGATCCTTATTTCAGATCTTTAAATACTTTCAATCTCGCGCTTTCATGTATTTGTTTTAATCCGGTTTCAATTAAAGAAGTTTTACTGTTGTTGAGCTCGTGAACACACAACATCACACATGCTTCTTTCGATCATTCCACATTCGAAGTATTCCAACACCTACTGTAGGTAGTGGAATGAGACCGTCGAAACAAAATCGAATAAAAAACCTTTTCCCTTTACTACTTTTTCTCGGCAAAGGAATTTGCGAAGCTTGCATCGCCCACGTTCCTGCCAGCGCCACCCTCATTTGTTGTGTACAATGTGGGGCTTGTGTAGGAGATGCTCATGCATTCATTATAAGACTTTTCTGAGAGGACAGTGACAAAGGAGACGTGATCTTAGGGGTTAATTAATGTCCTACGAAAATTACCTCTATGCAGCATCTAACCCTGATTCCTTCGCCCTTCTAGTGCTTAAAAACAGAAGGGACAAATTTTACAGTTCGTGGATAAGAGCACAGGTGCTCAGTAGTGTAACAACACTTGAAAAGAAATGAGATAAAACGGCGAAAAAAAAAACGAGAAGTGGGAACCGATCCCCCCCCCCTCTCGTGCCTCTCTGCTTGCCGGTAGATGCAGACGGGAAGCTAAGTCAGCTGGTCGCGAACGTGGCTCAGTCCTCGTCCGGCTGATGAACTGCAGCACAACATGCCGAGCTGTGCATCGCGATAAGGCAGTGTTCATAGTTCACGATTCAGGCGATCACGCGATCGCGTGGATCGCGCGATCGCGTGATTCAGGCGGAAAAGAAAAGGTATATATTGATTAAGTGCTTTACGCGATCGCGTGATCGCCTGAATCACTTAATCAATATATATCTTTTCTTTTCCGCCTGAATCGCGTGATCCATCGCCTGAATCACCCAATCAATATGTATCTTTTTCCTTCCGCCTAATCGCATGATCGCCTGAATCGTGAACTATGAACACTGCCTAAGACCCCAAGCAGCGCTTTCCCAGTTTGTAAAAGTAGGGTCAAACGCACCCCCCTCCCCTCCTATCCAATCATTGCGAGAGCACCTTACTTCCCTTGCCATAGATCTTATGCCATCGTTCACCTGTTAAAATTGAAGGATTACAGGCTGTCATCAAACCCAAATTCTGGAAGATTCTCAAACTTCCTGTTTCTTGAATGAACAGGTTATGCCATGTTGCTTCCTTAAGAAAATGGCGTATATACATGTCCTGACATGTTAAGTTTCGGCGTCCCTCCGCAAGAGATGGCGTCTCTTTCAGTTCGCTTCTTGCACCGGCCATGCCGGTCGTCTACAGTTCACCATGTACGGGCGTGGTCACCCAAAAGACTTTTATTCTGTACTACTTCATAATTTCTCAAAAAGGCACTCATTCTCCCCTAATTGTGCCCATTTTCCTGCTAGGAACCATTCTATGTTTTCAGTTTCTGTCACTCTAGGCCTGCCAACAATTTTTGTCACCCTTTGTCATAACGAAACAATTTCTGGAATCTCTGGATTGTATGTGAACTTGCTTGCTATGAACTCTTACGAGATGCTTCTGCATTACTGAGGTGTACGGCTTAAGACACGTGCCAGCAATTCTAGACACGCCTTCCTATTGGGAGCACTAATACTGATCACGATCTAGAGGTTCAGCTGAGACTCGTTTGGATTGGACTGATCTTCAGAGTTGGGCAGAAAAAAAAGCCGAAATGTAACACCTTGGAAATTTCACTCTTTCTCATTTCTGAAACCTGCAGATCGTCATGGGTTATTTACCTATTTCTATCATTTATGCTGTACTTTGTTGTAGATAACAAAATCCAACATTCACGTTCTTGTCCAGACATGACTGACAGGGAATCCCAAAGCGGGGAGTCGTCCGACCAAAGTCAGCAGCATTCAGACAGTTAGTTGCTTCGCATTAATCTAATAGACATATATTTCATGGTATGTTCTAGTCCCAAAAAGTCCGCGCACGTGCATAAAATGTCAGTTCGATAACGATTACAGTAAGCAAGAATAAAAGTTTTACAAGGAGTCGAGTAAGTAGAATGAAAACGCTACAAAAATTTTCTTGTTACGACTAGACAAACTCATTATTAAGGCCACGTTCATACTCTGCGGTGCCGGTGGTAAGGCGACTCTGCACTACCACTTTGCCTCGTTGCCTGTGAATGCGCCAAGCCCTGCCGACGCGAGTTTGAACGCGGCTTTTCTTCAGACCTTCATAAATCGGATAAATTCCAATTTGTCTCTTTTTTGAAATAATTTTCTGCTGTTATGTCCACACACCACACTCAAGTTACGTCGAGTTAAGTAGTTCAAGTCCGAACTTTGCCGAAATGCCATTCGAACTATTCTTAACAGAAGCATAGCATGGTGCCACGCGCTAACAAGCAAAGATTCTGGGAATTCCGCATACATGAAGCAGCCGATTCCCAGCAAATACGTCCTTCAAAACTTCATAAGGCAAATAACAAACAAATGAAGGCACGACCACACATTCAACGATATATTCCCCCACCTTATATTATGTAGATGTTCCGAGCAGTTCGAGGGAAAGCTCGGCGGAATTCGAATCCCCAGAGACAGATTTGGCGAAAACTGCGTCCGTTTTTTTAAGCATCTTAAAATGGAACTCATCTCATTATGCGACTTAAAGGAATCGTCCCCGAAAACTGAGTTTCTTGTTACCCATATATTTATGTTGTATTTGCCTAATATGGACCGCATGTAAAGTTTTATGCGAAAAAAAATGCAAATCCGGCTAAGATACAGCACCGTAAAGTCTCGGCCGGGTGGGCGGGACCTCTTAGTAAAAGCCTCGTCCCGTCGTCCGCCGCGGTCGGGAGCATGCGGTCTATATTGGGCAAGTACAACATAAATAAATGAATAACAGAGAAACACGTTTTCTTTTCCGTGGACGATTTCTTTAAACACAGTTTTATGCATATATTCAGAAAAGCAAAGGAATAGGCCTTGAATTCTATATAACCGATTAGGCAAGCACACACTACTATGCTCATCACGCAGAGAAGTGAAAATAGGCTTGTTTGATATATTCTACGCGTCCTAGCATGCTCAAGCCTCACTGGTGTTTCAATTATCCGTTTTTGGTGACTCACCAGTTCCCAGCAGTCTACTGTAAAATTCGAACATTTCGATTGATACCGACTAACAGCACGTCTCTAGAATCACTTTTCATGATGAACAGGGCACACCTAGGTGTCGAGAAAAGTGGCTGCTCCGATACGACTCAACCCCCCCCCCCTCACCCGGGGTACTCAAAACGGCCTGCCACCTTTCGCCATGTACATCACCTCTACAGTATCAGTAACTATTAGCTGCATAGTATTACTATTTTATTATTGTGGTTTTTCTATTGATCACTCATTTCAATCATATTTTCATACATAAACGGATCAGCACGTTCGGCTCATCATTAAGTCTGGACCGTTGGTGACCTGTGCAATTACGACCCCCCCCCCACTCCTGCTCGTCCACTCCTACCCGTTCAGTTCGATTGTCAAAAATTCATATATTTATGTTGTACTTGCCAAAATTCGATTGTCCGTTCAATTTCGGCCCTCTAGACCATAATCAGATGTGTGGCCGGAAGCTACTTGACCCCCACATACAGTAATGGAAGCTCTATGTCTTCGCACTGTTACTCACTTCACTCGTGTGGTGAGGAAATTTCAGTGTTGGCCGTGCCCATTTCGCCGTTGTCCAAATTCTCATGAGGACTGAAGGGCTCGCATTCTTTCCTTTCTTCACCCTTGCCTCGGTCTCCATTCCGTCTTGACATCATTTGATTTCGCCCCTGCCCATGTCACTGACAGCTCAGCCACCCTGAAAACACTATCAACATCTTATAGCTGCAGATGTAATCTGCAGCTTCCTTATCCCAGGCTTATGGAGGACCATCTGCCACGTAAGACTTTTGGTGAACATGCGACTTTTGACGTTGTGTGAATTTCCGCAGTGAGAGCAACCCAAGTGGGGTAACCTCCACCTGTTGCGAATAAAATTCTTTGACCTATTCCGTGCACCATTAATTTGAGGTGAGCAAAGAAATGGTGCACGGAAAAGTTCAGAGAATTTGTTCAAATGGGGCACGGAAGAATAATTTTTGATTTCACCCATACATGTATGTTGTATTCGTCTAATAGGGGCACATGCAATGTTCCACGCGAAAAGTGAGAATCCGGTTAATATGCAGCTCCTAAAAATGGTGGCTGAGGAGGCGCCTCCGAGAAAAAGCCTTGTTCCGTTGTCTACCACCGTCGGATACGGAGTAGGATTGCTCACGTAATTTTCGCTTTCCATTATGCGTCTCCGACCGCGGCGGACAATGGGGCAGGACTTACTCGAAGGCGGCGCCCCCTATACCGCCACTTTGAGCTATATCTTTACTGGATTCTCACTTTTTTGTATGAAACTTTGCATGGGCCCCTTATTAAGCAAGTACACAAATATATGGTTGCAAACAGAGAAACTCATTTTTTTTCGTGCACGATCCCTATAACTAACTTTTCCTGCCGCCTGGCCTATTTCAGAACGGAGCTGAGCGGAGTTAGAAATCATTGCAAACTTACCTCGATCTTTACAGGTCTTCCCTCATGTAGTCGCGAATGTCCAGACCTGACTGACAGACAGATTTTTTGACCCGAGCATCGAAAATTCCGGCACACATCCAGCCCGTCCTGAGCGTCGGCGGGGTTCAGCTCAGATTACGTGTGCTCTACAATTCTTCTCCCATGCCCTACTCATCACGAACTTGTATCGTTCGATCTCTAAAGGCGGTTTCTTAAACAAAGCGTTTTTTATATTCAAGTGTATAATACTTCGTAGAGAAGTTTTGTGCATTCGCTAAGAAGTAGTGTTAACTCCCAGAACAAAATACTTGGATTCTTCCACATCAACCCAAATTTTCAGAAAAAAGTCACTCCAAATTTTCCAATTTTTTTCCCTAATTCCTTATCATCCTTGATTTTCATACCTAGGGAGGGTGAATTATATAAACGTGCCTTTGGAAAGCAGTTTTTATGGCCCTAAAGTGGCGTTCAATAAGATATTACAGAAGGCTTGCATTGAATTGCACAAACTCGATATTGAATTGTAGTTGTCATAGATTTAATGAATCATAGGAAAATTTTATCACAGACACCCTGTCAAATACATATATTGCATACTATATGAAATTTCAAGAAATATGTGGAAATTTACCTGATAGAACCAATGAAATACAACCGCGCTTCACACATTAATATGCACAAGTGGTAAGTATGAAAACCACACTGATATGATGAAAAGTTCAAAAAAAAATCAGTACGTTACCTATGTTCATTTATTACTTCAGGACGTGCCTCCTTTTCTGGTCACGCGAATATTCATCACGTCAGTAGTGAGGTAACAGTCGACCCCAGTGGGCTCCTCATGGTAAGATAGTGTTGCTTCGTGACTCGAAGGTAGTTAAAGGCACCGGGACAATTTGCTCAATTGTCCAATATGGGAGCAGAAGTGCAGTGTAATGTTGTAGAAGAATGGAGAATGGAACGAAACGGTCAAGAACAGAAATAGACTTTTTTCACAGTGATTCTCATCGTAGACGAGTGTTTTTCCTGCTCTCCGTTCTGCTGTGCATCAGTGTAAAGCTGCGTTCACAGGCAGCGAGGCGGAGTGGCATAGGGCAGGTGCAGAGACGACGCAGGCAATTAAGCAGTGTGGCACAGATGGAGACGCAGGGACACGCAGCCACACTTTGCTGCCGTTACCGCACATTATGAGCATGGCTTAAAGGAATCGTTCACGCAAAAAAGAAATTTTCTGTACCTTTTTTTATGTTGTATTTGTCTTATGTCAGCAGATGCAAAGTTTCACACGAAAAAAAATTTGAATCCGGCTAAGATACAGCATCACACTCTGTCGTCCGCCGCAATGGGACGCGCATTGTAGGAAATGAGAAATACGTAAACAGTCCCATTTTCCGTTCCCAATCGCGGCGGACGACGAAAAAAGCTTTTACTCGAACGCCCCGCCCACCCGGACGCATGTGGTGCTGTATCTTATCCGAATTCTCACTTTTTCGCGTAAAACTTTGCATGCGGCCCTTATCGGACAGATACATCATAATTTATGGGTGACACAAGAACTTTTCTTCCATGGACGATTCCTTTGAGGAGTGAGGCGACGTCCAAGCCACTCCATGACCGTTGCTCTCCTCACAGCAACCCAACCGTATGCACTAGGATGCACGAAGGTACGGCCATTATAAGTAGCCTTGTGAGGAGAAAGTGTTTCACAAGTCGTTTTCATGTAATTCGCACGTTCTTTTACAGAAAACATGTCTTTCCACTTCTTAAAACTCTTATTTGTCCTCTCGGTGCCTTTAACTGAATCCTTCCACATTGCCTTTATGTCCACATTTTCAGCCTCACTTACCACAGCAAACGTCCAGCTTCCTTCCACAGTATCTGATTATACCACAAAGATCGTCTCCATTCGGCAGTGATAGGCTCATCAATCCTTATCATTGGTCACAGGACTTTCTACAGTATATCGGAGGTCTGAGATTATGAATTATCGGAGTCTGAAACATATTGTCAATGCAGTTAGACTGATCACTAATGGCGAGGGGTGCTATGCACGATGGCTCTGTCGCTTACAGCATACTGTTGCTTTTTCTTAGTCAACTGTGATCAGTCGCCTTCACGCTAGAAGACCATTCTCGAAATTTCAAAAATTATTTTTCTTCACCATGAAGCTGATTACACAATCCGTCCCGTCGGTTAGGGATCACCCTACGGTAGCAAATTGCGGTCATCAAGTAAATGTTGTGTAAGCAAAAACACAAAAAACTAAGGAGTTTACTCCTCAAGAGAAAAAAAGAACTGGGTAGAAAAAACAGCTCTGCATATGGATCGCCAGTGACACAGTCTATACACGCTAAAATAAACCTTCGAGTGCAAAGGACGACAAATGACCTTAAACTCCTACAAAATTACCAGAACTTCGCGGTAGTTGAAAAAAGTGCTACAGCTATACTCACAAAGTAAACCAATAAGAGAGAGGTTCTGCTAGCTAAAATAACATAATATCATTACATCTTCAACACGATGTAATGACTGCAAACTGGATTACTGGAAAAAGGGATATCAGTGAGAGACACTTTTGGTAAAGACAGCCGTGAGGAAGGAGTACGTACATATGTAGAAAAGGAGAAAGATTGAAAAGATTGTATTCGCACAAGAAAAGTATAGCAGGGAAAAAAGAGGAGCTTTGATGCCAGCATGAAAGAATGTTCAAAGTAGCTTTACTCCGTAGGTGCTCTCTTTAAGAAATTGCCTTCGGAAATTGGGTGTTTTCTTCGCGGTTCAATTGTTTGAACCAGGGTGTGTGCTAAATTGGTCGAATGTGGATGTGTACCATCAGGAGAGAAAAATCGTATCGCAGCGCACGGAGCGCAATGCGATGGGTGCGACCCAGTGGAGCCGCATGAATCGTCCACAGAAAAATGAGTTTTAATGTTACCCATATATTGTGTTATATTTGCCTGATGTGGGTCGCACGCAAAGATTCAAGCGAAAAAATGTGGATCCGGCTGAGGACACAGCACCACAAAGTCTTGGCGTGGGCGTCGTTCGCCGCGGTCAGAGAAGCATTGTAGGAACAGAAGGTTACGTCAACAATCTCACTCTTCGTTCCCGACCACGGTACGACAAGACGGATCTTTTACTCGGAGGACCCGCCCATCCGGCAAAGAACTTGGGGAGGTGTATCTAAGCCGAATTCTCACTTTTCGCGTGAAGCTTAGCATGCGGCCCTTATTGACAAATACAACATAAATATAAGTAACAAAAAGACTAATTTTCCCGTGGACGATCACTTTAAATAGAAAAGCGTACAAAAATTGCAGCTGTACGAGAGCTCAGATGCTGGTAAGCAGCCGAATCGCTTTGGATACGAACACTGTATGTAAACCCTCTTCCTCTCATAGCATAACAGCACGTGTCTTCAGTAGAAATGTTCATGATAAATGTTTTAGGTGCTAATATGAATTCTGATTCGCGCATGAATAGGCCATCAAACCAAATGGAAACTGATCCCCCCACAGTGATATTCCATCATATTATTTTCGCTTTCAGATAACCAATCCAGCTGGGGGCGTCACCAATGTAACGCCCCACCGGATGACAGTCACCAGCAACCGAGCACAGTGCACAATGACCAGCAATCCAACAAAGCTTATGATGATAGTAACAAGCGTTGTTCCAGAAACCTGGGCATTTCTCTGGATGTCAAAGTACACATAGTGAGTTCTTCTGCTTGTTCTCATGTGCACACGTGAGTGGCTTTTCATATATTCGCTATTTTTTGGAATGGTCCGGGATATACTGTTGCCTTAGAGCGAGCAGTTACAATGGCACATGCAAAATATTAGGTGAGTAGCGTGAGACCGCCTTTATTGTCTGCGGTGATGGTGGAGTGCCTGCCCGTGGGAGCTAGCGTAGCTGCGTTCACAAGCACCAGTGCAGAGTGGCACGGGAGAAGACGCAGCCATGCTCTCTCGCCAGACCATAAGCCGCGTTCGTTACTTTGCACCGGCAGGACGTGGCTGCGTTCACAGGCAGCGAGGCAGACTGGCACGGAGTAGGTGCAAAGACGAGGCAGGCAACGAGACAGAATGGCACGAGCGGAGACGCAAAGACATGCGGCCATTCCTTGCCACCGGCACCGCGAAGTATGAACGCGACTTCATATTCCTTATATAATGTGAACCGTCTTGCGGATGGGGCGGTAAAAAATGCGCAGAACGATTGCTGCGCCTATTAGGTAGCGTAGCAAACTGCCGCCCCGAAGTGCTGGCATCAGCACCGCACAGTGTGAAGACAGCCTTCTTCTTCTCCCTAGCGTTAGTCCCGCGCCATTGCGGGGTCCGCTGTTCTTGTCAATCGCCGCCATTTTCTCCTATCCAAGGCATCTTCTGCCGTGGCTTTCACTTCTGTGAGGTCCGTTTTGATAACGTCCCTCCACCTTTTCTTTGGGGCTCCTCGTGGTCGCTTGCCGGGTGCTTCGAACTCCACCGCTTTCCTAACTAGGTGACCTGCCGACCTTCTCAGCACATGCCCATACCATCTTAGCCGCTGCTCCCTCAACTTCAGCTGGACCGGTGCCGTCTGCATGACTGCCCTGACGTCCTCGTTCCTGATCCTGTCGAGCCGCGTCCAGCCACATGCCCATCTCAGCATCCTCATTTCTGCGGAATGTAGCTGCTTCTCAAGATTCTTTGTTATGGGCCAGCACTCGCTGCCATAGAGCATTGCGGGTCTTATCACCGTTCGGTATACCTTGCCCTTTAGAGTCCTGGAGCACCGTCGATCGCAGAGGATTCCTGTGGACTCTCTCCATTTCAGCCATGCCGCATTTATTCGGGCTTTCACGGCCTGATCCACCGTACCATCCTCGGCTGCATCACTTCCCAGGTATCGGAAGTCCTGAACCCTTTCGATGCTTTCTCCATGGCGGTCCACGATGGACACCGGACAGTCTTCGGAGCTTAGGAATTTGGTCTTCTTCACGTTTACTCGTAAGCCGTTCTCTGCCAGCCTTGCCTGCCATCTCTGCACCTTCGCCTGTAGTTCTTCTTTGGTATCCGCTATCAGGGCAATGTCGTCAGCGTACAGAATGGTCCTCAGTGGTCCCTCCATGAGGTCTTTCACTATGCCATCTAGGGTGAGTAGGAAGAGGAACGGGCTTAGGGCTGAGCCTTGGTGTACCCCAACCGAGATCCCTATTTCCGCCGTCAGTCCCTGCGGGGTGCGTATGACCGCCTTAGCCCCATCGTACATGTCCTGTATAAGGGTGACGAGGTGCTCTGGTATCTGTCGTTCTCGAAGCGAATTCCAGATTACTGGTCGTGGCAGACGGTCGAAGGCCTTTTCGAGGTCCAGGAAGGCTAGGTAGCAAGGCTTACGCTTTTCACGGTACTTTTCCATAACTTGTCTAAGGATGAAGATGGCATCCGTGGTGGAGCGCTCAGGCATGAACCCGAACTGCTCCTGAGATATGGTGACCAGCTCCCTCAGCCTCAAGTCAATCAGCCGCTCGTACAGCTTCATGGTATGGGCCGTCAACTTTATTCCACGGTAGTTGGAGCACTCCATTGCGTCCCCCTTCTGCTTGAATATGGGAACGATGGTACTGGTCCTCCACGCAACCGGAATTTTTCCTCTGGCCGTCACAGTGTTCAGGAAGCGTGTAAGCCACCCCACCCCGTACTCTCCCAGTGCCTTCCATGCCTCTATTGGCACCCCATCTGGACCAGCGGCCTTTCCATTCTTCATTTTTCCCAGCGCCTGGCGAACTTCTCCCGCTGTCCAAGGGAAGATGGGGCCAGCCGTAGCCTCCTTCTGTTGGCTTTCCTTACGTGGGAACTCTTCGTTCAGAAGCCCATCGAAGTACTCCCGCCATCTCCTTTTGACCTCGGCTGGTTTCCTCAGAGTGGTACCCTCGCTGCTCTTTACAGCCTTGACCACCGCGACGTCTTGGGTGGCTCGATGTCTCGCTTTAGCCAGCCTGAAGACGAACTTTTCTGCCTCCTTCCCATCCAACCTTTCGTACAAGGCATCCATTTCTGTATTCTTTGCTTTGGCCAC
The DNA here is from genome assembly GCA_963978905.1 of Trichostrongylus colubriformis. Classification (NCBI taxonomy): domain Eukaryota; kingdom Metazoa; phylum Nematoda; class Chromadorea; order Rhabditida; family Trichostrongylidae; genus Trichostrongylus; species Trichostrongylus colubriformis. The sequence goes on along the minus strand of OZ022258.1, from coordinate 57,905,349 downwards.
AGCTGCCTTGGCAAGCCTCTTGCAGCGTTTGTAGGTGTCGAGGTGTTCTGGGTTCTTCGTTTTCTGCCACCGCTTGTATGCTTCCTTCTTTTGTTTCACTACCCTCTGAACCTCCTCATTCCAGAACCACGCTGCTTTGTCTCCTTTGAAGCCACTTCGGGTCTCCCCCAGCGTTTCCTTTGCGCATTTCAGAATTACCTCAGCTGCTCTGTTCCAAGTCTCCTGAGTCGGCCCGTTAGGGTCTGGGAGACCGATATCCAGTATCCTCCTTTTGAGGTCATCCCTTTCCTGTTTGTGCAGCTTCCACCATCTGATTCGCCGTTCGGTCTTGAGCCTTGTTTTCTTAGGGAGATCTATGGCAAGATCTGCTAGGAGGGGCCTGTGTTGGGTGGTGAGTTCCTCTCCTGGCAGTACCTTGAGGTCCTTCACAGTTTTGAGGGCTGATCTTCTTATGAGTATATGGTCGACTTCCGTTTGTCTCCCTCCACTGCTATAGGTTACCTTTTGACTCTCTCTTTTCGCGAAGTACGTGCTGCAGACCGCTAAGTCATGGGCCGTGGCCAGGTCCAGTATCCTTTCTCCCTCAGCGTTTCTTACGCCCAGCCCTTTGCCTCCATGCACCCTTTCTAAGCCCCTTCTGTCTCTGCCGACGTGACCGTTCAGATCGCCTGCTACGGTGAGGTGATCGCCTTCCGGAACTGACCTGATGGCGTCGTCAAGGCTCAGATAGAACTCGTCCTTCTCGTGCTCAGGACAACCGGCTTGCAGTGCGTATACACTTACTATGGTCCAGTACCCCTCCTCTGTATCCAACATTACTGCCATAATTCGACCGTTGATCCTGTTCACGGCGCACACGCTATCTTTGAGGGAATCCGCTACTGCGATGGCCACTCCGTTCCGTTTACTGTCCTCGCCGTTGTAGAAGAGTTTGACTCCCTCTCCAACCTCTCTTGCCTTAGCTCCTTTCCAGCGTGTTTCCTGGATACATAGGATTTGGATTTTTCGTCGCCTCATCAGGTCGGCAATCTCTCGAGACTTCCCGGTCAATGATCCTACGTTCAGAGTCCCTATTCGAACTAACTTCTTCAGCCGAGGTCGTTCACCCCTCGGTAGCCCTCGCATACTGACCACAGAACTCGGGCGAGGGTTCTGCGCGTCACTTCCGGGTGACGTCCTAGCATTTACACTGTTTCTTTGGCGACTTTTGAGCATATTGGGTGTGACTGGGTTTCTCCATCAGCCGGCCTGTCAACCTGGGCCTGACGCTGGTAACGTCACCATTTTTGCAATTTCTTGCAAGGCATGGTTTGAGCCTCGGCGGGGATCGAACCCAGTGGTCTTGAATGTGCAGACGTGAGCCTACACTCTTAACCACTCGGCTATCCCTGCCTTCCGGCTAGTGTGAAGACAGCCTAAGAGCAGGATATCGTCTAGGGACGTACGACGCGATGCGTGCGAGCTAGGAACGCCGCATTCTCAGACCCCAAATACATAAGGCACCTATTTTACAAGCCGCGAAGTCCTGCCTCAAGGGACACCCTAAAAAAGGCACAGCATTCCCTTTTACAGAACACCTATAGAAGCGTGTATGGACAGAAGTAGAACCCGTAGTCGGAAGCTCTTAATGGGACTCGATATAAGCAAAGGACTCATCCCATTTGACCGTAATGCAGCTTTCGAAAAGTTGCTGTTATAACGAACGAAGTTTCGCAGAGTGCTTCGAGCGTACTTGCATACTCTGCGACGCCGTTGTCAGGCGCATCTTCTCTGTCGGGAGGCGCTATTTGACGTATATTAGGTTGGTGCTTGCGACACATACGTTTTCTCTTTCAGTACGTTGCTACTCCAAAAATCTCAAAACTACAGCCTTTTAACATCACTGTCTTCTAACACTTACTTACAGTGACTGGGTGGCTGCTTAATTCCCTCTGTCCAGAATTTTCCAAGCTACGATTCGAGAAACCCATGGATGCACATTCTGAGTGCATCTATATAATTGAACTTCTTGCTTCCATATGACCCTGTTCCATCTCCCTCGGTGCACCTCATCCCCTTGACTGTGGATCAAACTCACACACCCTATCATGTACATAAGAATCCCTGGTGTGGACACCCTCAACTCTAGTAACACCCTAACTTTTGTAAAACAACAGCGAAATATGGCCGCGCTCATACTTTGCTCACCGAGGTCTGCAGCGGCGGTGATGGCAAAGTATGAACGCGCCATACTGGTAGAAATGGTTTGGCGCTGAGTCGAAATTCGAATTCGTGGGTTCTCGTCACGATCATACCGTAGTGTGGTTGGGTTAAGCGTTTTACAAATGGAGCGCATTACCAGAGTGTCGTCGTGGTCGGCGACTGGCACATCGCCGCCACTGCCGGCGTCGGTGCGCGAAGTATGAACGCGACCTATTATGGCTCCATTCTAAAATATAGCTGTTCGTGAGATAATATCTACGGATACCATATCCATGCTCAAGTTTCGTAGTACGACGACCGCTGAACTATGGACTAGACATGTAGAACAGCTCAAGTAGGGCACTGCTTAGCTTCGCTGTCATCAGCGATTACGGAACAAATGTAGGTGGATAGCTTACGGTAATTGTGAACGATTACACGTGGCTACCGCTTGGCCTTGTGCGCAATACCTTCGCGCTGCTTGACAGAATGAGGTGAGTTTGACAATCAGCATAACTGTAATGAGTGCTGTAGCGCCCAAAAGAATTCGAGATTTCTTTTAGGGAGTAAAATTCACTAAAGGAACTGGCGCTAGCCTTATACACATTCCAGATAGAGGGAAACGAGCTATCGAGCCCCACAACGAGCGGAACTGTGGAACGGGCGTCACCTGTGGCTCTACATGAGTTTCCGAACGCATCCGAGACTACACCTGCAGGACGGTCATTTTCAGCAGAAGAAGATCTTTCAAGCTCACCTGAGAATGCATCTGGGGAATCGTCATACTTCACTCCAGATGAGTTGAATGCAATCGAGGGAGTAACTGGCGATTTGTCAATCGATACGCCAGAACATTCTGGTTAGTGATTATTCCAGCGTAGTAGTGTAGCAGAAAAGGCTCAATATCTGCGATCTGGCTGACTCCATTGAGCTTGGCGCACTTCCCACGTTTTATTTCTCGATGCGATCAGATGCATGCTCGTTTTACTTTGGGCTAATATCGATAAAAAAGATTTCTTGTATCCAAACCTTATGCGACCATTATGTTAGTGCCATTGCGGTGCCTTCTGGCTTATACGTGAAGCACTTGACAACTATTTCAAAAACAAAAAAAATCGGTCCTCGTAGGGTCGTGAAATAAAGACATAAGAGAGGTTGCGTCGGATGGTCGGACATGTGAATTCGACGAGTTCAAAAGCATGTTTGGTATTTGTGCAAGCATTGCAGTTCAGTAATGAAAAGAGCGCTGTCGTCACCTGCAACCGTAAAAATACATACAGTTAGTGCCGCACGAGTGTTAAAAATCGCGCAAAAACGCGTTTTCGGGTTTTTTGGCCATAGATCGATAGATATTGATTATTTTCACTGAACATATATATGTTTTAGTATCAGCTCGTCGAGCTCTACAGGTTGGTACCACCAGTTTTTGGTTTTCTCAGAATCGGTACAAGGCCATTTTCTCACATTTCGAAAAGTTTGAGGGAAAATTTCTTCGAAATTCGATGAACTGGCAGCGAGGTCTTCTTATCCTTGATCTAAGTTCACAGCTGTGTAGGAATTTCAGAGTTTCACTCATTTCAGACGACCCTTGTTCCTTGGTGTGGTCCTGAACAGTGCCTCCGTGTATATGCTGTTGAAAAAACCATCTCTTAACTCAATTTCGGGCGGAGGTGGTGTAGTGACAGGTGGCGTGCACCCCACTCTCATGGTGCGGGGATCAAACCCCGCATCAACGCCCGCCCAGGCCAACCAAGCCTTCCATCCCTCCGGGGTCGGTAAATTGGTACCAGACTCGTCTGGGAGGATAAAAGCCCTGACTTGTACATCGGCTGGCCACCGCAAGTCATTGTATAGGCCACATCACATTCACCAGCCATCACGATTCTGAATGGAACTAGAATGTGCGGCGCATCCCACAGAAGGGATTGATTAACGCCAAAAACTTTATCCTTTTATCCTTTAACTCAATTTCAGCAGCAGATTCCCCATTGAAATGTACACCGTACGATTCCCCAGGGAAAGTGCTATCAAATGATATATAAGAACCTTGGTGTTCCTAAAATTCTTATTTTCCTCATTTCCAGCCTTTTCTTCATCAGTCGACTTCTCAAGCTCTAGTCCCCGCATCGATCGACGTGCATAGCCATGGGAAAGCTGTGGCGCCATCGTGATGGCCCCGCGCTATCCACGTGCACGGCCGTGGGAAACTGCAAGGCTGGGAGGGGGAGCGGTCATGATCGATTGCCCTGTCGGAGCGCCGAGCAGTTTCCCACGGCCGTGCACGTGGATAGCGCGGGGCCGTCACGATGGCGCCACAGCTTTCCCATGGCTATACACGTTGATCGATGCGGGGACTAAAGCCTGAGAAGTCGACTGACAAAAGGAAAAGGCTGGAAATGAGGAAAATAAGTTTTAGGAACACCAAGGTTTTTATATATCATTCGATAGCATTTTCCCTGAGGAATCGAACGGTGTACATTTCAATAGGGAATCTGCGGCTGGAAATGAGTTAAGAGATAGTTTTTTTAACAGCATATACACGGAGGCACTGTAAGGAACAAGGGTTCGTCTGAAATAAGTGAAACTCTAAAATTTCTACACAGCTGTAAGCTTAGATCAAGGATGTGAGAAGACTCCGCTGCCAGTTCATCAAATTTCGAAGAAATTTTCCCTCGAACTTTTCAAAATGTGAAAAAATGGCCTTGTACCGAATTAAAGAAATTCAAAAACTTGTGGTACCATCTTGTAGAGCTCGACGAGCTGATTCTAAAACATATACATGCTCAGTAAAAAATAGTCAAAATCAACCGATTTATGGCGAAAAAACGATAAAAACGCGAAAACGCGTTTTCGCGCGATTTTTAACACTCTTATAACACTGACTTTAGAAACTCAGCAGTCTGAATTTGCTTTAACATTCTCTTGCGAAAGCCACATATATCCTTGCGGCAATGGATTTGAGCTTCAATTTGCTAACTTTATCCTAATATTTGTCGTGTATGTAGCAAAAATTCGTAAGAAAATCTTTTAGTGATGCTCTTTTTAATTCAGTGGAATATGAACCATCCACATCAGCCGGAATCATATGCAACAATGAAGAAGTGATACTCCGAAGTATCGAAAACATAGAAACAGATACGGTAAGAATTTTCCAGGCCATTAGCACGTTTTATAGCACATTAAGGACGCCCAAGATATTCTTTCTTTTCAGGCTTCTAGTGCATCAAGCGAAATTCGTACACCTTTCCAAGGTAAGCTAAGGCCTTGTTCATTCTTTGCACACCGGCACCGACGGCAACAGTGGCAAAATGGTGCCCGCCGCTGACTACGGCAGCTCTGGTGACGCGCTCTGTTTGAAGGCGCCAGTAGGGTAAGGGAAAACTGAGATCTGGGAGTACATATTCTCTGAAACGAACCTTTTATCAGGTTGGCAACTAGGTAATTGCGGATTTTTAAATACTGCTTTTTCCCTCAAAACTGCTTTCCACAAAATTTCTTCTGTACATATATATGTAGTACAACTCCACACGCATCTATAGGTATTGTTGTCTTCCATCTCGCGGATAACCCTTTTCGGCAAAATAAAAATATCAAAAGTCATCTCATTTTCAATTCCAATTCTTTTCCTTTGAATGGCGTTAGACAGGGAACAGGAAAGATGATAATCCGATGGAGAAAGATCAGAACTATAAGGCAGCAATTTTTATCCAAACTCGAGAATTTTTTGAGAAAAAATTCAAAAAGTTTTTTTACCACTATTGAAAAAATGACCCGCCAAAAAATTCTCGAGCTTGGATAAAAATTGCTGCCCCATCCACCTTATAGCCCTGATCTTGCTCCATCGGATAACCACCTTTTCCTTTCCCTGTCCGCCATTCAAAAAATCTTTTTATAATTTTTGTATTGAAAATGAGGTTGACCGTTGATATGTTTAATTTGCCGAAAAGGGTTATCCGGGAGATGCAAGACAATAATACCTATAGATGCGTGTAGAATTATACTACATGTGTATGTACAGAAGAGATTGCTGGAAAGCTTTGGAGGGAAAAAGCAGTATATAAAAATCCGCAATTACTTAGTTGCCAGCCTAATACTTCAGAAGAGGTCACTCTGGTGGAAATCGCATTAGAAAACGCGGCTTGGGGTCTCATGGCGACCTCGCAGCTCGGCATGCCATCATGCGGTCATGCGCCCGGGCGAGTGGCCGGGGAGAGGCGGGACAACAGTCGGGGCCAGTTCGACACTGGCCTGTATTCAGTCCACTTCGGCTAGAGACGCAGAGGACGAGGGAGAAGGGGGAATTTCGGGTTCCTGTTTCTCGGTTTTTTCGCAGTTTTATATCGTTCTTTTCTTATTCGAATCGTGACATAGTGCCATACTATTCGAAATACGAGTGGGTGCTCGCCACGATCATCATACTGTAGTATGGTCAGGTCAAGCATTCGATGAATAGAGCGCGTTCCCAGAGTGCCGTCGTGGTCTTCGACGGGCACATGACCAGGATCAAGCATTGAGTCGAGAAAAATTTTCAAAAAATTCGACGACCCCCCCCCCCAAAAAAGGGGGTTCCATACGACCACCCCCCCCCCCCTCCACCTCTTCGGTTCAGCTACTTCTGTGGTTTCTACCCAGCCAGTGCGATTCACCAAAAATTAAGAGCCTATGGTGAAAATAAATTAATGAGGCCAAACTCCTGACAAAACAAAAGAAATAAGAACCTAACAAAACTCGGTACTCATATCTAGAACAAAAAGCGTTTAAGACGAAAACCTTACAAAATTCAAGACTTATTAGGTTGTAAGGAAAGTTTTGGCCGGTTTTTCAAATTTCAACTTCGAGAGATCATAACTCAGCTCAGAGTGAATCTTTTCTCACAGAGTGAGCACCATTAGATTCGCCACAGTCTTGGCAACACTATGCATACCTACACATCTCAATTTGATAAAGGGCTGATAATTTATATTGCGCGAAATGAAAAAAGTCGACTTCAAATCGCCACTCTTTCTGAACACACTGCTACTGAAGGAGCTGGCCAGATGTTTTGGGAAGTGGGGCATAGTTAGCGCTAGATCTGATGAACATGATAGACGAGTAAGGGCCTCACCCTGCAACTGCTTCAATTAGTGGAAGAGGATATGTGAAAAATGCGCTTGTGCATGACTGCCGTGAGGGGTCCCGCGGCAGCCATTTTTTTGGATTTTTCCAAATCAAGGCCACTTGAGGTGGTCAGCCAAGGTTGCTTGTTGAGGGCCAATACTTGTGGATATCCCCTGCAAATATGGACGCTCATCGCCTTCTGCCGTTTTAGTTAAAGCGATTTGATCAATTGACTATTCGAGCAGCTCGTCCTCATTTCTGCACTTCTGAAACCAGAGACAATGTGTTCTATCCAGTGATACACCCCCTCCTCTTGCAGTATTCACATTTGTGGTCACCTTCGCTGGGACTCGGCTAAACAAGAACTCTTGAAGTGAAGTCATCTTAAAAGTGCCATTTTTGCAGCACTTTAAAACTTCCCTAATAAATCAAAAACCTTGTGGCATTCCAAATAAAACACATATTCTGAAAGAGCAACTTTTTCTCTATCTAACGAGCACAATATGTCAGCTGATCCATGTTGACGCGCTCTGATATTTAAATTTATCTTGTGAACGCGAAAAAGCGGCCAGAACTTTCCTTACAACCTAATATATTCCGAAACGAAACGCTCCATAGCGCCCATCTGACCGCCGCCTTCCTACTGCAGTAGCGACGCGGCGATCGGATGGAGCGCGGTATCTCCCCCATACTAAATTTGGACATTTTTTGAATACTTAAATTTTAGGCCACGGTCGTACTCTGCGGTGCCGGCGGCAGGGCTTGGCTGCGTATCTCTGCATCTCCGCCTATCCTGCCTCGTTGCCTGCGTCATCTCTGCACCTCCCCCGTGCCACTCTCCCTCGCTACCTTTGGACGCAGCCACGCCTTGCCGGCGGTGGTATGACCGCGACCTTACCAGACTCCACCTCTTTAAGGGTGGAGTGCAAGTGTTCCGACTAGTGGGGTCAGGTCAGGTTCCGCGGCGGATTGCAATCAGGTAAAGACAGGTAAAAACACGCTTCCAAAGCTTCTTCCCTAAAAAGGCTTAGGCAAATCTGGGAGAGCCCAGACGGCAGGACACGTCACCATTCGGACAATTCGCGAAAGGCGGTGACCCAGTTTGGTGCCGACCTCTAAAATCGGAACACTTGCAACACACCCACCTTTCTAAGTGCTGTAAACCGTTTTCTTGATAACTTTCTTAGTCCAATCTATTTGCCGCCTGATTCCTCTAATGGCTGCGTAGTTCCCGATATTGGTATCCAGTCGAGGAAAATTTTGAAGTGCTCCACTTCAAATGGTCACTTGCTTCGAACGCAACCATATGACTCCTTGTCGTCCGAAGTCTGCGAGGTTACCGCTTTCGAAACCTGATTGCCAGGAATGACTACCTGATTAGCACCGTATCTTCAAAGTGAAAGAAGTTACATTGAAGGAAGCCAGTCGAGGACCACTCGAGAATCCCAAAGAACTTCGAAATGTTTCAAAAGTGGTCACAACTTCCTTCAAAACTAACCATATGAGTGCGGTCTTGATGTCCGGGGTTCGCGAGGTTGACCCTTCCAGATGACTACCTGAGCTATGCCTTATCTCCAAAATGAAAGAAGTAAGTTTGAGGGAAGACATTCAAAAAAAAATTTTCTTCGTCGAAATTGCGAGATCCTCCCACGAATCATTGGAAAAATTAATCCATTGTCTCTGTTACGCCTCCAGTACGCATCTTCTGCTCTCAAAAGACCAACGAGAGAGTGGTTGACCATGGCTGGCCTCGTTGTGGAATGCGCCATGCGTGAGGATTCCCTTCCCATTCTCAGTAATACAAATGCTCTTTCGGTCCGCATAGTGGTTTGCTAGCACCAGCTTGTAATCGTATTAAGATGTGTAAAAATCTCATATTAGCCTGATTTTTCGTTTTCATCCCATAGTTTCTGAAGTATTCGTTGACGGTGGTACCCGTGCGTTGATCACTGCCTACCTCAACGATTATGACCCCCTCTCCTCCCAGCGGACCAAATACGAGCCCCAGCGTAGCAAATACGAGACAGAGACTTGACCCTGCACATGATTTGTCGGCGTCGGTGCGCAAAGTATGAACGCGGGCAAATGGTTATCAATGTAAATTTGAATCTTTACCATATCAGTGAAACTCCCCTGCAATGATGAACCATGCTCGGCTATCAAAGCTTAAGATAAACCTGTTAAATTTTCGAATTATTGGAGTCCATTTTCAGAAGAAGTATCCATAGACGACATTTTGGAAGACAATCCTTTGAGGATAGCAAGTGATGAAAGCAATTGCGCTGCCGACGTCTGCATGGTATCTCATTAACTTGAACACATTGCACATGTAATGATAATGAATTAATCGGTGGAATCAATCTCACCAGCATTATTTGGGTTTCAAGCCACTCATCCAACTGCTTTTACTGTCACTGGATTTACCAGCCTATGGGTCTGTTTTATTACATGGCTGCCGAGCGATAGTATTTGACGACGTCAGCCTTCATTCTTTGACACTTCCATACAAAAACGAGGATTTTCCGAATGAGGACAGCGTTTGCAAAGAAGCGCGCTGGTGACTCCACCCTTCCATATGAGCAGCACCTTAGAGCCATCACTTTCTTTCCTGGTCTATATCCCCTTCTTTTATATTTATATCAGAAATGATTTTGGAAGAAACCGTGGCATTAGGTCAAATTCTCAAACTGCTACCACAGAATACCCTCAGACAGCAGATAATTTCAGAACTGCGAATCAACATCACTAGTCCCCATCGTTCCAGGGAATTACCATGAGGAACTCGGAATAAATAGGACAAGACTAGTCTGTGGACTGGAAAGAGTACGCTTATTAAAGTTTATTTCAATTAACTATAGCTGACCAGTGCTTATTTATTTGATCAGTCTTGAATTATCATATAAATTTATACCTTGGAATGAGTTGCTCAGAAGTGATAGCGACTGATGTGGCGAAACAGAGAAAAAACTCTTTTATTATTGTATACGCCACAAGACGCGCCAGAGAACTGGAGACATCACTAGAACAAACACCAAGGTTGGTCAGGGAGACCGAAGCCCGATTTTTCGTGCAGTTACGAGCAGTAGTATAAAAAGTTGACATAGCTGTCTGTCGTTTCACCGCGGATCAGGGTAGAGTTCAATAACCAAAAAAGAATATGAGCATTATTTTCGATGGAAAGCATTCTTTACAGTGTCCGGATCACTTCATGAAACCGCAAAATCTTTGTGGTCACATTCTCATGGAACACAATCTTCCAACCTATGTGACCACAATAGATTTCAAAACGTGGGAAACATGTGAGGTAAGTCCACAAAAAAACTACTGGTGTAATGACATTTGCTTAGAAGATGTGCATATAGCCTAGCTTAGGGGATAATGCTATGCGAATGGTCTGGCTATTTCACAGAGAATAAAATGCGCTATTTTTCAGCGAGCTAAGCTTCACTGAGACGAATAGGAAACTGGTAACTATAGCCGACATCGACTCTTACACAATTCTACTCTATGTTGCGCTCATATCTTCATTGCTTACTATGCACTACTGCTTGGCCACACTCCTTCCCGCGCAAGCATTGTAGCCGTCTGCTGTACATGCCATAGCCGGTCTCAGAATTACGCAGCACATTTATCCATTGATACGGCGAGCAGCATAGTCTCAAAAACACTTCCGTGAAACTCTGTAATATCGATAGCAGGGACAAAGGTTTGAGCAAAATTCGATGAAGCATGGATTGAATGGTGAAAGTAAACTTCAGTAATAGTAAATCAGCAAGGTAAGCGCAGCAAGCGTAATAAAAAAGTATGCTAAGAAGCTGATCAAGGCAATATGCTCATAACTCTCAGAATAGCATTGCAAGTAGTAGCATAAGGGAGTGGATATTGTCACACCTCCATCAAAATATTAGCAATTAGTATTTTTACAGGCGTTTGTCCAGCTGGCCACAAACGGGAGATTCGAATTTCGCAAAGTTGGAAGCAGCGAAGATGTAAAGACCTATACATGCCAATATTCGATTCATACAAGGAATAGTAAAACGCTGTATTTAGTTGAACCAATTCGAGTGAGCAATACTTTTTTAAAGCTGTTATTACACACACACATTTGACTGGATTCCTTCACAGGGAGACGTTTCATGTTACTATGACGAGGACTATAGCTTCTCTAAGCTTGAATCTACATGCCGAGAACCATTTGTGCGACAAGGCGGCGTATGTCCAGCCTTTCTCGCAGTCATTCCAAAAGAGTCAGGGTAAGTGGTCCGGGTTTCTTATAATGAAAATTTTCATTAGCTAAACTAAAACAGAACTTGTCGCGAAACGCTCATTTTCATTAGAAGAGAATACACTGGCGAAAACGATCGCAAACAAAATCGGAAGCCACCTTGAATGCTGCTTCAAGAGCCACAGGATATATTTTTCAAGCTGCTTCAGGGCTGCCTGTTGAAATACAAATTCACGTGTAGCATAGTAATTTGATCCATATGAGGTGTCTTCTGCTTTATTCAAATTCCTATTCAGAATTTCCACTTTACCTATTACAGTGCAATAGTGAAAATTTGCGATTGGCACCTCCACGGAGCCGAAATCCCGAAGAACACTCTGGATATAATGGCTAGACTCGTGTTGCTGGAACATTGGACTGCTCCACTTATACACAAATTGATTCAAGGTTTTCTATAGTTACCTTTTTGGATACATTACTGAGCGCAAAAAGCAACGAAGTAAGCCTAGCGTTTTGAGTAGCATCCCCTAGGTTGCCAGTCATGATGAATGGCAGGCCCAACTGATGAAGATTCAATACTTTGGTGGGTAATTGTCAGGCGACAGCACTAACCATCTAGTCAATACCGGGGTAAGACGTTTGTTGATATTTAAAGATGGGCTCTGGCTTCATGAGATAGCGCCACACCTGGGTAGCTAGCTGTCAAGTGCTTTTGACAGTGTGAACAACACCATACCAAATAATGTTAGGCTCACGAGCTTAAACACGTTCATCAGAAAAATTTAACTACTCATGTGTACAACAGCTTGACTCAACAAGGCAAACTCGTAGACAGTTACACGCGAAAATTACTGAGAAGGTATTCTCATAAGAATCGCAGGAAAAACACAGGTAAAAATGAAGAGCCCCATGGAAGAAAATTGTCATGAACAATTAACGAATTCTGATGAAAACGTCATTAGTGGAGTGTAGAGTAGCACCGAATACCATGTGAGGAGCCAATTTCAAGAAAATGATTTTCCATTATAATCCCATTTATTATGTGCTGTAGACTGTTTTGCTAATGTTGCAAAATTTCAGCTTTGGAGAAGTCACCTGGGTCTTCGGAGGAAGTTAATGAAAGAATCAAAAAATTGAGCTTGCGGCAGGTCGAAATCCTATGCCAGTATGTACGATCTATCTATCGTTTTCGAAGGAATCCCTTGAAACAAGGTATGGCTTTTCCTGACATATAACCGTCTTTTGAAAAGACAAATGCAAAAAAAACGAAGGATCGAATCAAACGAGGTAATCAAGTGGGCAAGATATTTAAATGAGACTCAGCTCTTTTGAAATTTTTCCAACCATTGGTAGACGGATCAATCTAGCGCATTTTATAGTGCTTCCGCAAAAATTTAATCTCAAAGCAAGTAAATCGTCAGCATCGTTTTGAGTGCACATTAAGTAATTTGAATGTGATTGACCAGCAGTAAATAACAATAAATAACAATTATAATAAATTGAGCTTAAAGACCCACCGGATCACTTCGAGATTCGGGATTCCGAACTTGCTGCACGAAGGCCGAGATCACATTTTGGCTGAAAAATCAGTTTCTAGATCGAAATAACTCAGCATATGCGGTACAACTTGCTGTTATGACAACATACAGCAGCATTGCAAACAATAACAACATAATCATTTCAAAGGTTTATCACTTCCGCAAACAATAAAATGATTACTCATAGCCCTACGATGGTTACATTAACGTTAAACATACATAGTAGACTGCGATTTTTAATGCAGTGAGCACTGATTAGCATTGTATGCGACACTACAAAATTTACGCCGCTTAGGATCAATGTAGCTTTACGTTCATGCTGAAGTTAGCTCACTGTACAGAATAATTAGTCAAATGTGGGGTGACAACTCCCTATAAACAAATAATGCAATTTATAGCTCATAATGGTCTGAATTCAATGGAGCAATGCTGCTTGCAAAATCATGAAGCGGAGATGAAGCAGAAAGAGGAAGAAATAGTCGACGATGACATAATTGAAGTTTTTCCAGGTCCAAAGTGAGTTCACGTACATTTTACGAGGTGATGAAGGTAATATAAGTAAGAATATGAGTAATGTGACACCTTCACTACAAACAGATAATAATGATAACGATCAAGCCGAACTAACAAGCGCACGCTTTTCGGTTAGCCGGCAAAAGAATCAGGCAAAAATCTTGACTTCGAATACAGCTCGTAGAGAACGCAGCCTGAGCGCGCGCAGCGGTCTGAGTGAGTCCTACGCGATCAGGTCACACTTTGTAAAAGGAGCACACTCAGGAGATGTACACAGCGTCGTAAAGTGTGAACGCAGTGGTCGAGGGCGTTACATTTCTGTCCGGGAGAGGAGGGACCGCTTCCTTTCACTCTACGATTTTGGTCTTATTACACGAATTACAAAATTACAACTTTCCTCAGATCAGCTCATGTTCTATGGTCCACCGTATACCTGTATAAGTTCTTCGTAAAAGGTTTCTCGGAACTATTCGGCTATTACATCCCCAGTGGAGGTCGACTGGGGCAAAAAAAAAATTTCTTTGCTAGAACTTTGCCTACAGGGGTAATTGAGGCCCTGATCACGAATATCACATTAATTTTTAACGTTGGCGCCATTTTGCACCAAATTGGCGCAACTAATTTGGTAGAAACTTGGTTATAGTGGTTATTTGGTGCCCTGATCACGAATATCGCATTCGTTTTCAGGTGGCATTTCGCACCAAAATGGCGCAAATATTGCTCCTGGTCGTCCCCACCAAATTTTGGAGAGAGGAAAAAATCGAAAATCGCACTATCTTACAGCTAGGGACAGTCAGTCATGGAAAGTACATGTGTATAAGTAACTTGAGAGCTTTCTCACAGCAGGATTGTGCTTTCCCACGGTCGGATTGTGCTTTCTCACGGCCGGATTGTGCTTTCCCACAGTCGAATTGTGCTTTCTCACAGCTAGACAGCGGGATTGTATAACGTTATGTCGGGAGGTTATTTCACGCATTCGTTAACGAAATGAAGCATGGCTTTCAACGTTTTGAGGCAACGCCACCGCCAGGAGGAGTTAATGAACTTCTCATTGAAGGATTTGCACGGAAAGCTCCAAATGGAACATCTAGGAATGGCTGCGCTCCATAGGGCTGATGACTGCTCCGTTAGGCCGCGGTCATACTTTGCGCAAGCTGCGTTAGTTGACGCCGGTGCCGGCGTCAACTAACGCAGCTTGCGCAAAGTATGACCGCGGCCTTATGCCCATCCTGTCAAGGAGCCATGACGCCAAAGAATGTCGACCACCACAATGGGTGAATCTGTTGCCGACGGTCGTGTCGTACTGGTCCGACGAGCGAAACCAAGGTGTACGTGCCCGCCCGAAAGGAATCGTTTTTCGAAAAATCCAACCTCGCTGAATCAACCGTTTGCTCTGTCCTACTTTTGGCTTCACGACATCGGCAAGGTGAAAGACAAGACGTACGAGCTCCACATCCATCCCTGCACTGTAGTTCAGTGGGAGCAGTACTTCCGGGACATATGTGCCAAATACTTCAGAAGAAACCCACCCGTAATTGGTGGTTTTGGATGCGAAGTGGAAATAGACGAAACCCTGATTTTTAAGCGAAAGTACAACCGCGGGCGGTGGGTGCGAGACACCAGTGGCTTTTCGGAGGTATCGAAAGAAGACGACAGAGCATTTCTGAAGTTGGTTCAAAGAAGGGACGCTCCCACTCTTCTACGTCTCGTTACGAAATACATTAGACCCGGGACCACGATCATCAGCGATAGTTGGAGAGCTTATTTGAGACTGCTGGCCTTCCCTTCGGATACAGGCATCTCGTGGTCAACCACAGCTGAATTTCGTTGATCCACGAACCGGAGCACATACGCAGCATGTCGAGTCGCTCTGGCAGAAGTATAAGGAGGTGGCAAAGCGACGCTATGGAATAAACAACGCTCGCTATGAGGACTACATGCAGGAATTTCTGTGGAAAAAGCAGTTCGGGGATGGACGCAATGCCATGTACACCTTCTGGGATCAGGTAGCTGCACTCTACCCTTGCTACACAAACTCACCGTCTTTCATATGATAACCCAACGGCCCTCTTAAGGGCCACCTATAAAATTTATGGCGTGATAAGAAACAGTAACCGACTGTATAAACCTTTTTTGCATGTGTGTGATAAAACAGTGAAGAGTGTTAGCAGCAGTGCAATAGTTGCGCCATTTTGATGCGAAATGCCGCCAACGTTGAAAACGAATGCGATATTCGTGATCAGGGCACCAAATAACCCCTATAACCAAGTTTCTACCAAATTTGGTGAGAACGACCTTGGTGCAATAGTTGCGCCAATTTGGTGCAAAATGGCGCCAACGTTAAAAATTAATGTGATATTCGTGATCAGGGGCCTCAATTACCCCTGTAGCAAAGTTTTAGCAAAAAAAAATTTTCGCGTCAATCGACCCCCACTGTTGTAATAGCCGAGTAGTTCCGGTTTCTCTAAATAGTAATCGACAATTGTAATAGCGAAAGAGGTGAGAAGGTTTTTGAGAGAATGACGTTTGGTATGGATGTTTGTGTTGATGCCTTCAAGGTGAGCTATTAACGGTTCAGCGAATTGACTTTCATTTTATTATAAAACGCTGGTAGTGACATCGCATGGAATACTCCATTAATCTCCCAGTTATCACCGTCAGTCGTCTCCTTAGTTGAGCTGAAATGTACATGAATCACACGAATCTGTGAGCGAATATTCAAGAAGTTATGAGGGAGGTGTTGTGGATTCCTCCATTTACTGTGAACACATGTATTTTTTTCGAACAAGTGATATAAGATGGTCTGAACACGTGTGATATCTAGGCAAGGTTAATCCAAATTAAAGCAGAACACTTAGACCTATTTCCCACATTTACTTTCTTTCTGTGGAAATGCATTTATCAAAAGTGAATATCATCCACCGGCACTCAATTTCATAACCGTACACTGGAATTATTATCATTTATATTATTATCGATTCTATTTCAGTGTCGATTTACGCCGAAACTGCTTTGGTGTGCTGTGTATTCAGGTACGAAAAGTCTTTTTACCAATGTAATGTACTAGTTTTTGGATTCCCCGCAGGGTAAAAATAATTTTTCTTCGAACTTTCAAATAAGATTATGAAGTAGTGCTGCCGTTGCAAAACCCAAATTGAGGGATGGAATAAGAAAAAACCGTCACTTGAATTTTTGCGCATTTCCAGTTGTTTTTGAAGTTTGATACCCTCAAAATACGTTCAACCCTAAGCATCATGATACGTATAATTGCTTTTTAAGAAAATAATGATCACATTGACGTGTTCTCTTTAGAATCACACACGCAGCAAGAAGCGTAAGCGTGATGACCTTCTGAAGGCGATGGAATTATGGGAGCCCAGCATAAGGCGCAAAAAAGATCATCCTTGAAGGTTTTGCCATAGCTTTTATTATCTACTGCATGTCGTTCAAAGGCACTTAACTGTGTGGTGGCCGCAATCCATTGAAAACCTCGTAAGCGGTGGCAAGTGAGAGAGAGCACTGAGTCTGTTTTATCCTCCTGTCATATTGTTTATACACATAGTATGTTCAGAATGGTACCGATTAACCTTACAATAGTATTTCTAGATGTTAGCCTATGTTACTGAGCATGATAGTTAAGGAATGGCTTTTGGGTAAGTTTGTCAAGAACAGCGTTCGTTCAGCAAACTCTTGAAATGTTGTCAACATCAGAAACCAAAGGTTCCCGAGGGCGGGGAATGGGCCACTACCCTCGAACTGGGTCCGCACCTCGCAACGCGACGTACCCTACTGCACGCGTTGTAAATTGGCGCGCACTGAGAAGGGCTGCCGCAACGTGCTCTTGGGATCTGACCCAGTTCAAGTGCCCTCCAATAACAACGTTGTTCATGAGTGTGAGGTTTATGAGAAAAATCATTCCTTGGCTATCATGTACTGCTGCTTCCCCACTTTTTTGTATGAGAAGGAGTTTTGAAAATTCACTCCAGGCGTACACCTTTAAATGTTGTGCCACATTTGTAAATATGAAGTTTGTTATGTCCTGATATGCTAACATAAACAACGTGAATGTTCGTGTGAGTGATTCTTATTCACCATCGGCGCTTATGCCGAATAGCTTTACATACTATAAAGTCCATTTCCCGACGGCTGTCAGGTCGAGGCCTACGGACTTGTATCGATCTCTCTCAACCCGCCACACACTCTCACCCAACTCTGTAGGCCACGCCCTGCCAGCCTTCGGAAACTGGACTGTATGTATCTGAATCTTTCTCAAAAACACCAGTTTTTTTTTATTAGTGTATGAACCTCAACCTTATTTGACTAGTTTTCATTTCCATTAGATTTGATACTGTACACGCCACTGCACCTAACCTACTGAGCGTAAAATGGAATATAGCATTGTTGTGATTGCCTATACAAGGTGTCCCAGAATTAAGGGCGCCTGAACTCGTGTTTCTTCGTACTCCTCTATACAAGTGTATCAATCCTTTCTCCTTCATTTGCTGCTCAGCGGATGCACAGGATCTTCTTCTAGCGAGGTGCACGCTCGTCGGGTGAAGCTCATGGTATTTTTGAGGTTTCAAGAGGTTACAACTGCACTGCGCGTTCCTTTTCTTCAACGGTGACACGCACCTCGCCGTACTTTTGTTCGAGCGAAAAAATTTCCACGTCCTGAACCGTTAAGGACAACTCACTGTGGCCAACAACGTCTGGTAGGGTATGCCATGCCGATGAGGTGTTTGGGCACCAGCAAGCGGGTCCCAGTAATGATTGCGAGTCGAATAATGACACGCTGTTGGTTTCCGTCGATTTCGGCGTAAAGCTTGCGGGAATGTGAACATGAAGAACACGCTGCTACACATAATGGAGCATAGGCCTCACTAGTACTCCGCAACAATACTTGGTGGATTTAGCGATACGGCGCTCTAGTTTATAGAATCAAATTGATACAAAAGCGCTGTGGACCCGATTTGTTCGAGTTCATCACTTTTCGAAACGTCCGTCAAATCTCTCAAAACATGATTCCGTTGATCTTCTGCCGGGGTCCCCAACTAGAAGCAAGGTCTGACGAGTCAGCTATTCTGGTATGGAGTCACATAAGGTAGCCCTGAGAAAATTTTGGGAAGGAGTATATGGAAAAACTTGCGTGTCATGAGTGGTTGAGTGATAGAGAGACTTTGAGCTCGTATCCTTGTCGGGGCAGAGAAACTAATGACATGACTGCTCTGACTATCTTGTTACATAAGATGTGAGTGAAGTTGTGAATGGGTTGATTTTTTATTCACTCTAATGACGCCAACAAAATATTGCAATACATTGGCGCCCATAATTTTGGGACACCCTATACAACGAGCCACATTCTATTTCCACAATCCATCCTAGCGTGAACTTTTCCAAACCTCTACCCAAAAAAACTGCGTTTTAAGGGAGTGCCGAAGAACGGCGCGCGCGAGCTGCACTTGTTCTTGAGGGATTAGAAGTCATGTCCTCGGTTCTTTGAAGCTGAGTGCAGGTCAGGACACTTTAATTGAGTGAGGTGGCCGGATCTCAGCCGCACCCTTTCATTCCCAGCGGAGGCAGTAAAGCACTCGTCGTGCGCAGTGGTCGATCCGAGTGTCATGGTACACCACACTAAAGCAGATACACTGTTTGAGTTTCCGGGTTCACTGCCGCATCCAAGCCTCAATTATCGACTGATTGATTGGCACGGGCAGTGTGTGATACGTATGTAGTATTAATAACCGTCTCCGTAATTTTTCCATAAAATAATTTAACCCTCCTTGTTCTACGATAGCTTGTGGGGGAGTAGTACGAGAGAAGTCTACGATGCAAAACCACCCTCTGAGAAGGGCGCATCGGCCTCATCCCCAGCTGGTGATAGTGAGGCTACAACAGCAAATTACACCTTAGAAAGGGCGTAGCTGCGCTTGGTGTCAGATCCACTCTTAGTTGTGATGTCTACCTCTGGAAAGTAGTTCTCAAAAGAGGAACACCGGTCAACTAAACTGCCCAGGAAAAGGTCCTCCGACTGAAAGTACATCCCCACCTCACCAATTCTACAGAGAAAATGGTCAGGAAATCCCCTAACAGAAACGTTGATTGGTCTCATCGTGACTCAACCAATAAGCTCATCAGAGCAATTTTTTCTACCGAACGAGGACGCGGGTAAAAATGCAAAAACCATTTCAATTTTTATTGAGGTACGCCCTCCACCTTTCATACTCCTTTTTTGCGTCCAAACTTTTTTCACTTAATTTTGTCAGCGATTTTTGTGGGCATCCTTTCTTCTTCTTAATCTCCTTCTTCTCAAACGCCTGCCCGTTTATATAATAATTTGGTTAAATAATTACATCCGCGACCGAAGGTCAACACATTTTCGTTATCGTCCAATCGTATCCATTTTCTTATCAATAAAAAGAACAAATTAGACTGGTGAAATTCCTCATGATTACCTGAAAACGGGCTGGTTATGCGGAGGAGTATTTGGTAGACGTGTGAGACTCCTTAGGTGCCGAAATGTTCATCTCGAGTGGCCCGCTGTCCTTTCGTATGGGAAAATTCCGGACGTAATTGTAACATAATTTGATAGTCATCAATAAAATACCGGCGGAAATGACCATAAGCCCAATGAAGACGACGCCATCACTGAAAAAGGCCGTATTTCTAAGAGGCTTCGTTTTGTTGCATTGTTTTATTTTTGTGACCCTTTCAAGGACTTAGTCATGGCATGTGATGTTGACTTGAATTGACTGTCATAATGACAATCCACCCTGTCATGGGATGGAAACTCAGTAAATCGCACTTGTTATTGAGCTTCAAGCGTGTTATTGAAGTACCAATGCACGCCCCGCCCATCATGGGCGGAGCTTGACAGGGTCCATGGTTGGTGTTTACTTCTTGTCCCATGCTCTACACAACAGCTCGTTTTTCATGTAATACCTAATTTCGTGACGAGGAGGGACGGACAGACGTACAAACAGACGAAGGGTTTTATATATAGTAGAGATAGCGGGCAGCAGAAAAAATCCTTACGCTGTACAAGAAGGTGGAATATGCGGACTATGAAGGAGAGGTTTATGCCCAAGAGAAGATATGTATAGTTGAAGTGAAAATCTCGCGCCGGCCATGAAGCCCAGATTGCTCGGCGAACACCCCGCGGCCAAGCTGTTCCCACATGCGAGACTGTCAAACTGTGTACCATTGCTTCATGTCACAGTAACGCGTGGATCCCACTGATACTCAATTATGGGACCCCCGCAGAAGCCACCTGCGGTGGACGTAAACGGAAAGAGACTGAAAGAACAAAGGTCACATTTGTAAAGGTTTTAATCAATCCAATTAGTTTTTTCTTCCATGTTGCGTTGCACAACAGTCATATTTTTCACGCGCGATGAAGCTAACGCTGCTACTGCCTTCAGTACACAGAAACAAGATGTCGATTTGAGCAAAATGTTTGCTAGTGGATAGTTCAGCACATTGTGAAAATCATACGAAATTGGATGGGCAAAACTCACAGGCTAGGCCATTCGTAAAAATTCATTTTGTATAGGGTCCCGACAGTAGATTCTTCGTTGTTGTCGTCGCGTAGCGACTCATTCATGTCGATGGACGTCAGTGTTTTCACGCCTAACACGTGAAAAAGGGGCACGTGACGTTGCGACAAAACAAGTGTTTATTTAATTGCGTGAATCTCTGAAAATAGCTGCCTTAATGATATCAGCTAATGGTTATGACAACAGCAAATGAGATGGGATGATCTCGTAGAACAAGGTTCGACAATGACAGAGGTATGAAACTAACAGGTGACATCTGAAAAACAGGATAGAAGAAGCGGCATCCTTTTTTTCACCCACTATAGTATGGATTTTCGGTGTATCAGAGACATGAGCGTTGCTTCATGAAAATTAAGTGATATGGTGAATGTCAGGATGTAGAAAAAGGTGCCAAGTGCAAGCCTTGGGCCGCCTTTACTCTGCGGTGCTGCCGGCGGAACGTGGCTGCGTCTCCATCAGCGCCACTCTGTCTCACTAGCCACTCTGTCACGTAAGCGCAGCTACGCCACACCGCCGACAGCATCATCGCAAAGTGTGAAGGCTGACTTACTCGGCTGGCTTAGCGATCGCGCTTCCTGTGGGCGCGACAATGCGTGCCACGATGCTGCCGTACGCGTTGACTTAGGCCGCTTCCATACTTTGCGCACCGACGCCGTCACGCGCGTGCCTGCGTCACGCGCGTGCCGGCGTCACGCGCGTGACGCAGGCACGCGCGTGACGGCGTCGGTGCGCAAAGTATGGAAGCGGCCTTATGGTTTCGATGCAGAGGTGCGATGCGCTTCCTACCCCGAAAGTATCGCTTGCCATTAAGCTATCAGACATTATTATTGAAGTATCATAAAACTGCAGTGAACAAAAAAAGGTTGTAGTAACTATTCAGCTAGTATTATGATGGGGTAAGTTTGGAGAATCAACAGATTTCAACTGAGCTCATGGGGTGTCTTCAATTGTTCACTTTGTTAGGGAAAAGGCCTCGTTCCATCGAGAATGAGAAACATCGAAATATCCGGAGATGATTCAAGGCACGAACAAAAGAAGTCGCATTTATGCTGTGCGACACGAAGCGGGTGACTGACGATGATGTGGTCGACCCATAGGACGGTCGCGATGCCTGCATTGTGGGCGTGCTGCGTCAGTACTGGGTGCATCAACAAGTATGAATGAATAAGCGTCTTGAAGAATACAGCGAAGCATGAATAGTCCCCTCCAGTCTGCTGAATAAACGTCATCGTCAGCTTCAATTGCAGACAGACTTTGGTGTAAGAACTAAGGCCTTAAACAACTTGTCCACCGTAATTTGCCATATTCTACAATGTTTAGCATCAGCCTGAGCTCGAATCTGCTTTTAAAGACAGTGACAGGGGTAATGTGCTTGATAAGGAATACTAAAAGAAGATATTCACTTGAAAACTCGGGGTCTAGGGAGCCTATCTGCGGTGAGATCGTCCGCGAAAAAAGCGCCTCTGAGCAGTGGCGGAGGCGGCCTCTAAAGCTCTAGCGAATTCCTTATCCTAGGGTCGACTTTGCCTAAGAGTGACTGAGGGTTTGGGTAATGAGCGTTATTCCAGAGTGATATTCATCGTATCGTATCAAAGCCGTATTCGAAATGACGTAGTGCTTGACTTGCGAGCTTTCGCGGTGAACACGTCCACCGGACAGTTCCAAAGATTGGAATGAATGATATAAGTAAATTACCCCCATCACCGCCTTCAAGCGCAGAACAAGCAAAACCGCGGATCCCAGTAGCTTTCCACTCGTGCGTATTGCCTATAATTGCATCCTTCTGAATCATAGGTGGGAATTTGAGCTTGAAATCCTTCTGACAACCTTCTCTCTTTTTTATGGCTAAATCAACAGACGGAGTAATAAATGTTGGACATTAATATGTCACAACCTTCAACCATTCCCTTCGTTTTTGAAAAATCTCACTCTCTACACTCAAGGGGTATTTATTCGCGACAGCTGTCGAATCTATCCCAGGCTAATGAGTTCTCATGAATGTCTGCCTCGGAGACGAGCTGGACATTTTTCACATCATAGAAGATGTACTTTATGGGAATACTACTTAAAGCAGTGGACGCTACCTCTTAAGCTTCTTCAAAAGCTCTTGAGAATAAATTTCGTGATGCAAGTGGCAAAATAAGATTAGTACCACTTGCGGATCAGAAATCTACTGAAACCATTGCAAACGTTTTCGAGGAACGAGGTTATCTATAAAAGAAAGTGATCACGATTAGATTGAGGCGGTAGACGAGGTGGAATAGCATCTTTGGTAGAGAAACTTGTCTATAAGCGTCAGCATTCGCTTATTAGTTTCAAAATTACCTCAGGAAGAACATGAATTTTTCGGAGAAAAGCTCTAGCTAATGAAACTTCGGAACGAATTGAGGGAACGCCTTTGTAGGAAGGGGCCGACGAGGCAAAAAACCACATCAGCCAAATATCTCGAAAAGTAAAGACGGCAGTACACGCATCAGAGAGGGACCTGCGTTAAGTGTGTAACTAGGCGATTGCGATCGCACAGCATGAACGCGCTTTTAAAGGCACACCACGCGATAATCACATTAGCGGCTTACTTCCTTAGAGCAAGTAGGTCCTTAGATAGGTGCTCTGGCTGCACCCTTATTGCGGCTTGATTGTGCATCCTAGCGGCGATAGGAGCGCTCTACCCGAGTCAAGTTGAGCCCCTCGAGCCGATTCACGCCTGGCCTTAGACGAACAAATTTCCAACGTGGCTCTTACGTGGAGAAGGAAACTTGCGGTAAGACAAGGTAAGGCTACGATTTCAATAGTTAAGGCAGCTTCAACAGGGAAGAACAGGTGATATCGTAGCATTTTGCGCGATATTATCGAGCAAAAGCTCTCCTACAATCTCCAATACTCGAACGAGACTGAATACAGGGAACTTTATTTTTGGAGGTTGTGAGGAGATTTGATCCATTTTTCTTCACTGGTGGATAAAGCAGGGCCTTTACGTCCAGCAATACGCGCGATAACTCTCACAATTTAACGCGAGGTGTGCCTTTAACGTTATCAAGGCTCCAAGGGAGTCAGCTGATGTTAAGTAAATGCAGGTATGTTTTTAGAGAGCTTGGAGAGGTCTTGTTACTTTACTTGGCTCTGAACTCTGGTTGCACTATTGTACCGAACGATCACGAATTTCTAAGATAAGTAGGGTTCCGCCAACGGAGTCAGTGAAGAGAGGCACTTCTTCCACAAAGACTTCACTTCCGTAAAGTATATCAGTTCACAGAAAGGCTTCTGGGAATACGCTGAATTCTAAAAGATGGATCAATTATCAATAAGTTGCTAGTTTGCAGTCGTCTAGCGAATAAAGGGCTGGCAGTGCAAGGACATGCGCAGTCCCAGCCGGCACATTGAAAGCCAGCATTGTCTCAAGTGTTCCCGAGATAGGCTTATTCCTCCGTGCGATGACGAAGCTCGACAACATTACACTTGCAAGCACGAAATGTAATGCTCAGACCAAAGAAGTCTTCTAGATTTCCCGTGTCGGATAATTGGCATCAGACTTGTTTGCTGAATAGAATATCGAGAAAAAAACGACCACGGAAATCATGATCCCCTGGGATATTCGCTTGCAAGAAGAAAATGGTAAAATTTTCTTCATTCCTAAGTAAAAGCTCGAAAAGAACGAGAAAACAGCCTCGTTTGAACTTCTGCAGTTGTCGGCAGAAGCGGCGTAGCCCAGAGTTTGAGATCCGCTTCTAATTCGCTTCCTACACCCTCATGACCTCCCGCCTTTGGCCAGCACCGCCCACCTTACTCGCGTGCAAGAAAAATGTTACTCTGCCGGGAACAATTTTCTCTGCATGAAACTTTGCATGTGACCCGTTGTGAACGGATGCAATGTAAACGTGTGGGTGAAACATAGACATTTTCGTGGATGATACCATTAACTCGCACTAAACATGGTGTTATTGCAATAAAGGGGCATAGCATTATGGACTCACCTAACAATAAGCCTAAACGGGGGAAATAAACCCCTTCTTTCCTCCACTAAGTTTTAGGCAAAAATTATACGCTTGAATGAGCAGTTTGACCCCTGAAGATCCCTTTAGATGCTTGGATGTGTAACCTTTTATAAGATGCCCCCTCCCCTCAATGCGATAGCACCCTTAACATGTTTGACGCAATATGAACATTAGCTCGAGCAGCGATTGTTTATCAAGTAATAGTCGAATTCAGGGGCCTAATCACGCTTATGGCTCATTATCTCGAAAACGCCACCCTCATCTACCGTGAGCAGAGCGTTTGAGATATTCCCATGGGTAACGGGCATATTTGAAAAACGACAACAATGTTATTCATGCGACTTCGTCCAGGTATTATCTGGGCTATAAATATTAGATTTTACAGGATCACCTTCACATCATGGATTTCGGAGGCCATGCCGTCTACAAAACACCTGCGAATTCAGCAAAAATATTATTATGTTTGAGAAAGCATTGCCACTAGCGGCAAGAAAAGTGACGTGATCTTGGTTGAAAGGAAGCAATTGTCGAGTAGTAACCCGGTGAAATGAGTGTTCAGTGAACGAATAAAAGATACCGCATTTCCTCAGCATTGAAGAGATCGAGAGCGGAAATGGGGCATCTTTCTGTTTCATGCATCCACAGAGAACACATAAATGAAATAATCAAATCCTGATCATGCAAAAAAGGGCAGATTGCCGTCAAAAGTGCATAGACGATGTATGAGATTAAAAGGACCAAATGCGCCGTTTAATTCGGTTTGTAGAGAATTGCTCTGTGCCACAGACGCTATTCTTTGCATAGTCAGAGAAAAATGGCGCAGTGCAGTGGTTTCGATTGGTCTGGACCGTGTAAATTTTGTTTAGACATCTTGCAAATAAGAATAAATCGCATTTGTGGCAGGAAACTCATTCACTGTAGTGCGATATGGTAACACATCTGGATCTTCTTGGTGAATCCCTGAAACCTTCGAAGCATTTCTTCTGTAAAGGCCATAGATCGCTTATAAGAGTCATATCACACCGTGATCGCAATCCGTAGTTTCGCGATTGCTTATTGTTTAGTCACAAAGGCCAACACAACATCGATTAGGATTGGCAGATCTGAAAAGTTGCCAACATTTGACACAGGGAAGGAAGGCACCTCCGTGGGAAACCAGGCTAGTGTCTCAGATAGCTATCTCAAAAACGTAGCCAATTTCAGTTGTAGGCTATCTTGGATGGTTACCTTGACTACAGAGAGGAAGTAGTTGTTAAATGGGAAACACGGTTGCATCCAATAACATCCGTTGCATTTATACCATAAACAATCTAGCATGCGGTAGCAGCGCAAATGAGTTAACAATACGGTATTTCAGGGGTAGGGTATGTAGCCTTATGTCGCATTTTCGCTTTGCGGCCTCGCGCTCGTGGCGCCATCAGTACAACTTGCCGCGATCGGCTGGAACTCCCCTCACAACGCAAGGGGCTTATACCATGGAGGTCCTTCGAGAAGTAGCTGCTTGTCTCACCACTATCCAAAAACAGTAACTTTTGTGCCTTGAAAAGACAAACTATTATAGTAAAATAAAAAGTAAAAGAAACAATAGCATTACATGATAACAATCCTAATCAAGAAATAATCAATTCGAGCGTGAAACTCTGAATAAATTGTACGCGATGCACACAATCACACGCGAAGGAATCAGCGGTGCCGCTCGTCGCGCGCGGCCGCGCGGAAATTTGACATAGGCTACACACTCATTGTTCAGGGTTCGCGATTCGCGTGATTTGCATAATTCAGGCAGGAAGGATAGGTAACTATCGATAAGGTGAATGATACGCCTGAATGTGAACTCCGGATAACGCTCAACGCAGTTTGAAGATACCGTCAGGGGCAATGAGACAAACCAGGACTGGGAATGCATATTCTCCATATAGGAAATTGCAAAATGGAAAGAGATGGTCTGTGGAGGACTCGCATGGAGGAGGGCACCTTGAAGTTTTCACCGCTTCCTCATATAAATCCGTCCGATCATCCTAAGGCTGTCAATGGCCGAAAATCTTTGGTAAGCAGAGCAACGTTCACGGCCGGCTGGCTTATGTAATTCCTCCCTCACCGTCCACATCACGCCGTGCAGTGTTGCCTGCGAGGGCAACTAAGCCGAAAGCACTTCCAAATGGGAATTTTTTTCTAGCGTTTTTGACAGGCTATTCAGTTCTTCCTCTACTGCTGAACTAATTGGCATAATTACTTTCACGTTCCACAATAACCCAAAGTTACACCTAACGGTGTCTTTAACGTGCATTTACGGCTCAGCGTCTAAAGTATATCATGATAGCCTAGAACTGTCTAAAATCAACTGCTAACAATACACAAAAGAGGGACTCTTCGATCCAGTAGAGTGGCGCTGCTATGTTATGTTGCTCCTCTTCCTAGGTGATTGAGTTACACATTGCATGTAGCATCATTGAAAAAAACATTACTTATTTTTCGAAATATGGAAATATCGAGCAAAGCATGAGGGTGGATATTATCGAGAGGCGATGGGAGAATGAAGCGTTACATACGCAAGTGATTGAGTTGCTTCTTAAACAGGAAATTAAAATATTAAAAAACAGGAAACGATACACTAAGAAAATTTGCATTGCACGAAGATTGACGATAAACGGAAATTTCTGGTGTATGGTTACACTTGCTGGAAGGCTCACTTACTCGCGGCGTATGAGGAAACATTTCTTTTTAGTTATCATGGATATACAGCCTCACTGATGCTGAAAGGGTCGGGCCTCGAGTGAAATGCTCACGTCACTGAAAGGATATTCCCTGAGGAAAAAGGTGTCTCAGCGATACGATCCCAAATATGGTCGCAGAATTCCTTGCGTCCACCCGCCCCCACCTCCTCCACCATTCACGAAAAAGGTGGCAGAATAGTGAAGAATAGTATGAAACTTTGCAAACGCACAAACAAAAAGAAATTGTAAATGCTGCAGTTTCTCCTCCCTCCCATCCACTTCTTC
The DNA here is from genome assembly GCA_963978905.1 of Trichostrongylus colubriformis. Lineage (NCBI taxonomy): Eukaryota > Metazoa > Nematoda > Chromadorea > Rhabditida > Trichostrongylidae > Trichostrongylus > Trichostrongylus colubriformis. The sequence goes on along the minus strand of OZ022258.1, from coordinate 57,877,251 downwards.
ATTTCTAAAGACCTAAAAGGATTTAGAATTGAAAAATAAATCAAAAGGTCATTTTTAGGGAAAGAAGGGAGTAAGATGTAGGAAACAAACTGAGAATGTAGTTTTAGTCTAAACCCTGAGGATGAAGGAGCTCCGGGATGGGTGGATATTTTCAGCGCAGAAAAAAAACTTTCGCATCCTTCTTTCGGTGCAGGACACTCCTCGGAGCTTCTTTAACCCTCTTAGAGCGAGCAAGAAATTTTTCTACTTTCTGAATATTGCTTTTGAGTGGCACCCCCACAGTACATGAGCGCCAATATCTGGCTGTTACTAGAAATGTTTTAGTTTATCTGCCCAAAACCACACGGAGCAAAGGCACGGATCCTCTGAGCTTAGGAGCTTACTTACTCTCACACAGCAGAAAATCCCTCGGAAAAATAAACGACTAAAACATAAACAAAACAGGATAGAAACTTTGAGCCAGCGTGGCTCTGCACGCCGCTCAAATAATGTCATCCGTTTTGGATGAGTGATTGCCGTAGGCAGTGGAGAGGTCACACTACTTGTTGTGTGTCGGGTCATTAGCGCTAGGTGGTGGTTATTGCGGTTATTTCTTCCGTAATGTTCTATAGCTTGCGATTGTTGCTTTTTTAGCCGCAGGATCCCCTACCCAGTTACTCCTCTCTCATAATATACAAATTTTCTAGGTATCAAAGCCTTATTAACCACCCGTATTAGAAATATTATTATGTCAGTGACCGTTATTTGAGGCGTTCGTCTGATAAGATCTTCAGTCTTTTTGTTGAAGTAGTTTATGTACAAAAGTAGTTTATTTCTGTTTATGTTTGAAGTGATTTATGTACAAAATGACGACGAGAGCAATCTTACTGCGCATGGTGCACCCCACAATGACTGAACAACCCAGTTCGGGAATCCTCATCTACTTACAGGGGTCACCGAGGGTCGAGGATCCCTCGACAGGGGGTCGTATTTGACCGGCTGGAAGGGTTGGAGGTCGTATCTTCAGAGGTCAGCGATAAGCACTAAAATCTAAATTTTTAGTAAGCGGAAGGGTATTTCACCACTAATCCGTGTGACGAGATGTACCATAAATAGTTTTTGCCTCAGGAAAGGATATAGTATTGGGTTGAGGAATAAGTCCTTGCCGTTTTTTAAACCCGTTTTTCACATTGTTTCCTTCATCTTTCGACAAAGCTCATATATGTTTTCGGCTTTTTTTGCTCTGCAAGGATGCACCACTCCTCTTTTGTATCCTCTCATATTTTGGCATGTGGGAATAAGTTTTCACCTGTTTTTCAACTCAAAATTGCGTAATGAAAATAAATTTTTTTGGCACAATCTTTTGTATCTTTCGATAGAGCTCTTTTCGCCCTTTAAGACAGCGTTTACGGTCTTTGTTCAAATAAGATTTTTCCATTTTTTAAATCATTTAAAAGTCAACGAAATCGAGCATTTTCGACACATGTACTCGAAAATGCTCAATTTCGTTGACGTTTAAATGATCTAAAAAATGACAAGAATTGATTCGAACAAAAACCGCAAGCAGTATCTTGTAGAGCGGAAAGAGCCCTATCGAAAGATACAAAAGATTGTGCTAAAAAAAATTTATTTTCATTACGCAATTTTGAGTTGAAAAACAGATGAAAACTCATTCCCACATGCTAAAATATGAGAGAATACAAAAGAGGAGTGGTGCATCCTTGTAGAGCAAAAACAGCTCTATCGAATGCATATATGCACCCTTTCTCCAATCTCGATGGTAGGCGAGGAAGAGAAGATAACGAAAGTGCACGCTCTTGCGAGTACTGCATTTGTGAGTCTTAAAAACAGCAAAAAGTTGAGCTTCGAATAAAAAGTAGTACCATTCTGTAGAGTCGGAAAAGCTCTATCGAAATCATATACACATACATTTTTTGATCTCGATGGCAGACGAGGAGATGAGGTGCGCAAACGCCAATTCTTTGCCTTTAGCTTACTTTGTTTCCAAATCTCATAAATGTTAGGTAGTCGAAGTAATCGAAAAACAGATAGTAGCATTTCGTAGAGCAAGAAAGCTCTATCGAAAACATATATGAACTTTGTCGAAAGATGAAGGAAACAATGTGAAAAAGGGGTTTAAAAAAACGGCAAGGACTTATTCCTCGACCCAATATTACTGGACTTGTTGAGGTCAAAAAATGGGAGGGTCGTATTCGGTCGCCGTAGAGGGAGGTGGTACTGAAGCGGCTATTTTCCTTGATACCTGGGACCGGGCCTTGCCTAGTATCAAGTGAATCTACAAGCTGGAATGTTAAAACACTTTGATCCTAAAAATAGCTACTACATTTATTTCATACATCTTACTGTTGCTAAGTTCAAGTCAGATGTGTAAGGGGTTGATCCGTCTGAAATCATTGTCTGCGCTCTCTTTCCTCACTACCTAAGTTCTATAGCTCCTGAAGTACTAAGATGCCACGTTGCATGGAACTGCACTTTAAATACATACACTTGCTGGAAAGTCCTTTCATTCTTTGGTATGTGCACGCATACGACTTTGTTTATCTACGACGGGATCCTAAGCTCGAAAGACCTCATTGGCAAAAAGTAACGCAACCATCTCAGAAGGGCTTTATTTTGTCTTAAAAGAAAGCTTTATTTTGACGAGCAAAGCGCTAGACCTGCGAGTATGGGTGAACTCTATATGTGCTGTTATAACACCTACATGACACATGACCCACATGAAAGGTCGGCTTACTACATACAAGTGAAACTATTCATCAATGTGATTGAATGATCCTCCTTCCAACGTTTCAAATTTTTCTATGATTCGGCTAGACTGCTTGAGTGTTTGATGGTTCTTTTCTATCGGTTTCGATATTTTTAGATTCTCCTTACTCACTTTGTCCCTCTCACTTTTTTCAGTCTCGGAATGTGTTCTCTCTTGTAAATGACTGAGAAATGAATACATCGGTGACTAGTGAGATGGCTGTATTTCCTGATGGCTTTGACGCAAACCATTCATGTCCTCTATTCCTCGTCGGTTGACTCGCGAAGAATTCGAAACCTCAGGAATACCCACTTGAAGTTGACAAGGCATGAATGCGCATGAATATTGAAACCCCTTGCTCGGAAAACCACGATTTTGAGCAGAAATCTATGGAAAGCCCCCTTGATCAAGTTATTGACCCATATTACCACCATTTTTATGGTCGTTAAAAGGCTGATGAAAATCAGATCTGTGAGCATGAGCGAATGTCATGTCGTTAAAGATAATGAGCTGTTTAGCAATAAAAATCGAGCAATAGGCAGAATTAATTGATCAGAGAATCATATCAGCGCTTGACGACGAACATAAATGTTATAAATACGGTAATAAACAAAAGATTGTACTGTGCTCATACGAGAATGTTAGATGAACTTATGGCAGTAGCTCAACAGGAAATAGAAGGGATTTTTGAAAGTCTGGAGCACTCGCTGGAGAACGATCACTTCCTCCACGGCAAGGATGAAAGAGGGTTCGAAGCTTAGCTCTGTTTTAAGCTTTTCTGTTCCTCATCAGTTTTGGTGGATATTTGGTACAGATTACCCACTGTAATACAATAACACTTCGAAAAAGTAAAATGTGTCCTGCTTTGATCTTCAATTATTTGCACATGCTCGTCCGCTGCCTGTTTTGATCTACATTGTCGATATGTGCAATCTCGCATTGCTCACATAGAGGGGTCGACAGGACCGAAAGAAATTGGAAAAGTGGGAGTTGAAAAAGCCACTTCAGAATGGGCGAAATGGAATGGAATTTCACAGTTCGATTCATTTTCATCTTGGCTACAGACTGTGTGAAAATCCTCAGAAAATTCCAACTTTTTTTCTTCTTCATAATTTTTTTGCCGGTCCCTTATTCGACACCACTGAACAGGGGCAATGGCAGACGGTTCGCTCGAATATCCGAGTGCTCGTATAGGCAAAGGCATAAGAGAGTGTCATAGGGGCTATACAATAAATTCTGTGAAATAAGATGATTTTTCCATAAAATTGAGTTATTGATGATGCGTGAGATTTCCTCTCCCAAGCCCTGAGCCATAAGAAGCCTCTATAAGCTGGGTGATGGTGTGATTAGGCATGATGCAGTTAAGCTTGAAATTGTTCGGAAATGGGTCTTGCAACATTGCATTTAACAAGTTTGGCCATAGCGAGCGTCCCATGATGGCCATACACATTACCATAACCATGACCGCCTTGTCATGGGGCTCTGTCCCAGATCTGTCCTTGGTTCTGCTGGCAATTCTCAGAACAAGTCATCCAAGTTCCCTTGAAGGAGTCGTCACCGGAAAAACGAGTTTCTTTGTTACCAGTATATTTATGTTGAATTCACCCAATGAGGACCGCATGCAAAGTTCCACTCAAATAGTGAAAATCTGGCTGAGACACAGCTCTTTCAAGTAGTGGCCGAAGGGCGGGATCTTACAGTAAATGCCCCCCCCCCCCCCCCCGTCTTCCGCAGCGGTCGGAGACGATATGGGACTATTTACGCAACTTTCTGTTCACACTATTAGTCTCCGACCGAACTCTGCGTCTGCGGACTACGGGGCGGGCATTTACTCTGAAGACCCGTCCTTCCACCACCATATTGAGGAGCTATATCTCAGCCGTATTTCCATTTTTCGAGCGAAACTTTGCCTGCGATCCTTATTAGGTAAATACAACATAAATTATGTGTGACAGAGAAACCCACTTTTCCGGGCACGACTACTTTAATCTCTTTCTGTTTGACGGTCGCATTTCACGATGATTACAGTGTGACCGTGCACTTACAAGTATGCTTCCTACGTGTGCTACAGTCTGTCGTGAGAGAGGTAAAAATCGCGCGAAAACGCGTCTTTACTCTCATTACCGTACTTTCGCCATGAGTCGGTTGATTTTTGACTTTTTACTAAAATTTTGTATATTTTCGGATTCACCTCGTTGAGCTCTACAACACGGTACTACGAGTTATTCGTTTTCTTGAACTCTTTACTGGGCTATTTTTTCACATTCTGAAAAGTTTGAGGGAAATTTGCTCCGAAATCTGATGGAGTGACGGAGAAATTTCATTACAGACTTCAACAAAGTTTACAGCCGTGTATGAATTTTTAAGTTTCTTCCATTTCAGATGAGCCTCTGTTCATTGGTGTGGTGCCAAACAGCGCCTCTGTGTATATTTTGTTGAAAAACATCCATTTTTGCCAAGTTTGAGAGAAAATTTCTTCGGAATCTGATGAGCTGAAGATGAAATTCTCCGGAATCCTTGTCTAAGGTATCAGTTGTATAGGAATTTTGAAGTATCTGTCATTTCAGATGAGGTAACGTTCCTTGGTGAGCCCCTAAATAGCGCCTCCGTGTATGCTTTGTTTAGAAACCATCTCTCAACTCATTTCCAAAAGCAGATTGTCCAATGAAATGTACACCATTTGATTTCCCCGGAAAAACGCTATCGAATTATATAAAAAACTTACGATCTGTTAAATTCATTATTTTCAGTTCCCTGATTGCCTTCAATCCTCCGCTTGCAGGCCGTGGGAAACACCCCGGCGCTCACGGCGGTGCTGTCAGCTGGCCAAGCACGTGAATCGCACGCGGCCGAAGAGGCGTCGGTCAAAGGCAATGAGAGGGCCGAATGTAAGGAAAATAATGACTTTATCTCATCGACATGTTTTGTATATCATTCGATAGCGTTTTTCGTGGGGAATCGATTGGTGCACATTTCATGGGACAATCTGCTTTTAAAATTGAGCTGAGAGATGGTTTTTCAACAGGGTATACACGGAGGCTCTATTTAGGCCCACACTAAGGAGCGCTACCTTATCTGAAATGAAAGGAGCTACAAAATTCCTATACAGCTGTTACCTTAGACTACAATTCCGTAGAATTTCATCTCCTGTCAATCAGATTCCGAAGAAATTTTCTCTCAAACTTTCAAAAATGGACGTTTTTCAACAAAATCTACACGGAGGCGCTGTTTGGCACCACACCAATGAACAGAGGCTCATCTGAAATGAAAGAAACTTCGAAATCCCTACATGGCTGTAAACTTAGACCAGTTCTTTCAGGAAATTTCTAATTCACTTTATCGAATTTCCGAGAATTTTTCCTTCAAACTTTTCAGAATGTGGAAAAATGGCCTAGTATCGAGTTTAAGAAAACCAAAAACTTGTAGTACTATCTTGTAAAGCTCAGCACGCTGATTCCAAAAGTGTATGTAATGTCAATAAAAATCCAAAAATCAATCGATTTATGGCGAAAAACCATAAAGAACGTGAAGACGCGTTTTCGCGCGATTTTTGACACTCTTACGGCACTAACTGTATGAAGGAGGGGAAACCCTTTAGATCGGTTCTTTACCTTCACCTGAGATCCATGCTAAATGCTTCCAATCCTCTTTTATGCTCTCCTTGGTTTTCGTGAAAACTGACAAGGGCCTATCCGTAGAAGTTTCAATCTGAAGTGCATTGCTTGGTGAACTAAGATTGTAATGCCATAGGTACATTCAGTCCATTCCGGAGCTCCTGATGGGACGTGGCCTACGTACTTGCGTGTGAGTGTATCGAACTCTCTCACCCCGCCACACACTCTCACCCTCGCCACTCACCCATGTCCGGAGGCCACGCCCTATCAGGCGCTCCGAAATGGAATATATGTGTTTAAAGGCATATTCCGCGCTCGCTATGGGTGGAGTAACCAATTGACTCTTCACTGGTTGTCAGCGGTTGGGAGGCGGTCTCTCCGCGCGTCACTGCAGGCAATAGGGCGAGGAGAGACCGCCTTCGAACCGCCGACAACCAATGGAGAGTCACTTGGTTACTCCACCCATAGCGAGCGCGGAATATTCCTTTAAGAAGAGCTTCATGATTCAATACAATGCTGTGTCTCCATTAATGTCAGATGGCTAGTGCAAGCGAACTCACGGTTCCAACCGGCCGCCAATACCGGAAAGCTACTTTCAATGCGCAGGCACTGAAGGGGAGGGGGTTGTAAAAAGGAAAGGCCATTTGTGGGAGCATTACTATCGCTGATTTCACACATTTCAAGGCGAGCAAAATATTCTATGGGTCCAACTTTCACTTGACCACCACGAAGCGAATCTGTTACCAGCTGCGTCATCGCTGCGTCGTGAAGCACTCTGCTGTCACGCCGCAGAGGGGTCTGCATTCGACGAAACAAAGACAGGCTAAACAACTTCCGATGATTCCTTTTCAAAGCCACTCGGGTAGATGGCACTCTCATACTGAAAATTTGATGTTTCTGCTGAAATTTCATGATTGCCCTGAAGGACTTGGTACTGCTGTGCAATAACTGGTCAGCAGGGCTCTAAAGCTTCTTCCTTTGATCTTCGACGGCACCAAGCCACTCGGCCCTGTTTTGATCTACAGTATCGATATGTGCCGTCTCGAGTCGCCCAAATCGAGGGGTCGATGGGACCGAAAGGAAGCAGGAAGGTGGATGTTGAAAAAGCCATCTGGGATGGACGAAAAGAGTTGAAATTTCACAGTTCAATTAATTTTCAGCCTGGCTACAACCTATGTAAAAATCATCGGAAAATTCCAACATTTTTTTCATCTTCATATTTTTTTGCCGGCCCCTCATTCGACAGCACTGGACAGGTTGATTGGCTGACGGTTTGCTCGAATATCTCAGAGCTCGCATGGGTAAAGATATTACAGAGTGCTGCTGGGCCAAAAGGATACTCCATGTATGTATTAGTCTATGTCTGATAAACGCTGTGGGAAGAGACGATAGTTACAAAATCTTGAAGTTATTTTTATTTATGTGCCGTTTGTATTTTCATACATGCTCTAACCGTATGCCATAGGAAGCCCGTATAATCTACGGCATGGTACGGTGAGATAAGGCACTTCTCAGTACAGAGAATGAAGATATTAGGCCAGCATAACCATTCAAGAATATCCGGATTGGGGTCCTGGCACAGGTCTGCTCTTCAAGACTGCAACTTAGCCTAGAAGGGTATTGAAGTTCCTTCAGTCTCTGCTTGTTCTGTCAAACACATTCCCCCTCGCCAAGCAAACTGTGATATGGTGTACCGTGTGCGATGGTGCACCTGGTAGCAGGTCTGCTTCGTAGTAATGACATCAGGGTTGGGATCCTTGGTGCTCCAGAGGTTTTGCTTTTTCTTGAAAAGTCTGCTAGACGCTTCCGGAACACATCTGCATTCAATTTGACCGTTCACACCCCTTATCGCGGAGCATCGGACATGGCCTCTCCATAGAAGTCCCGTTCTGACCTGCAGTGCTCGAGGAGTAGAAGATGGGATAATCTGCTTGAGAACACCTAGACTATAAGATGCCGAAGGGTATGATCATCAACTTGAGAAGTAAAGTTTCGGAAGCTTTTAGTACATATTCCGAGAAAAAACAAAAAAAACTACTGCACCAAGATTCCATCTTTCATACTGCAAGAGCCAAGCTTATCGAACCATGTGAGCAACGGGAAGGTGATGAGTCATCGCACGGTACGCAGCTAACTTCGAGCTTGCAGGACGCAAGGCTCGTAGACGAGCAGGACGCAGGAGGACCAAGGAGGAGGAGCGCACGGGAGGCATTCGAGAGAGGACGACCGAGGCGGCAGCCTCGGGTCCAGGATGACTCCATCAGGCTGCGTCGTGATACTATGTGTGTGATGCTGCAAGTAATGGTTCTACGTTTTCCGCACAAGATAAATTGTTAATGTTGTCTGCTGTTATTCCTAGCACGAGGCGCTACAACCTCAGACAATGGCTGCGCTACGCCTACGGAGCAGATCTGTTACGAGGTGTACTATCGCACCGGTACCCGGTATCAGAGTTTGCTTGCCGAAGAATGTATCTGACAAAACAGGCAGAGACTGAAGGAACTTCAATACGCTTCTAAGCTAAGTAGCAGTTTGAAGAGCAGACTTCTGCCAGAACCCCAATCCGGATATTCCTGAATGGTTATGGCGGCCTAATATCCTTATTCTGTGTACTAATAAAAAGTGTACTCATCTCGTTATACTATCGTTTAGCTTGTACGAGCTTTCTATAGCTTACTGTTCGAGCATGTATGAAGAGACAAACAGCACATAAATAAAAATATTTTCGATCTTGTGTAACTATCGTCTCTTCCCACAGAGTTTATTAGGCATAAACTAATACATACATAAAGTATTTTTTTGTCTCAGTAGTACCCTAATGCCTTTGCCCATGCGTGCTCTGAGATATTCGAGCAAACCGTCGGTCATTGGGCCTGTCCAGCGCTGTCGAATGAGGGACTGGCAAAAAATTATGAAGAAATAAAAAAGTTGGAATTTCCCGAAGATTTTCTCCTAGTCCATAGCCAAGATGAACACGAATCGAACTGTGGAATTTCATTAAATTTCGTCCATTCTGAAGTGCCTTTTTTAACTCCCACTTTACCATTTCCATCTCGTCCCGTTGACCGCTCGACCTGGGCTACTCGAGGCAACACCTATCGATACTGTAGATCAAAGAGAGAGCGCATGTCACTTGGTGCCAACGATCACGGCAGAAAGTATTCGACTTGTTTGAATAGTTATTGTATCGAAGCAACCAATCCGTGCGAGGTATCTACCGGAATCCATTGGAAGACCAAAGTCCCAAGAAGGGAAAAGCCGAAGACCCTCGGCCGATATTGAATGAAGTATACAATCGCCTGTAGAGCGAATGATACCGATCGCGCCAATGTCGAGGCGTCGAAAATCAAGCCAACGATCTCCGTGAGTATGGCGGTGTAGTTTTATTAGAAAGTTTGAGGCCGTGAATCCACTTGCGCTACCGATATGATATCATTGAAGACAAAGCATCGTATGATTCAGAACTTCTCAAACCCATAAGATGTCCCATATTCATCTTCTTGAGCATTTCAAGTTAGAACGGGACTTTTATGGGAGACCGTTTTCAATGCTCCTGCAACAAGGGAGGTAGGAACCATCGAATTCACCGTAAAAGTTGTCGAAAGTGGTCAATATACATTTCAAGAAAAGTAAAAAAGAACACCGCTTCAAGAATTCCATCCATCATGGCACGCCTACGAAACAGCATCGTTACGTAGATCACCATCGCAACACAGTACGCTATATCAGAATGTGTTTGTGAAAGCATGTGTCTGTCAGAACGACAGAGGCTTAGGAGCCTTGATGCGCTTCCAGGGTAGATTTATTTATTTATTTATTTATTTATTTATTTATTTATTTATTTATTTATTTATTTAATGCACTAAAAGTGGTGTGCACAAGAGTAATTCGTATTTCGTGGGAATAAAGATATCAGTCTTCAAGGGTAGATTTGTGACAGTACCCCACTTCGGACAGGGCTGCTTGGCCATGGCGACCTTATATTCTCTTCCTGTGATATGTGAGCTAGAAGCCTATTTCTCTTACTTGTGAGGATCTTTACAGCTTACTGTACCTAATTATACTATCGACAGCTTACAGGGGCTTACCATGGTTGAGAGGACGAAGGAGCATGTTTCCATGGACTATAACCCAATCTTATAAAAAATTCTTCTTATCTCTGAGAATTTATTGTACAGCCCCCATGACTCTCTCTTATGCCTTTGCCTATACGAGCACTCGGATATTCGAGCAAACCGTCGGCCATTGCCCCGGTCCAGTGCTGTCGAATGAGGGACCGGCAAAAACTTACGAGGAAGAAAAAAAAATTGGAATTTTTTGAAGATTTTCACATGGCTTGTTGTCAAGCAGAAAACGAATCGAAGAGTGGAATTTCATATCATTTCGTCCATTCTGATGCTCGGTCCTGTCGACCCCTGGATTGCAGCAATTTGAGATGGCACATATCGACATCGTGGATCAAGGAGCTCATGAGTCCTGGTGCCGAAGATCAAGACGGACAACTTTCCAGTACTTTCAAGCATTTGGTACTGCATTACGTCGTACCTACCCCACTGCAACTGGTAGGACGGGGTAACCACGTCTCAGCTTCAAGGATAAGGAGCGGAAAATCCTCCAATGACAGCGCCAAACGGATTAGAAATGGTTTTTGTTCTAGCTGTGTATATACGGAAAGCCACACAAAGGAAAAACCAGCTCGTCTCAAGTGATGGGGACTACGAAATACCATCTCTGAGCTCATACTAGCTCTTGAAAGAATTTCTCCGCCAGCATTTCGAGTTCTGGAGAAATTTTCCGTCAAACTTTCCAATATGAGAAAAAATAGCTCATTTCGAATCGAAGAAAATCGAAATCGTGTAGGACTGTCTGTGTAACTCCAGGAGCTGATCCCGGAATACATACGTTTTTGGTGAGAAATCAATTGTTAATCGATTTATGACAAAAAACGATAAAAACTTGAGAGTGTCCTCTCGCGCCATTTTTAGCACCCTTATAGCACTCACTAGCTTTATTGGTCACTAGTGTCTTCTCCATAACTGCAAATAATGTGCAAAGTAATGAATTCCTTTTGATAGGTGTTCATCTTTGAGAAAGCTTTCACAAAAGATCGAACGTCTCCAAGCATCGCGAGCAAGCCTCAAAGCATTCGGTCCAATTTTATTTAGAATACGCGGTTCAAGAATATTATAAATTTAAATTAAAAGGCTTCATTCAGAATACGCATTAGGAATACACGGTGCATATAACCGAATTTATTAAGCCAGAATGGGGAGCCCTCGTGGGGGACGGTCGCTGCGCTGGCGTGGTCTTCGTTCAGTCAGTATTTGAAAGCTCCCGCGCCAACGGAACCCATAACGAGCTACGAGTAGAGGTAGCGCCAAGGTCATCGCCAGCCTCATCGCGTGCCTGCCCTGCGCGCCATCCGTTCGTTCATATATTTCGAGTACGTGATGCCATCGTTTTTCAGTTTCGACCCGTTTGCCGACACTTTGAAAGGACGCCCGGTCGTTTCTTATTAGAACTGCTCCAAAAAAACCGAAGGCTGTTGAGCTGTTCAATGTGTTTCATTGATGTTCGTTGATTTCAACTGCACGAACTCTATGGGGATTCTTCCATTGAGTATTTCAAATTTCCCGAATTCTTCTTATTTGATCCCCTTTGTGCCATTTTTGCACTATCCAAGCTGTGTTCTTGGATACTTCGAATTTTTTTCATTATTTGATTTGCTCAGCGTTGGTTAGGCCTTCACACTTGCCGGCTCGGTTTTTTCATCGTTATTCAGCGACTTTCAGCATTTCAGTGTTTGATTTGCCATCAACTTACGCGCCCTCTTTGCCTTTTGAAATTTCTTCACAAATGCCAGCTAACGGTGATAGTGGTTTTACTTTGAAGAGAGCATAGTATGGCTTCGTCGAGTCAGTCTGGATCGTTGCTACTACTGAGAAGTGGAACGCTTAATGCTCTCGCCCGGACCAATTGTACCTTTACTATGTCAGAATTCCGCGCAGCGGTGTGCGGAGTGCAACGCGATGCGGCGGAGCTAGGGGCGCCGTATGTAGTTGGGTCTAGAAGCGATTACGGCAACAGAATGGCGATCCTAGCTCGCACACTGCGGAGTGAAATCCTAAAGGACGGGAGGGGGGTCTTCTTCACTTTCAAAACGTTCCGTCATTGCCTGATCAGAATTCAAATGTGTATAACTTTTTTACACCGGTGCTTTCCGACGACTTATCTCCTACGAAATATTCAGTTGCTCTTTGCTGTTTGTGTTATATGCATTGTTGAAATTATTTTAGTGAAACATATAACCCTATATGCAACATTTAACGCGCTACCCTACATGGCCTATCACGGGAGTGTCAGGCATGATGCCAAAAAAATTTCCGCGCAAACGCATAATCCCGCCTTTTTCTCTCTCACAGTGAGCAACAACGCGTATATCTGTGTGTACGTGCATCGCAGCATGTACAATAGACGAGATGTTCAGCATATATATAGTCCATTTCGAACAAATGATTGGGCGTGTCCCACGGACTTGGGTGAATGGCAAGAGTGAGAGTACGTGGCGAGGTGAGAGTGTGTGGTGGGTTTAGAGAATTGAGAGAGTTTGATACACGTTCATACAAGTCCGTAGGATACGCCCAATCAGGTTTTCTAAAAAGGACTGTATCTAGAATGTTCACGGAGTATAAATGCATGAGACCATGCAGAGACACAGTACTGATCCCCCCCCCCCTCCCGCCTCCAAATCTCGCTTAGCAGTCCCCCCCCCCTCCCCCTTCTTCGCGCGGGATTTTACGTTCGATCGTTTCAACATGTCAGGACATGCCTAACATGTACGAATTCTTACTACTTGTGCGCCAGATATTGCAGTCTTACTTTTTTTGTTGTCTCATCTCCTCTCTGACCCCCCCCCAATTTTCTCAATTTTTTTTCTCAAATTTCTTTCACTAAGGTGGTCACTGACTTCTTCTGATTACCTTGGAAATTCAACTGGACTTCTTCGTACCATCTCCCTGGTTGTTACTATAGACCGCACTGAGCCCATATGCTTGTTTTGCTTATTATGATTTCGTAGCCAATTGAAAAACGTACCTAGTGCAATAAATAAGTAAATAAATAAATAAATAAATAGATAAATAAATAAATAAACTCTTGTTTTTCTCTTATATATTTTCTTAATATTCATTTAGCTATTTCCCTTTTTTTTCCTCTCGTTGCTATCATGGGCTCCCCGTGAATCGTTGAGCAGCTAAGGATCACAGACGTGCCAGTTTACACAACCAAGCGAATATTTTGGCCTAACCGTAAATTTCAGTGGGCCTAGGAAGGCGTTTTTCTTCACGGAATTACAATGAAGGCTTTACACGTGGTATTGATGATGGGCAAAAAGCTTCGAACTGATGAAGCGCACTGGAATTCCAAATATGTAGGTACCTGGCTCTGTCCCACTTCAACTTCTCCTCAGGAATCAGCTGATCTCCTAACCCTCTGCCGGAAAATAAGTCGGTTTCGTGGTTACTGGGGTAGACCTTGAAATGCATGTGTTTCGCAGTGAACGGCAAAATAATACTAGGCACCTCATTTACTTTTTTAAATTGTCAAGCTTCGTTTTCAAGAAACCTTTTTAGAATTCGAAAATCTAATGAAAAGTTTGCATAATAGCCACTTTACGTCGAACATGCTATGAAGAAATGGGGGTCGTAAAAGCGAGCGCGTCGTAATCACGATCCTAAGCCATTTTCTCGGGAAGGTTTTTCACACTCCAATGATTCTCTTCTACTGAACAGTTGACTCATATGTATGTAAATGATTAGTATGTGTGACCGCTTCGATCCTTGGTTCCTCTTTCGGGCCCCTTCTGTGATTTTCCATTTTTTTAGAAAAAAGTAATTGGCGGCGCTTCGGCCATACTTGAAAGTCAAGTTACTGCTTCTTCTTCTTTCTTCGAACTAAATATTTGCTTCTTCCCCTCAAAATTTTTTGAACTCGTTCTTTTTTTGATAATTATTTATTTCTCTATAATTCAAAGGTAGTCTGGACGGATTTTGTTGTGGTTTATTGCTTAGTGATTCTGAGGTCTAATTTTTGGTTTTTTTTTTTTGAGAGCAGGGTTCTGGCATAGATCGGGAACTGCCAAGAACTTCAACCACCAATTCATGGCATACTAGTAACTATGTCGGTAATGTTATCTGTGAGTACGCTAGCAGAAGCGCCTGGTCGCTGCCTGCCGTTGCCCGTGTGGTTTTTTTCGCCCATTTGCAATTCGAATAATCGGACGATCGGTCTAGTTTTCCTATGTGAGGGCGGGCGATAGTGAACGACAACGACGACGGAATCGATACGAATCGCCTCCGAGTGACGTTCAGTCACTACCCAGTCATTATGTGCCCATTTTGGAGACGATACCTGTCTTTGTCCTCGTTCTTCAAATATTACCATAACCTTCCTCACGCTCCCTTTATCGTGTGTTGGGAAGACTCTTGCCATTTTTCTCCGTTCCATGATCGACTGTAGGCATTGTCGATTCCATGAATAGCAGCTATGCAGTTGGCTTCCGATACGTCCTTCTTTGTGTGGCGCTCGTTTTTTTGTACTCCCGTTGTATGGATAGAAAGCCGTATCGCATGCCTCATTGTTATGTTTGTAGACGTCCAGGTGTATCGTTACTATCGCTCGAGTCTTTTATCGTCTACCACCTGAAGCCAATCATTGCGTTGAGATTTTTTTCATAGAGATACGTACTATTCCTACGACTGTGTTTGGTTAGGACAGAATTTCGCAACGCGTCGGGAGACGTGCTTTCTAGGGGCATCGTATATGGACGGGTACTGAAGTGATTGCGCTTCAAAGAAGACGCGGAGCACAATGACAGCTTTAGAACCGAAATGTACAAGGCGCCCCTAGTCCGCACACATCGCGTCGCACTGCACTAATCCGTCCTGAAAAGCAACTTCCTTTCTTTAACCCGCTACTGCTGACTACGTCACAGGACTTAGCATGTCAGAGAGTGGTCCCCAACTGAAAAGGAAGTCGGTTTGTGTATAAAATCATATTTATTTTTATTACTCACCCATACCCTAAAATTCGACCCCTTTGAGGAGTCCTCAACTAGTGCTTGAGCTTGCTCCTACCCTGTAGTCGTCCGTGGGTATCGAGTCTACCACAGCCAGTTTTGCTTGTTTTAAGTCGTTCTTATTAGCTATTCGTTTCCACTGGAGCCTGCGTAAGTGAGGTACGATGCGAGTCTAATCCGATTATAATCACGGACCGCCAGTGACCTCTATGCTCTCTTTCAGTCTTCTCCTTCATCACACCTTCACTCATTTAAGGTTTCGTAGATGGCAAAATAGGATACATAGGCTTTAGGTTCATCAACTTCCTCCTTGAAGTGCGCCGCGTCTTTGTCTCCCATCCAGGGTTTTAACGTCTTTTGAAATCGTACTTGCCTATTCAAAAATTGTGAGAAGTATAGCTGTACAAGTCAGTACTTCTATCGTACTGCAAGAGTCCAACAAATTGCATAGCCTAAAAGAATAGGCATATTAGACTCAGGGAGGCAAGGAACGAAGCAGGGCTTGGAGCCAAGAAGTTCTGTGAACATCAAATGCCTCTGCCTAGCCTTTTATTTCATCCATTTTGATCATATGGCTTAGGAGTCATCTTAACGGAAACCGGACCCAGGCGAAGCATTGAGGAGAATGGTATATTCTAATGGTTTCGTCTTTTACACAGGCCCTTTTTCCGTGATACGCAGCCTTAGGCCCGTCAACTCGAATATTTGAAATAGGCTCCTCGCAGGCTGTGACAGTGATGAGTAGGAGGAATAGTGCAGTTTTCTGACACGACCACAGTAAGACCAAATGCGTTTTTTTGAAGCAAACTTTCACAAGGAGTTGGTTTGAGCTAAATCATGCGGTTATGTAGGCATTCTATGGGTTGATTCTACAAATACTTATCAATTATCCATAACTGTGAGATTACCTCTCTTGGTTTTTGTCGAAGAAGTGGAGATTGACAAGAATATGCGTGGAATTGTCTTTTCATATCAATTTATGTATAAGCCAAAGGAGTTGCTTGTAATGTCTGAATGAAACGGAGGGGCACCGTATCTGAAAAAGTGGTTGTTAGGTCGTTTTGTCTGTTTATAGCTTATGCGCACCTAGTTAACACCCTACACTGGCTGAGCATATTCAGTCGCACTTATGTGTCATGTGCGATCACCGTTCGGCGTTCGTATAGGTGTATCGACTGAGCGTCTTTCTTCTTCAATCCGGAACTTCATCTGAAGTAAATTGGGTGATCGCGGATTGCACCGAATTTGGGCTAAGACTCGCGTAGTACGCTAATTGAATGGAGGGCAGGACACGGGAGGTGGGGGCACTCCAAAATGGCGCCTAGACAGATCATGGTGTAGAACCCTTGGCCAAAACCAAAGTCGGTTCAGGGCCTAGAAACTGAGGAACACCGAACAGCTGGTCTGGGGATGCATCAAAAGGGACGCCGCATCGAGCAAGACTACTAGGAATGGGCGCCCTCAAAGAAATCGTGCAAGGAAAATCTCTGTCACTCATATCTTTATGTTGTGTATCTTTAATAAGGGCCGCATGCAAAGTTTCATGCGAAAAAGTGAAGATACGGCCAAAATATAACTCCTCAAAGTGATGGCCGAGGGAGCAGGGCCTCAGAATTAATGCCCGCCCCGTCGTCCGTCGCGGTCGGAGACAAAGAGTGGGACTGTTTACGTATTTTTCTGTTCCCACTATGTGTATCCGACCGCGGCGGACGACGGGTGTGCATCTACTCTGAGCCCCCCCCCCTCGCCCACCTTTTGAGAGGCTATATCGTGAGCGGCTCATTTTTCGCCTGTGTCTTTGCAGGGGGCCCTTATTAGGCAAATACAACAAAATATATGTGTAACAGAGGAACTCACTTCTCCGTGCACATTTCCTTCAAGGAATACTCGTACTCGATTCAAGAACATTCTAGTAGCTATCACTGGCGACTTTATGTCATGTCATATTGCTTTTGAACTTCTCTGATGATTTCCTCTCCAACAATGCCTGTGACCGTTCCTCTCTTGAACATGACACAGCGATGCCGCTATGGCTGACAGCTCTGGCCACACTTCTTGATTTCCGTTTTAGACACCCATACTGCACATAATAGAATTCAGTTTTGATACGCGCAGATGATGACATCTTAAACTGAAACGCGCAAAACCTTTCTAAAAACACTCTTTATCAGTTCCTTCAGAAATCGCAGTGATATATTCTTGTACAGCGGGTATTTCCTGCAAGTCGTTCTGTATGAATAACATTGATTATGGCGAACTTTCACCATTCTTATCGCGCTTTCAAGGATTTTGCTCGAAGCATTCGCCTTTGCAATTTTTCATTGCCTCTTGCACAGCCGTCACATTTTTCATTGAGCAACACAGCTCCATCACTTGCGAAAATCTTTTTATTACTGGAATGTGAGAAACCAGTTGTATTTTCAATGGATAGAACAGTATATACAGTAGAATGGGATGGCAGTGTGTAGAGTACATTAGTTATTACTATCAGAAGCGCGGAAAACACGTGATTACTTCACGAAGTCACAGACACGAAAGAGTGCGATTTTTTAATTCCACCCACCCTCCTTCCCCCTGCCGGTGATGTCAGTAGTAATGCATATGGTCGTATGGCTCGACAGCTCAAGAATCTGTTAAATTTTGAATGGAATTCCGTGTTTATTCACTTTAATTCTTCGCTTCAGTTTTCGAATCTTCCGGTCCACGCTTACTCGGCCCGCCCACGATTGTCGGGACCGTCCACTCGCCCAAAAGTCTGCGAACTGTCCACAGACTGAGCTTTTTAGGGCTTTCTCTCCGAGAAATTTCTTTTTTACAAGGGTCTTTGCTCACGAGTCCATGGATAGATTATGTTCAATTGATTTATGTGGAAAAATGCTGATTCCATCGCCGTGCATGATGCCTTTAATTCTTTTAATTCATTCTCTCATATCTCTACTTGTGATGGTAATCGTATCCTTGTGCGTCTTTCAGTGCCGAGAACTGAAATTCTGCGCGATTGTTCCCGAAGATTTGCTACTCTACTGCATGCGTCGTTTATTTGTACTGATGTGTATATGGCTGTTTTCATTGTATTCGAGGTATTACCTTTCAGCACAGAGGTCCCGTTTCTGGATGAGAGGTGTTGTATAAATTCCCTCATACACGTTTCTACTCTACTCAACTTTTCTTGAGGAAGCCGGTAGGGCTAAATATAGCGAATTATGGAATGTGAAAGTAGGGGGTGCTCAACAGAGTAGAGAAAGAACAAAATAAAACGGCAGAAAACCTGAAATTTGGGAACGAAACCTCCCTTTTTTGGCGCCCCTTTACGTCACTTGCCGATGCTAGAGTCCAGATGGGCGAGGGGCTAAATTAAACGGCACTAACGTTGTTTCGCCCTCAACGTCAACTCCCGGCAGATGGACGGCGAAACGACTTGCTGCTGCGGATCGCGGTAAGCCCCGGAGCCGCACTTTTCAAATGCGAGTTTCGTCGCAAATCACTCTTCTAAAGTGGAAGCTTGTTTGTTTTCAGAGAACATGTGTTCTCAGTTCTCACTTTCTCCTTACCCCTTCCGGTGCCTTTGATCGTTAAAAGATTTTTATTGAAATAAATACTTAAAAATACAACAACAAACCTCTCTCCAAAATGGATCTTATTTTTTGTTCTAATGGCAAAAGGTAGCTGTCTATCTATCCAAGATGTTCACAATTTTATTTTCAACTAATTCTTTTGGATGTCTTCTGTATAGAATTTTTGACGAGTCTGAGAGTTCTGAATGATGGAATCGAAGGGAGTGAAGTCAGGGCTGTACGTTAGGTAAGGTGGAAGCCACCACAATTCGCAACCCCGAAGATGTGCGATCTCACGACAGAGCGCGTTCAAATTCCGATTCGCTTCGTGTGTTTTCTGCAATTTCCTTTGAAAGTTCTTTCACGCGATTCCATAGGCTCCAAAGGCTCCGCTCGATACGCTATTAAATTAGCGATTGAAGTCGATAAGTTGTTGATCATGACCACAATCATATAGCGCCTGATAAAAGCTCATCAGGCGGGCTGTTTGTACAGCCAAATAAGCGAACAAAAAACAGCAACCCACTTTCACCAACGTAGTACTGTTATTTTGTGATCGAGTGCTGAAGAGTGCACGAATAATCCATCAGGTCCTTCACTGCTTATAATTATCAGGGGGTTATGGTGTGGCAAGTAGCCCTGCTTCCCCAAACTTCCTCTGGTGCTTGCCATTTCCGCTCATCCACCCATTCCATGGCTTCATGTCACTGGATTGATACCAGGTTCGGCTAGAAGGATGAAAGTCGAAATTTTGTGCTCCAGTGAATCCAGAAACAAAAGGCTTAAAAATGTAAAAAAAATATTGTGACATACAGTTCATTTCTCTTGATGAATTCCTTTCATAGCTTCACGACCTGGTGGATCTGACCGTAATACTGTTCCAAAACAGAACTGCTTCCTAAGCTTCGTCACTTGGATTTACGATCTTTCGTGTGTGCCATTAGGACAAAAAATTCGCTTTGCGGCGTTCTGTGCGGGTCACGTTGGTGCGAGCTATGCACGCCCTGATATGGGTTCTGAAGCGATGATGGTGCCCTACGCCTTATTTAAGGAGTGAACGATTCATGACGCATCGCGCGCCAAACGCACCTACGCGAATTTTTCGTCCTGATGGCAAGCACCCACCTCTCCACATAACAGCGCGACAATACGTGGACTCCAACACTGCGCCCTATTTCAGGCCTAGAACACGGTATCGGGACCCAACTACATGCGACGCCTTATCGCTCATTGATCGTACGCCTCGCGTCGTGATGCGAATTTTTTGTCCTAGTGGCGCACGCCCAAGCTTAAAGACGGTGTTAGGGGTAATGTGGGTGATAAGAAATTCCAAAAGGAGTCATTCAGTGAAAAACTACGAGTCTGAAAGGCCTATGCATGGCGAAATCCCCCGCGGAAGGCGCCACCTTGAGCTGTGGCGGAGGCGGCCTCGGCAGGGCAAGCCGCCTCGGTTAAGGGCAGCCCGCCTCCAGGCGACGAGATTAGTGGTTGGTCACGGTGAGGTCGGTCAAGAAGATCGGCAGGATTGCAAGTATCGCCGCGCGCTTTCTCACTTTTAGCTTGAAGCTCACCACATGAAATTAGATGCTGTCCCTTTCCGAACATCCCTTCATGTTTACGTCTCGGTAAGGCCAATGGGAAACCTATGCGGACTACCCGCCTCTTGACAGAAAGTTCGCCCGCGCCCAGAACCAACGGTGGGAAGGGGGTCCTATTCCTCAGGTTTTTGACCATTTCCATCCGTTTTCTCCACTGTCCTGTTACTAGGCATCTCGGCTTTCATATTCACTACTTCTTTTACTTTTCATCCGAATTTCCCCTAATGCTGCCTTTAAATTTTATCTTTGGACGTTTTTTTTGCACGAACGTCCATTACATCTTGTTTAGAAAAAAAAAGATGTTTGAAATTATGTAAACCGGCCATTCCAGGACCGTTTGGGAAAGTCACTAAAAAATACTTTCCAAAATTTTTCAGATTCTTTCTAGCAAGTTGAGACTAGCCTGTTGCGTTATCAATATCAATCAACCGGCAGTAGTTCAACATAACTCGTTTCGATGAATAGGTGGCAATACCATTGTATACGCCAACGACTAACGTCCCCGAATCTATAAGATTGGTAATTTCTTTGTGACTAATCGCCTTGCTCACACCTTCCGTGTCCTTGTCAGTGTGTCGTATAGCCGCTTCGTTAAGATTCTGTAGTTGTTCCACAGCCTTGCCTCGACTGTGCTCATCTAGCGCGATTGGCTCCCTTATCGAGCTTTTTGTGAAGATGCTTCATTTTCAGTCATACTGGGCATCCTTTGTGGTCCGTTTTCATCAGAATCAAAAACTTAAAATTTGTTTTCTGGAGAATAAGAGTGTTCTATTTCGTCTGCTGTTGTTCGTCATATGGTGAATGTCCCAGTCATACAGGACATTAGGAACGACATTAGAAATTCATACTGTAGCTCTACATTCGGCATTATGAGAATGTCATATGTCATAGGTACAATTAAATGTTGTGCACTGCAGGAATACAGCAATATTTTTTCGAGTTTTCATTACTAATCGCAGTGTTCGGATGTTTTTCTTCTTTCTTCCAATTATCTATCTAGACCAACTTAAATATTTATGAAATCACCTCTATAGTATTTTTTTACCCTGGCGATATCATGCAAGCTGTTGCC
Organism: Trichostrongylus colubriformis; assembly: GCA_963978905.1. NCBI lineage: Eukaryota > Metazoa > Nematoda > Chromadorea > Rhabditida > Trichostrongylidae > Trichostrongylus > Trichostrongylus colubriformis. The sequence continues at coordinate 57,855,591 of OZ022258.1, read as the reverse complement.
GCGACCGAGTGCAGCAGAGGACTGTAGATCTTCATAATGCACCAATCGGTAGCCGACCTAGATCGGACCTGTAGATCATGCATTGATATGGTCTTGTGGAGCGAGAGAGACAACGGTACCAGCCTGCGGCGTTTACTTTTAATTGACTTAATTGGCTTATTTTCTTTTTAGATTTGGGTCAATGAATTCTTTTGATTTCATGCCAGTTTCTTCTTCACAGTTTCTACATTTTTCATTGCTTCCTCACCGTTCGCGTTGTATTAGTAAGGCTGCGTTCATACCTTGCGCCGGCAGGGCGTGGCTGCATTCACAGGCAGCGAGGCAGAGTGGCACGGAAGAGGTGCAGAGACCACGTGGGCAACGAGACAGCGTGACACAGGTGGAGACGCAGAGACGCAGCCACGCCTCGCCACCGGCACCGCAAAGTATGAACGCGGCCTGATGGTGTCTGTGATCCCGGTCACAGCGGCACCAACGCAGTCTCGATTCGTTTACGTGGTGAATGTGAGTAGCCCGATGGATCGTTGCGGGCCAGGATCCGAAAGCATCCGTTCCTTCTCCGAAGTGCTTTCTCGTAGTCTGATGAACCGCATTGTTACTTGCTTCAACCTTTCGCTTTTACTTCTTGCTCTTTTATTCTTTTCTTTACTCTCTCTCGCTTTGCATTTTTCTTAGTCTTTTTCTGCTTCTCCACTGGCTGATTCTCATCCGGGCCGCCAATCCTTGTACTCTGGCCAGTCCTTCGCCAATTTTTTTAATGGGCGCCAAAAATTTTTATTGTTGAAGGGGTTGACCCACCAGTTAGTAACGGAAACCAAGCAGCTATGATCGCTTACTGCAAGCAAAGCGAAGCTTGACAGTGTTACTGGGTCACTCGGGGCTTCTTTTTCAAGCTTGAGGTTTCCGAAGTGGTACAGGCGAGACACATTACATTCGAATAGTAAAGCTGTTTTGATTGAATGGGAACTGGTGACGTGAAACAGCCTCAAGGTATTGATCGGTGTCGAACGTCCTTGATCCGTCTACACTTTCACAATTAGGAAAGTTTCATGTGGTTAATATTTCTGAAGCACTTTAACTTAGTGAGGGGGCAGTGAATGAACAAATGGAAATTGCGCCCCCGAAAAAGAGCATGCTCCATACGAGGGTTCATGGCGCGTTTTTTGCAAGAAGGACCTTACTGGTCCTCTTAACCTAAAAAACATATGGAAGTTGTTTCAAAGCTAGGGGCTCACAGTAATTTGCAGTTAAGCATTCGCAAGCCACGCCGTTCCAGGTGTGATGGCATTCGATGCTCCCCAGTGAGTTTCGGCTACCGCACTGGTTTTCGTAGAGCATAAAAGCATTTTTTTCCGCCCAATTTCCCGAGTAATTTCATGATCCACTGCCGTTCTCTGACCCCAAGCGCCAAACCACTTAAACTGAATTGCGTTCACATTCGGGGATTTTTTCGGTCGTTTCCGAAATGCTTGTGCGCAAACGCACACTTTGCTTCAAACATCTTTCATCGTCTGATTCAATCACTATTTGCTCTTCACGGAAAGGGGGCCATGAGAAAAAAAGGTCTTCTCGGTACGATCCATCGGCGCGCGCGACTCTCCTTGTTTGGTTCGCACATTGGGTCACTGTTTACTCAATTGCCGCTTACGCGCCTCTCCGTCTGCTACAGCGCTCCGTTCAGAATCTTTGGTTCTTCGAGTAGTTTTCATGGTAATGCCATTTTCTGCTGAATACAATGTAACGATAGTTTTGACCTTTTGTTGAGGGTTTATTCGAAATCAATTAAGAATCCTGTAAGTGACTGTTAATGATCCACACAGGAATTCTTCAAGTTTTCTGAAAAACTTGATTTTTTGGAGCTTCCTTGATGCTGGAAGTGTCTTGTATTGTTACTGGTTTTTCATACATCCTTGAATGCATAATTTTATCTATGTATGTGAACGGTTTCACTTAATTCAGTTTTCAACGAACTGGTTCGGGGGTGGGGTTCGTGAGGTGGGGATAGGGCTCTAGTCTTTTTTACAAAATCGAGCTGTAGGACTACTGCTGTTTGATTTCACTTGCATCTTTCTATAGAGAAATGGCATAAAGTTCTTCGTTGGCAGGCATAATGAGCCAGGGAATTGGACAAAATGTCGTCATTCAAATGAATATTCAATTAAATTCTGCGCGGCGTTACTCCCACCAGTTTATATCATAACCATTTGTTGTAGTTTCTAGCAGTTTCGTGTCTATCACCCTTCGCTGTATAAGGCCATGTAAACATTTTTCATCACGTTTTCATTTTGAAAATCATTTCTCAGGAGATCATTCCACTCTAGTGCAGCTCATCACCGAAAAGGTGGGAAGCGACCACGCGCATTATTGTCACACGATGCTCCTCGGAATACCGTGCTTAATTTTCTCGGCTCCAGTTCTTCCACAGCTCCCGCTTTTTTACTCTTCACTGCGATTGCTGTTGCACTGCCTTCAGCTACTTCCTGAGAAACTTGCCGTGTTTACGCTAGCAGATTTCGTTCTATCTGTTTTTATGCCAGTATACTTATCGTTAGCACAAGTCATCTTTGCCTTTATTAAGCAGCTCTTTAACATCATTGCAGTTCAATCGCAAACTCAACACTTGAGTGGAACCTGCGGAAGTCATTGCACAGTGTTCCATGAGTGGTTTCAACGATGATGGGGCTTTCTTCTATTGGGGTTTTGAGCTGCTGTCTTCGGGCGAAGCACCTTGCCTCCTGTAACTTGAAAATAGATATTGAATATAGGAACTAGAAGAATTCTTGAGCGTAGGCTGCGTAGGGTGTCAGCACTGATGGTCGTGAGTAGTGAAGGATACACTATGGGACAGATCCAAGGCTCCAAATGGAGTGGTATTGGGTCATCCCTGCAGTAACGGTCTCTTTTTATCATGAAATTCTTCCCCATGAATTTATAAGTTTGTGCAGCATGCTAGCATCGCAAAAGCTGCATTTTCTGAAAAATTAAGATAAACTAAGATTTTCGTTGAATTTGAGCTGGCACTTGATGTTGATATACGTATGAGCCTCACTTTTGCTACAATCTATGCTTCCAAGAAGAAGAAAGTTTCCAAGAAACATATCCAAGGAATCTTACTATGATAGTTTTTCAACAATTTATGAGTGGCTTTATCATTATGCACCGCAGTGTATAATTCATCAGAGATTTATCCGCTCTACAAAATGGTGCGTTTACGTATGTATTAGAATGGAGCGAGGCTGGTGAAACGGTGGGTTTAGTCGACAAAAAGTGACTAAATCAGCAATAAATTAAAACATATATTTCATCAGAAGAAGCGCCCATTTATGTGTCCCGTACTTAGCCCGGAACTCTTGTAAAAGTCTCACTAATTGGTTGAGTGATAAGTCGCTCACTCTTTTTCTAAACAGGCTTTTTCGGAGTCATTTTGGCTCTTGAGGACAAAATTGTTCTCTCAAATTTTCTGATTGTTTTATGTCGTCATTTTACCTTCCTTTCCCAGCTGCACCTTTTTGAACGCCTTGAAGAGTGAACAAAACTGGATGAAAGCCTGTTGTAAGGAATCGACGGTGTCGTAGCCTCCAGAACCTTCCAAAAACATAGGGAATCAGTACCACAACATTGTCTTCGTCTTTCCGTTATTCTTGAAGCAAAAATTATTTACATCAGTACTGAACACGGAGTAGGGAAGCAGGACTGATAAGCATACAGGCCGTGTCTACGAAATCCCACAACAGCCGAATGTTCGGCGTTTCCCAAGACGCTGACCACTCGTGACAGTTTTTTTCACTTGCGTGATCCAGGGATAATCCGCTCATTATTCAAAATCGCTGCAAAGATTCCAGTGAGTCATCGGTCGGGATTACACGTGAACGATTTGCGTTGTAAATCAGTCCAATGACGAATTGTCCTTAGCACGTCTGAGACGATGAAGTCATTCATTTGTTACACAGGAGTTTATGGTTGAAAACTACTTAGCACCACAGGGGCCCTACAGAAAAATGATTAAAGCCACTGGGCTGGTTTCAGCATTTGTAAAAGCATACCATCAAGATTATTCAAAAAGCAGAAGAAACTATTAGAAAGGATCAACGTGGAAAGAGGGGTGTAAGCTTGACATTTTGTATTACGTGTCAGTAAGTCACACCTAACAACACGCAATCTGCTGCATGCAGAGGATTATTTATGAATTAAAAAGAAATTTTTTATCTTCCTCGATGTGTAAAAACCCTATTTAGGGCAGCCGGATGTAAACTTTACCCTAATGTAAGCTCACAGAAGCGAAAGAAGATCCGAGGTGGATGAACCACACACATAAAATTGGGGTGCGTGCCGTTAGGCCGCGTTCATATTCGGCACCGGCGGGGCGTGGCTGCGTTCACAGGCAGCGAGGCAAAGTGATACGGGGCAGGTGCAGAGACGACGCAGGTAACGGGACAGGATGGCATAAGCGGAGACGCAGAGACACGCAGCCACGCCTTGCCGCCGGCACCGCAGAGTATTAACGAGGCCTTGGGACAGGAAGTTCGCTTCGTGACGTCCTCGTGCAACAATATGAGTGCGTGCACGGATTTGATGAGCAATCTTGAGGAACCAACCTGTGTCCTGAACCTTATTTTAGACATAATCGTTTTAGGCCCTAACCAATACGACACCTCCAGTTTGCACCCATTCCGTAGCTCGTCATACGCTGCAATAGGGCACTATAGCTAACTATCACTCCCCGGGAAACCGCGAGTTAGGCAAAGTGAATTTCGCTGAAATTTCGCCTGTAGGGATTATTCGAGACGCTGATCACGAGTATGTCCTACTTTTCGGCGTTGGTGCCAAAATGAAGCCATCTGCAGCAAGTGGGCGCGAATCTTTCTCTTCCTTGAATTCGCTTTTTTATGTCATTTGAATCGCCAATATAACCGTCGTTTTAAATGATGGGTCAAAAATAATCACGATTAGGGTATTCAGGAGCCAAGCGATGTCAGTGTTAAAACTGAATGCCATATTTGTGATCGGGATGCTGGATTACCTTTGTGGGAAAGTGTTAATGCTAGTTTGCTCGGCGGCTGACGTACTTTTGCCTAAGCGTCAAACCCCTCACCCAGGGTACACCGGGAGTCGAGGATTCCTCTACGGGGGGGGGGGGTGTGGTATTTGAGTGAACGGAAGGGGTGTGGATCGTCCCTGCAGGGGTCTGCGATAAGCGCTAGGATTTAACTTTCAATAAGCAGATGAGAAGCGAAGGGTATTTCGCAACGAACTCGTATAAGGAAATGTAAATAAATATCTTTTTGCTTCGAGTAAGAATACATAGCAGTAAAACACTTTGCAACCATACAATTTGGCAACAATCACTGGTATTGTAGGAGTCAAAAAAAAGGGGGTCGTATTTGTTACCCAAAAAGGAGGGTGTGTCGTACTGAAGCGGCTGTTTTCCTCGACACCCGGGAGTGCCCTGCCCTCACCTTATCGATATCACATACGTGTTCCTTGGGTTTTTAGCTGCAGCTCTGAACATCACTTGATAACAACCAGCCGTCCCATTTACTGATATATGCCCACCTGCCCTGCACGTCCGTAAATACGGTCGATAGTGGTCTCGAACGAGAGTTAGCCTTGGTGAGTATATCGGCGATCAATCAGCGTCATGTTCGGACATCAACGTTAGTGGGGTTTGACCGTGACTCATTGCCGACCCCGTCGCTTACGATGCCGGTCCGTTGGCCGGGGTTATTCACTTGATCTTATCGACTATGCGATTACTCGATGGCATTCCGATTACGCTATATCGAATTTATTCAGCAAAAATGCAAATCGCCTTTATCATACTTTTTCATTGCATTGAGTAATTGGAGGTGGATCCTATCTAAACGGTCTCTCTTCATGTCACTTATTCACCGAGTTTTTTCCCCCGCTCGGCAATCAATTCTTGGAACGTCTCGATACATGGGGTTTTTTTTCTGCGTAAATCACGATATGAAATATCATTTTGGCTCACTCCACGTCCAGTCATGCGACATTTATGTGTCCTAGCCGACCCAGTGGTGACACAATTGGTGAATCTGGGTCCTAGGCAAATTTTGATGTGAATTTGAAATTGCGCCCGGTCGTATGTTTCTGCTTTCGTCTCTGTCCTCTCAATAACTGACTCATAATAAGCTCCCAACCACTCCAAGCTAGTGCTGGGGCTTCTACATAGTTTTACCACTGAATTCGGTGGTCTTTCATCGGACCGCACTTTACCCATTTGGGTAGACCACAGAGGGTCTTAGCCTAATATATGTGGATGGCTTTCCGAAGTGGTAATCCAAGTCAGGTTTTTCTTGATTCAATGAGATTTTCCGTTGAACAAGGTGGCATCTGCCAGCAGTGAGTCAAAAGTGTATGCCATCAGCAATGAACAGTTTTAGTAGGCCGTGAAGTACCCCGATCATCATCATAGCATGTTTGATACGATATTCGAATCTGTTCTAAGGTTACCTGCATTGGCATATAAAAACTAAGTCAGTAGAATGGCATGACTAGCTTTGTCATGAGAAACTGCGAGGAAAGTTGAACTTATGAGAAGGGTTGGGACAGTGCAGGGTAAGCTGCCAAGTAACGACAATGACATTCTGCTAACACACATTTGTATAAAAAAGAACCTAAAAACGGATGATCAGCTTGCTCACAGTTTTGATGACGGACCAGTCTATGAATGAATGAGGAGGACTAGCTAATGATAATTAGGTCCAAAAACGGTCTGCTCTCTCATACTGTTCATATTATTATTAAACAATTAGGTGTAGTACATAAGCAAGACCAAACCAAGGAGAGCATGGAAAAGGATGAACGGAGATTGAGCGTTAGTAAAGTGTATGAGATTTCCTCCCTGGTTCAAATTTTTCTTTGAACGAAATATGTGCAAATATTAAATACACACGGTATGGATTTCAACTATAAGTGAAGGAATGATTTCCCAGGTCTAGGCGTAAAGTTTAATTTCCTCCTGCATAACGCACGAGTTTGAAAGTAGCTGTTACAAGAAGTGGTCACATTGTATTTGCCTGGGTGGGTCCCGGTTCCCCCGATATTTGTGAAGGATTATTGGAATGTTCAGGAAGGAAAGCCTTATGGAGATGAGCGATCGACATTTACTTCTAGGCTAATCTGCAAATGTTCGATATGTTCAGACATATTCTGAATTTGATCCTTTTTCGGCCAATTATAGAACCGCACATGGTATTTATCTCCCATAAGTTACTGCCATCAATCGGTGGGCGGGTCTTGTGAGGTGGGATGGTTAAAGACACCAGAAGGGGGTAATTTCGGTTTACGGTAGAACAGACGTAGTGTGGACGAGTTTAAGTGGCCGCCATTGCACAAACTCGCCAATTAGACGCCTTGGCATGGTGCCAACAGGAGATGTTTCTATCATAAACTTGTTTTTTCCTTCTACCTTTTACTTTGTTCTTTCTTATATTGTTTCTAGATGTACTTACATGAATGCTGATGTAGTTAGGAATGGCCACTCCACTGCGCTGGGAGTCAGGTGCTACAACTAACGTTGGCCCACGGCCCGTCTCCTACAGCGGACAACTCGGAATGGATGCGCTGGATGCGAATTGGATGCGAATACGCACCGCAGCGTCGCGCTCTTGAGTCCGGGTTTTTTTCGCCTATTATCGCTTCTAACCTTGAGTGTTCATCACAAAATGCTCATTTCTTTGCATCTTCCTCTTGTTTCGGACCTCCTTCCGGTTCCTTTAATATTGAAGGCGTGAGATTTTGAGCGTGGGTAGCTCGTTACATGTTTTGCTATGTCACGAGTAATACCCGCTACTGTTGGGTGCACAAATGGATGGTCGGAGGACCTTTTTCGAAGGATTGCTTTTGAAAAGCTTTTTGCTTGCCGCCGCACATTTCGTGAGAATGAAGGGAATCTCAAGTATTCTTGACTAATAACGAGAGTTGTCATTCAATGTCGACTAACTGCCTCGACATGACCACTCATTGTTTCCTTTTTACTACGTTTACTTTGTTCACTACTACTGTTGTTTTTTATCTCCAAAAAAAAAAACTCTCTGCTCTGTAACACAAGAAACTACTTTGCTTCTGCGGTAATATGATCCGTGCCTCTGCCTCTAGCCTCAGCGGATTTGTCTAAACAGCTACAATAGAAGCGCATAACGATGTTCCCTGTGTTAGCACAACATTTGTTTACAGCACTCACGCCTATACGTAACGCCTTTCATGGCTTTCACTGAAATTCGTACAGCCAAGCAATTTTGACGCTGGTATGAGTTGAGGATCTCCATTACGTATAAAGTTGTGCCTGCTTGTTCTTCTGACTAGGAACTAACAATAAGCAAGGTCCGCCCACGCTGTGGCTGCAGCGTACCCCAAAATGTTCGTTCCTCAGAATGAAAATTTCTTTATCAATTCCAAAACGGCTTTAGATTTGGAAAATTTGGTTAAAAAATTCTGGAAAAATGCAAGAGACCAACAGCCCACTATTTCGAATGTACGATTCTGTACAATAACCACTTCCATCAGGGTACACCGGGAGTCGAGGATTCCTCGACGGGAGGAGGGTCGTATTTCACCGGGAAGGCGACGGTCGTACCTGCACACAGATCAGCGATGAGCACTACAATCTAAACCTTCAATAAGCAAAAGAGAAGCGATGGTATTTCACATCGAACCCGTGTGAGGAAATGTGAAATAAACATATCTTTGCTGCCAGATAAGAATACATAGCAATAAAACACATCACACCTATACTATCAGGCAACACTAACTGATATTGTAGAGGTCAGAAGGAGGGGATCCTTTTAGTCCACGTGGGAGGGGGGTCATGCTGAAGGGCTGTTTTCCTCGACACCTAGGAGGGCGCCGACTTCCATACTGATTTTGAAAACGTTGTCCTGTAAATCTCAGACTTTCCTTTACAGTAAATAAAGATAAAACAGTACCTACTCATGCATGGCAGAGGGGAAGGGAGATATCCCTGCATTCTGGTCTCTGATGTGTTATACGAGGGGGTCCCATCGTTCCTATTATGGCATCGTGAGCGTGGCAGCAGCTGACTTAGTGGGATTTAGACATCAACACCATTTGTTTACATCACTTCGTTCCCTTCACTTGTGCGACACTTGCATCGCTTTTGCCACTGAAAATTTTCACTTTCCAACGGTTACACAGCCTCCATACTAGTCCACATAACTGGCTTTTAGCTTTAAAAATTCCTTAAATTCCTATTCGATCGACTTTTGCCGATGTTCTCCTTTTCCTGAAAACCATTACTGGAAACGGCTGATAAGCAGATTTGCAAAAAAAGAACTCGATAATTTGCTTAGACGCAGTTTCCACTCAGAAATGTCAGATGTCACCTCTAAAAAGGTAGCAGCGATAGTCACCATACTGATTCACACCAAATAATAAAATTCGATGACAGGTAAACTAAATTAAAGTAAAATTATAGGCTGACGAGGTACTGGCTCAACTGAAAGGGGAATTTTGCTCCTTACTTCCTTTCACCTAAACACAGCATAGCGTTCGGTTGTCATTAACTTGCCCTCTACTTCTTCTTTTGTGTTTCTTTTGTTTTCTCTAAAATCTGCATTGGTTCATCTCTCTCCCATTGGCATGATGCCCTCATTCGAGGGTGTAGTAAAATAGATAGTATTATTACTGGAATTATAGTGATAGATTGATAGTATTTCCACGTGCCCTTTTATTCTCGTCACCTAAACAAATAAATAATCATCAAAGAATTTATGGCTGTTTGGTGTACACAAGATTATTAAGGCGACTGTCTGAAGTCTATCTATATAACCAAGACCTTTAAAGACAGTGGTAAGGGTGGGTAATGAGAACTCTCAAGCTGGGTCACGCAAATGAAGGCTAGAGGTCTCAGAAAACTATTTGTGGCGAAATTTCCGATGAGAAAGTGTGCCACCGGGCTTTAGCAGAGCCGTCTTCTTCAGCAGATTCCACTTGTTTTATCCCAACCCCCCAAATTTTCGGCCCTACCCGCACTTTTTGAGAACAAACGGCGGGAAAGGGGCCTTATTTGTCGGGTTTCTGACCGTTTCATTCCGTTTTTTCCTCACTTTCCTACTACTAAGCACGTCGTCCTTCATATTTGATGATCTTTCAATATTCGGCCCGACTTACCCCTACAAATGGCTATAATGGAACTTCTCACACGGCATAATAACCCAAGAAAGCTGGCCGATGCCCATCCACTGTTTCCATCCTTCCAGATATCGACTGATCCACCCCATCTGTAATGATTCAGCTGAGAACTGGATGAGATTCCGTGAAGAACTTCGGCACTCTACCACCATTGCGCCTTCTTCAAAAAGGGAATTCCCAAAAGGAGTTCCGTCACCGTTTTTTGAGGCATGTTATCGATGGTTGGCAATCAGCCGACATTGGAATGTTTTCGTGGACTTTCCGTATGCGTCGCCTCTGCCATGGGTGCCCTTGAAGGCATGTCACAGAGCAGTCTTTGTTTGTGACCAATATTAGCATAGTATTGACTGCGTTAACACCGCTAGGTTTCTGTTTTCCATTTTTTTTGACAGCATCTCTATCGTTACTAACGCCTCATCTTATATGCTGTCGATCCAATCCTGCTCAGACCGACAAAAAGATACCTTCGGGTTGACCGGACCTCTGAAAAGAGGACTTGGCATATCCGGAGCAGGTACAATTACGCGAAACGCTTTCACTGGCCTGAATGGAGCATGAGAGACGATAGACAGTGATTTCAGAACCCATCTACATGCTGCGGCCATACCTACCACGCATCGCGTCGCAAGCTCTTTGTCTTATTGTTAGTGAGAACACCCTCTTTTTTGACAATGTGGATGTGATCGTCTGGTTACGGATCGCATGACGGACGATTCGGAGAGAGTTGCATGCATGAAATTCCATCGTCCTAAGAGGTTTTATATAACAGGACCGAAAATACGTAGAGTAGGGCGCTCTTATATAGAGAATACCGCACCGCGGCTGCGGCGCGAGGCATGCTAGCTAGGGCGCCGAATGTAGTTGGGTCCTCGAGCGATTGCAAATGCCAGGGCTTTGTACGTAATCGTATGTACAGTCCATTTCACAGCGCTAGATAGGGGGTGGCATGAATGGTGAGAGGGAGAGTGTGTGACGGGGTGAGAGATTTTGATACACTCTCACCAGAATCCGTAGGCCACGCCCTATCAAGGCTCTGAAATGGACTGCAATTGCCGTGCAATCGCCCTAGGACCCAACTATTTACAGCGCCCTTGACTCGCACACATCTTGTCGCACGCCGTACGCCGCGGTGGGAACTCCTGACGTAAGGGACACACCCATTTTATCTACAGATAGACGACTTATATTGTCTTTCTATTCTATTTGATAATGGCGATAGCAAATGTAATTCACTCCCGACAGATACAATCCTTGCATTTGGGCGTTGCATTTTACAACGTTGCATTTTACCCACTTTATAACTCCGCTTCGTGCTTTGAACGTTACAAGCATACAACCCCGCACTGCCATATGGTTGTCCGCGATTGCACGCACCCCACGCCACAGTAATTCGAACGGGTGCAAGTATCCCTTCAACGCCGAGTGTATTTGGAAGCAACTGTACCACAATTAATTATTTCGCTCGTAACCTTTATATTCAATTTTGGCGTGCTCATGGATAAATTTTTTGAAAACTCCAAAAACCGATCTATACAGATTCCACTGGGCATGTGGTTATAAAGCGTTTTGTGAGCGCGATTGCTTCGTGTCGCTAACTTCTTTCTTCCAGCGTGAATAGCTTACTGCGCATTAAAGAAAACTACAAAACAGTAAAAGAAAGTTTCGCTTGAAGAACTCGTAGGACGAGCAATACGCATCAGATGAATGGTCTCGACAGGAATAGTCGAGTTATGTTGAACATAAGATTGGTTTGCATTGGTTGGTCAATCACTCATTAATCTTGAATTATTTTATTTCTTTTATTTCCTGTTCCTAAGGAATTGCTGTAGCGGTTTTGAATGATTGTTTATTGATTTTTGTATTTGTCGATAAATATATAGAAAGGAGTGGCATAAACTCTACTCAAGGGTACTTTTTTCTCCCCACAGTTTTAGTATTTTCCGTTGATGGCGTTGTATGGGGACAGAGAGGGGGTATATAGGTCCTATCACAATCAAAAGTGCCGAATCATGCCGCGAGGGGGGACATTGCCGAAAACCGCCTCATTTTTACCATTTCCCCTTCCAAATACCTTCAATTGCATTAGTATACTCGCTGCAGACTTGAGCATATTTTGGTATTAAACTCGTTATGAATCACGTTTTAGCAGTTTTCTTGATGAAAAACGATTGCGAAATCGAAAATTTCCAGAAAATCTGCTCGAACCTGGCTAAGCACAATACTTCATTTCGCTGCTTTACAATAAGAGGTTTTTGAGGTTTTCCCGGGTGCTATCATAATGCGGCAAAGAGAGGTGGGGCACCCCACTGGGTCCAGCGCTACTGTTGCCCAGGTGGTAGAAAGAAAAGAAGCTTTTTCTGCTACACCAAGGCTCAAACAGAAATCTGCGGTTGGGTGTACAGATTCACATATCGTTGATTTTCAGGAATCCTTGTAGTTCAACATTGTGTAAGATACCTCTCTCACTTGACAGCACCCTTTACTTTAAAAAAAAATGGAAATTTAAAAATGGCGCTCATGTACTATGGGGGTGGCACTCAAAAATACATTTGAAATTACAATAGAGAACTAATTCCATTACAAATCTTCAAAACATGTACTATTAACGTGTCCGATTGTCATTAGTATGTTTTTGTTTTGAAATGTCGAAAGTAAATAAACAAACAAAATCTTGTCTATTGATGATCTCCCGTGTGTGAAGTGTCCCCCCCCCAAGGCTTAGGCTAAATGCTTGGTCCTAGTTCACACGCATTTCTTCGTACCGTTTTTGGGTTTTTTACGCGTGTCTGTTCTAGTATTATGTTTTCTAATGTGTTGGAAGGTACTAAGATATCCGTGAACCGGGGAATGTGGTTTTGGCCTAAGCCTTGAGGAGGAAGGAGCTTCGGAATGGGTGAATATTTTTAGTGTAGCAAATATTTTTTCATCCTTTTTCTGGTTGAGGACACTCCTCGAAGCTCCTTCTTAACCTCTCAAGGTGAGGAAAAAATTTCCACTTTCTAGATATAGTTTTTGAGTGCCACCCCCATAGTACATGTGCGCCTTAAAAATTTCCCATCATAAATCTTTTCTGCTAGGGCTTTGCATCTTCATATTTATATGTAGATGTGCCATTGATTTTTCTACTCTCTTTTCCAAGTAGGCCGTCGGAATTTACGCTTGATTAAGCGGTTTAGCGACGCTTGGCATTGAAATGTGTAGCAATATTTCCTAAGTCATCCCGAATATCAAAGCTTGGGCCTTCGCTGCGTCTATACTTACCTTCAATTTCGGCCCACCTTCGCCACTTGAGCCACGCCCTAACTAGCGCTGTGGAATGAACTGTAGCTTACCTGTACCTGCGCTTAACACCAGCAGCTAGCTCAGCTATCAAAATTGATCGGTGAATAAGTTTTCCATCTACCTATGTAAGTTTTGCTTCTCATTGGAAGAATTCCTTTCCATATGGGTTCCATAATGACGTGATGAAGCTGCGGTCGCCCCGGCTAAGCCTATAGAGGCAGCCTGCCGCCGTTCACTAGTGACAATCATCATGGGGCGACCAACGGTCGGCCTCCATACGGTTCGGGTCAGCCGAATGGCGCCAAGATTTTTCCTGAAATTTCGCTGTTTTTCATTGACCATAATCCTATGATAGAGTGCAGTTCAAATTGCTTCGGATGATCTTATTAAAGAAATAGTTATTTATCAATGAAATAAGGATCTTCTCGTTAGAAACTTATCGATCTAAACTGGATAAGTTCTTATGAGGGTTCAAATCACGCCAAATGTCCATTTTAGTTCTATGGCGTCTCAGAAGGTCGAACCATATTGCCTATGAGTGCACTTCTGTGGGCGTATTCGTTTCAGAAAAACCTTTTTTCGACAAGTTGTCGATATTTGCGCTTTCATGGTAGCGGTTCCAGAGTGCAACACGTTGGCTTAATAGCTAGATTTTGCGAATTAGATAAGGACTGTCTTTATCGTTTTTTGAATTATTCTTTATTTATTTAACTCTTATATGCATATCATATGGAAACACCACTTTTTTTTTGCATGTGCACAGACGGCTGGTGATGTACCTTTTGGAAATTTGAGTTTACACTACTTTTTTGTTTGTGTCAACCGATACTGTGGGTGACTGCAGGAAAAAAAAGTCGGCGTTCCTTGCTTTTCTGGAAATGTTTTGTTCCAAATATTTTAGCAATACTCTCTGATGAAGCAACCTGATTATCATTATTTATTTATTGTCACGTCATATAGACGTATTCATGAAATTTTTCAATTTGTCAGCTGCCGATGCTTTTTATGAGGAAAATCTGGGCCCAACTTGCTGGTAGCCGGTTTCCAGTCTTTTCGTTTCTTAGAAACACCAGCTGTTCGCTTGAGCTGACAAAAGTATAATTTGCATGCAGTGTACCCTTTTTACTCAGCATCCTTCTACTTCAACTGCTTTGTAAGGCTTCTGTTATGTCCCCATGTATTGATTACTTTTGCTAAAATTACGAATTCCCACGAATGTCTAGTAAAGCATTCCCTGACGTCAGCAGTAGAACATCATTGTCATAGTGTTGCGGAAAATGTGCTAAATAAAAGTCAATACGCTTATGTTGATTGGTTCATTCAAAATGAATTGATTACGTTTGCGTGTTTCTTTCTGCAACACGCTGTGTTTTGCTTCGATTTTGTAGGTTAGGGAAATTGACCGATGCTCCTGCGGTTTTCTTCTTCCACGTAATAGGAAGGGAATCGTTCGCTTGTTTCCTTTTCTTGTTCCAGCATGATTGAGTTATGGCAATTTCTTTCCGACCAACAACAACAAGGCATTTACGAGCGAATTCCATTCCAGTTTCCGTTCCTCATCAATATTCATTTTTGAGCCTATGAATTCTGGCGGCTATTAATTCTATCGGAAAATTTTTCACATAGCGCTGCTATGAGGATTCTGCAGGCGTGCAAAATACATCTTCGATTGACTGTGCCAATTTTTTCATTCAGGCAGACGACAGATGACAAAATGTCGGCTAATTTTGCGCCCGTGGCGTCCATACGCCCGCCCTACGCCTCATTGTGTGGCATTGATGAGCTTGTACTATTGATCCCCGTATTTTATAGACTACCATTTCCGCCGATGTTTGCTACTAAACTGAACACAGAAGTGTGTCTGTGTCGTGCATCGTCGTTTTATTCACCGAGAGTCTTAGTGCTCCTCTGATCTTATCAATTCGCTTCATTATTTTAGCTTGTCGAACTGAGTTCTTACAGGACTTCTAAGTTCCCCTGCTTCAGCGCATGTGCAACGCACAATCATCCCAGTGGGTTCGAAGAACATTACGACGACACTGACGTCAGCAGTAGAACATCATAATGTCGTCCATAATACTATCATCTTACAAGTATGCTGAGTTATGGGCGAAAGCTTCGGTCTCGGACGGGACTCGAACCCGCACTTCGCGCTTTCCGGGCATATGTGGGGATCGCAGCTGATGCACGCACTGTTCGCCGGCCGTGATTGCGTAACCCTGCGTCTATGTCATCCTTCGCCGCCTGGGTCTCTCGGATTTGCCTGAGCCTTTTCAGAGAGGGAGCTTTGGCGTCGCGTACTCTGACCTGTCTGGTGTCTGACCCCGCGTGTTGCCGAAGAAAAACCCGGCGCTCAGTGCGTGGTTTAGCTTATATCCATATGTGGGTTCGAATCGCGTCCGAGATCGGAGATTTTGCCCATAACTTAGCAACTTGTAATAACTTTTGACTGTCACCTTAGCTTTGTGTACAGCATCCTTACAGATGGCTTATATTGCTACGCGGATTTAAACCATCCTTCACCTGCCCCAGAATGATGCTCACTACATAATAGCCTGTCATTTTTGATTTCTCCGATTTTCTTGATAGCTGCTGGTTTTCGCCGCATAGGGATGGGACTGCTGGCAAAATTCGTGATTTTGCGATTTCACATGCGACTCTGGGTCTCTAAGATTCTGCAGTGCAGTGATTTCATTGCAGAACCGCGATATCATTTAAAGGAGCTTTTGTAAGCGGGTAGGCCGCGTTCATACTTAGCGCTGCTGGCGTCAGGCAATGGCTGCGGCCCTGCCTTCAGGCTGAGGTTATACCTCGCAAGATCGCAATATCGCATAACGCGTGTTTTCATGGCACACTCACTTGAGTATCCTGTTTTGCTGGGTTCTTTACCACACTGGAGCCGTGCGTAGTAAGAAACCACTGCTGTGAAGAGAAATGACGTGTTGAAGTGGGAGTGCGCAAGACGCTTGCGATTCAGCGATTTTGCGATCCTACGAGGTGTAAACTCAGCCATACAACTGGGCTTCGCTGCCTGTGGACGCAGCCGCACCCTGCCGCCGTCTGGTACGCTGTCACTAGAATAGGCCACCGTCAGACTTTGCAATTTTGCATCTTGCGGTGTCGCGGCTCCGCGCGCGATGTTTGGGCACTGCACAATCTCAAAGTCGTAGTATCGCGTGCGAATGTGCGACGTCGCAAAGGCGCAGAATCACAAAATCGCGAAGTAGGACGGCAGCCATAGAGCAGGAAGGCGACTTGGTACAATTAAATCGACTACTTTCTTAAACGACGCTAAACGGTGCTACATGGTGTCTTTACAGCAATCGGCAGAGCACTATTAGGGAAATGTTGTTGTAGGTCTCGGAAGTAACTATATGTAACGCTGCGCTTTTTTATGATTATGGAAAGCGGTTGAGTTGAAAGGATTCAGCTGGTGAGCGGGAAGGGAGCTCTTCACGGGCAATGCGTACAGATTGGCATTGTTTTGATGACTCACTCGTTATGTTACGCCTTCCTTCATGCACTGGTCATTGTCCATCCAATATTCATTGCAGTCGCTTGGTTTATTAGCTAACTTGTTGTTTGTGAACTGCTCAGTTCCTTTTTCTCTCCATTTTCAACCACGGCTATATAGATATCATTATGCACTAGTTCTAGTTTTAATTGAAAGATAGTTAAAAAAGTTAAATGTGGTTGAAAAAATTATCCTCAGACCACTGGACACTACAGTAGAACCTTTTACGACAGGTGTTTACTGTGAAAGAGTGGAGAGAAGACTATTTTTCGAAAAGATACGCTCCCGCCAGCTACCTTGGTGCTTTCTTGTTGGGACCATGCGGACAGAAATAGCGCGCCATATCCCACTTAGTAGTTCGGAGGCATTTCTACTGTTATTCCGTGATCTCTGTTGTCGCTAAAAGTTTCATATGTTATCCGAGCGGAATGATCTGCCTCAAGATAGAATGGCTCTACATGTTCAACCTGTTGTGCAGTTTTCTTAACTATATATTTCCTTATCTCCGTCTTCTGTTATTACCTTCTTTATGGTCACCTTGATTTTTATTACATATCCGACGCGTTACCATTACATGTTCACCAGTAGTTTAATAGATCCTGCCAGTCGTGCTAATAATAGCCTGCGATCTATATAGCTTTTGCCGTTGCCGAATCTTTGGAGTGGTGTCTATAACGATTTTCTTAAGCTCTCGCTTCACAATAAATATGAAGCATCTGAAGCAACTTTGCCTGTCGTCACGCATTCATTTTCGCCTCATTTTTCTGGGAAATAGACGTAACGCTTGTTCTGGGACTGGTTAATTCGCAGAAGTTCCGGTGCTTGATGTTTTTTCTGCATAAATGTCCGGATTTGTGGTAGTGCGTGCCAGATTTTGGTTTTGGCGCTCCATCATTTCTGTATTATTGATTTTCCCACCAACCATTTGAAAATTCCCCAATGTGGCGCATGCAAGCATTTTGGATTGGAACGCATGATGTGAGGCTGCCGATGTTTGTTATGGAGCGAATAAATTTCTTCCCAATGAGAACCATTGCGTAGGATGGAAGTGAGCAGTATTCTCCCGTAAGATAGCTTCATTGATCACATTCCAACGTTTTATCACCGCGACTGTTCCCATGATTTCCCGTGGTCTTATCTAGGAAGTGCCTTCTCCGTCAGTTTTGCTTAGCATCATTACTGCTTCAATTACTTCGCCTAAGTGAATCGATTTTTTCATCATCATCGGAAATTATATTTATAGTCGTGCGAAATCACGCAGAATAAAAGGATACTTGCGTTCTACTATCTCGGGTTCGTACGTTTACTTTTTTGCATGCATTTTTTAGGATACTCACTTTTTCTTCCTTTGGGGTTCAATGCCTGTGATTGATTACAGCTATCGGAAGAATGCTTCACACTGCCATCAGGCTTTGCGATTTTGCGTTTTTGAAATTTTCAATTCTGCGACTACAGTGTCGCGGCTTCACACGCGAAGTTACGGCGTTAGGCCGCCGTCAGACTTTGCGATTTTACGATTTGGCGGATATGCGATTTTGCGGCATCGTACTTTTGCATGCGATACTACGACCTTGAAATTGTGCAATGCCGCAACTTCGCGTGCGAAAGTGCGATACCGCATAATCACAGTCTGACGGCGGCCTTACACATTTTCAAGTTGTAGTATCGCGTGTGAAAGTGCGACGCTGCGAAATCGCCAAGTCGCGAAGAAGCAAAACCGCAAAGTTTGACGGCGACCTTAATTGTTCATTCAATACTGCGAAATCTTTTAGGCACAATTTCTTTAGGTTTGGTTCTGCTTATTATTTGTGAGTTCATTGTTTACCAATCTTTTTACGGAAGGCAAAAAGTATACTAAATCAAGAAGTCCACATTCCTTTGGCAATCTCCATAAAAAAAAAAGCTTCTCTGGCAGAGCTCTCAGCACCATTGAATAATCATGTCCAAAGTACAGACAGCTGTAAAAAACCTCGTCTAGCCTCCTATTCAGTCATGTTTGTTGAACTAATTGTTTGCTCAGTGAGGGTTGCAATTGCGATGAGTCACGCGATCAGCAGTGTTGCTCAAAGGAATTTGTTTGCTCGACGGGATCTTGTTATTTTTTGAATACGTCAAGTTTTTTTTTTGAATAGGCCTTTAGCATTTTCGATGATATTCTCATAAACATTCAGTGGGTCCAGGGTGGTGGTAGAGGCAATGCGTTCCCTGTTTTTTTGAGTTTGCAGAATAGGATATCGCTGATGGCACAGCTGATGGGAAAGAATAATAGTTTTTATAAAGCATTCTCTGTGTTTACCTTTTGCACGAAATTCTAGGTGGAGCAAAGCTGGTGTGACTCACACGTTTGCTCTTCAATTCATCGCCCAACAAATGGTAACGCTTTCTATGAGGTAATAATGTGAATCACCGCCAATGTGGTACCGATAGACAAGTGGTGCTTCGGGTGTCATTGATGTGTTCCGGTTTTATATATAGCAAGGCTATCGTTGAAAGATAAGTCGCACATTTTATGTGGTTCTCCTCGTCAACGAAGCCTCAATGCTTCTCAGAGGAGCCATTGCGGACGTGGAGCGTTCTTCGAAAGTGGTTTTTTTTCATATTCTAGGAGTGTGTGCACAAACACAAAAAGACCATTAGCCCTGAGCGAAACAAAAGACGCCATAAACAGCATCCAAAAATTCTGGTGAGAGTCAGATCAGCCGATCTATGGCAGTGTGCCTTGGCAGAACTCAGTATTTGGTTGTGTTCTTATTTTAACTATCAAGGAGGCGGAGCCGTTGCCGCTTAGCCGAAAATTGCAACTGGACGTAGGTCTGATTTTCAAAAACGTTTCACAATCGCGTGCAAGTAGTAATCTCCAGAAGGGTCCACTGCCTCTCACCCATCTGCTTGAATCTACCGAAATTTTGGCTTCTCGCTCTTCGTACGGCCGCGCTGTTGTTAAGCCAACATGGAAGGCTTCACGTACTTGTTACAAGTGAAGCTGCACTTCCGTTTGGTATATCCAAGGTTGGCATCCATTCATTTGGCACCTATTGCAGCATTCTAATTTGGCACCGTAAAACTCCTTTAGGGATGCACAAAAAGAAGCTGGGTGATAGTGTAGTTTGGGGGGGGCACTCCTCGACGCGCTGTCGTCCCTAACTGAAAACCGTTCCACAATCAGCAGTGTGCATACTCGGAAATATATTTTTGCCTAAGCCTCACTTCAGGGGAGTAGGGGCTTCCCCTAAACTAAGGCTTAGGGAAGCAAAGATAGCGCCGGACGCCGAGCTCAGTGGAGTGCTCCCCCCCCCTCCAACTATATCAGCACCAGAAGCGGGTGTGTGGAAAGCCCCTGTTCTTAATGAAGTCTTCTGCATATCTTTTTCGAACACTCCAGGCTCTCGTGGTGGGTTTGGGGGTCTCAGGAAACATAGTTATACGGTGAATAATGATCTGAAGCGAAATAGTTTGCCATCATTAGTTAGGTAGTTTCTTCGGAAAAGCAGTCAGAACAGATAACTTTGAGCTTCTTCGATTATCGGAGCACTAAGCTTCAAACCGCTCAGAAAATACGAAATTGTAAAAGTAACTTCTATCATACCTGCAGGATTCGATCGGGCGATTTCCCGTCAGGCTAACCTTCACAGGGCGCTGGACATTATACGTGTTGACACGGATTCGCGAAATGTCCCGATCGTGGAGCTGTGTGGTGTTTGCGCGCAAAGAAGGTGCTTGTGGTGAACATCAAGGGGCGGAAAGAGTTTGCCCGATCCTGAGAGTGAATCTCCCGCATTGCAGTGCAGAGTCGTAATCCATCGTAATTTTTGGTGGTGCGAGGTGCGCGGCGTTGGTGCAATCGGAGGCGTTCGTCAGCGGTATTGCATCCTCGTTGTCGTCTTCGTTGCCGCCGTCGCAGCGATCGCCTTGACCCGTCCAGCCCTTCTCCGCCCCTCTCTTAACTATACTCTATCTGTCAACACACGCATACAGCGTCATCATATCTTCCGCTGTGTGACATTGACGGCATTTGACCTGGCTACTTACTGACCGCTAGTATTGTTGAATTCCCCACCAGACGATGAGCTATTAAGCAATGTCGTTCGTATATTCAGCTGCTATCTACTCGCCCGGTGAGGGTAAAATTGTGAGAAACCTCGAAGGTATACAATCTATGCTTTTTCGTTTACATTAATATATTTGTGGTTACTGTAGATGCTGCTGATGTCATAATATTCTTATCTGAGGCTATGAACTTGCGTTTTTGCGTTTCACGTGATTCTGTGCTAGGGTTTCGCGAAGAGAAATGTTTTTGACTTCGTGAAGACATTCAATTTCATATCATGGTTGTTTTCAGACGAAAACCGAGGCTGGCGCGGTGAGATTTCTTCTAGCCGAAGTAAGATCAATTTTGACGAGTTACAGTCTACAGAGACTATGCCGCAGTACGAAGTTAGGGTGAGTATGGGATACCGTAAAAGAATTTTTTATTCATTTTTATTGGTGCCGGTCTTTTATTGCATATAAATGTCAAAGTCTATTCCTATGGACGTGTCCATTCGCTTTTTTTTGGACGATGTGACCTTATTCCCGTTTGGGAAAAATTTGATGCGTTCGGAATTGTCTTGAATGTGCAGTGCAATAAGTCCGCATCCGCAAGGTCTTCCTAGTTCTTATAGAATTCCTTCAGTCTTGTTTACCTAAAAACTTTGCGTATTTGCAACGTCAGCGTGAAGGTACATGGTAGTTTAGCCTTTGTGCCTATACAGAAATTGCTCTTTGAAACGCTTTCATAAGTAAACAAGATAAGCCATCATGCTTTTGAATGTGTTGATCATCAAATTGTTTGAGTGGGCCTTCATGTAATGGGGGATCCAATTTTTATTGTATTGAATTGCTTGAAGCGAGGAAGGGAGAAAGGGGTTTGTGTGAGGCGAAGTATAGCTTGTTTGATCAAAAGGATTGCATCTGAGTGCTGGTATGGGGCGGGCGATAACAATATGAAATGTGTTCATGTAAAACTGTTCCATCACAATCATATTCTCACCTCATGAATTGTTTTAAAAAGAGTGGTCACTGTCGATGCTGATGTTTTCTCATCTCTCATTACCTCCAGCTGCAAAAGAGTGTATCATGTTGATCAGACTTCTGGGCGAATAGGAACTGTTCTGGGGGTGAGATTTATTCTTCTGTAAGTATAAAGTAAGCGCACTGCGTTAAAATGACTAATTGCGTTCACCGTGATAGCTGATCATTTCCACTTGTGCTGACCTAAAAATTATAGCACCCATTCGTGATTGAGGACGTGAACTGTGTCAGAAATTTTCACTGTCATACTTTTTCATATTTTTTTTCATACTTTGTCATATTTTTTGTTTTAAGAGATGAAGAAATTTCGAAAATAGGGGAACGTGCACGTGATACTACCCAGCAAAGGTTCTTTTGAAGTAACTGCTAAAAACGGTGAAATACCGTCCACTCTTTACTGAAATTGCGCTGAATATGCTGGATAAGTCAAAGCTATGGATTTTTGCGGATGTTTCCCAGTGTAAACGAAGGATAGATCGTGACCTCTTGTATTCAACAACAGAGGAAGCTTCAAAAAAGCTCTGATCATCAAGTGCCCTCGTGTTAAGCAACACGGACGCGGAAAGATTTATTCGGTAAATGGCCTTCTGATCGTCTACCCGATATGCATAGCTATGTCATTTAAAGCAAGAGTTTCATGCCGCCAATATTCGAAGTAACGTTTTCCTGCGGCTACGGAATCAAGGCACGTGCGGCACATTGTGGAGGGGGTATAGATTCTCATGGGTGTGTACCGTTACCTGTGTCTAAAAATGGCGCGGCGAGTAGAAGTTGTTTGCAGTTTTATCTGTTAAAACAGCAACAACAACAACATAGGCGAACTTCCAAAGCTTGCGACCTGCAATCTTTGAAGATCGTCCACGGCCCCAGCCCAATGCATCTTGAGCAGAATTCCAGTCGACTGCGGCAATTACTGGTGGCGCCGCGACTGCGTAGCCACAACGCGATTTTTAGACATTACGGTATCCTTCTCATTGCATGGGAGGTTCTTGGCGAATAATGGAATATTTTGGAAGTGCAAATGTCAAAGCAAACACTTTGCGAAAAAAACATTCATCACGGCCATATAATACCGTATCGCGGTTGTTTATAATTCACATCTTACTGTACGAGACAGTATCACCGTTAAACATAACTTAGAAGCGAGAGTAACCACTTTACAGGGCGAGTTATGCCGTTTCTGGCTCCACTCTCCAGTCACTTTGCTGTGATCATTTGCAAATTTCGCTAGTGCGCTTTTCCAATGCGTATTCCAAATAAGCCGATTAGTTAGCTATGATTCATTCCATATTGAATTTCGATGAAACGCTGCCACGTATGTCAGGAAAGCGTTGTGTTTGCACTCCAAACGGGGCAAAATGAATCTGTCAAATATTCTCATAGAATATTTGACAGATTCATAGAACTTCGAAGAGGTTTCAAAGAGCATTGCTCACGTTTTTGGGACAATTTTGTTTGTATGAAATGTTTGATGAATCAGTTAAAGAAAAAGTTGATAAAACCTGAGACTCATAAAAAATAGAGCAAATAAAATAGCACAGGCATTGCCGCAAGAAAAGAATAAACTTAGCAGTGATGATCATTCGGACGCAGCACATTGTATGGATTGAGTTGGGACGTGATTTCCTTCTTATGAACGAGTACATTCGCGATTTTCCCCCGTCAGTTTCATCTCCTCGAAACTTTTTCGTCACTGTAATCCCCAAATGGTGCTCATTACTTTCCCTCTAATAGTGTCGTCGATGAAACGCAGAATCAAGAAGCAGGAACCTTCATTTAAAACGTACAATTTCGCTCAGGTGCGTGTACCGCACGTCAATGGAGCACCTGCTGGCGCCGCGCCGAGTCCTGGACAGGATGACGAGGATTTCGCAAACGAAACATTATTTTTCGAACGTAATCGCATCAAACAACTGCAAGATGAACGTGTGCACATCCAAAAGAAGACATTCACGAAGTGGTGCAACTCCTTTCTGAATCGGGTGAGTCATTTTTGTCTTCCCTCATTTTTTTGAATTTAGTTCTATTCTGTTCCGTAATTACAATTTTTCGAATTTATTTCTATTCTGTTCCGTAATTACAATGACGTAATTGCTTACCTTATTGCGTGCTGGCATAAATGCAAGTGGAAGCACACTGTCATCTTTGATAACAAATGCATAATGATGAGATGAATCAAACCTCGAGCGTTTTTATTAGAGAAATAGATTCTTCGGGAACAAGCTTAAAACAAGATTCAGTGCGAGCGGAGCATCATTCAGTGCTCGATGCAACTTTCAGAGTTCAAGAATGGGTTATGGGTTGAGGTAAACTCTAGGGTGTCATCGATGTGGTCACTTAGCTATATTTTAGTTGTTGTATACGATGTTTAACTGCTATATATTTTAGTTGTTTTCATAGTGACTATTAAATTACGGAGGTAGAGAATTTTCAGTCAACGGAATAATTTAAACGAAAAATTGACAGTCACTGCTTCATTGGCCACAGCTGCATTTGCGACTGGTTCCATAGCTTATGAGTAAAGGACTGGCTCTTTATTGTGCTAATGGTCCGCAACATTGCCATGTAGTCTAAAGACACCACCTAGCTTCTCCTTGTGTATTTTTTCAAGATCGGTTTGTACTTGTTAGTGCTACTTCCATCCATTAAATATTTCATGTTGGAGATCCCGTTTCTAAATTCCTGTTCCCTGACTTGTTGAGTCTTTTGACGGTGTTCTGAATGTTTGGAAGGTCATCGGGATTATTTGTGGTGGTGTTTATTAGTTCGCCGAAGCGTGGATAAGGCGTCAGAGCGGCCTCTTGCATATATAGATGACGCCAGAGATATGTTCAGAAAGAGTGGCACATTTTTGGCGGACTGTGCATACCTTCGTATGGCCTAATACTTCTCGCATTTGATTTGCAAGGTCTAAGAGAAAGGGGGCTGTCACCAAGTCATTCAAAGGCGTATGGCTGTAGAGCGAAATAGGATTCGTATTCCAGAGTTCTTAGGACATCCCAAGAGAATCGCGGAGGAAGTTATGATAAATTTGCTAGGGTAATGATAATCTAATGATAATTTCCCTGGAAGTATGATAGCTTTACATGGGAAATTTGTCTTTCAACTTCTCATCTGTCAATACCGTATCTGTTATCAGTGCGGCATCATGAAAGAGGAAATGCTTTACATGCTGCTATCGGACACAAGGAAGGTAACCGCTGCTTCTATCGAGGTCCGGGTGACGGTTACATTCCAAATGCATCAACCTGTTGCATGAAGGCTACTACAAAAATCGCTAGAGAGGGAGGGCCTTGGAGTTTCTGAATACCTCAGTTGTGATGACTGAAAAGCGTTAGTGAGTGCAATTCAAATCGAGTGCTCATTTTTATTACTGTTTGAAGAAATGAAAAAAGATCACGCGTATGCACCAGTGGTCTGGTTACTTGTGCAAAATGGGTTTTGAATCGGTTACAGTAATGTGTTCACAATGTAATTTCTCCCCACTACAAGCCGTTAATGGTCATTGACATTCGAGTCGAAGTGTTGTAGCTTTTTGTTCATTACAAGCGTAGACGCGAAAGAACTGTTTTGTTGACACGGTGGTTTGTTAGTGACCACCCATAGCACGACGTGGACACTTGAGACGATTGCTATCGCACGCCATTTCAAAAGTGGGGATAGTTCTGGCTGGAATAAATCAAAAAGGACGCATCGAAGCAAGAAAATTGGTAATATCCCACTCATTTCCTTGAAAATCTTGCTTCCAGGCCAGATTGGAAGTTGTCGACCTCTTTGTGGATTTTGGCGATGGTGTGTTACTGATGAAACTTCTTGAGATTATTTCCGGAGAAAAACTGGGGAAACCCAATAGGTACCCCGATTTCTGTTGGTTCTCTCATTTTCACTTATTATTTCATTTGTACTATTCAGGGGCCGTATGCGGGTGCAGAAAATTGAAAACCTCAATAAAGTTCTGGACTTTCTCAAGAAGAAGAAGATTCAGGTATGTTAGGAGACGTCCGTAATGAAATTTATGCTATTGAAGTGTTATTGCTTTGGTATTCTTCAAATATGTGACCAAAATCGCGCCCAGAGGATATATGGAGTGCGCAGGTGTCAATCATATTTACGTCTGTGCGCTGTTGTGTTTGCGCAAAAGGCTGGCACGAGCATACGAGGGACGGAGCAATACAGGAGGGAGCGTATACACAGGGGCTAGCTAGGAATTTTATTTGTCGGGAATTACCCGGCATCCCTTGAATGATAGAAAGAGCTCGAATTCAACGGCTAAACTACAAAATATGATTCGGTTTCAGCTCGAAAACATTGGAGCTGAAGACATTCTGGATCGTAATGAACGACTCATTCTTGGGCTCATTTGGACGATTATTCTTCGCTTCCAGATTGATACAATTGTTATCGAAGTAGGTTTTTTGAAGAACTTTTTTGTACTTCTGTTCAACCGAGGTGGATCATCATATTTTCCCTGCATGTATTTTGACAAACAAAAAATTATTTATATAGTTATGCGCGCGAGCAAACTGACCAGTTTCATTATATCTGTAATATGCGTAAAATAAAGTGGAGATCGCTGCTGTAACCCATTTTTTTATTCTACTGTATTGCACTTTACGAAACTGGAGGCTGTACTACAGCAGCGGGATTTTTCGGTGACTCACTGTTTCGTCGAGATAAGGTGTAATTGCGATTTGAGCATAGTTTATCTTTATTCACCTCTTACCATCAGTTTGTAGGACGAGGAAGAACGAGGTGAGCGTAAGCACGCTAAAGATGCCCTGCTGTTGTGGTGTCAACGTAAAACAGCTGGTTATCCTAATGTGAGGGTAGAGAACTTCACTACTAGTTGGAGGAACGGTCTAGCGTTCAATGCGCTTATCCATGCTCACAGGTTGGTTGGTTTCGTGGCCGTTCAGTTGTTGATTGCTCTGACTGCGATGTTCTTGCTGATGTGTTTCAATGATCGTTTAGTATCGGATTTTTTAGACCTGAATTGGTGAACTTTAATGCACTCAACCCTAATGATCACATTGGTAATCTCAACAATGCATTTGACATTGCTGAAAAGAAGTTGGAAATTGCGGTACGTCTTTTTTAGAGAAACTAATTTATGGAGGGCTGATTCTCTTGGTCCACGTCTCAGTGATGTGCCTGACCTAAACTATCGAATGATTCTTTTTTTGTCTTTTGGAACACAACAGATAAAGTTACGGTCAATTCTTAGAGCTTAGATTACCTTTTTCTGCCAGGTGAAATACTGTGACATCCTACATTAGCTTTCATTTCCAGCGTCTGCTTGATGCTGAGGATGTCGACGCGGCTCGTCCAGATGAAAAGTCCATCATAACGTACGTATCGTTGTACTACCATCATTTCGCGAAGCAGAAGACAGAGCTGACTGGAGCAAGACGGGTTGCCAACGTGGGTGACATTTCTACTGCGCTGCTTCAGGCTATTTGCGTTTGAAAACGGCTCCAATTGCAGATTGTTGGGAAACTAATCACCAGCGATACAATGGAAGAGGATTATGAACATATCTCATCAGATCTGTTGAAGTGGATCTATGAGACGATAAAACTTCTCGAAAATAGACGGTTGGTGTCACTGTCAGTGAAGACGCTCTTTACCATTAAGTATACTTCTTACAGCTTCCCTAACTCGTTGCATGGTATGCGTGAGGAGCTCGGAAACTTCAACCAGTTTCGTACGGTAGAGAAGCCTCCTAAGTAAGTCGAAGTTTACAGAAGCAGTGTTTCTATCTCTGTTTGTTCTTTATAAAGTACGCGAACAACCTTTATGTTAATCTGTGGCGCACTACTCATATAAACAATCACTTATCTACCTTAGGTACAAGGAGAAAGGAGAGTTGGAGGCTCTTTTCTTCACAATTCAAACCAAGAGAAAGGCCATGGGAAGGAAGCAGTATGTCCCACCTCAAGGTTGTTTTGTTCTCCTAAATTTTTTTGAATCGGGAAAATCCATTTTTATACAGCTCGCTTCAGGTCTATCCATGTATGATGTCGAATCGGCTTGGGAAAAGTTGGATAGAGCTGAGAATGACCGTCAAGTGGCAATTATTCTCGAACTGCAGAGGTAAATCTTGTCTCCTTTGCATATACTGTGGGAGTGACTCTCCTTGTTCATGTACTTTTCCTTGTAGACAGGAACGTCTAGAACAACTCGCACAGCGCTTCCACAAAAAAGCTAATCTGCGAGAGGTTTGTGTTGTTTGAGACGTTTTCGAACGACCTTTGCATCATCGAGCAGTATTGATATTCAGAGCTGGCTGCGAAATGTCCAGGCAGTTCTTGAAGAAATGGATCACGGTAGAACTGCCACTGAGGTAGAAAAATCACTGAAGAAACAGCAAGCAATCGCAAACGACATCCTAGCAAGGGTTAGTTAGCCATAAATTCCCAAAACACTACCAAACCGCTAAACTGGATAATTTAGGAGGATCGATTCAAGTTACTTACATCCATGTGTGCTGATTTGTGTGGTGAGAGGTATCACGAAAGTGATAAGATTCGTTCACGTGAGAAGGACATAATAGAGAGGTAGGTGGTTGGAACTATCAGAAACGGATATCCTCCACCTCAATTTGGAAAAATTGTGTTAAATAGACAAAATTTTTCTTGGTGGTATTACTTGGTGATTGCCGGGCTTGCGTAACAGCATGTGTGCGGCACTCGATTATCTATTGTTTGTAGCAAAGTTGAATGAGAGACTGGGTAGTTCGTGAGTTGCACCAGGTTTTGGCGGATTTCCCAGTAGGAACTGGGAGCAAAGCTTGTAGTGTAGGAGTTCAGCGGTAATGGTCAGCTCCCATGACCTAGGCAGTTGGACAAAATACTGTCGCTTATGCTTGCTTGGTCAACAAAATTAGAATTTGCGAGAATCTGTCTTGGAGTTATTTCTGTGGGTTTGGAAAAGAAGGTGGGTACCCTCCAACACTTCTGGTATTAGTTGCATGTGTCTTTCGAAAATAGTTCACTTTCATCCAACCTCAAATGATGTACAGGTTATCAGATTACAAGGTGATGGTGAGTTTGGTCGGTTGTTGGTGTGATTCAGACCAGATTAGAAATATGATAGAACAGCATGAGTAACCATTAGACAAGATTTTTTTTGAACGATTCACATGATTAAATTTGTTTTTCAGATGGACGCACTTGTTGAGCTTACTAGAGCAACGTCGCAAAGCTTTGATGGGTCTGAATGACTTCATGACACTTTTGAGGGACATTGACACTCTTGCTAGTGAGCTAAAGCATCTAGAGGTAAGTAGTGTGCTATACTGTTCATTTAAATGCGTAATACTCCGCCAATTAATTGCTTTGTTTCAGCCAGTTGTTCGTAATCGTGATGTAGGCAAACATCTGTTAGGTGTAGAAGATTTGCTTGGCAAGCATGAACTAATTGAAGCTCAGGTATGTCGCTGTTTTTAATTGAAGGTTCTGATACTTTTTTGAGAAACTTATCCTCAGGCTAATATTTATTTCCAATCGTAATGTAAAAGGTAAAGAAGAACGGTCGCGCTAGCGATACCTTTTCTTCCACATCACTTTATGGTACTGTTCAGGTTAACGCTCAAGGAACTTGGCTGACCAATGTTACAAATCAGGCTAACAAATACATACGCAACAAAGGAGAGCAGTACGATGTATTGCAGAGGAAACTTGATGACGTTACCGCACAGTATTACTCGTAAGTGCATTTTTGAAGTTCCACTGTAGGTCGTATCAGATTATTATTGGGTTCACTTAAGTTGCTTGAATTGATATAGGCTAGTCGATCTATGTCGTCATCGTCGTCTCAACCTGGATAAGGCTCGTGCGTTGTACCAGTTTGTCCAAGATCATGAAGAAGAGCTCTCGTGGCTTTCTGAAAAAGAGCATATCTGTCGTCGGGCGCTTGCAAACGGTGATGTTGCAGCGGTACAGCAGACGACACTTTTGTACAAGGTGAGTTGTCAAGCAAGCTGTCACCAAAACTAGTCAAGAGAGGCAGGTGATATGTGAGCGGGGGCTGTAGAAGTGCACCACCTGGATAGTGATGGTTGTACAAAATCTCACGATATCATCTCTCATCAAGTTGGTGTCTGATGCTTGCTACCAATGAGTAAACTTTGTGCTTCCCATAAAAACAGACCTTTCCTAGACGAGAACAGCAGATACCCGAAAGTTAGTGAAACCGTTGTTTGGGAGTGATTTGTTGACACATGGTGTTTGAAACTGAGGCACATAATCATACTGAAGCTGTTAGTACATGTATCTATCCACATCTACCCGAAATGGACCAGAATAGTTGTTGCAGTCATTTCCGAGGATAGTTTTGAATAAGAGTATTTTTGACTTCGAGAACCTCAGTAAATTTTAATATCTTTCCTTAAGAACACTGAAACCGAAATGCAGTCCCACTGGACACGAACTAAAGACATGATGGCCGCCGGAGAACGCCTCATTGAAAATGGACAGTCACGTGAAGACATTCAGGTAGAGATTTCAGGCAAATTAATTATTTGATTCTCATTTCTGTATTGTTCCCAGCGGTTTTGTTGGGACATGATAAAGCATGCATTTGTGAGCAGTAAATTTATATTCATTGTTCCAGCGTCGTATTCAAGCAATGCAGCAGGGTTGGGAACGTCTTCGAGCCGCGCATCAAGCGCTTGGCCAATGGCTGAATGAGGCAAAGCAGGCTCAGCAATATTTCCAGGTAGATTTGGATACAATTTCGTAAGCTCCTCTACTCTTCAGACAACATTTTCATTATTCAGGATGCAAACGAGGCAGAGTCATGGATTCGTGAGAAAATGCCGCTGGTTAAAAGTGATGACCTGGGTCGAGATGAAGGGGCTGCAGAGTCGTTATTGCAGAGGCATGCTCGACTGGAGGAAGAAATCCATGCGTACAGGTTTGTTCTTAGCGAGTAATGAGTGAGAGATAGGTGGCAGCAAATTTGCACTTTACGACCAAAGTGGCCGTAGATTGTTTCTTCCACTGGTTTGAAAAAGGTGATTCACAATATTTCAGAGCTGATATTGTTCGACTTGAGGAAATGAGTCAACAACTCGCCAACAGTTCTTTCCACACAGCGACGACAAGCAGTCAAGAGGTCGAATCGAGTTTTTCTTAGTAATTGCAACCAGTGCAAGCAGTACAGTTATCGGGAATTTTCAGACAGAAGAGGTGTCTGTACCGCAGATTGAAATGCTCTACAAGTATGACATGAACGGTATGTCAGTGGTTAAAGGCGAAGTCCTTGCTTTGCTGGAACAGTCGACTCCGGAATGGTGGCGTGTGCTGAAGCAGGATGGTACTGAAGGATTCGTACCAGCGAATTACTGTAGGAAGGTGCCCGGAGAATCGGTAGGGCTTACATCAAGTACTAC
This sequence comes from Trichostrongylus colubriformis, assembly GCA_963978905.1. Taxonomy (NCBI): domain Eukaryota; kingdom Metazoa; phylum Nematoda; class Chromadorea; order Rhabditida; family Trichostrongylidae; genus Trichostrongylus; species Trichostrongylus colubriformis. Next base: position 57,824,161 of record OZ022258.1, on the reverse strand, counting down.
TCTTTTCTGCGTAATATCCGTTGCTACCATTCGACTGCACAAAGCATGTCCAGCTTTCTAAGCGTCTCACAGCCTCTTCGAAAACACTTTCATTGAACTTTGAATTTGAATCTGAATTTGAATTTGATCTGTTGCTGGCATAAACTGCTGAAGACCGATTCTGTTAGGTAACTGTTACGCAAACGACCACTACAACGAAAGCACATACTGATGTGGTGGACAGCAAACGTGCTATTGTCGACAGACAGAAGATGATCTCCTCAGATTATCGGCAGCTGAATAGTTTGGCGGAAGTCCGACGACGTCTTCTTTCTGATAATATCAAGTTGATGAGGTAAATAGTGCCTGACGTTTTTGTTCTTGCGCTCTGTATAAGGAAAAGCATGAGCAATATGTATAGCCAAAGCTAGATAAGTGTGTTGCAATTAAGATTCTACCGTGAATGTGACGAGTTCGAGGGCTGGGCCCGTGAAACCGAAGCAGCCCTAGCGGATGAACCTTCAGTGGAGCATGTCAAGGCGTTCCGTAAGAAATTCGATCGGCTTGAAGCGGACATGAAAGCAATTGGAGGCACTCAACTCAAGCATATCAATGTTATGGCTGATGAACTGATCGGAGAAGGACACAGTCAGTCAAGGCAGATCGAAGCACGTCAGAAGAAGGTTAGCTGCACTCAATAGCAGTGACTGTAGCGGCTTGTTTTTTTTTAATTTATGCTATGTTAGGTTAACGCCTTATGGGCTGATTTGGAACGTTTGCGTGCCAAGCGAGCTGCCAAACTTGAAACAACAGAAAGAGTAGCAGATTTTGATTCATCATGCGAAGATGCTAGAGAATGGATGCAGGTATGTGGGTTTATCCCATTCGGGCTGTATTTGGTTTGCCCCGCTATCCAGTTTGTTTTCAGGGCAAATTCGATCTGCTTGATCGCAACCCGAATGATTTGAAGAGTCTGCAAAATTTGGAGCGTGACCTGAAACCCCTTGAAGACAAGATTCACTACTTGGAAAAACTCGCAGCTGAGGTAAGCTGCAGGCGCGGCTGTGTGTAAAGTGATGGCTGGCCGGAAAAATCTCTTCGTTGCAGGTGAAGAAGAAGAATCCGGAAGAAGCCGCCGCAATTGAACGAAAGATTGCCGAGTTACGTGCACTGCATGCCGATCTGCTTCGAAGAGCTCGTGAAAAGATCAAGATTGCCGAACAGTCTCAAGGTGGATTATTTTAACATATTAGTTCTTTTGGAGGGGATGAAAACCACTGTCATCATTGAACTAAGGTATTTGGCCTTGTTGGTTGATTTTCTGCCATTTAAGGCGCCAAAAATCCGTTTGACATATTATCCTATACGGGGTTTATGTGACAAATTTCTGTGCTATAAACAGTTTTGCACTTCACCGGTCGCAGTACATAAGCATGCATTGCTTGTTTAGGCCAGGAAATGTTCGAAACGGCATTGAGAGATGTACTGATTTGGATCGATCGTACCAAGAAAGTACTTGCCGAAGATGTTCGTGCGCTAGACGTCCAACAAGCTGAAGACCTATTGAAGAAACATTACGAACTTGGAGAACAGATTATGGACAAGAAATACGAAGTATGTTTAAATTGTATGCCCGCTAGCTATAGGCAAAGAATGTCTTGACTGGCGAGTTTCTAGGTGGATTACGTGCAAGAGCTTGGGCATCGTTTGCTCGATAAAAATCCACGTCTGCGTGAAGTTGATGCTCAGCTGAAGCATCTGACTGATGAAATGGGTGTACTCAAGGTGAGCCCATTTACTCTTTTGTTTATGAATACTTCCCACGGTAGTGCCACGGTTTCTCGGCTAATGCAAGGGAGGATCTTTCGTTCGGCTCATTTCCTTCTTTCATTTGCTTACGGTTGACTTGGAGTAGTATCGACATAAAGAAAGAAAAAAGAAAGAAAGGGTGCTATTGATGAGAGGATAGTCTCTTCTGAAAATAAAGAGCCAATCAAGGATTCGATCAGAGCTCGCCTCCGAAGGAAGCTGCTTGATTGCAGTTGCAAATTAGGTGGTGGTGTGGTTGCTGTAGGCACCTTTGGGCGGTCTCCATCGGTGGACTCTATCAATCGCCCATGATTATTGTCGGATTGCGGGGGACCTCACCTCTCTGATGCCCTGCGCGAGCCCAGCGCTCAGTTAGATTATGGTCAACGGCTGACTCAGCTAAGGGATGCCCTTCGCGCGCGGGTTTTGCGTCGATTTTATGATGTTGTGAGGTGGTCCTGGTGTGAGTACATCATCACGAGCTGTATAGGGATAACTTATTCATTGAAAAATTGTAATCGAGCTTAATTGGATTGGGCTCGTGAGATGGGAGAAGTGGAAATCAAACTTCCACAAAAAAGTGAGCATAAAAAATCTCACAGCTACCATATGACTCATTATGTTTTTTTTTGCCTTTTTTATTGAGCTCATCTTGCTATAGAACATGTACCGAATGCGTGACGGACAGTTGAAAGAGCAGCTAGACCTCCAGTTGTTCAATCGCGAAGCTGAACGAATCGACGCTGCCACCAAGGGCCATGAGGCCTTCCTCGACTATGCTGACTTAGGAGTAAGTATGAAAAATTCTGTTTTCTACCTTTAGCCCAACTCGCAGTCGATTACCCTATTCATGTATCATATCATATCGTTGATCGCTGTTATAGGACTCAGTAGAATCTGTGGAGAATCTCCTGAAGCGCCATCGTGATCTAGAAGCAAAATTGGATGCTCAAGAAGGACGTCTCAGTGCATTTTCCAAAAATGCGGATGAGCTGATCAAAAACCGTCATTCCGAGAGTCCTTACATAGATGGGGTGTGTTTAAAATTTAGGTTCTACAGTTTCGGTATTTTTGGTTTTTCATAATAACCAACGAGTTTATAGCGAAGAGCCGAAGTCCTGAAACGTCGCGCCGCTGTGCGACAATTGGCAGCTCAACGTCGAGCTCGTCTGGAGGCTTCGCTAGAGTATCAAAATATGAAGCGGGATGCTGAAGAAATGATTGGGTGGATCCATGAAAAGAAGAAGGTGATTTATGGCTTCCAGACTTGATAAAACGGACCTTATTGCTGCCTAATGTTCTTGGTCTAGAGTTGTTTGTGCGTTTTGTGGGAATTTAGTGTTGAGTGCCTCAGTAATAAGCCTGTCATAAATCAACTGTTATTCTGCGTAAACTATGTGCTACAGTTGGCCAATGACGACTCTCACCGGGATCTGACGTCGATTGCCAACAAATTACTGAAGCACGAAGCATTCGAAGCTGAAGTTGGAGCGAATGCATCGAGAGTTGCTCAGATCAACCGGGTGAGTAACTACTCATGAGAGTAGCGTTCTACTGAAAAACGACGTGGTGACGTTTCATGGAATGCTCGTAGGACATCCATGATCGACTTGATTATAGGTTGGTGGAACACTGATCAACCAGAAGCACTATGAGTCCCCGAATGTGGACCGTCTTGTGAAGCGCCTGAATAGTGAATGGGCGGAATTGCGAGATGCTGTCGGTCTCAAGGGCGAGAAACTGCGTCAAGCAGCCGATCAGAAGGTGGGCTAGTGCACCGGTTTTCTTTGGGATCTCGTGAATTCCATTTTGGTTTTTTGACCTCTGATACTGGCTTTCTGGTGTATTTGTGGAGAAAATCGTTTTTTTTAGGGCTTGAATCGCATTCTGGAAGATGCTCATGCGAAACTGGACGAGCTAGAAACCGCGCTGAAATCAGACGAGTTGGGTTCTGACCTCAGGGCTGTCAAAGATCTCATTCAAAAACACTCGGTTTTGGAGCAAGAAATGGGACTTTACGAGAAGAGGGTAGGTCGCCTTCTAGTATTGTCGATATTTTTTGGAAACATTCTATAGTATGTAGAACAAACCGAGATATTTAGTTGGCTGATATCTACAACCGCGGTCGCAAAATGGCCGAACAGGGACATTTCGATTCGGAACGGATCAACTATACAGTTGCCGCACTACTAAAAAGGTTATCTTAGTTTCTAACCTCAGAAGGAACTCAATATCCATTTCCCTTTTTTGAGACCTTGTGGTTGCCGTTCTGTATGAATTCTTGTAGATTCGAGAGCTTGGAAGGTCCAGCAGCTGCCAGACGAGCGGCTCTTGAGGAGTCTAGGAAATGGCACCAGCTAGCTTTTGATGTGGACTGTGAATTGCAATGGATTGCTGAAAAGGTTCGGTCTTTCAGATTTTTATGTGATGAGTTCTGGCACTTTTTCCCCAGGGAAAATGTGTTACCATCTCGCACTTTTCCTTTCAGAGGCCCATCGCTTGTTCTGAAGATACTGGACGCAATTTAACTGAGGCGCTTAATATGGTGAAGAAGCAAGACCAGTTAGAAGCAGAAGTTCATCAACACTCTGGTCATATTGAAAAGACCATCGCTCAAGGAGAAGCACTGATCCGAGGCGGACATAAAGCTGCTGCACAGATCAAGGCCAAGTGTGAGCAGGTATGTCGTGCCGTCGTGTCACTATATCGCTGTTATGTATGAAACACAGTTACTGAATTTCAGTCTGAGAATAATGTTCCAGAAAAGGTAATATCAGCAGTTTTGTGTAGCAGTGAATTTTTATATCCGCTAGTTCCAGTGCCTTTGTTGTGTAGTTTGCCGTGATGTAGTTTTTTAGAGGTGGAGTTGTAAAGCATAAACCTAAATTATTTTTTGTAGTTGGCTGGAGCGTGGGCACATTTGGCGCAGCTGGTCAGAAAGCGTCGTCAAGTTGTTGACTGGGGTGTGAAGGAGCAACAGTACATGTTTGATGCAGCCGAGGTAATAATTTTGTAATGGTCATTAGAGTTTCACATTTTCTCTGGTTCTCCTTTTGCTTGGTTTGAAGGCATAGTTTGAGCTGGAGCATGGAAAAAGAAGTGCGACTAGTTACTCTGCGGCAGTTATCAAACCCCATTTCACCTTTCTTTTCGATTCTCACCTGTCCCTTCCTACTACAAGTCACATGTTGAAGGTCGAGTCATGGATGAATGAGAAACGCGCTGCATTGGAGTCAGACAACTATGGACAGGATGAAGATGCCGCTCAGAAATTGCTGGCCAAGCATAGAGCACTACAGAAGGACATGCAAACGTACAGACAGTAAGTTGATCCGTGAGCATTTTCCCTAGCAGATATAGTGAAAAGCTGTTCACTTATTAATGAACCAGTTTTGGCCACGCAGTGCATTCGCGCGTCTCACATTGACGAGGAGCGGTACAGTATAAGATAAGGTTAACAGGCAATTCTTAACGATGTGGTTTTGCAAAGATAGCGTACAACTTTATGGAGTCCATACTTATTCACACATCCATTGTTGCCACACGGTAAGGCCCACCATCCGGTTCCGGTTCTTTGCGCACATTACGATAGCTGTTTGAGACGAGCATGACTTGATAGAAAGATTCCAAACGTTTTAGTTTGCTATACCCACTCACTGACCGGTCTATTCCAAACGTCACTATTGCTTCGAGAGCTCGCAATATCTGCTCGCCATCCCACTGCTGCCACCTAGTGTGACGTGAGCACACCGTAGATTGACTCGAGTGTGCTAAATACGTGTTCATATAAATAGGATAACATCTATCAGTTTCTCCCCATTTAGAGCGGTTGTTTTGTTTAATCATTCTAATCATGATGACTCACTTGTGGACAGACAGACATACCGACAAACAGACACACAAGGTTAATTATGTATGATAGAAAAATCCTTTTCAGATGGCTAGATAAGCTCGCAATTAAGTGCACCGAGTTGGTCGATTCACGCCGTCCGAATGTGGAACGTTTCGAGATCAGGCAGAAAGAGCTGGAGACTGAGTTTGATCGTCTGAGCCGTCTGGCCGAAGAACGTCGCCGTGCGCTAGAGGATACTGTACATCTGTTTGAGTATATGCGCGAAAGTGCTGATCTTGAGCAATGGATTAACGAGCAGCTACAAACAGCTATGAGTGAAGAATACGGAGATGACTTCGAACATTTCAAGGTCTGTAAACTAAACCTACAATGTATTTCTGGTAAGTGCACTGTTCGTTCATTCTCTGTGGTTTCAGGAGTTACAATCTCGCTTCGAAGAATTCAAGCAAAGTGTGAAAACTGGCAGTGAACGGTTTGTGTCGTGTGAGGCAGCCGCTAATGCACTCCTGAGAAGAAATCCACCATTTGGTAGAGATATCTTGAAAAAGCAGGAGAAATTGAGATCGGTAGGAATCCACAGTTAGTTCAACAGATCTTCAGTTCTACAGTGCTCGTAATGCAGGTCTGGACCCTTCTCCTGGACTACATTGAGTCACGTGAATCGAAGCTGGCGGCAGCTGAAGAGCTTCACCGTTTCAATCAGGACGTTCTTGAACATGAAGAATGGGTTGCGGACAAACGAGCCAATATGTCTCGTGACAAAGGAAGGAATTTGCAACAGGTACTGTTGTACTGACGTCCTATTTATTAGTCTGAGAAGTACACCCTTTGGAGAAAATGCATTGTTTTAGGCTAAATCATTGAGTCAGAAACATGAAACTCTTGAGAAGGAGGTGGCAGGTATGGAGCCACGACTGCAGGTTGGTGTCATCAAGTTCCTTTCGGTTTCTGTAAAACCTTCGAACCCTCTGTCCAAGAAGTGTACAGTCGCTCCCTGTTCTTTCGAGTGCGGACATTTTTATTAAAAAAATCATGTATGGGCATACCTTGGTTCTAGCTCCTTTCAAAATCCCTAAACTAAATACAGTTCTCTAATAAAAGCCGAATGGAATCGGAAATTTTCTTTGTTAAAATGCACGAATCGAAAAAGAGGGAGGAACAGAAGTTTTTTGATCTCCCGCAGAGCAACCCTACCAATATCGGCGGAAGGGAATCCACAATTTCGCGCCCAGTGTTGATTTGCTTCCACACTGCGTCGCCTATTACGTGATCGCCGCCGATTAGCTCCCACAACCCTTCTATCCTTGTTGACGATACCTTCGTGGACCAATCCTTGAAAGGACAAATCTCTGCTGGATGTTGGTTTTATCCCGCATTATTTCTATATTATTATTATTATTCATATTATTATTATTCTTATTATTATCAATTTTATCATCAAACCTGTGAAGAGCAAGAAATCCAAGTTTTTTCGTTGGACGTCTTTTATACGGATGGGTAATTTGGTCTTTGGGCTAATTTATTTAATTTGCTATTTAGACTCGTTTGTTATCTGACCTACATATTGACCTTGTTTTTGAGTTTCCTACTGGCGTTCTTTTCACATGCAATTTTAGCGTCCGCTCAAAAAGGTATTTTTTAGAAACTTCTCGCCGAGTCGGCTCGTCTGAAAGAAGCATATCCCGGCGGCAATGCTGAGCATATTGCTCAACAACAGGTCGAACTTGCAGAGAGTTGGCAGGAGCTTCTCCATGCCATTGATGACAGACGAGATGAGTTACGCGCTGCTAGAGATATGCACCGGTAAGACTGTTGTCACCACTGATTTCTTCTTGGCTTCTTGGCATTACCGAGTCCGACTGTATGTGTTATGTAAACATCAGCATTACTTTTTGTTTTTTAAACGCATTTAGAAAACAAGTACTTCGGGATGATTTGATGTAATGTTTTGTTGTGCGCCTTTGTTTTGATTACGCGCTGTAGTTTGTTTATTTTAGTTTTAATGCTGATGTTCGAGATCTTCTCGCATGGGCTGATATCACAATTGCTGATATGCAGTCAGAGATGCAGGTTTGTCGTCAAGTTATTTTGTTACTGTTGTTTCTTTCTCTTGTCATTTTTCTTTTGTAAGCTGCTGACCATTTCTATGCCAAAATATTCAGGTTAATGGTTTGCAACAAGCCGAAGGGCTACAGAAGGAGCATTCGCGTCTTCGCGGGGAAATTACAGCCCGAGCACCTGAATTCGAGAAAGTGAAGCAATCTGGCGAGGCTATGATTCAGCGCGGTCACTTTGATTCGCATAATATTGCAAAGAAAGTTCATCTGGTGAGGATCGTCTTACATTTTGTGATACTTGTATAATTTGGTCTATCACAACCATAGCGCCTAATCAGCTAAAAATTCATTTTTTTTTTCGTTTTGCAATTGTTTGACGTTCTTTTACATTTGGTAATACAGTTGTTATGTTCAGATGATCTCTAAATAATCTCTTCATATTCTGATCTTCTTCCCATCTCTTCAAGAGTGTCAGTAGGATTACTATGCGTGTCGTAGTATGCCTTTTTTAGGTCAACACTGCGTTCGATCGTCTTCGATCTGAATGGGACCTTCGTGACAGTTATCTGGTGCAGCTAGTGCAATGGCATGCTCTACAGCAAGAAGCGAATCAGATTCTCACTCAGATTGCAAGCAAGAGAGCTACATTACGGTGGGTACGGCTGGATGAAGAGTAGAACGTCATGACGGACATTAACTTAACATTTTTCGGATACATAGTTTTTTGAAGAAGCACATGCGCAAATGATTTCAGACAGCTCGCTGTTGGAGGTAGTGTTGCTGATGTTGAAGGTCAAAAGAAACGTCTGGATACATTCGCAAAAGCGTTGTCGACACTGGATGAAAGAACTAAGGTGGGTGTCTGGCTTGGTCTCTCCAAGGAAATTGGACACTTAAGTAGCGAAAAATTTCAGTTACTCGATCGTACAGCAAATGATCTGATCGCTAGCAATCATATGGAAAAGAACAATATCGAGTTATCCAGGAAAAAGGTACTATCAATATTTTACATATGCAGTGCTTTGGTATCTTTGAGTATAGTAAAGTATTTAGTAGTCAAATAATTGTTTTCTATAAAATCTTAAGGTTCACGATGCACTGTCACTCTTGCATCGCGATGTCGAACAGAGATCCCTAGTGCTCAATGACGCGTTCATGTTGGCAGCATTTGACCGTGATGTGGCTGACACAGAAGCGTGGATTGACGAGAAGCTCAAAGGGTTTGTGATAGTTTATTGCGGTAAGTAATTTGAACAGTCATGAAAAATCTCTTTGAAGAATCCGGCTAGAGAAGGAGCATCAAGTCCAGTGCACTTCGATTGAAGACAAGATGAAACGTCTCCAGAAACATCAGGCTCTTGAAGCAGAACTGGCGGCGAATCGAAAACGGGTTGACCAAGTACTTCAAAGAGGAAAAGAACTTCATGCAAAGCATAGAGATGCAGGGGTTGGTCTTTTTTTTTCTTCGCGGATATTATATTTTCTTTTGCTACGTTTTTCTATCTTGACTGATCACAATTTCGATTTTGAGAAATAACAATGAGTTTATGCCTTAAGTAGAATGACTTGTGGTTGTAGATTACTGCTCGTTGCGAGGGTCTACATAGTCGTTGGATGCTTCTTGTGGATGCATGCGGTGAACAGTCGCGTGCATTGGAAGAAGCTCGAGATTTGCTCACATTCAGGCAGTTGGTGGGTCTTTTGGTACTTTCGAATGGTTCCTTAGGCTTTATTGCGTGCGAATGCGTTTTAACATACGTTTTTCTCAAGGTCGATCGTGTATTGTCATGGGCTCATGAGCGCGAGCTCATGGTAACCGCTGGTGAAATGGGCCGTGATCTGGAGCACTGCAAGCTGTTGATTGATCGGTCTGTTGATAAGACATTATTTCTCAAGGATGAATGGTCTGTAGGCTATTCTTTTATTATACGCTTGTACTGTTTGTAGGCTCGACGGTACCAAAGCTGATTCCTCGGTAGATGAGCAAACGCTTGATCAGATCAATCGTCTCGGTGAGAAACTTATCGGACAAGGAAGAACCAGCCGTGAAGAGGTGCAACAGCAACAACAAAATCTGAATCAATCATGGAATGCACTGCATGGAAAACTGGCGGCATACCGACGAGAACTCAATGCTGCTCTGGAAGTTCACGCCTTCAATCGTGATGTTGATGATACCAATGAGAGAATTCATGAGAAAATTGCTGCTATGCGAAGTGATGATTATGGACGAGATTTCGCGACGTGAGTAGCTATTCCAACTGAATGGTGGAGGTTGATTTGAAATTTATGCGATTGCGTAGGACTGCGGTGTAGTAGCATCAAAAATTATGGGCGCCTGAGTTTATGTTTCTTTGTATTCCTCTTTACAAATTGTATCCATTCTTTTCTTTCATTTGCTGCTCAGTGGGTGTACAGGATCATCTTCTACCGAGGTGCGTCCTTATCGGGTGAAACACATGATATCTTTGAAAATTGCAAGACCTCTCAAATGCACCTCGCAGTCATTTGTTTCAACAGTTGCACGTATGTCACCGCATTTTCATTGAAACGAAAAAATCTTCACGACCTGGACCGTTGGAGACAACCCACTGTGGCCAGCAAGATCAGCTAGGGTGTACCACGTCGATAGGATGTTTGGATACCAGTAAGCGGGTCCCAGTTATGATTTGGGGTTCAATGATGACATTCGGCGTGAAGCTTGCGGGAATGGAACATGATGAACACGCTGCTAAACATGATGAAGCGTCGGCCTCACTAGTACTCCGAAACAAGACTTGGTGGGTAACGGCATGACGCCCTAGTTTATGTGAGCAAACTGATTCAAAAGTGCTCCGACCGTATCTGTCCGAACTCATCACTTTTCAAGGCGTTCGTCAAACCTCCCCAAACTTGATTCCATTGATGTCGGGGTTCTCAACTTAAAAGCAAGGTCTAACGAGTCAGTGATCCTAGATGGAGTCACATAAAGCAGTCCTGGGAAGGACTTGTGAAGAAATGTATGGAAAAACTTGCGTGTCATGTGCGCTCAATGTAAGTGGGTGAAATTCTGATCATGGCACCGTTGCGAGTGACCCTCTCTCACTCATCTCTCGCCCACACTCACCGATTCCCAACGGATAATGTTCTAACAAAGAAGATGTTGTTCAGAGTTGACGCGTTGTTACGGAAACAGACTGCTCTCGAACGTGACATGAGCGCAATCCATCAAAAACTGATCGCTCATGATAAGGATGCGCAGAATATTCTAGCAAAGGTATTTTTTATGCCTCTCCTGGTGGTCCTCTATCTGAGTAAATGTAGTACGAAAAGCTAAAAAGTGGATCACACATTCAGAAGCCGCCACTCAAGCACACCATTCTGGATTCACTGAAGAAGCTTGAAGAAAGTTGGAAAGAGCTGAGCCAAGCGGCTGAACTGCGAAATGAAAACCTGGATAAATCGTGAGTTATACACTTTTCGTAGACATTCGTCTTGGCATCAATACCGCTAGATTTGAATTTTTTTGAAGAATCTGTTTCTTCTATTATTTTTCATAGATACAAACTTCATAAATACATCGATCAAGTAAAGAAGGCAGAGCAGTGGGCCGCCCAGCTCCGAAACAAAATGACGTCGTATCAGCAGCCGAAGACGAGCGCTGAAGCTGAGCAGCTGATTGCTCAACATGCTGAACGACGAGCAGAAATTGACGGTCGTCAGGTACCTTTGCTGGGAAAGATTGTGGTTTGGAGATTGATATTTCATCCGTATTTCCTTCAGGATGAGCTGCATGTGCTGCATGAGGAAGGACAACGTCTCATCGCTGAGCAGCCAGAGCACAAACCGGAGGTGCAACGTGCCCATAAACGCGTACAAAACTCTGAGCATCAATTGAGGCAGACGTGGGAAGCCGAAAAGGTAGGTGGATTGTCTAGTTTCTCTTGTTATTAACAATAATACATTGGTTTGTTTTGACTCTGGAAATAAATAGCGGGATGTTTAGGCGTCCCTCCAACGCATGCTGGAGTGGCTGCAATGGTGTGATCAGGCGTCGATGTGCGAACGATGGTTGGCAGACAAGGAGAATCTTCTTAAGCAAGGAGACATCGGTGATGCTCCTGATGTTGTTCAGGTGAGACCATGTACCTACGCAGTTGCTGTCGTTGCTGTTTTATCTGACTTTGCAAAATACAGGAATGATCACTATTCACCTTCATTTGTAAAACACTTGTCCGTTTAGATGCTTATCAAATCGCATGATGCATTTGAAGAAACGGTGCGAAAGCAGAGTGAAAAGCTTGACAAGTTGAAAGCAGATGCTTCCAAGCTGATCACGAGCGATAACGAGTACCGTGGCGATGTCGAAGCCAGGTGGATTCCTTAAACGCATGATTATAATCCCTATGTGTTGTTTCACGAAGTATAAATGCTGCTTCAGATGCGAGGAAGTCATGCAACGTCATGCTGCGATGCTCGAATCGGCATCAAAACGTCGTGGACTACTTTGCGATAGCAAGAAGTACCATGAATTCATTAGAACTTGTGGAGAACTGATCACTTGGATCAACGCCAAGCTGCAGGTGAGTCCTTGGTCTGTGACGTTGGCTGCGTTGTGTGTTGCTGTATAGTTCGTATTGGTGTATTGCAGCTTGCTTATGATGAATCTTATCTTGATCCCACTAATCTTCGTTCCAAACTTCAAAAGCATCTTGCATTTGATTCCGAACTGACGGAGAACGAAAAGCGTCTCGTGGCTGTCGAAGCACAAGGAGAACAATTAATCAAAGAGCGACACTTTATGAGTGAGCAGGTAAGGTTGAGACTCGTTTGATTATTCGGTGAGATTAAATTATGGAACGAACCTTTTGGTTTTGGCTTTTGGCCACTAGGATGTTTCTGGAGAATGGAGACCTTGAATTTCTTGGTTTAACTCCAGGTTCGTGCTCAACTTGGGGAGCTTCGAAGTGGCTGGGATGAGCTACGCACTAAATCTGCTTTGAAAACGCAACGCCTTCGTGAAGCGTATGAAGCTTACACCCTCCAACGCAAGGTGGAAGATATGGAGAGATGGCTTGACAGGGTAAGTGTGATTTAAATTATTTCATTACCCTCATGTGCTGTTTTCGATTATTCAAGCTTCTTGACTTTTTCTTATCTTCATGCTTTATATTTGTTGCGTTGAAGATCGAAAGCGAGCTTGGTTCTGAAGATCACGGCCGCGATTTGACCTCTGTCGAACACCTTATAAAGAAGTTGGACGCTTTGGATGCCGAGATACGAGTGAGTTTTGCTATACGGCGACTTTTTTGAGTTTACTTTTTTCACTTTTGAAGCTCGAGTAATACTAGCACATGCTTGTTCAGGGCCGAGCCGAAGCGGTGCATGACCTTATGCAGAAAGCTCGCGAAATCAAGACCCTCGGTTCGCCGACCTCGGACGCAATCCTTGGTGCTGCAGAACAGGTAGATGCGAGGTACTCTTCGCTCAAAGAGCCAGTGCTGATAAGACGGTAAGGCTTGATATTTTCGAGCTTTTTTTGAGAGCCTTTATATAATATTGTCTTTTCAAGAGAAAACCTACGTGATGCTCATGCCTTGTATGAATGGATGGCTTGTGCCGAAGAAGAGCTCGAATGGCTTGCAGACAGATTGCCGCTAGCACGAAGTCAAGAGTGCGGTGACAGCCTCCACGCAGCAGAGAGTCTACAGAAGAAACACATGGCTTTGGAAAAGGAGTTGGACTCACGTCAGGTGAGGCTCTAACATAAGCAAAGCCCATCGTGTCACTATGCTCAGATAGACTGATTTCTAGGCTGGTATTCATGAAATCGAGTCGAAAGGTGCCGCAATGGTACGTGCAAAACATTTTGCGGCTCCTCAAATAGAAAGGATGATCGACACACTGACGACCGCGTTGTTGTCCGTCAAGGTATGTCAAATGTAGGCTTTTTCGTGAAGCCTCACATTAAGAAGCATGTTCAAGGATGCTGCCTCTGTCCGAAGAGCTCGACTGCAACACGCTGTGGATAGTCATCAGTACTATAAGGAAGCGGCTGAGGCGGAACAGTGGATAAAGGTGAGGGTAAAGGATAATGATTTTGGAATCAGTGAATATGTAGTCCTAGTAGCAGTTTCGTTTTGGAATTGTTCCTAATCGATATTTCGGTCCAGGATCAAATGCTCGTCGCTGTCAATCAAGAGACTGGGCGTGACCAAGCCTCTGCAGAAGGATATCTAAGGCGGCTGACCGTATTGGACAAGGAGGTAACAGCACCGCCGTTTTTTGGAATGTATTCTGCAGTGAAATAAAATGGATGGTGTTTGTAGGTGGCTCAATTCAAAAACGAGCTGGAAAGGCTACGTGCTCGTTGTGATTCGTTGCAGGACCATCAGGATGCGAATCAGGTAATTTTCAGCTTTCTTTTTTTCTGTTGGCTAGATAATTGTCTATGATTTTTTGCTTATTGGCAGTTTTCCCATTCAAGAAGTTTCTTTTTTCCTTTCAATAGGTGCCATTTTCGCGAGTACTTTTTCTTCAGATCGCTGCTCGTCAAGCAAAGCTAGAGACTGCGTATTCTGATTTAGTCAAGGAATGTAATAGGAGACGAACACAGCTCGTAGATGCAGGTCGTTATCACCGATTCGTACGCCAAGTCGATGATCTGTCCGATTGGCTTCATGAGAAGGCAAATGTACGTTTTGGTTTACTTCATGTCTCAGCTCGCAAAAATGCGCTATATGAACGAAGAAGTGGGGGCTCATAGTCAGCAGGAGTTATAGGGCAAAATGCTTAAAATCTGACACCCCTCTAATGAATAGTTGCTATTACAGCTGGCCTCTTCCGATGACTACGGTAGAGATTTGGAAGATTGTGTGCAGCTTACTGAGACTTTTGAAACTGTTGTACGGGAGCTGGCAGCTGCTGGTGAGCGGGTTGCCGCTGTGCAACGAGCACAGGAAGAACTGCTCAGAAGTGGTGAGTTCTGTATCTTTGATTCAGCGTCTCTCACTGGCTCATAAAAGGTTTACCACAATTCTCCCCATTTATTTCCGAGATCTCTTCCGGATGGAATCATGCTTCCGTTATAGGGCATCCGTACGCTGCGTCAATTCGCGCCAAAGGAACCGATCTACAAAGTCTGTGGACATCGGTGAATGAGGCGGCTACCGAGCGGCAGCAAGCTTTGGCTGGTGCTCGTCAAGTGCACAGATTTGATCAAGAGGCTGATGAAACACTCAACTGGCTTCAGGTTTTTTACTGTGCTATTGAATTTCTTATTATGTATTCTAATTCCATGCATGGTTAAAGGACAAAGAGGCAACGGGCGTTGCAATGGAAAATGAAGATTTGGCTCATGCTGATCTTGCCACTATAAAAGTCCAAATGCAGCGTCATGAAGAATTCGTGCATGGGATGCGAGCTGTAGAGAAGCAGGTGTGTGATGAATTCGGGATTAGGCGGCCGCAGCCCTGGCTGCCGCATTTACAGATGGCTTACTGGTTTTTCCTCTCGGGAAGAATGAACAGCTGTAGAAAGAGCCACCTGAATTAATGACGTAAATAGATTGCCTTTTCTAGGTGGCCGAACTGTGCCGTGAAGCTGAAAGGCTTTGGACTGCATTCCCAAATACTCGTGAACACCTCGAGGTGCGTGAAATGGATATGGAAGAGCAGCTGAAGGACATTCTCGAAGGAACAAGAAGACATCATGAGCGGCTGCAGCAAATGGAAAGCCTGCAGGCATACTTCCAGGTAACGATTGAAATCTGAATACCCTTGGGGAAACTTCGCTTGGTATTGTTCTAAGTTGGAGGGCTTTGCAGGAATACCGTGAACTTATGCAATGGATGAAGCGAATGCAGACGGTAATGACATCGGAACCGCTTCCACGTGATGTTATCGGGTGTGAAGCATTGGCACGACGTCATGATGAATATAACCTCGAGGTTTGTGCAGAGACGTTTCTGTTTTGTTGTTTAAAGGTATGTGGAGGGAGGCAAAGAACCAAATCATATTTTTCAAAACACTGTCCTTTATAAAGAAACATTCGAACACAGGAAGGATAGTGTGTGGCGAAAGTCGCGTTGAAAAATGTGCCTTTAAGAAGTCATTGCGATCTTAGCCCGCTTCACCTCAAACTGTACGCTTCTACCAAACTGCACGTTTCTCTGAAATTGACCCTCCCGGTGTCTTTAAGTGTCCTATTTTTGGATTTTATCTTAGTAGCATTATCGAAATATTTTCAGATGCAAGGACGTAAGCCACATATTGACGAATTCACTCGTCAGGGTAGACACATGATCAAAGGAGGGCATGTACTGTCACAGGAAATCACCGAAAAGGTATGGTTAGAAGTTTTTGTTATTTTTCGTGCAATAGTAGCAATCCTCCTTCAGTTCATAAATTCGGCAATAAAGAGTAGAGGGAGCTTAACGCTTCTTTAATATAAAAACGCTCGAAATGAACTACTAGCAGCGACTTGTTGGTTTTCATTTCAGTTTTATTTGGATATTTTCACTTGTTCAGGTTGAGACACTTGAACGTTCTTGGGCTGTGCTGTGTGAAGTTTGGAAGGATCGATATGAGCTGTACAATGAAAATCTTGACTGTCAAAGATGGAAACAAAATGCTGCTCTTCTAGAGCAATGGTTGCTGGAGAGAGAGCGACTTCTCGGTACGTTCCTCTTGTCGCATCGGTCAGCAATGGTGGTTGAATGGTCAGCTCCATATTGATTTTGAGATCACGCTGACGCTGCCCTTCAGGTGACGACTGGCGCCATATTGAATCGGTTGAGAATGCTGAAGCTCATCTTCGTGATTTTGATGACTTCCTGGTGACGTTGGAAGCACAGGGAGATCGCTGTGATATGGTGAAACGTCTAACCCTCATTGAACAAAACTTCAGTAAGCTCAGGAAGAAGGAGGTTTGTTAAGAGGCAGCTGGCTCGTCGGCCTGTGTAGTTGTGGTGCAAATATGAGATCATGTCTGTTCAGGTTGAACGATCTCGTATCGCCGAGGAAGACCAAAGGCGTCGTGATACGATTAAGGTCGTCGAGAAGGGACAAATTCTTGCCAACAGGCGACAGGAGAGAGAAAGGAGAAAGACCCAGGCATGTTTTTGAGAAAAAAATCTGGGAGGATTTAGAACAACTTCACCATTGAGTTCTGGCACCTGCTTTATACTTCGAAGAGGCTAAGCTAGTGCTGTGTTACTTCAGCAAATTTAATGTTCCAAACTGATTTCAAATAACCTTGACGATACTGTATCTTCATTTGTCGAACACTGTTGCTTTAGGAAATTTCTCTTCTTCGACCGAGCTCCAATGATGATTTCTCGAGTCAAACATTGCCGAGGAAGATCGATAGAGCAGAGCGAAGCAAAACGACGACAGTCGGTACGTTTGTGCTTTTTTGGTACTTATCATACATGGGACTTTATTGTACACAGTAAAAAAAATTTTCTAAAAATCGAATCACTGTATGTTCAAGGAGATTCAATAATGGTTGGAGGACCATCGACGGTTGTCGCTCCATCTGCGAACGTCTCACATATCTCAGCCGTTGATGTTGATATGAGAAAGACGCCATCGTTTACCACCAGACGTGGTCATACATCCCGTAATAGCCGTAATAGCACTAGCCGTTGGGAAGACCTGGGTGCTATTGATATGAGAGGGTTGGCTTAATGACTTTGCTTTTTGTATGCTATTTATCTTGAAGTGTTCACTTTTAGTTTTGTTGACCGTAAGCAGGATCTTCAAAGTGGCAGCAAAAGAGCGACGATACGATCATGGAAGAATTACTATGCCATATTATGTGGACAGTTGATGTGTTTCTTCAAGGTCAGTGCTCATCCGTTGTAGCGATCTGTTATTTCTTTTGACCATTAGAATACGCAAAGTGTTCAGGACGAGGCCTCGTTCTACGAGAACACTGCCGCCGCACCCCCGGTATACATCTATGGTGCACGATGTGAACCGTTCCCGGAGTATGTCAAGAGAAAGCATGCTTTCAGGTAGACTTATTGTAGCTTTTTTCTATTCATTTGGTGGCATGGATAGTTATGCGCTCTGCTGAAAAGATGAAATCCTGTACCGTTTAGGCTGGCGACCCAGGATGGTGCCGAGTACATTTTTGCCTGCAGTGATGAGCGACAAATGCTTGAATGGGTCGCGAAAGTGAAGTTCCATGCAGATCTTGCACCCAGCAACCAACTGAAATCGTATGCATACCATGGTGAGTGATAAGTTTCGAGTGACCCAAAGTTATCGAGCGATTTTTGCATGGTTTGAACCGATTTGCATTCGGAAGAGATTTTATCGAGTTTCTTTGGTTGCTGTATGAAGGCTTTTTCTACCCAAAGTGACGTCATTTTGTTGATGCTGATGTTTTTGATTTCGCATTGTTTGAGTTGTCTTACAGCAGCAGAAGCCACACCTTTACCACCATTGCGCCGATACGATGCTGGTTCACGGTCCAGTGATGAACTACCTCCAGTACCAATGCGTCGCAGTATTCGCGACGAAACCTCTCGCCCGACATCACGAGTGTCGGCCTTTGATGCGTATGGCAGTGTCCAGCAAGATTCTGCACCTCGTAGTACTGCTGGACGTAAGTTTTAGAATTTTTAAGCTACCTCTAGTGTGTGCAGACGGGAGACTGTATAGTTACGGTGCGATTCGCGGTGCTTCGCTTCCACTCGTTACAATAAGTAAGCCGCGTTGCAATCGCGTACGCTGTCTGCAGTGACCGAGAACGTACTGCATGGCCGGGTGTAGGTTGGGACACACGAATCTAGGCCGTGACCCTGTAACAGCCTGTGGCCTTTGACCTAAGCCTTAAATAATTCAGACAATTTGTTCATGTAAATCGTGTCCTCCTTGCAAGTCTGTTGTAAATCGTGTCCTCCTTGCAAATCTGTTCCGTTGTATAGTCAAATCGTCTGAGTTATTCATGTCACAGGGCAAAGGCCACAGGCTGTCACAGGGTCACGGCCTAGATTCGTGTGTCCTAACCGTCACCCCTGCATGGCCTCTTCGCTTCGCGTTCTATCGTCGTCTTGTTTTTCTTATTTCTTGGCAGTTTTTTTCGGTTTGAGTTCGGCATGAGTATCTGCGTTTCCTCTCATTTTTTACACACTAAATATTATGTAGGTATTATTCATTGGCAATACATATATGATTTTAAAGCTTTTTGTCTAGTTTTTTTTTTTTTTGAAAATTTCAACTTTGTGTGGATAGAGAAAACGTACGCGCCAAAAAATCCGTCGCGCGTTCTTCAGTGAGTTAATCTCTAGGTGATGGAGTTTTGCATAATAACTCTGACATTTATTTCAAGTTATTTTTTCTCACTTACAATTCTCATTGGTCTCCAGTTTTAAAGATGAAAAATTAGTCTTCTTAAAAGATACAGAAATTCATTCGATCGTTTATAGTATGATGTGCATGTTGCAACTATGCTTCCGCTTCTGCTAGGAATAGCTCTTACAGAATACAACGAATACAGTTCCCTTCCTCGTGGAGCTTCTATAGCCATCGAAACGTCTCGTCTCTGTTCGACACTTCCGCGAGGCAATCGTACTGGCCAACCGATTCGAGTTGATTCGTTCAACTCACTGAACAGCTCCACATCGAACATGCCCGTTCTTTTTGAACCACGAAAAGCAACGGTAGCTCGACGTCCCAGTAGACGACAATCAATCTACGCCGAGAGCATCTATGGCGAAATGGATGAAGTAGTCGAAGTGGTAGAAATAGCTGAAGTGAACGGTTCGTGTGCCGATTATTCATTGGCACTGTGTTGGGTACTAACGATCACGTTGGCGAATTTTCCACCCTTCCGAGCGAGAAGTATTCAGAAGCTCTTCAAGCACGATCACAAGGATTTGCACTGCAATATAGCACACGCAAAGTTCCACTCCGTTCAAGAAAAGTAGTCACCTTATATGGTGTAGTTTGATCGTACACATGTCTGCAACCACTCCACTGCACGGGTGCGAAGATGAAAACGATGGTCCAGTGCTGACGATTTATCGTCATATGGAAGCTGATCGAGAGTCACCACTTAACTATGAGAAATTATCACTGGTTAATGTCTTTGCATCACACATGCACATTGTTTTCATCTAGAAATATCACTGCATTTCTGCGTGCTGCGTTTTTTTTTTTGGCACAACGCGTCAGTGAGACAGCTGAAAAATTTGGGATCGCTGTAAGAAGCACAGGCATCTAGAGGCAACGGTGGTACTGAGCGTAGTGCAAGCTGATGAGCAGAAGCCGTATGACTGTTTGCTGATGAGAAAGCTCTTATCGTTAGGAGCATTAAATGTGCTCTCATTGGTGAATGGTGCTTTGGACTTCGCCCATTAGCATGCAGTGCATTTTACTCACTTCTTTGGATGTATTCGTTTTTTGACACAACACTTCACAAATCGCAGTCACAGTACACTTCAAGTCACCATATTGTCCACAAACGGGTCACATTAATAAGGTCATGTCCCTGTTATTCCCCTTGATTGTTTGGATATCAATTTTATTTTGCGAAGTCATGGTTCATTTTTAGGAGGTGTATCTAATTCCCTAACATCGCCACCTACTTTACCTCAGTCATCGTCAAATGGGTATACGGTGAGTTATTGCCCTCGTTATTCACTATATTATGTGTTAGGGATCCTGCGTACAGGATGAGGAATGGCAAAGAAAGGGGAGGGGGGAGGACAAATACTTTGGTTGGATACTCTGTAAGATGTGTAGGGGGCCCTTTTTACACCTCACCTACCTTGCTGTCCCCTGTTTTTGACCGATTATTGGGCACTTTTGAGGTCGGAGTTTCTCGTTTTCAAGTCAATGTGCAAGAGATTCATTGCAGATTCAGTTCACGATTCTTCGGATTACAATATACTCCCTTTGAGCTGCTGATTCCCCTTTGCAGGATACATTGACATATCAGGAGCACACGACTTCAACATACACCCGTGAAACGCCTCCACATGGGCGTGATGGGCGCGTGACGGAAAGTGTGGAATTCATATCTTGGGTGGAGAATAATCAACCTCATGGACGGCAAACGCCGCCACAATCGACGACGCCCACGTCACACCATGACACTGAGTCGTTAAAAAGCGAAAGTATGCTTTTCTGTGATTTTGTTCAATGATTACACAAACTTTCTCCCCTTCCAGAGAA
This sequence comes from Trichostrongylus colubriformis, assembly GCA_963978905.1. Classification (NCBI taxonomy): domain Eukaryota; kingdom Metazoa; phylum Nematoda; class Chromadorea; order Rhabditida; family Trichostrongylidae; genus Trichostrongylus; species Trichostrongylus colubriformis. The sequence continues at coordinate 57,803,297 of OZ022258.1, read as the reverse complement.
GCGATTCTCGCTGTTCGGCAAACGAGGATCGAAGTCTCAGAAGTGATGAGACCAGTAACACCGATTCCGACAGTACTTCTTCGCGATCATTTTCGGCTTAGATGAGATTTTTTGTCATTTTTGTTTCGTTAAGAAACCAGTTATTTCTGCGAAATGCCCAAATCTATGACTTTAACTCGTTTCTCGTGTAGTGTATCCCTTTACCTTTGTTGTTTTAATTGAACCATTCCATTTGAAGATCATTCTAAACATCTCTGTTGTACACAGATTTTCGTGTTCCTTCTGAAATTCCCCACGTCATTTCTCTAAATTTTGTTTTGTTACGATATGATCAGATTTTATTATTATGTGTAGCTCAAACAAGCGTGTCTTCAGTGTACTATAATTGCTCGCATATCACATGTATTTCTTTACCGGATCTAGGTGAAGCTTTCCATACCGGCGATTTGGGATGGGATTGGTGCCAAGCCCGATGGTGCCAGGATCGTCCCGTGTCGCCTAATTACTACGAAATGTTTTAATAATCAGAATAAATTATTGCCATTCACAGAATCCGGTTTTTGATAAAGGAATCATGAGGTCGGTTAGGCCTATTTCGTGGCAATGAGAATCTCGTCTCGTCTGCTGGTTGCTCGTATTTCTACGCAGCTCGTTCGTCGTTCCGCGATGCATAGAGTGCGCTGACACAGTCTCTCACGGTTTTTGGTGCTCTCGCTCGAGTGTTCTATTCTGAAACTTCCTTATCCACGCAATGCTAAGTACCAGTGATCGCAACAAAATGTGCTCATGCTATGCGTTTTCACTATTATACCCGATCGATATGTACTTATTTCACAGCCAAGTTGGAAAAGCAGTGCAAACTGGTCGCCCGCTACAACTGCGGTTTTATGGTTAATTAAGCGTGCTTTAACGTTTCCTACATAACCATTCCTGGGCAATCAAGGGCACGTCTTCGGGGGACGGTTGGGACACACGGTCAGTAGGGTCTTTCGGTCACGCGGTGACCATGCACATGCCTTAAACACGTTCTCTATAACTGTTCTCTAGAGACAACAACGGTACAAGCTTGTCTGAGTAGTTTATGTCCAGGGCAAAAGCCACAGGGTCGCAGGCTCAGGGCAAACCGTGTGTCCCAACCTACACCCGTAATTGGGATGATTCAATGACAGTGCCGATCAGGAAACAGCTCATGTGAGCCTCGGTTTTCCTTTGCAGTGTTCACTTCGTAGGGACCTCAGTTGCAAGTAGAATTGGACTCAGTCAATAAAATTTTGGCTACCCCTCATTGCTATGAACCCTGCCCGGGTTTCAAGACAAATGTTCAAAAACTATTTTGAAAACCTTACTGAAGCTATTACTATAGAAAAACCAAGTAATTGTTGAATATATCGCTGATACATTTAAATATCTGTGTAGGAGGGAGAAACATATTTATCTGTTCGGGATACCTTGAGATTTATTGCAGCATACATGGAAAAATGGGTGAATGGAAAACGCGGTGGGAAGGGGAGAGGCGTGGCTTGCCGTGACGCTTACGCCGCGTTCATGCCGTGCTCCGACAAGGCGTGGCTGACGTCACAGGCAACGAGACAGAATGGTACGGGAGAGGTGCTGAGACGACGCAAGAAACGAGGCAGAGTGGCACAGGCGGAGACACGGATATACGAAGCCACACCCTGCCGGCAGCACTGCAAAGTATGAACGCGGCCTTAGGAGATTGCTGACAACGCCGTCAGGCTCTTTCCTGAAAAGGCTCAGTGAAATCTGGCAGAGCCTATACGGCCAGAGCGCACGCCCCCAGTTGCAAGACGTGGCCGACACGGCAAGACGAGTCTTCCCCCACCGAGCCACAGTGATCGGAAAAACAGTTAAGCGAATATAGGGAAAGGAAAGGGGGACATCACTGGCAAATGCGTCTGAATGCTCCTCCCAACACCGTTGAATGCGGAAGGAAGGATGAGAGGGGAATCCGAAGAAAACTTGGTATCCAGGGGGTCTTGGTCTTAATAAAGCTCAGAAAAAGAAGCAGTTCCGGAATGGATGACGCTCCTTGCTTTCACTCCCTAACATCCACAAAGTGTCCAGGAAGAATAGTTCCAGTGATCGGGTCTCCTTAAATCCGAACGGTTTTGATCAACCTCATCGTACGGTGACCTTCCAGCGAACAATCCCGGTTTCACTGAGTGCATCAGGGTTCAATTAACACAATGCGAATTAATTAAAAATTTGAACTACTAATAGCAGGAGCTGGCTGAAGTGTAGCTGGTCGAGTGGAACGTGAATTGTGGTTCAAGAAATGTTCTGATCGCTCGGCTCGCATTCAGAGAAGGGTCACGCAATCAATTCACATCCACATCCCTTGCAGTCCGTCTTTCATTACTTTTTACTTCTTTCTGATTTTGCGTTCTCCTATATTCCCGAAACAGCTTTTATTAGTTTCGTTTTGTTGCGCTGCCTGCCTAAAAAAAACTAGAAAGTGCTTTATCTGACTTCGAAGTTAATCTTGCTAATTTTCACCACGTCCTCTGAAGTCTGTCATTTCTCAGCAGTGATTTGGCTCTAATTTTACTCCACAGGAATCCCGTGAAAATCACATTCATCCGGTTGTTTGTCGCCGAGACTGTTTACCTTCTTCAGATGATTCTTCTCGCGTTCCTGCTATTTGTGAGATCTTCACAGGCATTACATCACATGTACTGAGGTGAGCTATATTTTAAAGGTTTCTTAAATATTTTATCATTCACTGTCCCTTTTTTTACGACTTTTCCCTTACTCTGTTGAACTGGATTTGAAATTCGAGCGGTCGCTTGCGAACAATGCCACCAGTGGCCGACGCCACTCGACTGCGTAAGGATCAGCAAACACACTCTCGTCCTCCTGCGTATACCCATCCCGCTCAGAAAGTTACCCACACTTCGATGAAAACTTTTCTCCTGGTCTCATTTCACTGTTTCTGTTGCCATTATTGAGCTGACCAGGTCGGTCTAATTCGAAGCCAGGGCAAGGCATTTATCAATCACGTAGGCTGATTAAGGGAAATTCTCCTTAAAATCTTGAGGGGTTCGGGTTCAAGGTTTCGCTACAAACCTATGATCTTGAATCCAAGGTGGCAGATTGATGTTGGCTGACGGCCATTGAACTGAAGTATTGATCGTTCGACATGGTCGGTCTCCTTTCTAGAAATACATGCTTTTGACGTACTGGAAGCATTTTGACTGAGGTAGACATCTGCAGAGCAACTTTCGTCTTTCAGAATTCCACGGTTGTGGTTGAAGCATTTTAGGATTAATGTGGGTATAGGGGTGGAGAGAGGGAGAGAACTCCGTCATTTATGGATCACTTTTTTCGTAGCAATCCCCTTATTGCATGTAGAAGTTGTTTCACCCACCTCGCAACTTCTACCCTCCCTCAGGGCACCACGTGCCGAGGAAAGTAGCCGCTTCGGCCCTCCCCTTTTCTAACATCTACAATACCAGTAACTGTTGCCGGATTGTATAGTGCAGTGTGTTTTATTGCTTATCGCTAACCTCCGCAGGTACGAATCTGCTCCTTCTGTCCAGTCAAATACGACCCCCTGCCGAAGAATCCTCCACTATTGGTGTACCCTGCTATCCCTAATCCTCAGTTGGAATTCGCAATTTTCTCTCCATATACCTCTACATAGCTTCCTCTACCCTATCCCTCCTGATCTACATCGACCCGATAACAGCCCCTAGGCAGACCAGAAAAGTGCTGGATGATGCTGACCGTTTTCGCAATTCGAAAATCCCATCCTCTCTGGCCTTAACCTTTGACTTAAGAAAACTAGCCACGCAACTAAGATCCTGAAATCAATAGCAAATGAATCGTATGGTGAGGGGAACCCACTCATAGGCAACCTGACCTAGATCGGAACACTCACGCCACACACCCGTTTGTAGGACCACTGATCCAGAAATTGACCTCGGGACCTTGCTAGTAAGAGCAAGGATAGTTGCCACTACACGCCATCACCTTGTAGACATCTGAAGACAGCGGTTCGTATGATGGTATGAGGCGAAACGAGCCATTTGCAAGTTTTAATTTTAAGTAATTTTTTTGACCATTTTTTTCGCACATTGCTCATGTTGAAAAGTGATCTCCCATTCTCATTGAGTTAAATTTTTTGATTTCATTTGAATGTCCTTGACAATAACTCAACTGGGTCGTGGCTATAGCTGATTGGTTTATGAATAACATGCTTCTTTTTCTGCCAGTAATTAAGAACCACGTCTGTTGAATACTAATTGAATATCGCAATGAATACCAATTGTTTGCCGCGTGATAATCCAGTTGTCGTTGCAGCAAAATCTCAACCAAAGATCTTGCTGCTGCCTTTTTTATATGTTCGATGAAATTGCTTTCTAGCCGATTCTTCTTGCCTGGTAGGCCATCAAAAATCCCTTTTCTGGAGAATTTGAGCTTTTTTTCCATCGCGCAACTGAATCTTTTGTTAGACTAAGTATGACAAGATAGAGACCATAAAGGGACATAGCAATAGGATCACCACCATAACAACCAACTTCTCCTTTGACAACCATACATTATTCACTCACGCATTTCGTATATAACTAGCTATATGACGACTGGTTTGAAGCCGACGGAAAACTTGAACCTTCTACCAAAGTCATTTTTCTTCTGATTGTAACGTTTCTGTAGTTATTACGGTTTTTTTACTCAAAGGCAGGCATCTTTTGGAGAGGGCTGGTTTTGTTCTGGCTCACTGTGTATGGGGAGACATTCTTCTTCAAGTAGTCGGCATGTAGCTAAATGTCCATCTCAGAGCGTGCGACGCAATGTGTGCAGCGGCGGGAGACGTATGTAGTGGGTTTTAAAGTGATTGCCGTCTTGCGCCTTATTTTAGGTAAATAAATAAATAAATAAACGAATGAATAAATTAAATTAATTAATAAAACGGTTGTCAGATTTTTTTAAAAAATCCTAGCATTCTTGTCCTACCAAATTACGTATGTTATTTCTAGCTCGCACGCATCGCGCCCTCCATTCATGATCCCAACCCAATTCTTGCCCGTTCCACTGAATGCGCTTTAAGGAACGCAACGCGACCGCTCGCATATCATTTGTTTGTTCACCATTTTTCTCGAATCGATAATTGCTCAGTAGCTGTATAGGTATTAGTGGTTTATGGTTTATTACTAAATCAAAAACATTCGAATTAATAATTTCATTTTAACACGAACGAATGGGAATTTCGGGAGTAGCGCAAAAAATTTGAAAAGACTCGCAGAGGAGTCCAAATTTCCCACCGTAGCGTTCTTAGTGATGGATTTTTTTGATTTCCATTTTTTTTGCATCAGAAATCGACACATCCGGCATTGACGTTGCGTATGGGAAATCTACACACGATTCCCACGTCAATAATTCAGTATTCGCCTTTTTATGTGAGCCCTCAACATAAAAGACGGCTCATCAAAGTTGCCGAATTGAGTTGAAGGACATCCGAAAAATTCGCTTCCATTGGATTCATACTTACAAAAAAAGTTTTTTGGGTCTGGTTAAGACTGGTCTTCTGCCTGGCTATTTATTTATTTAATTATTTATTTATTTACTTTTTATTCATTTATTCATTTAATCATTTCATTTATTGCACGCGAAGGTGGGCCATAAAAAGCTGTATCTAATCAACGTTGTCAATCAATATAGAAGAGGGATATTATAATGGAAATTATAAAGTATTATAGTTAAATAATAGTTGCTAAAGGCCGAATTAACAAGGCCTTGAGGCGCTTCCTGTTCCTACCGAGAGCATTTCCTTTCGAGTGGTCATGTTCGGACCCGGTAACACATATTCCGGCCCGCTTGTTTGCTTGTTGTTCGAGATTGCTCAGCGCAGGGAGATGACCGGTTCCCTGTTTGAGCACTGAAGATCCGAGAGTGTCACCTTCGAATCAGTCAGCTGTGTACCTCCTTGTTAGGTAGTTCCTGAGCCATTATGACGTCTTTGTTTCTATCCGTCCTCGCCACTTGTGGCTAAATACTCCTGTCTGACCTATAACGGCCTCATTTTTTAAATTTTCGTTATTTGTTCGAATTTGGCCACCGAAACGTACTCATCCAATATTTTCTCCTGAAGTCATTTTTACGATTGCCTTTGAATTGCTGTTTCCATCAAACACATCGTTGGGGATAGTATGGAATTTAGAACTGAGAAAACGTGTTCCTTGTAAGTAAAATGGCGAGCTCTGTGCGGCGATCTGTGCGAAAGTCGCATTTCAGAGCACCCCTGGGAGCTTTATTGTGACCTCTTTGAATGCGTTTCGTTCCCATGGCTGCCGATGGCCGAGTCTCACCGTGTGGTGGGGCAACGCTGACTTGTTGGCTTGGTTTCCATCGCCGTCTGCATCAGTTCCTTCAGGTACGCAGAGGACGCGAAAGCGCGTCCATGATCGTGGAAGGAAGTCCTACCTCTTGAGTTCTGATCGTTTCGTTCCGTTCTTTCCCTACTGTTGCATTATAGAGCACTTGACTTTCATATTCGAAACTAGTCGATGTTTTTCTGAAGTGTTTTCAAAGCAGGAAAAGATATCAAGGGCGACTTTTGAAAAACCATAATAGTCCTGGCAGCTTATACCGAATGCAAAGTCGGAAGAGTCCAGTGGGAAAGAACATACATCTGCAGGACGAATTATTTTGGTTCACGCTAGGCTTTAGTTTTGTTTTCTGGAAGCCCAAGAAGGTTCAAATGAGGTCATTTGAGTGGCAGATAAAATCAACAGGCTTTTAATGATGCCAGCAAAGGCGCTCAGGCAAGGTCCTCGCACAACGAGATAGCTCGGAAGCTGCCTGGTATCGTTTGTACACTGATCGGATTCTGCTATAATTTATGATCCTATTCACAGTTGACGAGGAAAGAGTTTTCTTAGCCGATGTTCTCTGAACGACTACAAGGCTGCACGACGTTTTTTTTTGAGTCACCTCCCATCATTACAGACATTATTCCTGACGTAGATCTTGGTCACATAAGCCGCCACTTTTAAGATCTGAGCGATGACTTATTAGCTACACGCAAAAAGTCTCTTTCATCGGAGTTTTTGTCGAAACGCCACAAAAACGCCCTGACGACTGAGATTGGTGCTTGAGATCAGGATACATATTGTGTGTACATAGGTAGGAATAGTCATGACTATTAGACGGCGGCTATGTTTCGTCACTAGGTCCATGCTTGGGATGATTCGGTGTGGCCTTTTCTGTTTCTTTTAGCCTTTCTGACCCCTATATCCACATTTGAGAGATGAATATCTAGGAGATTTTTGGTTGACGATGGTTCAGTTTGGTCCAGCTGCTGATCTAATTTTGTTGCGTACAGGTCCGCATGGGGCAACAATTTATTAGCCAATGGAGTAGAATGGTAGTACTTTTTCAGGTTACTGTACTGACACTGTAGTGTATGCGCCCCATGGGATATCTGTTTACTGCGTTTGTATACCAGTGAAAAAAAAATAAAAAATTGGTTTTTGGGAGCCACTTCAGGAATACAGGGAGATATAAAGGTTGATCAGCTTGGATGGGCACTGGTGATAGACACATCTCGATTTCTCAGCCTTGGACCTTGCACATGAAGCGGTATCACCTGTAGCTGAAGTATGTACTTTCGTCTTTCGTGGCTTGTCACAACTTTCCAAGGTACACCGAGGGTCAAAATTCTTCGACAGGAAGGTCGTATTCGTTCGAGTAGAAAGGTGGGGTGTCGTACCTTTAGAGGTCAGCGATAAGCACTAAATTTGAATTTTTATTGAGCAGATGAGTAGCAAAGGGTATTTCAACGCAAATCCGTGTGACGAAATGTAAAATAAATGTCGGTGCTATCGCAATGAGGGGGTGGGAGGGTCATCTTATAAAAAATGCTTATCTAAGCAACTGGAGAGACCTTGAGGGGTCAATCTGCACATTCAGGCGTATACGTACTTTTGCCTAAGCCTTAGCAGTGGAAAGGAGAGGCTCCTTTCTCCCCTTAAACTCAGGTAAAAATAATGTCCGTAGAGGGATGCCCCTCCCCCTCCCATTGCGATAGCACCTAAACACCTTTCTGCCTCAGGAAAGGATATATTGCAGTAAAACATATTGCAATATGCAACAGTACTGGCATTGCAGAAGTCATTAAAAGGGGGGGTCGTATTCGTTCCCGTATAGTGGGGGGGGGCTGGGTCAAATGGAACGGCTATTCTTTGCGACACTTGGAAGTGCTCTGTTACTAACATTAACGTATTTTTTAATGAAAACGTAGTTTGATGCAAATGGAGAGACGGTTTTCAAACGGAGATATGCTCGATTATAGTCCCCATAAGAATTGGATAGCCCTAACATAGTAAATTTATCGTGGACAAAACTTTACAATTTCCTGTGTTCTTTCAATCCCTCCATCGTTTCTAACTAATTTGAGGTCGTGATTTATTACGCCCAAATTCATAGAAACAGGAAAGACAGGAATCGAAGTTCCTTCTAGAACATTACAAAACCTCGAAAAATTCTCCATCACTTTATTCACGGTCCGATTCCCCTTTTACACGCGTACAATGAACGATGTACGACGATAATTACACGCACGTGGAATGATTACAAAAGAATACCGTGTCACGTACGTTCTGAAAGAGTTGTTCTAGGTCAGATCGGGTTAATGTTCAGTTCATTTGGTCGCAGCTATTCAGTGACACTTCTCGCACCCCAATTTTTTAGATTCTTCACCTAATTCTTCAAGTAAAACTGAGGAGTCGCGCTACTGGTTTGTTGAACAACCGGACAGGGCAAAGAGTCTTCAGAAAGGTGTCACGTAGCGGCTCCTGTTCCCTTTTAGTCGAATGACCTTCCAGTTCTATTCCTCTTTTACCAAGCCTATATTTTTCCTTTTACATTGTACCAGTTGAGCTATCGCACACTACTGCGTGAATGACACAGTATAATTATGTGGCCGGGGAAATGGTCGAAACTGCCAGTATCGAAGAAGTCCATATTGCGCAGTTCCACATGGTGAAAGCGCAGTGCTGAGTGCTAGTCCTACTGGTATCTCTACAAATACCTACAGTAGCGGTCAATAATATATGCGGTTTGGGATTTTGACCATAACTTTGTACGGTGTTTGCATATCTCGCTCAATTTTTTTGTGTTTTGAAGGCAGCTGTCACTCAGTGAAATAAAGTATCTCAGCCGAGTAGGATGCAGTGTGAAGGTTGGAAAAATTATTTAACTGAAACCACTGAAAATGGTCAACTCCGTGCCTCAGTGCTGTTAGGATTTGAAATAGCGTGCAACAAAGTCCCAGCCTCATTCCGTAATATTTTCTGCCCACCTGGCCGTTTCGATGAGTTGTAAGCTTTTTATGGCCAATTGAATTTTTGAAAAGCTTTGGTATTTTTAGAGTTTTTAGTTAAGTAAATTTTCCAATCTCAACACTACACCATACTTTGCTTCACTGAGTACCAGTTGTCTTCAAAAAACAGAAAAAAAATTGAATAAGAAATGTAAACTTCGACTAAAGTTATGGCCAGAATCCAAAACCGCATATATTTTTGACCGCTACTGTACGTAGTTTAGCAGTCGAAACATCCCGAAAAAGCTGATATCGGAGTACAGAGTAGAAGAGGGGTTGAGCATCTAGTGCTTATGCTGTTGGGTGTCGATAGTCTTGTCACTTCCTCTGCATTCCGAAGGAACCACCACTTCATGCGGATGAGATGATTAATACCTCTTGTTCCAATGATGTCGAAGATCAATGTAAACGGATCAGAAATGAAATGTGTATATCCACTAATCATTTAGCTGAAGTGGTCACAATTGGGAGCTTAAATAGTTCAGGAACCGATAGTCTTCATTCGACATCATCGATTGGTAGCAAGTTGTCCACTTGCTGAGCACATAATTCGTACATGTTTGTGGTAGATCCATATGCCAGTTATCGATGTTTATCCTTTCTTTTGTGAAAATGCATCAGTATTTGAAATTTTCACATGGTCTAGCGGTCGATACCCAGTATTTCCGCTGGTACCACATGAAAAATTAATCACTGGCTTTGCTATAACAAATCTGAGTCGTATCTTGATTACCCATATTGTTCGCAATATCAAAAGACGTGCACCATTATTTGGAATGCTAGGCAATTTAGCGGTAGATACATCGGGAACCGATATCAGAACAAACAATTTATGTTCACCCAATGGCACTAAGCATCAGACGCTTCTACTATAGCCGTCGCAAAGTGTAGCAAGCGGTGTACCGGATTTTACGTTATTTACCAACCGCTTCCTAACGCCTCTTGTGAGCCGCTGTAAGCCGTTTCGGTTATGATAAGTCACCGTTGAGGTCCCCGTACACTGCAATGCTTGTCAATGTGAACATTTCCGAAAGGCTGGACGGATTTGGCGACATTTGCCTTTTGGCGCTCTTTATCGAATCCCGTCAGCCGTTATCAATTCGGATCATCCATCATTAACGTTCCCGTGCCGTCCCTCGGAGTACCTATGTATGAGTGTCGGTGCTAACGATAAGATCAACCTGAAATGCGAAACGGGTTTGGCGAAATTTGTCTTTCGAGGCTCCCTATCAGTCCTTATCAGCTGCTATCACTTGCGGTTCACCACCGCTACGGTACCCTTATCACTCTCTCTAACACGGATTTTTGATGTACCGTTACTGTTTCCGCCTGTCAGTACAAAAATTCCCGGATCAGAATTGATCTCTTCCATAGTCGGTTATAAAGCTGTATTAATACAGTGCATTACTACAAACACAGTTTTAAGACTGGTAAATGTTTTTTGCACGTTTTGGGCATGCTGGTACATATCTGCAGCCATTCCTGCCTTTCAGTCGTTGTGCAGGTCATGTGAGCAGGAAATGCCTTCGCAACCTTCAACATAAGTCGTAGACATGGCGCACTAGAAGGAGAACTCGGGTTCACTAAACTAAGTTCACGCGATCGAATGGGTATTGTGATGCAAATTCAGCCCAAAAGTTTATTTGAGCCAGTTTTCAAAAATATGAATGTTTTTTGCATGTTTTGAGCATTATAAAATTGTCCAGAATTTTAGTATATTTTGGAATTGAGGTGGAATCAGAGGATCACAATCACTTCGAGGCAGTCCACAGCCACTTCTAAGTCGCACCTCACGGCTGTCATTTCTGTATGCGCAACGGATCAGGGGACGTCATAGCGATGACGAGAGACCTTCCGTCACTGAGCATCGTTTAGTTCAATATTTCAACCATTGCACCTTCATGTGTTGCTATCATTTCTACCCCCCCCCCCCCCCAATAAGCTTTTTTTTGAAGCCATTCCCGTTTTTTTCTCGACTTTTTGCATGGCTTTTTTTACGATCCGTTCCTTTATTATCTATATCTTTGAAAAAGGGATTCCATTCGAGAATGGACTGTTGCATTACCATAAGCCATAAAGGTCTCCTGTTCTTATGCGATGGATGCGTTCGTACAATAACCATACTGTAGCCCGTAGTGTAATAAAAAGTCGATAAGTAGTTGAGGGTCCTGTCTGCGAAGGCATTGAACGCAAGGCTTGCTTATCGTTTCTGAACGCAGGCTGGGCTCTGTAGTCATTACGACAGCTTACTAGTAATGTCCTAAATCTGCGACACCGTTTCAGAAGAACCGTCTTGAAGAAAGCAGCATTATGATGAAATGTTGACTATTACATTATATATTACCCTGAAACACGGAACCGATTCGTGAATAAAGAGTGAGAAGTGAGTTCCGAAGGGGCGGGGCTACCGCCTAAGTGAGAAATGGTGTGTAAAAGAGCGGAGCGTTGGCCAGAGATTTCATTCGAATAACGAGTGGCATACTCAAGAAGGTGGGGACAATTATTCACTAATAAGGGAGATGCGCCTACTAGGTTTCATCCTCTGAGAGGGCATGCAGATGTGTTGGGCTATGGGAGGAGGGATGTGTACACTTATGACAAATTTTCGCGCGGCGAGCGGCGCCACGAATTTCTTCGCGTGTGATTGCGTAAACTGCAACACTCCCTTTGGAATTTGACGACCAAATTGATTATCTCTCAATTAGGACAGTTATCATGTAATGCTATCGTTTTTTATTTTTTATGTCGCTTTTTATCATTTTGAGGCACAAAAGTTATTGTTTCATAGATAATGATGAGATCAACAGCTATTTCTTGAAGAACTTCCACGGCACCAAAACCTTGCGTCCTGAGCCGAATTTCAACTGACCCCGGCAACCTGTGCTGACGGCTAGTGCGACGTCGCGAAGCGAAAATTTGTCATAAGTGTACACTTCCTCGGAAGTCGATTGCGAGTGAATAATTATGTGAATGAAAACGATAACAATTTTTTTTAACAAGTCCTGGACGGCTCGGTAAGCTGTTATGATGCGGGCAGAGGGATGAAAACGGATGGTGGTCTTACCATCATGAGGCACAGTCACACAACTTCGACTACCAGGGCTAATGGGTGACACCAGTGGATGATTACACCCGCATAAGTATGAATTTATCAAAGCTGTATGTCCTATCCTTGTTGAACCATATCGCTGACTCAGTCCTGTTCAAATTATCTTCTGCGAAGTCCTCAGCTCCCCAGTGCTATGTGACGCGTAAGGTAGATCGCGTAGCTGAAATTGGTGCTGTAAAAAAAGAACAAAATGAATGTCGAACTAGGCCGACACGACACAAAACCAAACGATGAAAAAAACGAGAAAAAAAAACGAAAACGAAGAACAAACAAAGAAGCAGAAATTGGCCGACACGTCGTATCTTTTTCGAGTTTGCACTCTGCTATCTATCTACATCTTCATGTACGATTTCGTGCTCCACCGTCTGTAACAGCGCAAATCATCGTACCGGCTGTTTCCCGTCATTCATTGCTGCAACAAAAAAAAACGCTTTGAAAATCACCACCTTTTCAATCATCGCCGCACCGCCATCTCATCGCCGGCACATAATGTGATCGTCAATCACTCCGCTTTGAACGATTCCTTTTGTATGACTTTACTGATGATGATTCAGTAAAGCGCTTTCTGGGCCGGTAGTCCTTGTATACAGAGAAGGAATGCGGGCTCTGTCTACTTTGGGTGAGCCATGCTCCTTGTGACTCCCTCCACAATAGTGAAGCTGTTATGTTGCATATACGGCATAAACCAGCTCAAAGGAATCGTCTACGGAGAAATAAGTTCCTTTGTTACTCATATATTTATGTTGTACTTGCCTAATAAAGGCCGTATGCAAAGTTTCACCTGAAAAAGTAATTTGGCTCAGGTACAGCTCCCCATATTCTTGGTCGGGTGGGCGGGGCCTCTGAGTAAAAGCCCCGTCCCGTTGTCCGCCGCGGTTGGGAACGGGGAGTAGGACCTAATTTTCTATTCCTACAATGCGTTTCCGATCGCGGCGGACGATAGGATGGCCACTTTAGTGGCCCCGCCCACCCGATCGAGACTTTGTTGTGCTGCATCTTAGCCGAATTCTCATTTTTTCGCGGGAAACTTTACATACGTCCCTTATCAGGCAAATACAACATAAATATATGGGCGACACAGGAACTCATTTTTCCGTGGACGATTTCTTGGGAGAAAGTTTTTGCGTATATTCTCCGAAATCCTCTGAGGGCTTCTGGAAATTTTTCGTGCTTTGCATAGAAAAAGTCTCAGGGCTATTGAACAGTTCTTTGGTTAATCCTATTCTCAGTTGTGCGACCAAAATGATGATTTTTGAGAAGATCTTTACTCCTTCTTCACTGTCATTGTTTAAGCTTCAACGCAAAAGTTAGACCGTGGCATCAACCCCACTAGAGGCTGAGTCAGAATTTGTGTTTATTCTTATTTTTCCGCCGATTTCTTTTTCGAATTTTTGTTAGCGCAGTAATTGCACTGATATTGGCTCTCATTCGACTGAAAGGAAACTGGTCAGTGCGATGAGACAGCAGCAGTTACGAGGTATGCACTTCGATAATTTTGAGTGCGAATTTCTGAGTCCCTGACCCGACGATCATTGGTGGTCGGGCGGAGGTTGAACGCGGATGGCTGAAGATCTGGGGCAATCGGACCTCCGCCAATCGCGTAATTGTCGCTCCTTGTGATGATTCACACGGCGTGCAACGGTGCAGTCAGAATTCAATCGCAGTGGTATCTTCACGCCATCCACGGTCCTCACCAGTACAGCAAAGGCTTGGATTTATTGGCTGACTGTTTTGGAGATTCCGTAGCTTTAAAGTAGTGGTTGTTCATTTAAGTGTTTTTACCTCAAATTCGACTCGACCCACAAGGGCCTCTCCTATTGACATATTGAATCGATCTATTAATTCTCCTTTTCATTTTATTTTTCCCACTCTACCGAAAATCTGAAGATACACCCATTTTTCCCCAATGAATCTTCTCACAACTACAAACCACCAGAATCCAATGTGACGTTGCTAATTCTGAACTTAGAGTTTTGAAAAATCAGACTTCTCGCTTGTTTCGACATATGTCTGGATAAGGACCCTATCAGCTTCTTATCGCCAACTCAACAAACATCAACAGAAGAACGCATTTGTATATCTCTTTTCTAGAACATCCGTGAATTTGTTTGATTTGAAACCCTTACAGCTTCATTCCATTTTCGGATTAAGTGATCAAATCTTCCATAGTCAAACTATGTTTCCACGGTAGGTAATTACCATCAGGATAGTATGGAGAGATGAATGCTCAAAACACCCCTACTCACCCCTTGCCCCGACCGTGTTCAGTTCTCAATTTGAATACCATGAATTCTCAAAATAGGTGAAAGTACGTGGAGGATCTGTGAAGGGAGGATTAGCTCGCTCCGAATCATTTTTCATGTGAACAGCACCATTTTTAATGTTTTCTTTGTGATTTCTTGATCACATACATATCTCAATCCTACGATGTTATTTTTGTGCTACCAGCACTGAAAAAACCTCTGTTTGGTCATCGGATTTGTCGAGGCTTATACCTCTCGCATTATCTGATTTTGGCCTTCACGTGGTCCTGGATGTTTTCGGAGCGGTGACTGACTAAATATGTGTAGGTAAAAGTCCCTCCAGTATGTTTCTGCTGGGG
The DNA here is from genome assembly GCA_963978905.1 of Trichostrongylus colubriformis. Classification (NCBI taxonomy): domain Eukaryota; kingdom Metazoa; phylum Nematoda; class Chromadorea; order Rhabditida; family Trichostrongylidae; genus Trichostrongylus; species Trichostrongylus colubriformis. The sequence goes on along the minus strand of OZ022258.1, from coordinate 57,788,243 downwards.
ATCTAATGCGTTGCTTCCTATGCGTTATTTCAATAAATTGTTGCCTCTTCCAATTTCCTCGTCCGTGTCATTTTCAGGTGTATTTCCACTGGATTTGATTGGTTTTTTTTGATTTTTTAAAATTTGACTTTAACAGGCTAGTTAGGATAGGCTGGATATCGGTGAACTCCACGTTTCGATACCGATGCTGAATGCGTGGCGTAAGCCGACGTATTAGATGTCGATCTCCTTCCATCTTCCCCAGAGCTGTTAGTTAATGATCACAATTAGAAATATATCACGAGAGGATTAAATATTACATGCTCTTGTGAAACACACCTTCGATTTCTTTTCTGCTTATAGATAAACTCTCTGGTTCATGGTTTAGATAAGTTGGCCTTACTTCCTTCGTTGGTCCTCTCATAATTCAAGTGCGTGGCGCAACATATATGGGCATAATCAGCTTTGCCCTTTACCTTCACAATTGCATTGGGACCATGTGTGGCATGGGTGATCTTCGCAGATTTGATCTTTCGATTTGTCGGGAGTTCGTCCGGAGTTCAACCATTACTCGACAACATGCGCTACCTTTACGCTGTCTCCTTAATCGCTCAAATTTCACAGTGACTGTAATTGTTCCACTAGTAAGTCAATTTCGAACCACTACATAATTAAATAATCTAATCAAGGAATAGTCAATGATTTACCACATGTTATAAATAAGTTGTTTTGTTTTGCATCATTCATGTAAATCGTTCGCTCTCAGTTCAACTTATAAATTAAATAAATTAATGCCTTCTAAAACATGCCTGCCTAATGAGCACAGAGGGAGGTTATTTCTGAGTTTACCCTTCTTCTAAGGGCGCGTGCGGAGCGGAGGTTAATCCACTTCCTTGCCCCCCTCCCCTAAATTTTTGAGCATGGTCTCTGCGTTCATATTATTTACTTCTTTCTAGAATCGCTAATGTTCAAGCTGCTGGAAGAATACAATATTCATTGACATGTGGGTATGGAGTAGAACCCTTCACTTCAATGACACATCCATGCTGGATCTCCTTCCTTTCCACACTCGCTGATCCACGCTCATCTCCTAGTATCGTCCTCATCGTTTTTAGTGGATTGTAGATATGAATAGAGTGGCCTAAAATGCCCCACCCCCTTTCCACTATCTCACTCCGTCCCAAGCCGCTTTGTATTTTTCGCATTTTTTACGCTGTTTTGCACTTTTCTGCAAACGTTTCAAGACCAGTTATTGCCCTGTACACATCCGTGTGATATGACCCATAGTCCATTTAAAACCCCGCAGAGGTGCGCTTGGACTCATTTGGGGTTTTGCTATGGTTCGATGAAAAGTACTTAGCTAGCTGAATTTTCCAAGACATTAGGTTTATTTTGAATTTCGTAAATCTAATAATTCTGAATAATCCTTAAATTCATAATATATAATTACAATAATTCTAAAGCACTTTAAATATGATAATTCCAAAGTAATTCTAAGATTCTTGTTAATTCTGGAACAACATCACCCCTTCATTTTTCTGAGGTTGCATGCATATCTGCTTGTTCTCTTTGAGTTATCATGATAAAGTGACTGGACGGCATCTGAGCGCTTGCTTCGAATATTTAAAAAGTGTTCAGGGCTAGTAATCTCTTGTAGCTGCGCTACTGCTTTTTCTACTTGTTGATGGACATTGTGACCTGATTTTCTTTACTCGCTATCACCACAATGTCTCATTGTTTCAATGAAATCTTTTTGCAGTCGAATTTCTGTGAATCATTATCGCACCACTGAGGAGCTATCATTATCGCCATATGGACAAAACCAGAGTTCGTTGTGGCTTGATGAGCAGCCCAGAATAAAACTCTTCCGACGGTTCATACTTTACGGTTCAGGCGATTGCACGGTTCAGGCAGAAGTATGAGGGTACATATCGATTAAGTGGTTCAGGCGGTCGCGCGATTCAAGCTTATCATTCACCTCTTCTTTAGCTATGTTAAGCCGCAATCATACTTCGCATAGACAGGGCGTAGCTGCGTTCACAGCCAGCGATGGAGAGTGGCACGGGAGAGGTGCCGGGACGACGCAAGCAACGAGACGGTGTGCCACAGGCGAAGACGCAAACGCACGCAGCCACGCCCTGCCGCCGGTATCGCACAGTATGAACGCTGTCTTATCCTTTTCGCCTAAATCGCGCGATCGCCTGGATCGCAAACTATGAACAATACCTTATACAAATATTGATCACACGTGTTGTAGGAGGTAAACGACTACGTTTGAAAGCGGCTGCCCTTAGTTCACTTCCATCCAGAGTTATAAAAATATCTAAACTAATTTTCACGCTTAATCGAGCCCCATCTACTGCAACGCGACTATACTCCTAGTTCTGTGTTTTCTAAGATTCGGTGTGAACTGTACAAAGGCGTATTTGATGTCCACCGTCTTTTCTTTCTTTTTCCGATTCTGTGCTATCCATTCAGGGATCTATGCAGTTCTTTGAGTAACGCCATTTCATTCTGTTCCATAATACTTGCTGAACAGACTGTAGGCCAGAAGTGTCACAGAATACGTGCATAAAGCCCGGTAACGTCCTTATCAGTGTGAATCAGTTATCGCGATTTTCAGGCATCCACAGTGGATGAGCTGACATTCCTTGTATTTTTGTTTCGTGCATAAAAAGTCCTTTATTGGTTGTAAAAGTCATCCCACCACTGCATCTCATCTGGCGTTTTGCTTATATTGGTTAACTTTTATCACTTTGTGGTTTCTCCAGAGTAGGAACATTTCTGGGAGGGTAGTCCCCCTAACGCGATTGGCACGGGTAAATTCCGGATGCCATTGTGAAAGCTAACAAATTTGAAATCTTCCTAGGATTCCGAATGGAACTCACTTATATGGCACATTCCTGAAGGAACACTTACCATTTTTCCATTACTTTTTATTCAAACGTATATATTATAGTATAAAAATCAAAAACAATTTGTTTATTAATAATAAAAGTAAAATATGTCCATTGAAAATATCTCAAATCTAATTAAATTCTTTTCGAGTCCCGAATGACACATGTTCATGTGTGGGTGGTTATATTTTTCGTGCTGGTTAGTAAAGAAGGTTGCACTGAATCGAATAAAAACAAGCAAGAGCTTTCAAATCCGAAAAGCGCCTCAGGGATCAGTGTTCCCGTGCCCGCGCCTGGTTTCCGTAATTTTGCCCGGCCTATAGTTCTGGGGGGCAGAAACTGATGTACTGAAGATCAACGATAAATTTAACTACTGTGAAATAATGTGTGGAAGTTTAATAGTCCATGGATGTCCCAAAAGTAACGCATGGTTGCGGAATGAATGCTGACGATGTCTCATTTTTCGAATACCTATTATCCACAGTAGCGGTCAATACTAATGCGGTTTTGGATTCCAACCATAACTTCTTTGGTCGACGTTTACATTTCTCATTCGTTTTTTTGTGTTTTGAAGGCAAGTAACCAATGAAGCAAAGTATCTCAGTGGTTTAAGGCGCAGGGTGAAAATTGAAAGTCTATTTGACTGAAGACTCTAAAAATGACCAAACCTTTCGAATATTCAATTAGCAATAGGAAACTTATAATTTGTCGGAACGAGCACGTTTGCAGAAAGTGACACGGAAGAGGCTAGGGCCTTATTACACGTCATTTGGAATCACAACTACACTTTACAACAGAAGCACGTAGTTGGTTGTTCTCAGAGTTTCAGGTATATAAATTTTCACCCTTTACCCTGCACCCTACACTGCTGATATGCTGTGCTTCACTGAATACCAATTGACTTCAAAACACAAAAAATAAATGAATGAGGAATGGAAACGTCGACCAAAGTTGTGGTTAGAATCCGAAACTGCATGTATTTTTGACCGCTATTGCATAAGGCATAGATTGGATTCTGCAATGTTTCTAGGCGATGGTTCACGGAGGGAAATTAGGTTTATTCCTGCAATCGTATATCCTCACAAGGTCGTTCACGTACATATATCCCCATGTGTACGGACACACGCGCGTCCATATCAAGGTTCCATCTGTGATCACGCGCCTGTCCGACCGACTTTCTGTTTCTTCTTCTTCTCGTTGTTGTGGTCATCTGCAATGTCATCACGTCTCCCTCCTTCTGTTTCAACAACCTTCGCTTGGTCGCTGTTATAATCGTTTCAGTGATTCACAAATGTATGAAGTACAGCCTGAATCATCGATGATTTCTTTTTTTTTTTTGCAGGGAATGTCTCCAGCAAGATTATAGGACATTAACCGCTTATCTCGTGCAGATAAGTCGCTTATTTTCAATCCGATTATTCACTTGGGACTGTAGCATTGACCGTTTCGCCATTTTCGATTATGTTCGCCTGTAGCTGTTGTATAATAGATTGTGTGCAAAGTATTACCAAATGAACTTCTGTGAAACAGTTTCAGTCTTTGGACACAAAGGGTAGGGGTCAAACTTCCTTTGGACAGCAGAAGTTTGGACATAAAGGGAAAATGAAGCGTAGCTGGATTAATGCGAAGTATTGTTGAAAATCATTTTGTAGAAAATTAAACACTCCGAAGTTTTTCGGCTCAGACACCAAGGGGTTCCGTCAAAAATTGTTTGGACAGGAGCATTTTGAACATAAAGACGCGTCAAGTACAACTTTGTAGTGTCGATTCATGCAAATTGTCTTTGTTCTGTGAAAAGAACACCCGTCGCATTTTTGAAAATCAGTTAGTGCTATGTTCGCCTGTAGCTGTTGTATAATAGATTGTGTGCAAAGTATTACCAAATGAACTTCTGTGAAACAGTTTCAGTCTTTGGACACAAAGGGTAGGGGTCAAACTTCCTTTGGACAGCAGAAGTTTGGACATAAAGGGAAAATGAAGCGTAGCTGGATTAATGCGAAGTATTGTTGAAAATCATTTTGTAGAAAATTAAACACTCCGAAGTTTTTCGGCTCAGACACCAAGGGGTTCCGTCAAAAATTGTTTGGACAGGAGCATTTTGAACATAAAGACGCGTCAAGTACAACTTTGTAGTGTCGATTCATGCAAATTGTCTTTGTTCTGTGAAAAGAACACCCGTCGCATTTTAAAAAATCAATTAGTGCGATCGAATTTTTCGGGACAGAGGAATTTTGAACATAAGGCATCATGCACGGAGAGGTGTCATTTTGCTCTCATGTTTCACACATTTTGGGCAATACTGTACCAGTTTCATTTTTCCAGCAAACCGTTCCGAAATCATTTGCGGAACGTTTATGGGTTTCTCTTGCTTTTAATGTCTTTATTGGAACAAAGGAACGCAGTGGTTTTTTCGTTTCTTTTTTCCGCCATTTTTTTTTCAAAGTACACATGTTCTATGTGTTTTATGTAAACACTTATTTGCTTTTTTCAATACCTGTGGAGATTTGTAGGCATTGTCGTAAGCCGTAGAGCACTTAGCATTGGCTAGACGGCGTTTGAAACCTGTCCTTTACTGAAATCCATATAATGCAGCTTCAAAGGCCATCCGCCTCTACCCTGTTTCTCCCAAAAATTAATTTCTATTGATTAATATTTCGACTCACATGTAATTTTATAACAATACTTATTATATTTATGGGCGGAGGTGGTGTAGTGACAGGTGGCGCGCACCCCACTCTCATAGTGCAGGGATCAAATCCCGCATCAACGCCCGCCCAGGCCAACCAAGCCTTCCATCCCTCCGGGGTCGGCAAATTGGTACCAGACTCGTCTAGGAGGATAAAAGCACTGACTTGTACATCGGCTGGCCACCGCAAGTCATTGTGCCACATCACATTCACCAGCCATCACGATTCTGAATGGAACTAGAATGTGCGGCGCATCCCACAGAAGGGATTGATTAACGCCAAAAACTTTATCCTTTATCCTTTTTAACTTATTATATTTATCTTCAGCATAGTCCTGGTCCTGCGAAATACTTCTGCTCATAAGAAAAAAAACCCCCAGAACACTCGACGTCATTCCATTTCACAACTTCATCCCCAAAGGAAAGTACTTGGAAACATAGGCAAATAATGCGAACCACCTAAAAACCTGTCAGCGGTGACATTTGGGAGTCACTTGAAAGCAGTGATAGGGGTAATGTAGGTAACGGACGCTCCTAAGCTGGGTCACGCAAATGAGAGCTAGAGGTTTAAAAAGACTATGTATGGCAAAATTTCCGATGAGAAAGAGTCCGCGCTTTATAAGAGCTGTCTTCTTCAACAGGTACTATTTGTTTCATGCCAGCCCACACCTTTTTTCGGAGCGACGCGTCCTTTTGAGAATAAACGGCGGGAAAAGGGTCTTATTTCTCGGGTTTTTGACTGTTTCATCCGGTTAATTCTTCACTTCTGTACTGTCGAGCACGTCGACCTTCTTACTTAATGATCCTTCCATACGACCCGAATTACCCTTATCACGGCCTCTAAAAGCCTCGTCCCTCCCTAGACAGCTCGACGCCTTTGCATTCTTCATTAGAAAAGGTTATCAGATGAGTCGATGTTAAGTTCAATATACAACGAAACTACGAGCAGACCTGTACCAATTATCTGACGCCAAATGGACAACGATATAGCTGACCTTGGACGGAACTTGATCCTGCAAATCTGCAGGGAGTGCCTTCGTTCATAACACCACGGCACGACGGATGTGTCAATCCTTTCGTTTCTTCTATGCTGACCACGATTGACAGCCCATTGATAAGGCTTTAGAAAGGGAGAACGCCCTTTTGCACGTTCATGTTGGCTGCTCTTTGTTCCAATGTGGCTGTTAAACCTACCTTTTCTAGGAAAAGTCAGTCACTCGTCATTTCAGTCTCTCAATGATAGGAAGGTGCCAAAAAGGCAATCGCCACAAGCGTCTTCGCAATGTTAATGGGAACACTTGTTGATCAAGTTGGCTTCACGTTCAAGAGCGCAATTCAAAAACCAATGCCAGTGGTGAACCCGGTGGTTTTCTTTTTTGAGGAAATTATGTTGTTAGCGAAGGGAATGTATGGATGGTATGCCAGCATTACCCTTCGATAACGACAGTTAACACCGTCAGTGCACATGATCGTTTTGTTCAACGATAAAGAGAACTTAGGCTGAATTTGATCAGTTTTAGTTAGATGGTGGTAGCTGACCTCATTCTACGTCTGAGGAACACACTTAACGTGAGGCAACCGATATATTGCCTATGCAACTGAACAGTAAAGTCCCATTCATACTCGTCGAAGCGATTGCCGCAACGCATAAGCAACACAAGCTCGTGGTCTATAAGCTGGCATGCGCACTGTCGTTAGCGCGTTCAAACACGTCAATGTGTCAGTCGCGACACTTGACCTGCGGCGCGGTGCGTTGCGTCGATCGCTGCCACAATCGCCGAGTATGCACGCCATGTCTGGGAAACCACAGTCCGAGTCTCTTTATAATTTTAGCAGCTCAGTTTCGCATGGTTGCATGACATCGTCGGCTGATCGAGTCCAGATAGACTGAACATGATCTTTTGACGTTTCCCAAAGAGGTCTCGTTACTTGGTAGGGTACTGACAGCATGATCCAGAAAGGCTATGCAAAGCGCGCACAGACATCAACTGTTCTATCGCACTTGCATAATTCACAAGTTCTATTCCCATAGTAGGTCAATCCCTACTTCCATTCTAGCTCATTTACGTTTCGCCGACTCTGGTAGCACCTGACTGGAGTGAGCAAAAAGCACCGAACTCTTTCCATATTCTCATACGCGCCTCTATGAAGTCTAGGATAAAGTTGGCAGCTCAGTTTCGTAAAGTGCATGACGTCGTCGGCTGATCGAGTCCAGTCAATGAGCTGAACCTGGTTTTTTGTCGTTCTTCCAAGTGAATGGTCTTTATTCGCCGGTTGTGGAAGATGTTATCAACGCGATCAGCCTTGAAATGGCCTTATTTTAATGATTGGCGACACTTGACAGACCGACATCATCTGAACAAGACTTCAATGACGCCTGATTGAGCTTTTTCTGTTGTTCGGTGTTTTTCCATCGCACGTTCATGACGCTTTAATGAGAAGTATCAATTTGATTACCACTTCTAGGCTTTTTTTTATTCGTCCGACGATGTCCTCGTACATACGATCTTTGTCGTACGTATCCCATAAAGACGGCTGAACAAGGACGCCCATTTACTCACGGTTCTTCTTCATTTCTTTTCACTATAACCTCCATTAAATTCACTCATTCAACGAGTTCTGTGGGTTTTCCTTCGTGCTCCGCTGACGCTTTTAGTGCGTTTTTGAGGTCGAACTAGACGGCATATGGCGGTACGGTACAATGTCAAATGACTACATTGCTGAATGCGACTAATTTGGTGTTGCATTCAGCATGGACAGGAAAGCTGAGCTAACTTTCAGAAATTATATATTTCAGATCTTTTTTAGTAAAATCTTTAGCGAGCATTGATGTCTAATGGGCGTGGTCTGTGAGATGGGAGAATTCTCTGCGATAGGATTGACCCTCTGGGCCTCGCAATCTCAGCACTATCAGAAAAATGCTCGCCAGAAAGACACCTTGAAATTCGTCCAAGATTTTTCCTTATCAGAATCTGCTAGCACTAAAGTTTGGTGGGTGTGGTCTGCGCTGTGGGGAGGAGCCTGTACAATAAGCTCCACCTCTGGACCCTCAAATTGCAGCAGTAAGCGTCTTTAGCCAAAAAAAAACGCACTAGTTGATGTTTATAGGATAAAGGAACGATTTTTTGAGTGCAATTTTTGGATCACAATCTGTCAGGACCGTTACCTTCGGTATCTTTCTACTCTCTGTCCCTCGAGGCGATTGCCCATGGTCTTAGCTCGGGTGAGGAGTGAGCTGAACTTTCGCAGTTTTTGAGCTCAAGTGGGTTCCTGTGCACTCACACTCTTCTCTCACGTACAGTAAATGTAAAGGTTTGTCAGACACCTAAAGAGCGGGCTTTCCTTTGTGGCTTGGCTCTTCTGGGTTTTTGGCTTTGACTCGATTTTGTGACCGGTTTCAAACCGGAGTGCTTGTCATCGTGTACTTCTGTCACAGTGACTCTTAAACGCCACACAAATTTGAGCTTCTTTTGTGAAAAAAACATGAGACATCTGAAGGACAGCTCCATTAGGGAAAGTGCGTCGGGCTTGTCACATTCGCTTATTGAGTTTCCTAAGTTCAACCGGAATACTTAGAATCGTACCGGTGAAGATGGAGTGATACATTGGGTGTGTACCCTTGTGAGAGTATTCCGCAAGACGAGGGGCGGCGTGCGACGCAGTGTGCGCGAGCTATGCACGTCGCGGTAGTTGGGTCTTAAAACGATTACACAGTGATGTTCGGGGCGCGATACGCAGTTGACTTGAAATAGCTTCGAGACTCAACAATATGGCCCCTCAGCTCGTCCGCAATGCTTCGCTCGCGACATGCCGTGGTGCGGAATTCAGACAAAAGGGTACACACCCTGCTGCTTACGTACCATTTCACTGACTTTCTCCCCTATACGATCCCCGTGAGCAGGGATAGGACAGCAAGGATGGAAGCCATGCTACAGCCTCAATTCCCGCCATCTTTTACACGTGTGCTAACATCTACTACTGTTCCTGATGGATTCATTCATAAATTCAGAAATGAACGGCTCCTACACCCATTCTGAACCCCATGCCCTTTTTATGACACCACGGCCTTCACTGAAGCGACGCATTGGCTCGTCTCTTCTGCAATGTGTACAGTGATGAACGTGTTTCTCTACAATTTACTTTGGCTAGACCCAACCACCCTGCTCAGTGGCCATTGACCCCGTGAAACCGCCTAAGCGATCCGCTTCGCTCAAAACCGGTCTATTCCATTTAAGGTGAGCGTGTGTGTTTGCATACGCCTTTCAACGCCGTCAAAACGTGAACTGTCGTCGGAGTACCTGTTTTTTCCTCAAACGAAGGTCGACTTGCGTTTTTAACCAATCCACTACTTAGGTTTCGCTCTCCTTCCAGCTACTATATAAGCCGTTGGTGACTTTCACTCAAAAGTTACTCAATTCCATGTGGGCCTCATTTTTTGGAGTCGAATAACTTTTCGACGTATTTATTTATTTATTTATTTATCTATCTAATTATACATATTTATGCGTTCTGTAAATACAAAGCTATAGGTGGAACTGAAGCAGGCATGAGTTGAATAGGACGCATTCCCAATATTAGTAAGGTAACCAAATTTCTCAAGACATAAATATTTCAAATACTATAGATGAGAGAATTATGCAAGTCGAAGTTAAAATTTCAAAAAAGCGTATTTTTATATATGGGTGGGTATTTAGGTCCCCTAAATGTTCCAATATGTCCTTGCCCTTTTTCCTTCATCAGATAGCGCCAGGATGCACTCCTAGAGATAGCAGTAGCTCATTTTTCTATTGACAACTTCATTCATCCTCCTTTTATGACAATCTCATTGCTTTAGTTTGGACGAGCCCGGCAAAGACCCATTGGTGAAACGGATTGCCTCGCTTTCTTCTCGGGCCATTTTCAGGCCATAAAATTTAATAGAGGGTGGCAATGATTGGCAGATGAAATAAGACCACTGTACTGCCTGACACCCCGTCTTGACTATGACGTGAACGGAATTAATGTGATTTTGTGCCTCAGACTCGTAGAGTTTTTGCAGCACACTTAGGCTACCGTATTTGTTTGTACCCCTTTTTTACAAAGGGCTTTTGTCACCCTAACCATTCCGATGAAAACCTTGTGATGGTGGAGATGGGCGAGGTGAAAGGTAGCGCGCTCTCCCACTGTCATGATGCGGGATCAAATCTCGTCAAACACCGTTCGTTCACGTCAACAGAACCTTCAATTTCACCGGGGTGTGTGAATTGGCACCAAACTCGTCTGGGAGGTCAAAAGCACTGGCTTGCACATCGGCTAACTCCCAAAAGTCATTGTATAGGGCAAAACATATTCACCTGCCGCTACGATCCTGATTAGAACATGAATGCGTGGCGCATCCCAGCGAGGGATTGATTGGCGCTAAAAACTTCAGAACTTCAACTTCACTAATTGTGATGCTGACCGTGAATTAGGACTGTAGACCTGAGCGGCATCCCATCAATGGATTAATCACTGTCAATTTTTTAAACCGGGCCACTGCTCACTGTTAAAGGATAAAGCGTAAAGTTTTTGGCATAATTAATCCCTTCACTGAGATGCGCAGCACATTCTAGTTCCGTTCAGAATCGGGATGGCTTAATGGATGTGATGTGGCCTATACAATGACTCGCGCTGGCCAGCCGATGTACAAGTCAGGGCTTTTATCCTCCCAAACGAGACTGGCACCAATTTACGACCCGGGAAGGATGGAAGGCTTGATTGGCCTGGGCGGGTGTTGATGCTAGGTTTGATCCCTGCACCATGAGAGTGGGGTGTGCGCCACCTGTCACCACACTACCTCCGCCCTGCTCACTGTCACAGTACCGAAACTGCACTTTTCAATTTCGGCTTTTTTCCTTTTCCTGCTCGTTGAGTGAGTCTGATCGAGTTGGAGAATTTGAAAAATGTTCAAGGTACCAGAACCATTGATATCGCCCTTCTCGTGCGGGCTTGCGCTGTACGAAGTCGAACACGAGAACTGCTAGCCTTTGGCAAAGAACCGTACTTATATTTTTTCAGCCTTTTTTAAAGAACAATTAAACGTTTTGCAAGGGCGACCAGTCGAAGACTTTTGCCTAAACTCAGCTCTAAGAGACTCTCGGCAGTCTGATGTACAAAAACGAAAGGCTTGAGTTGCCCGGTTCCCGACCACTGTCGAAACTGGTCCATCTTTGTAGAAAAAAAAATTGAAACGTGGTGGCAAAAGAACACCGTAGGAACATTGGGCTTGAAAAAGTGACGGAGTGTCCTTTCACGTTACTGGGAGGTTTCAATGAATATAAAATAAGTTTATATTTCAGCATCAAAAGAAATTTTGAGATATTACGAAATTATAATTTCTTTTACATTTGCAAGCTTTCTCCTAGAAGCTTCACGTGTTCATGCTCTTTTATGTGACTTCCAAAATGATCAGTGGGTAAATGGCACACCTGACTCATTGCATGTGAGCCGCACAGAGTGTGTCCCACACCGCCTCCTTCCGCTTGCTGATTTTCAGAGTTTCCGTACTTGGCGGTTTATATAACTTTCCCAACTTTGCTAAGTCAACTGAGCCTGCCGTACGTGTAGGTTCGCCCCAAATACCTCTGCACCGACGGGAAAAGACTCTGAAAGCATCCTAGGTTCTGAGAGAAAGCTGTATGTATGGAGCATTGTGAAAGAGTTCCACTCTCTTACCGATATGATGCCTCGTTCAAGGCGAATGGAAATTCCTACAATTGGATCCGCTGGGCGCACTATAGTCGGCTTATGGTGCTGTCAAACGCACGCATGGTCACGGTGCAGACCCCAGATTGGGCTCCAAACATGCAAATGGTGCCTTCCACACTCTCGCAGCCGGGTGTGTACCCTTATGTCGGAATGTCGCACGACGGCGAGCGGCGTACAACACAGTCTGTGAAAGCTATGCGCGTCGCGGTAGTTGGATCTTACAATCAGAACGATTACACGGTTATGCTAGGGGCGCGATGCGCAGTTGACTTGTAATCTCTTCGGGACCCAACAGTATGGCGCTTTTAGCTCGTCCGCATTACTTCGCTTGCGACATACCGCAGTGCGAAATCCTGACATAAGGGTACACAACCCTCGCAGCCCACGGGTCGATATGAGACTCATCTGGGAGGATTCCAGAATACAGGACTTCTAGCTTGACCGGTTCCCTGAAGTCATTACCATGGGCGGATCGCATTCAAATGGCACTGCCATCTGAACGAAGGTGAACAGGCCCAGCTCACTCTATGAATGAGGATCAAGCAAAACAAGCTCTTTATCGTAATCAATCAGGCGCAATCGCTGTCTCAAGCGCATTAGCTTGTATCCATCGCCGTAAATTAATCAATCAGAGACTTTTAATGGAAATGCCATATTGCCCGGGCTAAAAACCATGTACCTCAGGTGGTTTCGGTTCCATTTAGCTCATCTCAGCGAAAACAAGCAGCAACGATTTCACTGTAATAAAAAGCATTGCTGAAAACCGTATCTTTCAGATTGGATCTGTCAGCAGTTTGATCTATTACCTTTCCAAACCCGCTCTTTGCTTTTCGATTTTATTTGACGCCAGTATTTATGCGACCTTGAAAGCAACTGCTCAGACCGTCTTCAAACTGTCCATCAAAAGTCTCAAACCGATGCTACCACTTTCTTTCACATACGCATTGCCATACTGAGACCATAATCCGATTATGACGATGTTGGTGGGCAAAGTGCAAAGTAGCAGAAGGAATCAAGGCAAATCGTTCACTAAACTACCCTGGTCCATAGAAATGGCTTCCCAATCCGACCAGTTCCCATTCAGTCAAGCCGAAGGACATAAATAGAGTGATTCACCTGGCCGGGCGCAGACCCAAGGGCGCCTTCAACCATCGCGCCATTCTCGTTCCACAGAAGTGCCGAGTCCTTTGTGGTCACCAAACTGTCCCTCAAAGACACCAGGAGGAGGTACGATAGAGTTCACGGTGGCTTGCAGTTGCCGCAATGCACACACGACAGCTTGCCAAGACTCGAAAGTGAATTGATAGGTTTTGAGTTGTAATCACACTTTTTTCTCGCGCTTTCGCTTATTTTTCATTTAATTGTTTTACTTGTTTGTTGCCGTGTGTCGTTTCACTTATTTCACATCATCACGAATGATTAAAATACACTCTACGAGACAACAAGTGACACCTCTACAGAGGACAACTCGGAAAGTCAGCGTGTTGATGCGAATGTGATGCACACCTCAGCGCCGCACTTTTAAATCCGGGTTTTTCCACCGATTATCGCTTCTGACTTTGAATGTTCGTTACAAAATGATCATTTCTTTGCATCTTCCTCTTTCCTCGGACCCCTTCTGGTTCCTTTAAAAGTTTCCAAACCGATGCTACCACTTTCTTGCACTTACACAACGCCATACTGAACCCATAATACAATTATGACGGTGTGGGTGGGCAAAGTGCAAAGTTGGAAAAGGAATCAAGGCAAATCGTTCATTGGAATAGAGTCCATTTGTTCTCCTTCCTTGTAGAAACAAGTAGTTTCTCTTTTGCGAAAAGCAGAATGCCATCCAACGTTACGAACTTGAAAAGCAGTTTTGTATGCGGCGACACGCATGTTTTATGCACGCCAAAAAACGTGGCAGAATTGTAGAGAGAAAAGGCATGAATGCTACGCTAAGTGTAATGCTACACCATGAAAATGCCCACCCATAATAATGAACTGCGAGTGTCACATGCCATAATTCATCGATTGTCATCTGTGACAAAATTCATAACAATTTTCATCAGATAAGTGGCATAGTGTTAGAAACATTAAGCGGTAATTAATGGAAATGACACACCATTGTGCGGTGCGTTTTTTCTTCAAAAACTCGCTAATATGTTTGCGGACCTTCAGTATGACCACACCCCCAGATTGCTCCGCCCCATATCCGTGGCCCACGTATCCATAATACAGACGATCCTGCTTGTTATGATGCTATTCTGATTCAATTTCCTCAGATTTCCTAACCGCTTCTACGGAGCATAGTCGAAGCAATTACTAGGCGACCTTCGCTTTGCTGAATGTTCAACTTGTTGCTTTTTCTCTGACGCCGTATAAAAACATATAGTTAAAGAATATTAGAATATTTTTTTCGAGAATATTTTTGTAAGATGCATGACGGTTTCCCGGACTACTCTTCAGAGCTTCTTGACTTGCTGCTCCTTCAAACTCGTCTTTCCTAGCAAAGACACACATTTTTATGGTAGTTATTGATACACCCAATTAGAAGTTGCAAGTCGTCCATTACCACAGAAATAACTGTGCAAGTGGCTAAGCGAATTAGGACATAATTTTATCAACGGAAATTTCGAATCTCTCCCTTCCCAAAGGTTGTTCGGGACTCGCACTTTACCACGTTTTCAATTTTTCATATGAGAAGTAATGCACAATTTACTACACCTAAATCCACCCTTCTCAAGGGGTGGGTCAGTCTGTGATACATTAATGGGAATCTCGGACTTTATGGGAGTTTCACTCTCTACGAAATCTGGGAACTGCAGCGTCAATTTTGCCCTGTCCAGTAATTTTGTAGCCCGGAGCTGATTAATAGCCAAGATCGTCGGTTGCTAATTCGGTACAGCTTATCCCGATGCTCCGTCCGAAGGATGTCGGAAATCTCATGTACCCTTGCAAATATGAATGGAATGGATGTCGCATTTCCAAGTGCTGAATCAAATCACAAATTTTTTTTATCGTGGTCGATAGCAGAAGTTGTTGTAGTCAGGAACAGCGGGAGTTGAGGATTCCTCGACTGGGGGGGGGGGGGTCTATATGACCGGACAAAAGGGGGGGGGGGAGGTGGGTCGTACCTGCAGAGGCAGCGATAAGCACCATGATACACATGGCAACACATGTAATAAAATGCGTAATAAATATCTTTTTGCTCCAGGTATGAATACATAGCAATAAAACTTATTGTACCTATACAATCAAGCAACAGCTATTTTTATCGTAGAGGTCAAAGAGAGAGGGGGTCGTATTCAGTCTCCGTAAGAGGGGGAAGGGGTCTTACCTGGATGGCCATTTTCTTCGACACTTAGGAGTGCCCCAGTTGTAGTGTCCAGACTTATTCGAAAAACTCGACCTCTTAGCGGTTATTGAAACGACCGAATCGTTCAGCACACCTACATATTTCATCGACCGGTTTCCAACTATTTGACCGATTCCCCCTCTCTCCCCCTTAATGCGTCGTTAAGATTCAATAAACGTACCTAATTGTTCCTTTCGTTGAAATTCTCGTTTGACGGAAAATGTTTCGAGTGAAAGTGAATGAGGCAATGCACTTAGCGACGGTTTTTGCAAATGTTTGAATTTGATGGATGGATTATTCATGCTCTGAATCTGCTGATTCCTTTCTGACTAATATTGTAGTTTCAACATATGTTCTAGCTTCCTAGTCCGCAGGACGGCAATTTTGATTAAAATCTTTGAAAAGGTCCTTAATCCTCTTGCTTCTGAGCTATTTTCGATTCGAAAAATTCCATTACTTTAATTGAATTTGTTATTTTCCTGAGTAAATTCTTTTAGCTATTTTTGTTACTAGTTTCCTTTTTTTTCTTTTTCGAGCGTCATTTTTGGAGTCGTCCGAGGAAAATATAAGCTCAAAAAACAAATGAAATACATTTTCATAGATCACTCTAAAAGACGGTCCTCAGGGAAGTACGATTCATTTCGGGGAGTTTCAGTTTTGACGGGGACACCCGGCAAGTCTCGGCGACAAAACAACAAAGAAGACCTTCAGAAGGCCATTCTCGTCATTGTGACTGTATAGATACCATGCCAAGGAACCGTTCATCTACGATCAGTGTTCAGACTAATGATCGCGAAGGGAACAGATACAATTCCTTCGCAGAGAAAACAGATTTCAAAGGAGATATGACGACTCTCACGAGGTTTCCGCTGGGGAAACCAACGCACGCAAATGTCCAAGGATCTGTGACTGGCTGCCACCGTCGGCATTTCTCGCGTTTCATCTGTAGTTGCGACTGCTCCACCATTCTTACTTTCACCCTGGCCCATAAGAAAAAACCTTTTTCATTTGATTCAACCAAAAGTGTTGATGGGGTGAGGTGATGTAGTGGACATTATTCGCGCCTGGGTGGTTTCCAGAAGCCTCGCACATTCCAGAAGCTCATTTTTCCATGTTTTTTCATATATTTTTGAAAAAAATTTGTAGCACTTGCTGGGTTGTACTTCACTGAAATTCTGAATATATTTGGCATGGTTCTCTTTGAATCATTTGCACTTCATCATCAGCAATCGTCATTTCCATTTATGCTTATGAGAACGGATTGCACTTTCGATTGCACTAAAAACATCACGAAAAGTCAGGTGAACAAATGTTATTGAGATTACAGTTCGAGATAGGACAGTTTAGTTTGTTTTACCTCGATTAAATAGACGAGTGCTATCGAATCGATCGATTTGGCAACCAGGTGCTTAAATATTTCTTTGGAGACATTATGATAGCTCACCACGGTTTCCATTTTGCAATTTTCTATTTGACAAATCATTTAACATCACACTACCGCTAAAAGCAGTACTTCAGGTGAGCCGAAGATTCCAGGGTATTTTCTTGCTAGGGGTGTAGGGGGCGTGACTTGTGAAAGGGGAGGGACTTGTGGGCTGAGATGCGCTATGATTTCTCTTGTAAGCTGTGAAATGTAATGAAGACTCCATCGATACGTCACGTATAAGTCAGTCAACAAACTCCAAAACAGCTTATACATTAGAGCTATCCATGTTGATTATCCATCCTTTTATTTTCTGTAAGTTGCCAGCGAATTATGCCAACAGAGGATGCCCATGAGCAGTATTGAAGCGAATTTCGTATGAAAACAAAATTTGTATGCAAAATTTTGTATAAAAAAACAAGACAAACAAAGGATTGTGCTGGTGGAGGCCGATAAACATCCCCGTCGACTAGGTGCCGTAGAAAAGTTGTTTTCATCCTACTCCTTGTTCTATATATGGCAGCGCTTTTATATGGGCTTTATTTTATAATGATTCCAATGCAATTTTTATCGATTATTTTGAAATGCACACCGCATTTGAACTTTATTTTTATCTGAGAACAGTTGATGGACACGCCTATAGTCCATTTCCGAGCTCCAGATAGGGCGTGGCCCACGTACTTGAGTGAGAGTGTGTCAAACTCTCCACTTCGCCACACACTCTCGCTCTTGCCACGAACTCTCACTCCCGACACTCATCCCTGTCCGCAGGCCACGCCCTATCAGACGCTCCGAAATGAAGTGTACCTACATCACACTCTTTGTCCAATCGGAATTTTTTTGTGCTCTTTTAAATAATTGGTAGGAACGATGTAATCTCGAAAGGAAGGGAAGTTTGGGTCCTGGATTTGATCTCTGGCATAGTGCAGCTGGTGTATGCGCCTCGTACCACTATGTCTCCTCTTCTAGGCGTGGTTCTCAGCGTGGACTTAAAGCCACCATGGCGGTTGCTTTGATCTGATACGGTACGGAGACACATCGCTCTCTAAGGAACTCCGCGATAGATTAATGATCGTCCATTTCATGGCCAAAGACTTGGTGGCTGTCATGACCACCAATCATCAGCCGTTCAAGATCTCTCGTGGAACAGTGACGCTCGTATAACTGTTTATGGTGTTGCCTAATGACGGCGATTTCGGTTATGTTTCAGTCCATCGTCACAGAAACTCCGTATCTGGTCCATTGCTATCCATTCCATTTGTTTTCTGAAAACATCTTCAAAGGAAATGATCTTGCTAATGACGGCGGTCGATACCGGCTCAATTAAGATAGCAGTGAAGATTGTAACATCCACATCAAATTATCTGAAAATGGAAAAAATACACAAAATTCATGCTGCAGTATGTTGGGGGTACCCTAGTTCTCCCAAGCTATAGTAACTTTTGTTCTTCGAATTGTTTGTCATCTGGTTGTTTGGCAGCCTAAATATATACACATCCATGCTCCCTCTGACTCACCTTACCGCTATCCATGTGATAGGCAATACCTTCTTGGTTGCCCCTAGAAGGGCGTGGTTTGTGAGTGGGCGGAGTCTGCCAAATGTTCCAGTTTGAGTATCCGTTTCTCAACTGCTAATGCGATCGTGTGGCGAAGTAGGCAAGGTAAACGATAAGCAAAAGAGACAGCGCCCAACAACACAGAGGACACGCTTTGCACTCAGTTTCCGGCTGCCAAAATTTGTCTGCAAAAACAGAGTGGCGAAAAACCGGTAGTAGTAGGTGTCTCCTCTGATCAGCATCCATGATAACCTTGGTTGGGGCTCCTCATCCGTTCTAAGAGAGAGTCTTCCGGTTCATCAACCACACAATCATGTGGGTTTTGTTCCTTGAAACTGCTGCAACGGGTAAACTCGCGTGGCCAAAAACGAACTTAACGCTACATACTCGAAAACTTAAGAGAAAACAAAAAAAAACATAACCTTTATCTTCGAACGGCGCAGCAAAAATCTAAATGTCTCCACGAATTTCTGTTGCGACCTAGAGATTTGAAAAAAATTGTATAAGGAATGATGCATGGATTCAAAAGTTTTCCATGAGAATTATAACTAACTGAATTACTAATCAGACTTATTGAAATTTTATTGAAACCAACTAATTAAGATTTTATTGAAGCTAACTAATTAGATTACCGTACAGCTTAAGGTATTGTGTCGTTGAAGATGTTCAGAATTGATAGGTTTCTTCATTTTTTGCTTTCCTTTTACGTATGTCATCTTTTGCCTTCACAACTTTTTTGGTGAATGTGTAAAAATAGGATGAGACTCCAAAAGGTCTGTTCCAAAAAACTCAAAAGGCTGTGAAAATCCTAAGAATTTTTCAAAGTATATTACAATATTTCGGTGCTTAGCACCTTCTTCAGGCCTGAAATATTGCAGTGATTCACTTTTTATTTTTTTAAAAAGGTTATATAAGTATTGTGCTGCGATCAGGCCTGAAATGTGGCAGTGATTCATTTTTTATTTTTTCAAAAAGCTATATTAGTTTGTGCTGCCACATTTAAGACCTGACGAAGGTGCTGACACCAAAATATTGTATATTTTGAAAAGCTTTTGAGACTTTCACAGTCTTTCGAGTTTTCAGGAATAAACTTTTTGGAGTCCCATTTTATTTTTACACATTCAGATAATTATAAGGCTTCGTAACAGCACAATACTAACAATTGTAAGATAACTTTTTTGGTGTTTTTTCGTTCCTGCTGTATTGGTTTTTCCGATTACCACCAGTTATTAGTTTCATTCTTTGATATTTTCAATAAAAAAGCCCGTTTCAGTCAACCATTTTAGAAAAGCGCTTTTCGAATCGGATGTTCCGGCACATTTCAAATAGCCGTCTTTCTTTCTTTCAGTAAAAATGGAGTGATGTCATAAATGGGAATTTGACAAGGGTTTCCCCATTTTAGATGCGCACAGCCTGAATTTTGCAGGAACTCAGTGAAAAGCCTGCAGTAGTGTACCTTTTCTAGACGCTTCTACAGCATGCTCCGCTTCAGTGTAAAATAAACAAGAGAATTTTATATTGGGTTATTATTCATATGTCACTTTGTTATTTAGTAATGAAGTTTAATGTATGTGAAAGCGTAGCCCAAAACTTTCCAACTTCATTGTGTCGGCTCATAAAACAGGTTTTTCTTCCTTCTTACCCCACTCTTTTCAATGTTAAACCAAATATAAACTTATAATGTCGTGCAATTTTGCAATTTTTTGAAATTTCGCTTTCTGCTGAATTTTGCATATGTTGATGTCTTCGCCCTGACTCATACTACATTCTACTGAACGTGATACCGAATCCCTTTACGTTTTCTTTTTCTGAAACGCAGTAACTAGTTGTATTTCCAAAATTTACAATTCCTATCCATTCCTAGTTCGCTATCTGGACAAATCTGCTTAACTTTTTAGTCAAAAAATGGGGGGGGGGGACAATCGAGGAACTAATAGATTCACCTGTAGACATGGTGACTGACTGTATGTCGGGGATGATGTAAATGTGAAGGGGTGGCTTTTTAAAAGTGATGATTCAGTCGAGTACCATTCCCCGTCGGCTCCGAATTGTTCACACCTCTCGACGTCGCCGAAGAGCACTTCTTTGTGGGCATCTGTCACGTTCCACTTCCACCACCATCATCGAAGTCAGCGAAGTCGAACTGTCCAAAGAATTCTTCACAACGTGGAGTTCTTTCCTTTTTGAACCATTTTCGAGAGATCTCGTTTTCCGTTGACTCTTTCCTCACAATGCCACTCATCATCGTCTGAAAATAGGAAGCCCGTTGCGATATTAATCAAAGCGCACATTTGGCACCCCTGCTGGTGGCTCTTGTATGTAACTCACGGGGAGCCAATGCGACATCACGAACGCGACGCCCTTGGCATTTTCGTCATAAGGGTGGTGAGGCCGACGACAAGACCTAGCTACTCCGCGATTCCGATTTCGCTTTTTTTGCGATTTTGCGGGGCCAGATCCGCAAGCAAAATCGTAGGAATCAGAGTTGCGAAGTGCGAAGGTGCGACACTGTAACACTGTGACATCGCAAAAGCACGAAATTGCGGTCTGTTAACGACTAAGAGTAGAAAGTGCGGCACGACGAGACGTCGCAATGGCTCCTCCTGCACCACGTCGTCACTCTTCTCATCTCTCCCACTCTGTCGGGAATCAATGCATATTAATTCATCTATGTACAATAGTTTTGAACCTAATGTTGCGAATGGGCGAAGATGGAGTAGTGACAGGTAGCGCGCACTCCCACTCTCATGGTGCGGAGAACTAATTCCACATCAATGCCCACCCAAGCCAACCGAACTTTTCATCCTTTCAGAGTAACTTGTTGCTGATATTGTGTAGACTAATCAAGATTCTGAATCTCCATCTAAGAGAATGAAGTGCGGTGGAAGGGAACACCGAGTGTGTAGACTTATGTCGAAGTTTCGCTCTGCCGCACGCGGCGAGCGGCATTGCGTATTTCTTCGCGTGTGACTGCGTACATTGCGACTTCCCTTCAGAGTTTTACGCCCTTGAATTGAATTCCAAGCGATCGCAGCAAGTTGTGCTGATGGCACCGCAAGTGCGACGTCGCAAAGCGAAAATTCGACATAAGGCTACACAACCGGGGTCGTCCAATGTGTGGCGTTATCTTTCATCTTTTTTTCATTAAATTTTCAAGCGATTGACAAAAAGGGGTTGCTGCTGAAGACTGGTTTCAGCATTTGCGGTCACAGTTTTAAGCCAGCGATGGCATAGCATTGCATGCCACCGAATCAAGGCCATCAAAAGGGCGTTCAGGGAGCGCGGATTCGTCGAATCAAATTTGTTTCTTCACTCTGAGTAAGCCATAAGCAATCCGTCTACTGTAACAACAACCGGCTTTTTGTTTAACAGTGACTAACTAACTGGTACAGGCCAGAACTGATTAGAAAGTAGGCAGGAGCCCACCGGTTTCAGTAACGCTCCGCTCATCCACGGCCAACGGCGACTACCAACCGGCTTCACTTTCAAGCAGAACTTGAATGTGGCCGTTGTAAAATCGACAGGAACCCTCCCCACCGGTGGACCGCCCATGCCGTCGTTGTGCCATCGGTGGACTGAAGCCGCTGTAGTGTGACAACGCCCCTCCTTAGTGTTTCATGTGATAATCCCTCGTATCAGTGCAAGTACGTATGATTTGCATGTGCTTTAGTATTTCCAGATTATCTGATGTTTCTCGATTTTTTCCACAAAATTTAGCCGTGATTGACAACAGGAAAATCTATTTGACATCTGCGTCAGATTGATTTTTTGA
Source organism: Trichostrongylus colubriformis (assembly GCA_963978905.1). Lineage (NCBI taxonomy): Eukaryota > Metazoa > Nematoda > Chromadorea > Rhabditida > Trichostrongylidae > Trichostrongylus > Trichostrongylus colubriformis. The sequence goes on along the minus strand of OZ022258.1, from coordinate 57,765,867 downwards.
CTATTTTTGAAAGCTCTCGTTTTCCGTTAACACTTTTCTTACGATGCCCCTCAGGGTCGCTTCAAAGGCAAGGAACTTGTTTTTGCTGAAAAGGTAGTTTTTGACTCCAAGTCATCTTCCTAAATTAGACGAACAGAGCGGACCTTGCTCCTGAAAGTTTAGTACACCTCATCCTTGATCGTGATATGCTGCAACTGGTTTTGTATTGTAGTCGAAGCAAGCCCTCCGCACTCGTTTACAACCCCCTCCCCCATTCAAACCTTTACAGGACTCTGCAGTGGAAGCCGAATGCATTGCAGTGGGTTGTGCATCTCGAAAAAAATCAGTCGGTCTTAGTAAATAGACTGTGTTCATACTCGGCGAATGGTTGCGCGTGCGGTCGCAGAGTATGAACGCGACATGAATGTCCACAGTGTTCATTATAACAGTTTTGTACACTAATTACATTCCACAGTGACTTCGTTCTGTTCGTCTTATTGAGTGACGAATTTGGTGTAAACTCAAGGCTCATCGTTGTACTCGGGCCTTTCATTCCTCATTCTCAATCCACCGTAAAATTACGGTGCCTGACCGATAAACCCGTATGTTTGATGCATCACAAGAGAAGCGTACATACGCAGAATGACCTGTGTCCTTTCATATTACCGCAGTGGGTTTCTCATATTTCCTGGAGATCGATAATGTGAAAAAGTCACTGAAAACTTCTCAAAAACTTTCTCAGGAATGGGGAACAGGATAGGAGATAAGGAAGAAGATGATCTAGGCCTATTAGGATTAACAAGCTATATTTGAAATGCTGATCTGCATTCTGACTTTGCGACTGGCGCTTCCTCGACAATGGTTCAGATACGTGTCGATCGTATCACGTGCAAGATACATTCTTCCATATGACATATCACGATTTTCTCATCACTTTTTCCTCATTTTTCTCTGCCATTCTCACATGAACTGATAGGGAGCGATGCGGCCTAGTGGATTTGTTGTGTTATTGCGGCTTAGCATTTTTTCACGCGTCAAATTCTTTTGGTGTACTGTACTGTCAGACCACCTTTGAGCTTCCACCATAAGTGCCTGGTACTGATATTGTCAGAACAGTCCTGATAAAAAGGTCATTGACTGGGGGATATTTGAGCTCTTGGCATTTTCTGTCAACAAGTGACTCTGTGGTGTTCGTTGGGTAAACATGCATTCAACACGCAAATCTTCTGCACTTGCCGTCATCGCCAAACAATTGCCAAGCCACCGTGAAGATTTATTTCTACCTCTACGGCAAGCAGCCGATTTTTTCGATACTGTGATAAGATTTCGTTCAATGTTCTGTGGACATTTTTAAGCCATTTCAATCAGTTTATAAGCACTTGTAGAAAATGCTACAGCTTCAGGCTACTTGCCATTTTTGCTCAGAAAAAGCACCTTCTGCCGTACCGTAACGTGGGCGCACAAATCTGCCACCATATGCCGTTTTTGGCATCATATGCCGTTCCGCGAATATGATGCGGCGTTAGCAGCCCTTGTAGTCATTTTTAAAGGCTAACGATGCTTACAATCATTCTACTTGCATAGCCCCGCCCCCATGTGGACGAGTTACCACTACCTTATTTGCACATAGTCTTCATCGAGGTTGAAATTGATTTCTTCGTGTTGAAGAGGTTTATTAGCCTAAATTGAGGTCCATTTTTCACCCAGATTACTATAGAAGCAGAGTGCTGTTCGTAAATCTACTCTTCATATCAACTCTAATACTGAAGAACTGTTTATCTGGAAGCTTCATCGCTTTTCCTCTATTAGATAGCCTTGTGTATTCGCGTTTTATGGCTTGTTTTGTGTAGAACGCACTGCTAAGCAAATATTTCTCACAGATACAATTTTGTGTGGTCTGTCGGAATCACCGTGCCTTCAAATTATCCTAAAAGATTAGATTGACATCTGCCATAAGAGAAGCTGGAAGATCTCAAAAATGCTTTCATTTTTTCCAGGAATATTCCAGTAAACTGCTCATTTGATTGGGTCTCATTTTTTAGATTCTTTTGAACTTCCTACTTCCATTCCTCTTGTCATGAAATTCCTGTCTTATGTCGCACCAACAATGGAATTCTGAATTTGACAAGTTAATATAAGGGATAGAATTAATGGCGAAAATTGGAGCTGATAGCAACTGATAACGGGTGATGAAAGGCGTTTAATGGCGAGTACCTCCAGATCTGTTGCACTTCTTGAATTGACGATGAAGCGTTGACACTCATACGCGCTATGCCGGGTGGTACGGTACACAAAGTTTGAGTGATCTGAACCGATAATAGCTGATAAAAACTGATTAGAGACGCTAACCAAAAGTAGCGACCAATACTAGTCGAGATTTGAAAGCTCTAAACACATAACCTACACCGATACCAGTATCAACAAAGTTTCGACCGCTAAACTGCTGAGTTCCGCATAGTGACAGGAGTTTATAAAAGAACCATTCCGCTAGGTTAATGTTCAAAGTTCGCGATTCGCGCAACTCGCGCGATTCTGGCGAAAAAAAGCAAGTACCTATCGAGCGATTCAGACGATCAGGCGATGCAGGGGGAAAGTGTAAAATGCGTATCGATCATGTGAATGATACGCCTGAATCGCGAAGTATGAACAATTCTTGTCGCACAGCACTGCGCGTATCACGCCGCGTGGTATTACGCGATATTAGCCGAGTCGATATCCTTCATTTGGTATCCACTATTTCCACGGCACGTGTGCTAACGAGAGCTTCGCGCAGTACTGTGCGATAGCCGAACTGGCGCTCAATATGCCACACAGTCCTGTGCGAATGTGCTTAAGTTTCTAGGCAAGCCCACGCGAGTATGCGCATCATGTTGGCCACATCTAGGTGAGAATACCCACTATGCTAAGCAAGCCTGGGTGAAAATGCCCACTGTGATAGCCAAGTCTAAGTTAGGGTGCCCGCTGTGTCGCCAGCGCAGTAAATACGAACGAACTATTTTCTTGGAAATGTGTTCAAGGTTGAAACTTTGCGAAGCCTCAAAAGTTCATAAGCGGCCGTTCGCAAAGTATGAGCGCACTCTTAGCTGTCAGATTAGGACCGGGTCACAATTTCGTGTACGAACAAGTTAAAGATGTATGAACAGGTGTTCCCATGTCCGCATATGATCGCCTTATCTCTTCCGATTTATCGATTACTATTATTGATCGCTTTCTCTGCTCGTTTTACGTACCTTGCTGAAATTAACTTACGATTTTTAATGTCCATTTTTGCAGATGTGCTCAATTCCACTTCTATTGGCCGTTATAGTTGCTGTGGTGTGTGGTGGACGTTTTCCGGATCCACCTGTATTTGCTGCTCCACAACATTACCCAAGTATTTGTTACTTGCCACCTGGTGAGCATAATTTTTTTAAAGATATGAATTTTTTTCCATCTTTCGTCGTCCCTGACATGCCCGATATATTCGTGCAGCCATCGGCTTTAATTTTGCAATCGTATGACGTTGCAACTCGGTTTGGATGACCCACACTTGTCAAAAAATTTCATAAGAGAGGATTTCGGATTAGAATCGTCAAACACGTCATTTATACTCTGCGATTTTAGAACTGCGCAACAGTATGCAGGAAATCAATAGAATAAGCATGAAATCTGCAAATAATATTTTCACACTGCGTTGAATTGCTTCAGTTATGGATTATATCGAAAGTGACTTCAAAGTTAGAAGGCTAGTAGCGCCGTTTATACTCTGCGTCCATATCTGCGCGACAGTGTGCAGAAAATCAATACGCGAGGCAAAAATCTGCAGTTATTTTGTGCGCACATTGCATTAAATCGCATGGGTACCAAATCGTAATCATACCACATAATTTTTCGCTGGTTGCAATAGAAACTACGTAGTTTCATCGTCGTTGGTTTCTTCAGAAAGAGAGTATTGCTCCAGATAGAAGACTCGTTATTTACTCAAAATCTATTTTTTTGCCACGCAACTCTTCAGGTCTCTTTCATGCCGCGCTGCTGTTTTATTTTCCACTTTCACCTCTATTTACCTAAGCCGTGCGATCAGATTATCGTCGACTTTTTCGAATTCTGCGGTGTCAACAAATGTGGGTTGTGGGAAAAGACTGGTTGGAAGGGATGCGTTTGATGTGAAATTCACACTTGGTCAAATCGATTAGAATAGGAAAGATCGATAATTCTTTGGTCTGATGTGAAAATCACACTTGTACAAATTCATTAGAATAGAAAAGATCAATAATTCTGTGAGTATTTTTCTAGAAAGTGCTATTTTCATCTGAGCTTTCAATCTGAAAATGGATTCTTCTCGAAGTATATGAACAAAAGTTTGAAATTTTTAAACATTTTCGATTTTTTTTAGTTTTCGTATGATAAAAGATATGATGGCTTTGTTTGCAAAGTTTTTTTTATCAATGTCGCTGAGGTACTTGCACATAACCCCGATGTTAGCGAAAAAATTTCCAGAAAATATTTATTAAACTCTAATTTACTCTGAACGCGACAACTTCGATCCCATTCTCAAAAATCCGTGAAATTCAATTTTCAATTTTTTTTCCAATTTCCTTCTTATTTTCAGACTCCGGGCTGTGTTCGCAAAGTCCCGCGTCAACTGAGGATTCGTCAGACCTGCTGACGAGGTACTACTTTGATGTCACCACTGATCAATGCTATCCATTCGGTGTGCAGAACTGCGGTGGTAACGAGAATCGTTTCAAATCACGAGCTGATTGTCAGAATTATTGTCGCTTAGACAACAAGTAATGACTCAGTTATATATGGCCACTATAGGTTAATGCATGATAATTGCGACTTTTTTCCGGCTGTTTTCGCTAAAAATTGGAATTTTTCGTAGGTTTTTTGAAGGTTTTTTGGCAGAAAAGGTGGTATTTCATGTGAATTTGTCAAAGGACAACCATGCTGTAAAAAGCAGAAAATTTGGCGGAAAAAAGCCGTAATAATTATGCATCATCTTATTAGTTATTCCAAATTCATAGCGAAAAAGTCATAATGTATATACTAACGAGATGTACTAGATAGCATGTTTACTGTGATATTTAGCGGCAAATTTTAAGCTCGTGACTGATCTGTTCGATTTGTCCATACACTGTCCGATTTTCCATTATGCCTTCACTTTGTTTCCAACAACGAGGCGTACCAGCCGGCTGAACGATATCGATATCCTATCATTGTGTGTCGTTTTGCTGTCTTGTTCTCTCACCAGAGGTTGTGCTTTTCTATGATTTTCCCTGGGCCACGATCTACGGGTGTTTATTCGTTTTGTAATATATTGCTATTCGCTTCAATAAACAGTTTTTCTCTAAAAATTGATCTGAAATTTTTGGAAAAAGCAAAAATAAATCGAAAAGGTAATCTCAAAAAGATTTTCAAGATAACCTGGAATTGAAATCAATTTCAGGTTATTATGGCTTAATCTTTTTGAAATTATGTCAATGAAAGTAGCAATAATTTGCTTTAAAGAGGTTCTTAGACAGCCCTGGCTGCCTAAAAGTACGCAGAAGAAATCACGTATCGTATGGCAATCGAAGTCCTCCCTGAGAGCGGTGGGGAGCGAATGTCAACGGTGTTACTCCGGACCATTGTCGTCGCTATTTGCGTGTGTCCGCGTATTTCCAAAGACTACAGTGCGGGTGCCTTGAATTTGTACCCAGCTGTCTTATGAGCGCAGAGATCGAACTAGAAGATCACAAAAAATGCAATTCGCTGACTGTACTTTCGCCAATGAACACACAGTTCGTGGCGATGCATCTGTATCCACTGATGCGGTCCCATTGATCTCGTCGAGTGGCGGAGGGGTGGCCTGTGGGGGTAAGGTGGTGGTCCGAGAGCTACTCAGTTCTTTCCGAACCTTCGCAATGATGAACGACTGTGAAAGAGTTAGAAGGTTCGGAAAGAACTGAGTAGCTCTCGGACCACCACCCTACCCCCACTGCCCCACGAACCCCCGAGCGTGGACTTTTCTCGCCCTCATTAGCCAGCCCGTAACGTATACCCAACGGGTTCCTTCTCCTGTTTAACATACAACGATTTCCAGTGTTGGCGATGTATTAGCATTGTCCCAGTGAGTTACTTCGTTCCCAAGAGTTGCCTGGCAACTTGAACTGCCCCTGGCCTGCATATCTGTACAGCCACTGAGGCTGAGAATGGAAGAAGAAACGGCTGACTCGACCGAAGCCGTCCGCAAAAGAAGGCCAGTGGTAAGTCAAAGGTACCCCCGAAGCCTAAGTCAAAGGAACCCTATACCTGAAGGTTAGGGGAATCCTGAGAGTTAGCCACCACGAAAGGACACAAAATGGAGGAAAACTCACGCTCAAGATTGCTGCGAACGACGCAATGGCGCAGCACACCAACTTTCGATATGACTAATACTGGTACTTTTACAACGCATGTATAAATACCTTATGTAGCCGGACTAATGGTGGGACTGCGAGCGTGTTGCGACGAATGCTGTGCTCCTAAGCAAATCAATAAGTGCTCAAAGACGATGCGGATACAACATATAATGAGGGTGGCTGTCGGGAAGAAATGGAAAACCAAGTTGGTTGCTGTTGCGAAGTCGCGAATCACTTGCATGGGTAGTGAAGGGGCGCGGTTGGCAGTTGCCAACCGCCCTGCCATCAATAGATCAGCACTCGCATCATCGCATTCGCGAGTCTACAAATTCGCAGCCACGTTTAGCTCGCTCTTTCGAACCCCGCTCAGCACATTGTGCTTGCAACTTGGGTGTCATTCATGTGGCTTGTGGAAGGGCTTTGAGTGTGAGGCTCATCGCAACCGACAGCTCATCCGTCGGCTGTGGAAGTGTCAAAGACACGGACAGTATAACCACTACAATCGAAGCGCTCCAGTGGTTCCTCCACCACCGACAAGTGGCTCACCAAAGATTGATTGATCTCATCGAGTGGCAGTGGGGTGGCCTATGGGGGTAGGGTGGTGGTCCGAGAGCTTCTCAGTTCTTTCCGAACCTTCGCGATGATGAACGACTGTGAAAGAATTAGAAGGTTCGGAAAGAACTGAGAAGCTCTCGGACCACCACCCTACCCCCACTGCCCCACGAACCCCCGAGCGTGGACTTTTCTCGCCCTCAGTAGCCAGCCCGTAACGTATACCAAGGGGGTTCGTTCCCCCGTTTAACGTGTAACGATTACCAGTGTAATCGATTTAGCATTGTCCCAGTGAGGTACTTCGTTCCCAAGAGTTGCCTGACAACTAACCCACCCGGGCCTGCATATCTATACAGCCACGAATGGCGCAGACGGATGAAGTACGACCGCTGTCTCACAGTAAGCCTAAGCCGCCTAGGCCTAATTCAAGTTCAAGCCTGAGCCTGAGCCACGCCGGAGGTGTGGCCGCCTTTTCCTGAAAATGTGCGTGTGGCTATGAGGGGTTGTGGAATGCTTCAATGTCGTGATGAACATGGCTCAGCCGGTAGTGTCAGCGTCTGCAGTGCAGTTTCAAGTCATAGGTTGATTGTTCGAATCCGGTGTGATGACTTCCTTTTGCAAACAAGAGAGCCGCTCACATTACTTTTGAACGGGATATGCACAACCCCTTCACAACGTAGATAGCTCAACTGGTGAGGTGATAGGCTGGAAAGCACCTGTCTTTCCTATGTGGCTGGTTCGTATCTCAGACATGGAATTGATTTTGTAAAACACTTCGGACCTAATTGTTTCTTCAACAAAATTGTTGATCTTAATATCTGCTAAGATTCGACAATACGGTGCCCACACACCTTTTCTCGCCATTGATGATTTTCTTGGAATGGCAAGGTGCATCGCTGTATTGCAGATATACAAGGAAGTGTCTCGGCAGAATCGAACCAGGTCGTGTCAGAGGCCAAGCTGAGAGCCCAACACGTTAACCACTACACCATTGAAGTAATGGTTGTAGCGGCGGTTGTTGACAACTCATGTACGACTACGGAAGGCTCGGTAGCTGTACCTACACTTCTCTGGAATTTGTGCAAATATTGTTTATAGTTAATGGGATTGCACCTATGTTTATCTTTCTCTTTTTCTCTTCTCTTCTTTTCTTCTTTTTCCATTTCTTTTTCGTGGATTTTTAGATGAAGAAGTGCTTGTAATCAATCAAAAACAATTTCAAAAGAAGCTGGTGAAGTTGGAATCTTTGATTACATACGCATGATATCCGATAATAGTCATACACTGACGTGTACATGTACGAACGTAACAAAATGGCAATCCATAGACCTGCCTTCGCGAAGATGCGAACCTCGCGGAGCGCGGGTTCTGCTCTGGTGTATGCCCATCATGTTAATCACTCGCTCATCACTCGACCGCCATTATGAGACTTAGACTTTCGTGAGAAAAAATCCCACATGCATATTAATACCTTTGCGCAGAGTTCATTTATGATGAAACAACGGCTATTGGACGTACTTACACGCAACATTAAGGAAACATCACCGCTAGGCTGAGACAAGCGTTATGTGATTGTGGATGGTGGGTATTAAAATCCTGCTCTACTAAACCTGCTAATCATGATATTTTCGCGCACTTTTTGATGGTGCTGTTGATAACCAGCCAGCCGAGGTTATATCGTCCGTCATCCTGTCAAGATATCGCGCTTGCTAAGTCAATGCAGATGTTTTTCCAAATGTTGGGTAAAAAAGTCGCGATAACGATAGTACTTTTAAAAGCATTGTGTAAAACTTCCAAGAAAAGCCGGACCATCTATGATACTTTACAATGCACCGTATAAATACTAGCGATAGCTAAGCGCACCGTGGTATTTTTACGGACACTGCGATGTATAAATACTAGCGGTAGCTAAGTGCATCATGGTATTTTTACGGACACTGCCATGTATAAATACTAGCGGCAGCTAAGTGCATCATGTTATTTTTACGACTTCGCTATGTATAAATACTAGCGGTAGCTGAGCGCATCATGGTATTTTTACGGACACTGCCATGTATAAATACTAGCGGCAGCTAAGTGCATCATGTTATTTATACGACACTACCATGTATAAATACTATTGGTAGCTAAGCGCATCGTGTTATTTTTACGGACACTGCCATGTATAAATACTAGCGGTAGCCGAGCGCATCGTGTTATTTTTACGAACACTGCCATGTATAAATACTAGTGGCAGCTGAACGCATCGTGGTATTTTTACGAACACTGCCATGTATAAATACTAGTGGCAGCTGAACGCATCGTGGTATTTTTACGGACACTGCCATGTATAAATACTAGCAGTAGCTAAGTGCATCATGTTATTTTTACGACTTTGTTATGTATAAATACTAGCGGCAGCTAAGTGCATCATGTTATTTTTACGACTTTGCTATGTATAAATACTAGCGGTAGCTGAGCGCATCGTGGTATTTTTAAGACTTTGCCATGTATAAATACTAGCGGTAGCTGAGCGCATCGTGGTATTTTACGACAATACCATGTATAAATAGTATCGGTAACTAAGCGCGTAATGGTATTTTTACGGACACGGCCATGTATAAATACTAGTGGCAGCTGAACGCATCGTGGTATTTTTACGGACACTGCCATGTATAAATACTAGCGGTAGCTAAGTGCATCATGTTATTTTTACGACTTTGTTATGTATAAATACTAGCGGCAGCTAAGTGCATCATGTTATTTTTACGGCTTTGCTATGTATAAATACTAGCGGTAGCTGAGCGCATCGTGGTATTTTTAAGACTTTGCTATGTATAAATACTAGCGGTAGCTGAGCGCATCGTGGTATTTTACGACAATACCATGTATAAATAGTATCGGTAACTAAGCGCGTAATGGTATTTTTACGGACACGGCCATGTATAAATACTAGTGGCAGCTAAACGCATCGTGGTATTTTTACGAACACTGCCATGTATAAATACTAGTGGCAGCTGAACGCATCGTGGTATTTTTACGGACACTGCCATGTATAAATACTAGCAGTAGCTAAGTGCATCATGTTATTTTTACGACTTTGTTATGTATAAATACTAGCGGCAGCTAAGTGCATCATGTTATTTTTACGACTTTGCTATGTATAAATACTAGCGGTAGCTGAGCGCATCGTGGTATTTTTAAGACTTTGCTATGTATAAATACTAGCGGTAGCTGAGCGCATCGTGGTATTTTACGACAATACCATGTATAAATAGTATCGGTAACTAAGCGCGTAATGGTATTTTTACGGACACGGCCATGTATAAATACTAGTGGCAGCTGAACGCATCGTGGTATTTTTACGGACACTGCCATGTATAAATACTAGCGGTAGCTAAGTGCATCATGTTATTTTTACGACTTTGTTATGTATAAATACTAGCGGCAGCTAAGTGCATCATGTTATTTTTACGACTTTGCTATGTATAAATACTAGCGGTAGCTGAGCGCATCGTGGTATTTTTAAGACTTTGCTATGTATAAATACTAGCGGTAGCTGAGCGCATCGTGGTATTTTACGACAATACCATGTATAAATAGTATCGGTAACTAAGCGCGTAATGGTATTTTTACGAACACGGCCATGTATAAATACTAGTGGCAGCTAAACGCATCGTGGTATTTTTACGAACACTGCCATGTATAAATACTAGTGGCAGCTGAACGCATCGTGGTATTTTTACGGACACTGCCATGTATAAATACTAGCGGTAGCTAAGTGCATCATGTTATTTTTACGACTTTGTTATGTATAAATACTAGCGGCAGCTAAGTGCATCATGTTATTTTTACGACTTTGTTATGTATAAATACTAGCGGCAGCTAAGTGCATCATGTTATTTTTACGACTTTGCTATGTATAAATACTAGCGGTAGCTGAGCGCATCGTGGTATTTTTAAGACTTTGCTATGTATAAATACTAGCGGTAGCTGAGCGCATCGTGGTATTTTACGACAATACCATGTATAAATAGTATCGGTAACTAAGCGCGTAATGGTATTTTTACGGACACGGCCATGTATAAATACTAGTGGCAGCTAAACGCATCGTGGTATTTTTACGAACACTGCCATGTATAAATACTAGTGGCAGCTGAACGCATCGTGGTATTTTTACGACTTTGTTATGTATAAATACTAGCGGCAGCTAAGTGCATCATGTTATTTTTACGACTTTGCTATGTATAAATACTAGCGGTAGCTGAGCGCATCGTGGTATTTTTAAGACTTTGCTATGTATAAATACTAGCGGTAGCTGAGCGCATCGTGGTATTTTACGACAATACCATGTATAAATAGTATCGGTAACTAAGCGCGTAATGGTATTTTTACGGACACGGCCATGTATAAATACTAGTGGCAGCTAAACGCATCGTGGTATTTTTACGAACACTGCCATGTATAAATACTAGTGGCAGCTGAACGCATCGTGGTATTTTTACGGACACTGCCATGTATAAATACTAGCAGTAGCTAAGTGCATCATGTTATTTTTACGACTTTGTTATGTATAAATACTAGCGGCAGCTAAGTGCATCATGTTATTTTTACGACTTTGCTATGTATAAATACTAGCGGTAGCTGAGCGCATCGTGGTATTTTTAAGACTTTGCTATGTATAAATACTAGCGGTAGCTGAGCGCATCGTGGTATTTTACGACAATACCATGTATAAATAGTATCGGTAACTAAGCGCGTAATGGTATTTTTACGGACACGGCCATGTATAAATACTAGTGGCAGCTGAACGCATCGTGGTATTTTTACGGACACTGCCATGTATAAATACTAGCGGTAGCTAAGTGCATCATGTTATTTTTACGACTTTGTTATGTATAAATACTAGCGGCAGCTAAGTGCATCATGTTATTTTTACGACTTTGCTATGTATAAATACTAGCGGTAGCTGAGCGCATCGTGGTATTTTTAAGACTTTGCTATGTATAAATACTAGCGGTAGCTGAGCGCATCGTGGTATTTTACGACAATACCATGTATAAATAGTATCGGTAACTAAGCGCGTAGTGGTATTTTTACGGACACGGCCATGTATAAATACTAGTGGCAGCTAAACGCATCGTGGTATTTTTACGAACACTGCCATGTATAAATACTAGTGGCAGCTGAACGCATCGTGGTATTTTTACGGACACTGCCATGTATAAATACTAGCGGTAGCTAAGTGCATCATGTTATTTTTACGACTTTGTTATGTATAAATACTAGCGGCAGCTAAGTGCATCATGTTATTTTTACGACTTTGTTATGTATAAATACTAGCGGCAGCTAAGTGCATCATGTTATTTTTACGACTTTGCTATGTATAAATACTAGCGGTAGCTGAGCGCATCGTGGTATTTTTAAGACTTTGCTATGTATAAATACTAGCGGTAGCTGAGCGCATCGTGGTATTTTACGACAATACCATGTATAAATAGTATCGGTAAATAATCGCGTAATGGTATTTTTACGGACACGGCCATGTATAAATACTAGTGGCAGCTAAACGCATCGTGGTATTTTTACGAACACTGCCATGTATAAATACTAGTGGCAGCTGAACGCATCGTGGTATTTTTACGGACACTGCCATGTATAAATACTAGTGGCAGCTGAACGCATCGTGGTATTTTTACGGACACTGCCATGTATAAATACTAGCAGTAGCTAAGTGCATCATGTTATTTTTACGACTTTGTTATGTATAAATACTAGCGGCAGCTAAGTGCATCATGTTATTTTTACGACTTTGCTATGTATAAATACTAGCGGTAGCTGAGCGCATCGTGGTATTTTACGACAATACCATGTATAAATAGTATCGGTAACTAAGCGCGTAATGGTATTTTTACGGACACGGCCATGTATAAATACTAGTGGCAGCTAAACGCATCGTGGTATTTTTACGAACACTGCCATGTATAAATACTAGTGGCAGCTGAACGCATCGTGGTATTTTTACGGACACTGCCATGTATAAATACTAGCGGTAGCTAAGTGCATCATGTTATTTTTACGACTTTGTTATGTATAAATACTAGCGGCAGCTAAGTGCATCATGTTATTTTTACGACTTTGTTATGTATAAATACTAGCGGCAGCTAAGTGCATCATGTTATTTTTACGACTTTGCCATGTATAAATACTAGCGGTAGCCGAGCGCATCGTGTTATTTTTACGAACACTGCCATGTATAAATACTAGTGGCAGCTGAACGCATCGTGGTATTTTTACGAACACTGCCATGTATAAATACTAGTGGCAGCTGAACGCATCGTGGTATTTTTACGGACACTGCCATGTATAAATACTAGTGGCAGCTGAACGCATCGTGGTATTTTTACGGACACGGCCATGTATAAATACTAGTGGCAGCTGAACGCATCGTGGTATTTTTACGGACACTGCCATGTATAAATACTAGTGGCAGCTGAACGCATCGTGGTATTTTTACGGACACTGCCATGTATAAATACTAGCGTAGCTAAGTGCATCATGTTATTTTTACGACTTTGTTATGTATAAATACTAGCGGCAGCTAAGTGCATCATGTTATTTTTACGACTTTGCTATGTATAAATACTAGCGGTAGCTGAGCGCATCGTGGTATTTTTAAGACTTTGCTATGTATAAATACTAGCGGCAGCTAAGTGCATCATGTTATTTTTACGACTTTGCCATGTATAAATACTAGCGGTAGCCGAGCGCATCGTGTTATTTTTACGAACACTGCCATGTATAAATACTAGTGGCAGCTGAACGCATCGTGGTATTTTTACGAACACTGCCATGTATAAATACTAGTGGCAGCTGAACGCATCGTGGTATTTTTACGGACACTGCCATGTATAAATACTAGCGGTAGCTAAGTGCATCATGTTATTTTTACGACTTTGTTATGTATAAATACTAGCGGCAGCTAAGTGCATCATGTTATTTTTACGACTTTGCTATGTATAAATACTAGCGGCAGCTAAGTGCATCATGTTATTTTTACGACTTTGCTATGTATAAATACTAGCGGTAGCTGAGCGCATCGTGGTATTTTTAAGACTTTGCTATGTATAAATACTAGCGGTAGCTGAGCGCATCGTGGTATTTTACGACAATACCATGTATAAATAGTATCGGTAACTAAGCGCGTAGTGGTATTTTTACGGACACGGCCATGTATAAATACTAGTGGCAGCTAAACGCATCGTGGTATTTTTACGAACACTGCCATGTATAAATACTAGTGGCAGCTGAACGCATCGTGGTATTTTTACGGACACTGCCATGTATAAATACTAGCGGTAGCTAAGTGCATCATGTTATTTTTACGACTTTGTTATGTATAAATACTAGCGGCAGCTAAGTGCATCATGTTATTTTTACGACTTTGTTATGTATAAATACTAGCGGCAGCTAAGTGCATCATGTTATTTTTACGACTTTGCTATGTATAAATACTAGCGGTAGCTGAGCGCATCGTGGTATTTTTAAGACTTTGCTATGTATAAATACTAGCGGTAGCTGAGCGCATCGTGGTATTTTACGACAATACCATGTATAAATAGTATCGGTAACTAAGCGCGTAATGGTATTTTTACGGACACTGCGATGTATAAATACTAGCGGTAGCTAAGTGCATCATGGTATTTTTACGGACACTGCCATGTATAAATACTAGCGGCAGCTAAGTGCATCATGTTATTTTTACGACTTCGCTATGTATAAATACTAGCGGTAGCCGAGCGCATCATGGTATTTTTACGGACACTGCCATGTATAAATACTAGCGGCAGCTAAGTGCATCATGTTATTTTTACGACACTACCATGTATAAATACTATTGGTAGCTAAGCGCATCGTGTTATTTTTACGGACACTGCCATGTATAAATACTAGCGGTAGCCGAGCGCATCGTGTTATTTTTACGAACACTGCCATGTATAAATACTAGTGGCAGCTGAACGCATCGTGGTATTTTTACGAACACTGCCATGTATAAATACTAGTGGCAGCTGAACGCATCGTGGTATTTTTACGGACACTGCCATGTATAAATACTAGCGGCAGCTAAGTGCATCATGTTATTTTTACGACACTACCATGTATAAATACTATCGGTAGCTAAGCGCATCGTGGTATTTTACGACACTACCATGTATAAATAGTATCGGTAACTAAGCGCGTAATTTTTATTTACCATAGCTTATCAGCACTCACACGTATAACGTGTTAAGCCGGTTGGCCAATATCGGCATCGAACCGTGAAGCTGAAAGCTTTAGTAATGATTTTTGATATTTTTAATTTTTTTTATAACTGCTGTTTATCGCCGCAGCTCGCGATGCGAAAATTCTTCTTCTTTCTTCTTTTTCTTCAGCGTTTGTCCCACTCCATTGCGGGGTCCGCTTTCCTGGTACGTTGACGCCACTCTTCTCGATTGAATGCTTGTGCCGGGGTTATGCCAGCTAGTCCACAGTCTGCACGTAATGTGTCGAGCCAGCGCTGCTTGGGCCGTCCTCTCGGCCGCACTCCGTTCACGTTGAGGGAAAGGCCTGATTTGCACACAGCGTTTTCACTAGCTCGCAGGACGTGGCCATACCACCGCAGCCGAGCTTCGCGTATCTTGTCGGTTATTGGAGCCACGCCGAACTTTTGCCGTATGGTGTCATTCCGAACATGCTCCAAACGCGTTATTCCGGCCGTCCAACGCAGCATTTTCGTCTCCATCACGCTCAGACGTGCTTCAATTTCTTTAGTAACTGGCCACGTTTCAGCTCCATAGACCGCGACTGGGCGCACGACGCTTCTATAGATCTTCGATTTGAGTCGTTCTGGTATATTCTTGTCGCAGAGAACGCCCGTCACCGAGCGCCACTTGGTCCAGGCGGAGCTAATGCGTGAATTGACTTCGTGCCTCAGGCTGCCGTCGGATGTAATCGTCGAGCCAAGATATTTGAAGCTGGTTGTACGGGAAAGCACAGTGCTATTGACCATAATAGAGCTTGAGTCGTTCATGCCTGTCGTCATATACTCAGTCTTCCCGACATTCAACCTAAGTCCAAACGCCGCCAAGCGATCGCACCATGCTTGCACTTCCTTTTCGAGTTCCTTTTTGTCTTCACAAGCAAGCATGGCGTCATCAGCGTACAGAAGTGTCCAGGGGGGCTTCTTCTAAAGGTCTCGCGAGATGGTATCCATGACAGTAATGAAAAGGAGTGGCGAGAGGGCTGAACCTTGGTGTGCTCCAACTGAGATAGGAAATTCCATCGAGATACCAGCTGGGGTTTGCACTCGGCTTTTTGGACTTGAATAGAGTATACGCACCCACTCAATAAGCTCTTCCGGAACATTGTGCTGCCGCAAGGCGTACCATATCACTTCGTGCGGCACTCGATCAAAAGCCTTTTCCAAGTCTAAAAAGGCAAGGTGCACAGGCTTTTGTTTTTCGCGATGTTTTTCCAGCAGCATACGTACAGCGTGAATGGCATCTACAGTACCACATCCGGCTACGAATCCACATTGGTTGGGAGAAAGTTGGATGATATCGCGAAGGCGGTCATCAACAATACGCTCAAAAATTTTCATACTCTGAGATAGCAAGCGGATTGGACGGTAGTTCTTGCACTCTGCGGGACTTCCTTTCTTTTTCCAGATCGGGATCGTCAAACTCTTCTGCCAGTCTTCGGGCACCTTCTTCTCTTTGATGATTTGGTTGAAGAACTTCGTAAGCCATTCAGCTGCGTTCCAGTACCGAGACTTCCAGAGATCAGCTGCTATGTCATCAGGTCCTGTCGCTTTTCCTGGCTTCATCTTCTTCAAGGCCTTTTCAGTTTCATTAACTGCGATCTCCTGGACAGGGCCAAATATTGGTGGTGCGGGAGGGATGGGTGGATGGATAAACTCCTCTGTGCATATTTGCTCGAAGTATTCACGCCATCTCTTCAGCACTTTCCTGCGATCCGTTATAAGATGCCCTTGATCGTCGTTGATGCCATGAAACTTTTCGATATCTTCGCTTTGGCGATGTCGAGCCTTGGCAAGTCGGTGAATGTATCGCTCCCCGTCACGAGTATTAAGTCTCTCGTTGACAAACTCAAAATGGGCAGCTTTAGCGGCAGCCACAGACTTCTTTGCCGCAGTTTTTGCTTCACGGTACTTTAGCCAGTTTTCGACAGTCTTGTCATTGAGGAGTGAGTGATAGAGTCTCTTCTTTTCACGCACTTTTCCTTTGACGTCGTCTGTCCACAGCCAAGCTTGCTTTTCAATTTTACGCCGACCTTGCTTCGTAGAACCGAGTTCAGAGCGAGTAGCGTGCGTTATTGACTCTGTTATCCTTTCCCAAGTCTCCTCAACAGTGGTTATTACTGGCAGACGTATGCGAGAAATGACATCCGGTTCTTTATTCTTCAGCTGCCACCATTTGATTCTCGTGGGTCCGCTCACTTCGAAGTGTTTCAACCTTGGAGGTGTTATTTTCAGTGTGCAGATCAGCGGTCGATGTTGTGTGGCAACTGTTTCGTAGGGTATTACCTTCGCGTCTGTGACAAGCCCTTGGTCTCTCTGTCTGACAAGAATGAAGTCGATCTGTGTTCTGGTCTTCCCGCTGTGGAATGTTATGAGATGAGATTCACGCTTCCGAAATTTCGAGTTCACGATTGTAAGACTGTGCGAGTTTGCGTACTCGAGAATTCGCTCGCCATCTTCGTTACGTGACCCGTAGCCGAAGCCACCGTGGCAACTGTAGCCATCCTTCGTGGCACCAATGTGCCCATTGAGATCTCCCGCGACAATAATGGCGTCCTCTGATGGTACTTCAGCTGTCTTCTCGTCGAGCCGGTTCCAGAATTCGGTTTTAACTGATTCAGAGCAGCCAGCTTGTGGGGCATATGCAGAGAAGAAATGGTAGCGTTTCTGTTCGACAACGAAGATAATTTTCATCAAACGGTCATCGTATCGTTCAACGCCTGCGATTGAGTCACAAAAACGGTCTCTGACGATAATGCCGACACCGTTAAGAGGCTTAGGGCCGCCACAGAGAATAGCTTTGAATCCACGTCCAAGCTCCCTTGACTTGTTACTCGTCCATCTCGTTTCTTGCACTGCGCATATGTCGACACGTCTTCGTTCTAAAGCATCCGCCAGCTCGCACGAACGGCCTGTCAGTGATCCGACATTCAACGTTCCGATGCGCGTCTTCCAAGCCTTATCAGACATTTGGACTAGCCCAGTTGCCCTCCGATGTCGTCCTTGCATCGGTGACCCTCGCATATTTTTCACACTTGCCGGGCTTTGCAAGTGCGCGTCGGTTCCCGCGGACGCCGTAGCATTTCCACAAATTCCATTGGATGACATCAAACCATTTGATGTGACGGGATGTTCGTAGACCGGCCTGTCACGAAGGCCTGTCGTCTGCATCGAGTGTCCGCGTTCAGCTCGGCCCGCTGCGAAGCGAGCAGTGTCCAGTGGCACCACTTGGAGGAGCGGACGTCACCACCCGATGCGAAAATAAAAATTAAAAAAAAAATTAAAAATATCAAAAATCATTACTAAAAAAAATTAAAAAAAAATTAAAAATATCAAAAATCATTACTAAAGCTTTCAGCTTCACGGTTCGATGCCGATATTGGCCAACCGGCTCAACACGTTATACGTGTGAGTGCTGATAAGCTATGGTAAATATACCATTCAAAAGCTGAGTTAAGGTGAAGGTGGTGTCGGTAGTGTAATGGATTAGCACATATCCCCGGAAAGGATGAAGTGCGGGTTCGAGTCCCGTCCGGCACCGAAGCTTTTGCCCATAACTCAGCATCCTTGTAGTAAGCGCGTAATGGTATTTTTACGGACACGGCCATGTATAAATACTAGCGGTAGCTGAGCGCATCATGGTATTTTTACGGCACTGCCAAGTATAATTTTTACGGACACTGCCATGTATAAATACTAGCGGTAGCTGAGCGCATCATGGTATTTTTACGGCACTGCCAAGTATAATTTTTACGGACACTACCATGTATAAATACTATCGGTAGCTAAGCGCATCATGGTATTTTTACGACACTGCCATGTATAAATACTAGCGGTAGCTAAGTGCATTATGTTATTTTTACGACTTTGCTATGTATAAATACTAGCGGCAGCTAAGTGCATCATGGTATTTTTACGGACACGGCCATGTATAAATACTAGCGGCAGCTAAGTGCATCATGGTATTTTTACGGACACTGCCATGTATAAATACTAGCGGCAGCTAAGTGCATCATGTTATTTTTACGACTTTGCTATGTATAAATAGTAGCGGTAGCTGGGCGCATCAACGACACTACCATATACAAATATTAGGTTGGACGGGAAGTTCTGGGACACCTTGTGAGAAAAACCTTGGTCTTGGTCCATTTTTCCGGTAAGTTTTGGCGCTCCGGTGTCCAATTGCCTGCAGTAGAGATCGGCAGTGGCTGTCGTGTTGGATGGTAACAGTTTCCTATTTTTTTGAAAATTTTCAAAAAAAAAAGTTTTTTTCTCAATGCAATTTTTTGAATATTTTCCTGTTCCAATTTGAGCCGATCGAGCCATCGGGCTGCCGCCATATGAGAGACAGTACCTGGGTCCATCGACTGGTTAATTTTGTTAGTGGCCTCGCATGCTGAGGAACCGAGGCGGTGTTCGTGAATTTCGCACCTTTCGCGAAATTGCCGTAAATTCACTGCTAGTTGAAGCCGTAGAGAATATGAATGTGCTATTCAGAAGCCCTTTTCAGACGCTTCATATACCCCCCACTACCAAATGCTCCCGAAGCTTTACAGGTTTCTACAGGAAAAAACAAAAAGTGTCCCAGAACTTCCCGTCCAACCTAATACTATCGGTAGCTAAGCGCATCATGGTATTTTTACGACACTGCCATGTATAAATACTAGCGGTAGCTGGGCGCATCAACGACACTACCGTATATACATGTATAAATACTATCGGTAGCTAAGCGCATCATGGTATTTTTACGGACACTGCCAAGTATAATTTTTACGGACACTGCCATGTATAAATACTAGCGGTAGCTGAGCGCATCGTGGTATTTTTACGACACTACCATGTATAAATACTAGTGGCAGCTGAGCGCGTCATGGTATTTTTACGGACACTGCCAAGTATAATTTTTACGGACACTGCCATGTATAAATACTAGCGGTAGCTGAGCGCATCGTGGTATTTTTACGACACTACCATGTATAAATACTAGTGGCAGCTGAGCGCGTCATGGTATTTTTACGACACTGCCGTGTATAAATACTAGCAGTAACTGAACGCATCGTGGTGTTTTACGGGCACTGCCATGTATAAATACCAGAAGTAGCTAAGTGCATCATGGTATTTTTACGGACACTGCCATGTATAATTTTTACGGACATTGTCATGTATAAATACTAGCGGTAGTTGAACGCTATTTTTACGTTACTACTATGTATAAATACTAGTGGCAGCTGAGCGCATCATGGTATTTTTACGACACTGCCATGTATAAATACTAGGGGCAGCTGAGTGCCTCGTGGTATTTGTACGGACACTGCTATGAAATACTAGAAGTAGCTGAAATCAGAACGGCATACTTAAGGATGCTACTATGTATAGATAGCCGGGGTGGTCAAGTGAATTGCGGTATTTCACGAATGATAATTTGCACAAATACCATGACTAGCCAAGCACCAACACCAGTATTTTTGAAGATATTGCGGTACTATACAGAAATACCAGAGCCACTCGCGAAAGGAGAGATATTTTGGGCACATTTTATGCTGTTTATAGAGACCATGATCCGCCGAACATGGTGTTAGGCATGCTCTGACAGCTTCGATATTCGGGTTGTATGGCAACTTTGATCCAATTTTTCCTTTAGCTTTCTTCAACTCTTTCATGGATCATGAAATTCATACAAACATATGTATGTTATGCCTCAGAGTGGCTATGTCCTAGGTCAGAAAATTTGCGTGTCCGCCTGCGACGCGTGACCAATGGATGCGAACTACGGGCACCTTATCGCACGGTCCCATAGCCACGCTACGCCTAATTGTAAGATAAGGCATGAGACACTATCATCGCTTTAAGACCCAGCTCATAAGACAGCCTTATCGCATCCATCGCCGAATCTCGCAACGCCATTTCCTGGCCTAAGTCACACAATCAATCTCATCCAGTGCACTATACCAGAAACACTCCCGAAAAACGTTTCATAATATACCCCCCCCCCCCTATCTCTCTCTCTCCAGAGATCCGATACGATCGCCTATGGCTTGAACAGAGAACATGTGGTGTGAGTCCCAGGTGATTGCAAAGCATCGTTCATACTCTGCGGCGTCGACAACAGAGCGTTATTGCGTGTCTCTGCGTCTCCACTTATGCCATCCTGCCTGTGAACGTAGTCGAGTCGTCAGGTGCTGAGTATGAACGCGGCCTATTGCAAATTGTACCGTACTTTTGTGAGATTATTCCTACGAGCAGCGACTTTGAGCTGAACAGCGCAGACATTGCTCTCCAAAATGCTCGGAATGAAATATTCGAGTAGGTGAACAGTCAAGCAATCTGGAGAGGCGTAGCTGCGAGACGGTCCGACATACACCGAAATTCCACAAATCTGACTACAAACGAGTCAAAACTATCCAGCACAACTAACACAACAATGTTATCAAGAAACACGTGTATCCTTACATAACACTTCTTCTCGGCGAAATGTTGCGAAGCCCAGTATAGAGACCAGTGGTTGCTGTGCAAACGTAGCAGTTCTATACATGTATAAGTGCATGAATTACGTTTTTGTACTGTACTGCTGCGCTATCTCCCATTTGGATAGTGCTTTTGAGGGCATTGGGTCATCCATCTGAAACAGATGCAGCCAGGAATGATCAAATAACCACTTAAGTAGCAGATGTCTTGCTTCTATTTTGTCCAGTGAAGATCTAGGAGACAAAAGAGAGGTCATGAATAGATTAGTTAGGCGAGTGCGACAACCAAAGGGAACCTCAGTAAGGGATCCGTAAGAAGTCATTTGAGAAGATATGTCTTCTGGGGTGACGGTTGGGACAGACGAATCTAGGCCGTGACCCTGTGACAGCCTGTGGCCCTGTGACATGAATAATTCAGACAATTTGACTATACAACGGAACAGACTTGCAAGGAGGACACGATTTACATGAACAAATGGTCTGAATTATTTAAGGCTTAGGTCAAAGGCCACAGGCTGTTACAGGGTCGCGGCCTAGATTCGTGTGTCCCAACCTACACCCTGTCTTCTGCGTTCAGGCCCCTCATGGAATCTATCCAGGCTTTCTTTGATGAAATCAGCGCTCTCTTGACTCTCATGACTGACTCTCTTTCGTAAACACTCATAAGCCACAGTTTATTTTCGTAATAAATATAAAGCAACAACATTTCTCTGGTAACATTTGACACCCATAATTTCTATAAATTAAAGATTACTCATCCCAACATTAAAACAAAAACAACAAGTATCACATCGGCAGGCATAGATAATCAGAGAACAACACAGCTCCATTAAAAACCTGGTAGATCCATCAGCTGGTATTTATACGTAAATACCCACCCACAGAAGGAGGAAAAGCGAGCCAAAGCCAAGGAAAAACGCCGCTATAATGGCGATCAGTAGCTCCTTTGCAATATTACGGGTGTATTTGTTCGACGTCACCTGAAAAGAATTTGGTAAAACCTCTCATCACGACCAGCCTCGTTAATCTATTTGTTGGAAGAAACTTCCCGATGCGCACAACCCTACAGCCAAGCGAGCTTATAAGCGTAAGCTTGGTTAAAATTTTGGAATGATAACAATGTGACATTAGTGCCGGGTTAGTTTCATAAAATCTCACCTCATACACAAGGAACCATCCCATAAAGAAGAGACCGAGGCCACACAAAGAGACGGTAAGTTGTGGAAAGTGCGCTGGATTCACCTTAAAAGCAATAACTGAATAACGTTTATTTTCAGCGAAATATGAGTTACAACGAATCCTTGGGGACTGAATGCATTGAAAAGCACTTGAGAAAACACCGTGGAAAAAGGATGCTTAAGCACTATAGAAATATCCATCTATTAGGTTATGAGAATTTGGTCGGCTTTCGTAACATTTCCTTCACGAATTCATAACTCATTGTCAGACCTAGTTCTTCCCCGCGAAATGAGATCATTTGATTCGTCACATTTTCACCAATATGATATATTTTTGCTTATCCTATTACGATAAAAGCATAATGATCCACACTGCAAAGAGTCCTCTCATAGTGATCATGTTTTGCTAACGTTCTGCGCTTGAAGAAGTTGTCCAAATTTATGAAGAAAAAGAATTAGCTTGCGCTAGATTTGACGAGCATGAGGAACGAGAGAAGGGTTCAGCCTTCAACTCCAATTTCTGGAAGACCATCTATGAAAAAAGCGGTCGCGCAATGCTGCGCTGAAGGGTGGCATACCATTTTCTGATTTCGGCGAATGCGAGCTACTTGACGTGGCCAACCACACATTAATGTGAGGAAGAATAACACTTTCAGATATCGTTGCAAACATCGCTTCATCGCTTTATGTTCTTTTCATTGAAGCGCTTTGATCAACTTGAACTTCGAGCGACTCGTTCTCTTCCGCACTTCTAAAACAAAAGGAACGTTCCATTCAGCGCAATGTCTTCTCATCTTGCAGTGTCCATCGTGAAGTTATACGCCTTTGAAGGAACCGGGAAAGGTCGCGAGAAAAAGAAAGACAGGAAGGAATGATCGTTTTGAAACGAACATTCGAGGTTGAAAGCGATAATCGGTAGAGGAACCCAGATTCAAAGCGAGACGTTGTGGCCTGTATTCGCAATGAATGGATGAATAAGCAAAACGTGACAAAAAAAAAAAATGACGGGAAAAAACTCCCATCTCCAGGTGTCTTTGAAATTGCCCTTGTGACTAAAAAACTTGCAAGGAGTAGTTATCAATAATCTAAGGAGCACAACATGGAAGTTGATCTAGTTGATGCGCTTTCAACCTTGCGATTTACCTTATGCACGCGTAAAACCGGGTAGAAATTCCCTTTCAACTTAGTAGATTACCGTTAACTTTCCGTTTGATGCACCCAGAACGGTTCAAAAGAAATTGTGCACAGAGATGACTAGGTTATCTGAAACGCTTTTTATTGAGCCTGCTCAATGCAACAACAAACTTAGTTTACGAAAAATTCCGTTCGATGTACAATGGACGGGGAATTTATCACCTAGTTCATGTAATGTCTACAAAAAAAAAAGCATACCGGTCCAACGTATCTGTCCATCTTCGAGATGTCCATTATGACTAGAAGGCCTCAAAATACGACATTTACACCACAAATAATCATTCAAACTAACCGTTAATAGTACTCGGGTACGCTTACCCAGTCTTCACGAACATTTGTTGAAAACACAATTTAATCATTTATCCCAATCTATTTTTTGCAATAAGACCAGTAGAGGTTAGCAAATCGTGTTACAAAGCCACTAGGAAACATGGAGTCATCAAAATATACAGAGCCATAAAATACACATATCTGTACAAAGAGCTCGTCGAAATTCATCAATACGGACTAATAGAATCAACACCGGAAATGGAAGTAGGGACACGAGCGGATACGAAAAAAGCACGTTCAGAAAATCAGTGCGTAACTGTTCAACCACTACGTTCGGTGTTTCTTGACGACAGTTATCAAAAACTCCGAAGAGCCAGCAACTCCCGTGAAAACGTACAGAAGATCCAAAAAATCATCACGACGAAGAATATCACGGAAAGCAATCAAAACAGATACATAAGGAGAGCTTGCGCGACAAGAAGCCGTGGAAAACATATAGCCAGTTGGGAAAATTCTTCAGGAAAAAATACAAGCATATATCACCACTCAAAATTCTCTGTCAGGAAAAAGTGCAGGGGCGATTAGAGTCCATCCATACAGAGCAACACAGAGCCAGGAAGAAACTATTTTCACCCACACGGACGCCATATTGCTGTTCAGATGTGTCAGATCATTTTCGGGACTGGAAAAGTACCAGTAATTCCAGCACGGATTGTTGATCAAGTCTTATATTGTACTTCAAGAATCTTATTATCCTGCTCCGACTGATCTTCAAAAACTCACTTGTACCAACTGGTGAGAGTCATCATTACGTACAATGATGCTAGTCCAAACATGAAATGGAAAAACGAGTAAGAATAAGCAACGCCTTCAGTCTCATTATCCCACACACGCCGAGAATTGCTTGTGGAACCAGATTCCTCGTCCTCTGCTGGAAGTACAACAATCAGACAACTGCCACGCAGGATGTTCCCATGAAACTGACGAAATAAGCTAGTTGACAGAGTGCAGCAACACAAACAACACTTCACAACGTTGATCTAAATGGTACATTTGTGGAATTGGGATACGGGCAAATGGCCACACCATGACCTGATAAAAACTCCTCAGGTGGTGAATTAGTTACTCTTTTGAATGTTCACTCAATAACAAATGAATAGGCGCTTCTCAAATGGAGAGAGGTGAAGGCCAGAAATAACGCGCCCCAATTTCAGAATACTCGCTATTGAATGCTTTAGTTGCTACACTAGGCTCACACGAAATTCCTTCAGAACCACATTTTTTTGGGATAATTTACTAATGGAAACGAGCCACGCTTGGCGCAGCACTTCCGCAAGGAACCAGAAATGATATATTCCGTAGAAAAACACAGGATTCAGGACAAAAACACTCAAAACCGAGTAACAGGGCAAAGCATGCTCTTAAAAACCGATGCAGTGGCTCAAAACCTGAACCACTGAATAGAAAAACCAGCCGATCATGCAGCATGCAACAAACTAGAGTTGCGCGGTCCCTCGCACAACTGACAAGAACAACTAATCTTGTGAGAATCTGGGTGAACATGGTCTACTTCTGCTAATACTATGTATTGATACATGAACTACTAGTCAATGAAGCTGCAGCACAAGAGAATCTTTTCATCCGTTGTCATTCATAAGGAACAGCTAATTCCTAGTGATTGCTGGGGCTCAAGCCGTCAACCACTAGAAACGAGCTTTTTGTAAAAAATGATAGAGTCTACGACCGCAGGAATACGCTGACTGAACTAATTTCAAGCTGGGACCGCGCACTCACCGCTCGTGGGTACGATCGCGTCGCGCGACCCACTTAGCTGCATGTTTTCACCTCCACCAGTGATTTTGCCAAGTGAAGAATTCGTCGATGTTCGAATCGAAGCATACAAAAGGCACAAGAACCACAAAATCAACGTTATGATCGACTGTGCTGGAACTGGTGTGCCATATGTCTGAAATTCGTTATTTTCTTCTGAGATTCATAAACAAGCCTCTCAACCTACATGTTCATCCTTGTCTCCTGGACGGGTAGCGTTTGTAAAGATGCTAATAAGTGATGGATTGCACGGTTTGTCTGAAAGTGGAACATGAAACGATAATGTAACCCCAGAACCATTCTCCATGGATAATTATAAAACCCGAACCAACCAGGGTTATTAACAAGAGCTGCCCAAGTTAAATACATGACGTAGATGGAAATGAACGCTGACTGCAGTAATCCAGAACGGGGCATTCTAAAGATCAATATATACGCGCGCCAACACAGTTTGTTCACTATTCAACAACAAATTGACATCAAAATTCTACAAACAACTTCAGAACAGATCTAACCCGACAATAGGTTCCGTTCTATGATTAAGACTTTTGAGCTTAACTAAAATATCAACAGCACCTTTCCTGTACGAACGGCATAATCGATAGGACGCTAACTCCAATACATAAAATCATATTGAACGATATGAAGAACTTCGGTAAAGCGCAGGTAGCTCCCTAAAACTGATCCAATCTCAATGAATCCACAAAGAAAACAAAAGCCGCTTACCGTGGTATAAAATATGAACATGAGCACTACACCAGTTAACGCGACGGCATAACAACCGAACGTGAACGTGAGCAGGCCAGCGTAACACCAACGCGACTCGTTTTCCTCGTATCTAAAGGTTTCGACTGAGCAATATATATTCAGTATGTAGTAGTGCATTGTAGATGAACTAATCCAATGAGCAGAAAAATTCTCACGTTTCCACCCAGCTTTCAGCCAAACCGTGCGCGAAGTCCACAATCAAGATTAGTTGTATGAGAATGAACAGAAATCCACCGATCATACCAAACCACATCAGAGCTAAAATGTAATATCGCCCGGGTAATATGGAAATTTCCAGTCAACCGCAATACTGTAAGCGACTCACGTGTTGACAAATGCTCACTACGAATGAAGAAAAAACCAACGGTCAATCCAGCCAACATTAGATATTTGAAGAACCTAGAAGGCATTCTTCTAGAGAGCAGGGAATATGACAAATCTATGGGTATTAAAGTGAAGGCAAGAGGATCCCTTTTGACTTAAAAGTAGGGCTTATGACAGAGCTCATGATTCTGCGAGTTGCAATTCACTGTAAAGTTAGCATCGTAAACCATGGACCCTGATTCGGACCAGTAATAGGAAGCTTGAACTACGAGAACATCGAGATTCTGACCCTTTTCAGCGACACATGAATGAAATCCTTTAGAGGCTCCAACTACAAAACGATCCTATACTACTAGAAGACACATACCAAAATCCGTTTTGAATGGATGCCCTCGCATCTTTCGATGTTTTGACCCCAAACATTATCAGCATGAAAATGAAGAAGAACGAAGCCATTGCTGCGCACATCCTAAACATATCATAAGAAATATGAATATGTATAAACTGTGAACTCATGAAGAATGTTTGCAAAGTGATGTAGAACTTTCTTCCTTTGGCTTCCCTACTTTAAGAATGTTGCCTACAGTGAAAAACTACTCATATGTGAGCAACCATAGACAATGAAATACTTGTATACCTGTACACAGCCTGGAAGCCTGTCGCACGTTCGCAGTTTATACCAGCGAATTCGCTTAACCCTTGACAAAACCAGTTATTCTGAAAAACCGCAGTCATCTTTCGTATAACGCTACAAACCCAATACAAAGTATAGCTAGTTAACGAATAGCCAGTCATCGTTTCAATTTTCAGTGAAGTAAGCAGGGTGTGCCAACTGAACCACAACTGTGAACGACTGCACAGAGATAGTCTCACACAAGTTCCTTGTGTTCCTTATGTTGTTGGCGTAACAAATACTACGACATTAAAGAAGGGACTCACATCCGCCAACTTCTGCTGAATACCAGGAGCCAGCATAATGCATGCGACAAAGGTACCAACAAAGAGCATCAGCGCATACATTATACGAGTAGTGGTGGAATTACGTGTCGTTGGACAGGCCGAGCAACACAGCGAACAAGCCGCGCTGCCACAGCAGCATGCCAGCTGAAATAGTATGGTTTTTAAATGAATATCTAGCTTTACTCGTTTGAGCCTGTCTTCCGTATGTGATGGTAATGGACTTTGGCGGTTTCTGTTCCTGGCTCTCTGTTGACAAGGCTTTTGTTTTTATTAGTAATCCTTCTGATACATGAATCACAAAATTTGTGTGTCTGTTTATCAGTCTGTCTGTGTGTCCGCAAAAGTGTGTTTGTGATAAGGGAGAGGGTAGAGCAAAGCAACCACTCACGGAGGAATAGCTGAATGGTCACCCAGTATCAATCGACGCACCAAACACTTACTTAAACTCTTGTCTAGACACTCGCAGTCATTCTGCAGTGTATTGACGCCTCACTACAGGTCGGCAGAAAAGGAAGATGCGCAAGTGTGAGAGCTGCCAGCGGATCATTGCGGTCTGGATCAGGTCAGTTGAAAGAAATCGAGCATATGAAAGCGATTGCGAATATTCCAGTTAGTCATGATCAGCCCGTCAGTCATCTAACTGATCAGATTGTGCGCAGAAGGCTTGGAATACATTGGATCAAGGGATAGCATCCCGTCGCAGAGCAACTCGTGTTCAGATTAACTTATGCGTATCTCGTTCTGCCAGTGCACCACGCGCGATGCTTATCGTTTAGCTAGATCTGGTTCAAAAATAAAAATTTGATACAATGGGCAGTTTTATATCTCAATCAAACAGATTGCAAGGTCGGCAACGCCATAAAAAACCTGCTTCAAATGGATACGACACGATAGCGCCGTGACGAAACTGAATGTCGTGACACGTGCTGAAACCGCACAAGAAAACTGCATTTTTAGCTAGGATTCAATAAAGCAGAAATTTGCTTACCGAAGCGGCCACCGCCGGTGCAGCAAGTAAGGCTCCCATTCGAAGTCAGTAAAGCTGGAAAAGACGTTTCAAGGAAACAGACAACCTGTTCGAGTTACTCGCAAACGGTTTCACTTAGGAAAGAAATGCGCAAGCAAAATGTTCAAGAATGAGGCACAAAAACAACTGCAAACCCCAGGTAGTACCATGACCGAACCACACACACGAATGAGATCCAGCAATTCCACCAAAACCCATTCAGAGTAAAAAAATACAGTTCGTAGACTTCTCGCGGGGGTAAATCAAGCGGAATATGGGGAGATGAGCCATACTGCCGTGGCGGGTGAAATGGTCCCTGCACCACGAAGCTTCTTCACTCATAAAGTGCGAACTCCCTGGTTCACAAGCTTGTTTTGACTGTGCTGAAAATGGATTCAGACGCACTGCACTAAAATGCACCGGCCCGGTCGGAACACTGCTGCCGTAAGCAATTCAAAAGGCTGAACTAATACACAGAACAATTGGCGTCTACAGTTACCGGAGGCTCAAAGGCACCATTGAAGGACTTCCACGTTGTGTAGATAAGGGGTTTCTGCCAATGTCGTGAATTCACGTTCTAGCACAATCAGTCAAGCCTTACAAGGTGGAGCAACGACAAAAGGGAACGCTCAGCCAGAGTCTGTGGATTTTGTGCGCGCCTGGAAAGGTATCTCGGGTGAAAAACTCATTTTTACCTCACGCGAAACGAACTCACATACCACCCATTTTAACCTCTGACGTTTTAAAAGCAGGTGATTACAAGGGCTCCACACTGCAAAGGGCTGAAATGAAATGTTAGTGGATAAGATGGGGGTCAAATAAGATCGGGGGAGATGCAATTTTGTGTCAACGTCGGAGCTCCTCTACCTCGTAAGCTTAGCTAAGATTCATATATCCCCTCCTCCTTCAGGAAAAGTCACCTGCCATAGCATGTGTCTTAGCTGCTTTAGCCTAAGTTTAAGGATGGAAAAGAGCTTCGACGTCGGGGAAAACTTTGCGTTTCCCCCACCTCCCGACCTTATTTGAACCAAAGATGACTACAGAGATCTTATGCTACATAAACCGAGGAAGCGGTGAAATCCGTAACAAACAGAATGGACCGAAAATACTGTTGCCAACGACCGCGCTCAATGTGTAGCTGCTATTGATTGCTCCTCAGCTGATGCTTTCGTGGCGAGACCAGCAGCACATAAAAACGTCACCTTCCATCGGATGAGTCAGCTGATTGTCAACCACTACTTATTACGCAATTGTCATCACTTCCCAGTCATGGTGATCATTCTCTTGAATGTTCTTTCCTGAGCGCTTGGGGTTTAAATTCAAGATTGTTTCTCTCAAGCAGTTATTTCAGTTCTGAAGTCAGCCACTGATCTCATTTTTGGATTGCATTTCACAACCCTGCTGAGTTTCTCTTTAGTTAACATTATGTAATCAGTACTTTCACCACTCACTCATTCTCACACAGTGGAGGCAGAATCCTACATTCGTTTCCAGTGCTACCTGTGGAGCTGTCAGTAACATTATTTGTCTCCTTGCTGGTGCCAGCCGGTTGTAGGTCAATCATTGCTTTCAAGGATCATCAGTTCATCTGATTCTCATCATCAGAATTCATATAGCTCTCGGACTTCCTCATTGAGTCCACTGTAAAACCCAAGAATTGTTTTTGATTTTGGAGAGGGGAACGAGAGAATGATGATGGTCCTTAGGGATACTGATCATTGCCTCGCAAAAAGCACTCATCGATGACTAATCTGGGGATCGTAAGGCTGAGTTTATACCTTGTTATAAACAGTCCGCTTGCAGTTCGAGTGAAGATCAGGTGGGTAGCTAGCCAATCTGCGATCCTTTTCGCATTTCAGAAGTACAAGTTATAACCTCAGCCTAAGCGATTCATCATTTACTGTTCCGTTGAACGTAAATACTGTCCTCCCTTTACGAAACAGAAGAGGGTAGGGAAAAGTTTGAAAGATCGGGAAATAGAGGTGGAGAGAGACATAAAACTCTTGGTCTTACAATGTTGGAATTAATTTTCACTCAAGCGAAATAGCTTCTACAGATGTCTTTGTTCATTATTTCTCTAACGGTGACAGCATTTGTTCTCTTCAGTTTTGGGGCGCCTTTTGACCTACTGTTCAATCGCAGCTGACAAACAGTGATAGTTCCCGGAAAATGCGAAATTCAACGTCATCAAATTTTTTCATCATATTTTTCTATGTTTCGTAATCGAAACTCTTCGCAAACGCGACCGCGTCGCAGTTTTTTCTAATGTCATCATTTAGAGGCTGTATAATACCTCGAAGATTCCATGTTGAGGTAATGTCTTCTCCTATGCAACTGAATACACTGTTTTTCCTTCGCGGACTCCACGATCTTATTACCCTTTTCGATTACTCTATTACTATTTTCAGATGGAAGTCGTTAGTGTCAAGCTGAGTTCTGGAGGTGTTCACCGTCGATTTAAGATTCGAGTAGGTTCCTTTTCGTATGTTTTGAAGTGGATTTGTAGGAATCGTCGCAAGGTAGTCGGACAACAGTGGAAGCTCATATGGTGTTAAGAGGCCCAGTCATTTTGAAAGGAGCAATGCAACTGTGTTTACTAACTTACTAAGTCTCTTTTACCCAGTTCGCAAACGATTCCGCTAATTGCGGTGGGCTTCATTCCTTCAGATGTGCTGGCAAGCCAACAAAATAGAAAAGGATATTTAGCACTTAATGTGCCTGGTCAGGTGGTCTGTGTGGCACGTTGGCTGCGATTAGTGTAAGCTCACGAGACATCGTGCAATCCGTGCTCAGCTATTTCACCATTGTCACCATTCCCATCCCTAGATTCGAGGTTGTTTATTTACTTTGCATGTTTTTTTCTTCAGGGCCGCGACATGGGTGAACTCTTCAGTGATTTGTCCGATAACCTAGCACAGATTTCTCAGACAGAAGGAGAATTCGATGTTGCATGGCAAGGTCAGTTTTGTTAACTTGTCAAGGTTTTAGTGTCGTTATCCAAAGTCCTGGGAATCTTGGTGTAGTGCCAACAGACCTCACTCTCCTATTTTCTACTTATTATTTCGTTATCGCAGACCTTTTGGCACTACGCCAAGGTTCGGATTCGCCGGCTCCCGCCACGATCATCGTACTGCATTATGTCTGCATTGTAACTAGAGCGCGTCATCAGATTGACACCGTTGCCGCCTAAGGTGGCGTCGGTTGCGCAAAGTATAAACGCGGCCTAACTACGATGAAGCAGCTCAAGTAGTTCACGATGTCCTAGGTAGAGGACAAAGCAGCTGGGAATTCAGTACTGACAAAAACGACCTTTGAAACTCTAAAATCATTCCTATTCATCTATTCAGATGAAGACGGTGACAGCATTTTGGTTACTCGTCCCGTGGAATTAGGAGAAGCAATTGAAGCACGCAAAGATCCTATACTTAGACTTCATAAAGTGGAAAAGAAAGAAGAGAAAGTTGAATCGAAGGATAGTAAAACACAGCAGACCAACGATGAGAAGACCGTTCCATCAGAAGTAAGTTCTCATATTTCTTTCTGTCGTTGTAGCAATGTTTATTCCTTTAGTTTTTAATTTTGTTTTCAAGGATGGTGTTCACAAGAACATCTTATGCGACGTATGTGACGCTGAAGTGACCGGCACCCGCTACAGATGTCTTCTGTGCGTCGACTATGATTTGTGCCAGAACTGCGAAAGGACTGGTGCGTTCTCTCTTGTCTTAGTTAAAAAAGACAGAAATGAAGAATGAAAAAAAGACAAATATAAGCATGAAAAAGACGAATATGATGTATGAAAAAAGACAAATATGAAGTGAAGACCCTGCCGCCATGTTGGGCAGCAGTTAAAACTCACGAACAATCTCCAGCCTACTCGTATTTCGGAGGTGGGGAGATTTTAACATGTCGACTCGGTCATTCTGAATTTTCGCATAGAATACGTGAAGGGGTCGTTAGACGCGGTGCGTAGTATACTGCAACCAATTCAAAGGGAAAATTGGGAAATAGAAAGCTCGCGTGATAAAATTACACGATATGATCAACCGCGTCCCTGCTCTATGCTACAAATACGATCCCGATTGCGCGTAGCTCCGCGGGGTATAGCTGCCGTCTCATGCTTAAAAAAGTGACCGTTAAGCTCACGATATTCTCAGATTGCTGTTTTCCAGGTGTTCATGCTCATCATGGAATGGTGCGCATAGTGGATCCCTTACGCACCTTTGTACCATGGGGTGCTCGCCTAAAGTACATGCCCCTAGGTCGAGGCCAGCGTAAGTTATTTTGTTCAGTGATTATTCCTTGTTCACCCATAACAATATGTGTAGATGCTATTTTGAAATACTTCAGGTCATTCACATCGCGGAGAGAGATCAGCTCCAGGGATAGTATTCGGAGACTCCAATACGCGGTAAGCTTCAGTAGCAATGTCTGGAGTTTTCGAAGATAATCTTAATCATTGTTGTTTCTTAGGCAACGTGTACACTTAGCAAAAGAGCACATCACTGAACAAGTTGCTAGAAGTATGCAGTATCTGCAAGATATGGGCCAAGCTGTTACTGCTGCTCTCGCCAATTTCGGTAATTGCTTGGAATTTTTTTTTGCCCGCAAAAATTACATTGTTACTCTTGTTGATAGGTATTGATGCAAGCTACGAGGTGAGACCTGACAACCAGAAGGATCAATCTACTGATGAAAAGTCGAAAACAACACCGAGTGAGGTAAAGCAACCCTCAGAAGCTCCTCAAAAAACGGAACATGTGGAAACTTCACCAAATGAAACACAACCGAGCGCACCTCCTGCTGCACCTGCACCACCTGTAAGTTCTGTTGTGAGTCTCATTGTCGACCTCATGTCCTTCATTCTTCAGAGGTTCTAAGAACCTAAGAGTTGTGCATCATGCTGCGTGGTAAGTATGCAGAGACCCTGCGAAACAATGTTTCTAATGATCCATTTTCTCCTGGGCGTTCAAAGTCTCGGCTCAGAAGTGCTTTTCCGCTACTGACAACGTTCCGTCTCTTATCTTAGTGTTTGTAAATGCCGAAGAAACGCGCT
Organism: Trichostrongylus colubriformis; assembly: GCA_963978905.1. Taxonomy (NCBI): domain Eukaryota; kingdom Metazoa; phylum Nematoda; class Chromadorea; order Rhabditida; family Trichostrongylidae; genus Trichostrongylus; species Trichostrongylus colubriformis. The sequence continues at coordinate 57,731,646 of OZ022258.1, read as the reverse complement.
ACCCGTTCTTCATCGTTGACAATCTTGGCGATTACATGCCTACAATTTGTGAATAGTCTTTTATCTGTGAACTGGAAGTGCAGAAAAGGGCAGTGATTCTCCTAAGTATAAGTTCATATCATAGAGTAATTAGAATGTGGGGTGAGGGGATGGAAGAATTAAGTTCCACAACGAGTTTTTGCTCGAGCATTGGCTCCACATAGAACAATCTGGGATAGTTCTTTTTGAGGAAAAATAAGTAAGGTTCAGTCCTATATAGTAGTAGCATTACCTCTGTCTATAACTCCCTTGGGTGAACTGTAAATTGTGACCGTGGACAAACGCTGGTGATATATATGCTATGGTCTCTCTTTTTATATTCGAATAACGAGTAATTTTAGGAAGTTAACACCCCTAAGAGCGTAGATCCACTGCCCAACTTAGACGTTGAGGAAGCCGAAGAAGTCAAGGAAACAACCGAGGTGGTGAAACAATCCCTTCATAAAGGTGCTCGTAGAACGTACCGTGAAACTGGATTTCAGAATCAGCGTGAGAAAACTAAGGCAGAGGACAGTGGACTTGTGAAGACGCCCAGTGAGGTAATAAATGACTGTCATTGCCAGTTAGTACTTGCACTTAATTTAATGTTTAGAAATTCCGTCATCTCGAAAAGGCCGAGGAGGAGTATCGTAAGGTCGCAAATGAATCGATCGAAGGAGAGGATAAGAAGGAAAAGGGGTTGAACCTACCCAAAGATGCGTTAGGTTTGCGGAAAGGTTTATATAAAAGAAATTGGAGATTTGTGTCTTCTTCAAGATACACTTATGTTCTTTATAACCATTTGTGAATTCTTGCAGAGTGTAGATGCTTCGTTTCCCGTGTGGGGCGTTGGCGATGCCCTGCATGCTGCAAGAACATGTCTAAAAAGGCACAGAAGTCGGGAATAAAGATCTCGTACCCGAAAAACCAGGTATGCCAAGGGTATTTGTCTAAAGTTCAACCATAATTCTGCTGCTTTGCAGGACTCAGACAAATCCTCCAGTGAGTCAAGTGATGACTCCGATTTCGAGACACTTTCACATGAAAGCTTCCAGGAATGTTCGGACAGAGCTTCTCCGTATGTTTCTGCATTCATTCGTTCCATTCATTTCCTGTAATATGATAACACATCCAAATTTTTTTGCAGAGTTGCAAAAGCCGAAGTGTCCCAGCCGCCGAAGGCAAAAATTTCAAACACCGGAGCACCGAGCAATGAAGCGGTAAATAATCCTTCAAAAAACAAATGTTTCTAAGAGTCTGGGTTCCATCGGACACTTATCAAAGTTTACTTAGCTGGATATGTTGCTGTATTAGGAGTCTGTTTTTGCTTGAGGCAAATAGAATACGAAGGTCACTAGAACATTGGTGACATTAGTGGGCTCGTTGCCAAGTGAGTAGCGTTGGGTACGAAGAAAGCCGTCAGTGTTTTCCCAGGAGCGAGATATGATGAAAATATGATCGAACAAAAAATAAAATTCAGGTCTCCAGTATGTACCCGTCGCTTTCACCCGCTCCAGGCATAAGCATTGAAGAATCGAACGTGTCCTTGGAGGACAGCGGCATCGTAAGTTGTCTGTTCAATGTTTCTGTTGATAGAGAAGGTGTTGTAATTATAACGGTAGTCGCTTTCAGGCATTTCGTTTGATTGAGATGGGATTTTCGGCAGAAGAAGTATTCCGCGTTGTGAAGATGCACGGAAACAATTTTGAGCGATGCATTGAGGAAATTCTCAAAAAGTGAACATCCACAATGATGATGACATTATTTCCCGGCGATACAAAAAATAAAAACCCAAAAAATTAGTTTAGAAAAATTTGTTGTAAGCGATTTTCCACTAATTATTTGTTGACTTAGCATGTTCAATACAACTTGAAGGAATCGTGCACGAGAAGAATGACTTTTTCGTCACGTCCATATTTGTGTTGTATTTGCTTAATAATGGTCCATGAAAATTTTAAGCGAAAAAGTTATTCCGACAAGGATTCAGCTCCCGAAATGGCGGCCGAGGGGGCGGGGCCTTTGGGTGGGGGCAACCCCGTCGTTCGCTACGGTGGGAGACGCGACGTGGGAAGAGACAATAACGTGAACAGTAACCACTCACTGACTACAACCGTGGCAGACGACGGGACAGGGGAGTTACTCGGAGGTCGCGCCCCCTCGGCCGCCACTTTGAGGAGCTGTATCTTTGTCGGGTTCTCACTTTTTTTTGCGTAAAATTTCGCATGCGGCCCTTATTAAGCAGGTGCAACATAAATATATGGGTAATAAGAAAAACTTCATTTTTTCCGTGTACGATCCTTTTAAGCATGTTCAATACTGTGGTTGTCCTTCCTATTTAGTTTCTCTCAACGTTATTTTGTGTATAAAGTCAAAATGTAGATGTTGTATAAAGATCTTAGTGCCGCATTTACAATGCAAAGTATCTGAAGTATTATGAATACAGCAGTTGTCTCCACATTCTTGAGATTTCGGTATAGATGACGGATGAGTTTTTCTATCACACATTTATGTTGTATGTATTTGTTTGTTAAGGACAGCATTCGAAGTTTCACGCGAAAAAAATAAGGATTTAGCAGAGATTGAGCTCCTCAAAGTGACGCTCCGGGGGGGGGGGGGGGGGGGGAAGGTCTAGGGGCGCGGCGGGACTAGGAGCAAAGGGACAACTGTCACATGGTCAGGTACGTAGAAATGGACACTGGGGGAGGGGGGGGGGGGCGAAAAGTTGAACTGCGCCCTCCCCGCCGAGAGCTGTTCAACGGTTGCCTGCAGGGGGTTCAAACAAGTTGTGGTCCTTCCAGTTTTCGATTTCTACATTAAGAAAAAAAAATTTCTTGGTTATCTCCGTGGACAGTTGCATGGAACTAATTCAGTGGGTAGCCGATGCATTTTAGGTGAGCGACCACGCGAGCAGGTTCTACACATCATTTGTGATGCACATTTTATAACTCATCAGAACAGGTGGGAAATTGATGTATGGAATGATAATTTTTTCAAAAATAGTGGCACATGGAAAAGCAGAGTGCAATGATCAAGTGATTGCTCTATTTCATCATATGAGACGTTGCACACTCCGAGGCACATTTCGCAATAAAAAAGATGATTACAACGATGCGATAAAAGATATGAAGCAGATATTGAATGTTGTTACAAGTATGCTGAATCATTGGCAAGGTTTGGTCTTGGACGGGACTCGAACCCGCACTCAATGCTTTCTGGGTACATGTACTAATCCTAAATTAAAGGAACCGGAAGGGGTCTGAAGCAAGAGAAAAATGCAAAGAAATGAGCATTTTGTAACGAACACAGAAGGTTAGAAGCGATTATCGGTGAAAAAACCCGGATTCAAGAGCGCATCGCTGCGGTGTGTATTCGCATCCCATTCGCATCAGCGCATCCATTCCGAGTTGTCCGCTGTAGGAGACGGGCCGTGGGCCAACGTTAGTTGTACCACCTGACTCCCAGCGGGGAGGGGGACTTTAGTACAGAATGCTCTTTAGCACCTTTGCCTCGCACCACCCTTGTACCGCCCCCCACCTTGGCATGCGAGCTGACCTCGCTTAATTGGCTGCTCTGCCTGCTGACCTCTTGTCGACAATGATTGTTATCGATCAAAAATAACAACAATATGGAATAATTAGGAAGTCAATTTGTCGAATTAGTTACAGTGGGATGTTGGAACTGGACCGTCCAGGAGTTAGTGGGGAATCCAAGAAAACCTAAACAGCCACTTGATCCACGGTTTCGTGATCAGCCGTGGGTGCTACGTAATAAGTGTCTGTATCTTTTATTACATAACACAGCACTGCGCAAATAACCTTTTATCAAGCGAATATATACAGTAATGTTGTATGGCAATATGCCACACAATACATCAAAAAATGCTAGAAACTACATCAGTAGATTCTAGACTTCAACCAGACAAAGGGAATGGATATTAAGGGTATTAGCCACCAATTCACCTGCCATCTTGGATCAATGAACCAATCTTCTCAACAGAGAACGGTCATTGCCTCCACTTCCTTTTGAACCCAAAAGGGAAGACCATCGCGTTGACCACGCTTAGGCCAATGTGCATCTGTAGTCGCATCCTGCGAACAACTGCACTTCCACTTTCCACACGGGGAAGATCCACTCTTCACCAAGTGAAGAGAAGAGGCTTGCATCACGCAACACCTCGTGAGTCAGGGGGAGCCCCCTACCACGTAGAATCCATCACCAAGCCGTTCGCAACGGCATTAGGAAACTCCCCTCTCGATTCCGAGAGAGACCGATCTGCTCACCTTCCGTGAGCTGGGCAAAACTCCAGACTAACGGATCAGCTCCATCCGAAGACGGATCGACCGTCAATTGGGGCGTGGCTAAGTTTATGGTGCCATGCACTGATCCCAAATACCTGAGGATACTGGTCGTGCATGTGCGTTTTACGACCCGTAGTTAGGCTACTACAAATTGCACACAACCCCTATCTCAATCCGGGATAATACTCACAGAGAGTACTCAATTTGAATAACCATAACCCATATATAACAGGGACATTTTCTTGAAAATTGATATCTCGCGTCGCAGGAAAGCTGGAACTCTGATTTTTAAAGTGATATAGGGGGTGGTAAGGGGAAAGAGATCATCGGGCAGAGCAGTCAATTAAGCGAGGTCAGCTCGTATTCCAAGGTGGGGGGCGGTGCGAGGTAGGTGCGAGGCAAAGGTGCTAAGGAGCATTCTGTACTAAAGTCATCCACCCCTCCCAGCGCAGTGGGGTGGCCATTCCCAACTACATTAGCATTCGTGTAAGTACATCGAGAAACAATATAAGAAAGAACAAGAGAAAAGTAAATGGAAAGAACAACGGTATAATAAAAACATCTCCTACTAGCACCATGCCAAGGCTTCAAATTGGCGAGTTTGTGCAATGGCGGTCACTTAAACTCGTCCGAACAACGTCTGTTCTACCGTGGGCCAAAATTACCCCCTTCTGGTGACTTTAATACTAGATTACACTATCGAGACCGCTTCCACCCTAAATCAGCTTCTGAGTGGTATATTCTTCACAGCTTATCAGCACTCACACATATAACTTGTTGGGCACACAGCACATTACTCAGCATACTTGTGACAACTTTTGCTTTTCACGCGGCCAAGCTTGAATTTTCTAGCGCTATCGTCACTTAAAGGCACCCTCAGTGGTCCGGAAAAGAGGAGAACTGGGACTACATATTTATTATGAATGAATCTTCCAGTCTTAAATTAATGATCTGTGGTGAATCTCCCATTGGAAAAAGACAAGCTTTCGGATTTCTATCTGTACCCTTCAGTGCGGTCTGTCAAGCTGCCTCGCAACCTCTGGGCGAGTAGCAGGGCAATGTTCGATGTTCGCAGCTGGCTCACTTAGCCTTTCATCCATCTGCATTTACCTCCACGGCCACTGATTCAGAGGAGGCGAAAGCGAGGAGGTGAGGAGGGTCTTCAGATTCCTATTTCTCAGGTTTTTTACTATGTTATCCCGTTCTTTCTCTACTGTTACAATACTGTTCACCTCAGCTATCACTACTATCACTATCACTACCACAGTTATTTCGTAGTCTGCCGATATTACCCCTAACGGTGTTTTTAAGCCGGGTGGAACTTACGGCGTCCTCACAGAGAGAATCAGACAGTAATGATACTCAATTAGTATTCTCAACAGTCGTACCAGCACTCACACCACTATTATGTCTGTATTCCTCATAGTCTCTGAGATTGGCAGAGAAGGATTCCAAGTGAACCAACTGCGAACGTAGATACGCTTCAGCACATCAACGAGGAGCTCCTGCTAGGGAGCTATAGTGTTGCATTTCTTTCCAACGTATAACCATTGAATCGAATGGGGAAAGTTTTTGAAACGGTTCGGCATTCCTGGAAAGGTCACGATTTTTTTTGAAAGGACCTTGTCCCCATGTTTTATGTTCAAAGATAATGGAGCAGAGGTTTTTACGCAGTCACCGTTGCTATCTAATGTGCCATTCTTGTCTATTTTTGAACACTGGGTGGAAAATTCAATGCCAAAAAATCCAATAAAGCTAGTACCTGGTCACATTTCATCGCCACAGACCATGGGCCGGAAGCGAATAAAAAGCAGTACAGATGAAGAGTTCAAAAAGTTAGATTGAGTGGCCATTTTCGTATCAAATTTGAACAGGCGCTCAACAATGCCTGAGCGAGTTGTAACAGCCTAGAAGCTTCGCGAGGAAGAGGTTGGAGTAGATCTTCTTGATGAGCCCATTTTTGAGGAAAACTATCGTTTCCTTCAGAGGAAAGTCTAGAACCAAATAACCGACAGATCAGGGATAGACGGAAAAGTTGCTCTGTCTTAGTGTTAGACAAGATTCAATACACGGACTGTACCGGTATGGTAGCGCCCTTCGCCACGAGCCGTCTTCTTCTAAGCCCTCATTCCTTTCTAATTTTTCTGTTCTTCGCAACATCCACACAGCCAGGTGAAAGAAAAACAACATTCCTAGATGAAACAACGAACTGGAAGCTGTCCATTTATGAATACCGTAACCGTGACCACTGAACTCTGAACTTCGCACTGTAATCAGTTTGGCCACTGTGAAGCAAATCTGTTATGTGGCCGTCTCTACAGCGTTGTGCTGTTTCTGTCGATCGATCCCCTCGGACAGTTGTGTTCCATCAACAGCTCTCCTGATAAGAATGTGGCGCTCGAACCAGTCGTCCGATCGTCGTGATGAAGTCGGCCGTTTGCCTGCTTCTTGTGGCGTTTTTCGCTGAACAGGTAACCTTTGTTCACTAGGCAGCACCATTTAGATCCCTTGAAATTCTTCATTTAGGCTTACGCCAGCATCTTCCATTGGGATGACAATTATCGAAAGTGAGTTAACTTACACAGAATACTGTAAGCTACAAATAACGCTGCGGAATTCGGTGTGACCTTCCACCAAATTTTGGACACTGGTTCAGATCAAGGTAGAAAAACACTAGTAGCAATGACAGTGATGCGTAGGTGCCACCCTATTCTCCTCTCCTAGCTTTCAATCCAGGGCACACCGGCAGTCGAAGATTCCTCGACAGGATGGGGGGGGGGGGTCGTATTCGACCGAACGGACGGAGCTGGGTCGTACCTGTGGAGGTTAGCGATGACCAATAAAACACACTGCAACTATACAATCCGGGAACAGTTACTGGTATTGTAAGGGTTGAAAAAGGGGAGGGTCGTATTCGGACCCCCGTAGACGGGGAGGGGTTGTACTGAAGCAGCTTTTTTCCTCGACACCTGGGAGTGCCCTGATTCGATTTGCCTAGCAAGTAAGGTACCGAACAACTTACAGTAGAGGGATGACAGACCTTCTGTAGCCAGGCTAGACTCAAGAGCAACAGGCGACATTGACAAGCCTTTGGACACACCATATTACCTCACCACATTCATAATCGTAGGGCATATAAGGTTGTGTAAAAGGGTGCTATCGCAATGAGGGGGGGGGGGCATCTTATAAAGAATTGCTTATCTGAGCATCCTGGAGAGATCCTTGAGGGGCCAATCTGCACATTCAGGTGTATACTTTTGCCTAAGCTTTAATGGAGGAAGGAAGGGGTTTCTTTCATCCCTTAAGGCTGAAGTAAAAAAGATATCCATAGTGGGATGCCCCTCCATTGCGATAGCACCTATGAAAGTTCCCATAGTTCTGGAAGATGTGACAGCCTGTACGAAGGTACTGAGAGTCGGCAGTGAAATGCATCCTGTGCCAGCCCAGCATGAGCAGCTTCTATCACTGTTTCATTTGTAAATTTGGAACGGATTTACCGACCTGGCCTAGCCTTTCAGAATGAAGTCCCCGTCAGGGACGGGATGAATCAGTCTTGTTGGTTGACGCATTCTGACACAGTACCATAAGCGCAGACAGGACATTTGCAGTGAATGGGCAAACCTGTTCATTCGCAGAGCCAGATCAGCACATTTCCACTTCATTTCTCATAGCAACAGAAAAATAGAAAAGTCCGTTGGGTTTCTATTTGGTTCGTATGGTGCCAGGAGGGGTCGGTTGGACCCACGGCATGAGGTTTGGTTTCCTTGTTGAAAATGAATGGCCATGGTCGGGGGAGAAGGAAGATCATGAGAAACTTCCCACTCGTCAACTCTGATCCCTGCGAATGACCCTGTGGCTGCAGCTTCCACGATTCTAACCTAGCTTCCATCCTCCCATCAAATTAATTTCCAAATTAGCCGACGTTCGGATGGTAACACCCATCTCGTATCGGGGCAAATATTTGCGTAGTCTAGTACCGTAAGTCGGAGAGCGAGATGCTCAGCATAGTGATTGGCTCGCAAGGAAATCATCACAACACGCAACTATCAGCCATCGAGACACTGATAAAAGGCCACCAATTCAAGAAGTTTGCTGATTGCGACCAATGAGCGCTTCACACCCGTCCACACTAGGATGCTTGTCGATGAAATGCAAAAGCGATAGAAGGAGCAAATATAGGCGAGGCGGATATGGTATAGTGATAGCAAATGACCGCTTCAGTAATATGGTCAGGGATCAAATTTTATGTCATAGACCAAGCCAAGCTTTACGTTCTTCGAGGACGATGAGTTAATACCACATAGACTAGACTGGAATACCCATCCAAGACGTTAAAAACGCTTTCACATGAACTGGTTTCCGCTGGGTGAGGGTCGATTGGTCGAATTTTTACGAGTTGTTTGGAATCCCGCTCAAGACCAATGGGCTGGTACCGTGAACCTTTAAAGATTGCAAGTTGAAAGCTGCGGGAGTTCGCTATCTTTAGAGCTCCCTTACGATATCAGCCCATTGCGTTTTAAGCGGAATCCCCTAACAGTTCGTACTGACGGCGTCACGAGTACGACGCCGCGAAGCAAGAATTTGATCCAAGTCGAAGGCAAAAACTCACCAGTTTCCCAAGTCATTGTATAGATCAGATCGTATCCAAACACGTGATTCTGATTCGTATGATTCTGAAGGGGAATACACTGCGTGACGCATATCAGCAGTGGACAAAAGCTCTGTATGCTTCCTTAGAGCACAGAAACATCGCATCGTTGAAGAAACGTTCGAGACCATAATTCCGTGTGAACTAACTCTGTGCTAACGAAATATCTTCAGGGTTAGCGAGAAACAGTACCATGATTGGATGACGGAAGAGCAAAAGTCAGAAGTTTCCAAGGTAAATGCCGCTTTCGAAATTTCGGTATCACAATGTATATTGAAGTTCAAATAACATTTTTACAAGAAAAGAGGATAAATGGAAAATGTAGGATGTGAAATGTGGAAGTATCATGTCTTTTGATTTAAAAGCAGAATTATGGGGACCTGGTCAGGATTGTCGAAGATGAAAATAAGATGATAAATAATATGACAGCAAGGGGAATACGAAATCAAAATGGCGGAAGATCGTGAAAGAGAACCGTCTTTTCTGACTCGTTTTCGTGAACTCTTGCAGCGGACATGTTTCCCGGCGTGCCCCATTTCTTTACCATAGATCGGAACAACGCGGATCCGTGTACCAGGTGAGGAACACGGCCGCGAGAAACAGCGTGGGGCGTTGCTGAGGAGCTCGCGCCCGCACATAATCTTTTCCATGTCTTAGGTTTACCACTAAACCTAGATAAGAATTAAACGGACCTATACCAATGTCGAGTCATCAGCTATTCACAACCTCATTTGGTGGACCATGCACCATTTATGAGACATCTGGTTTTCTAATGACAACTCAAAAAAGCGCATAATTTCAGCTCAAAGGAGCCGAAATGAGAGATAAGATTATGGATTACTATAGAGAGCTGGATGATGAGGAACGCGCAAAGTGGGACAAACACTACAGGAAACACTGTGTCGCGTGGATTAGAGATGTACGGTGACATGTACTTCTCATGACTTTCACAGGGCCTACCATAGCCTTTACCTGAGCAACTATAACCTGAATACCAAAAGTGCACTAAAGAAAAGAATTTTCAGGTTGCTACGGATGAAGAAATCGATGAGCTGAAAGAAATCGAAAACAGTGGCGACCGGGAACGCCTCATTGACAAGGTGGATAAGACACATTGATGCGACATATGTGTTAAGACAGAATTTTCGGCGTGCGACGTACGAGGCATGCGTGCGAGCTTGGGGCGCCGTGTGCAGTTGGGTCCCGAGGCGATTATATGACCTGCGCTTAGTTTGCACGTAATTGCCATAAGGCTCGACCACATACAGCGTTCTTGACTCACACGCCACACGCCAGAAATCGTGTTCTTATGATGCACACCCACTAGTGCAAGGAGGCCTACACTAGAGTATTTGAAAAAATCCTCATTTAGGTCTACTCCTTCAAAGACCGTCTTACCGATGAGGGACGAGAAAATGTAGGACATTGGAAAGTGAGTCCGGGAGATCATCCTACGTACTATTGTAATCCTTCTGAAACCACACAAGAGAACTACTTCAGGATGAATGCGACAGACTACTGAGCCAGACCACCTACCGCAGACGTCGTGACCTCGACAAAAACTTCGAGGAGTTCACCGCATGGATGACTGAAGAGCAGAAAAAGACAGTAAGTTAGGTCACAATAGAGAACCGCTGATGAAAAATAAAGAGGGTTTACAAGACGAGTAGAAGGGAGGTGGGTAAAATATGCGTCAAAAATGCCTTTCACATAACACAACGACCACTCCCAGTCTGACCCCACCCCCAATTGGACGAGTTACCCGCGGCATGCTGGAAATGTGCAGCTTGGATTTACGCATTGTCCTAAAGCTCAACGTTGGAGTATGTCGGGAGAAGCTAATTTACTGCCAAAATTAGAGATAGTTGGGAGAATGATCACGATATTTGAGGGTTTTGCTATTTTTTGGGATTTTCTTCGGTCCTAGACCACGCAACAATATCTAGTGGCTTCTCAGCAAGAAATGATCGTAATCGAAAATTAGATAGGATTGGATGAAGGTTGAAATAAAAATGCTCTATCTCGCCGATGGGCTTTTACCATAAAAGTAGATCATAACAAAGCAAAAAAAACGATATTGAATAAACTTACCGTTCTGACCCGTTCATTCCAGCATTGGAGATCCTATTAATATGTAATTGACGCTATTTAAGGTAAGTGACATGAAGGCAGCTGGCAAGCCATACGATGAACTTCGGCAGAAGACGATTGAATTTTTCAAGGCGCTTCCTGAAGAGCGACAACAGACTCTAAAAAGCGATTTTAAGGGAAAATGCAAGGTAAACGAATATATGTGCTCCAAGCCCCATGAAAAGCAATAATCCGGTTTTCAGGCATTTTTCAAGAAGATCGCTACTCCAGAAGAAATGGAAAAGATGAAAACGTTGCATGAGGCCGGCAAAGAAGATGAGGTGCGTAGCATCGTCAAGGAAGTTATTGAGCGCCAACCGGAGGACGGCAAGACCTTGGCAGTGAAAATGGAAGCGGTGAGCTAATTACAGAACTTCTGGCAATAAAATAGCTTATGCAATCGTAAAAACTGGTAATGTACATAACTTCACTGTGAGCCAAGTTGCCCACTGCAAGAATAGTCCAAGCGAACACAGTCCCACAAGTACTGGAAGGCAGTGGGTTGGAAGAGTTCAGGGTGAAGCTATGGAGGCGGGATGGGTCATTACCTGTATTCGACGCTAGGTCACCTCCAAAAACTGCTCAAGTATTCCGTCAAGCTGCTACGAAGGATTGTTCATAGTTCAAATGGAGGCTTATCGAACTATAAGCCTGTTGGTTCCCTCCAGCGCAGAAACTAGGGTGCAGACTCAGTATACGATCGGAGCGACTTCATGGTTTGAAGGGAAAAACAATGGCAAGCAGAGATGTGTGGAATACTTCCAAATTATAGCAGAAGGCGCAGTTTTTAAATAACAACCCCTACAAATATACAGGGGGTGCCAAAAAAAAAGTAATTTTGTCTCCTCCACTTCCAACCCCATTTTAGTCGAACTACAGCAGATTCTGTTGAGGTAATTTCATGCCCAGATTTAAGAGCAGACCTCACTCTATCAACATACTCCGTGGCAGCCTTCTGCACGAGCAGGAACGAGAGCGAGGAAAGAGTGAACATGATGTGTCACCTTAACTGGGCAAAGTCCGAAATTTCGTCGCCCTCGTTCACAACCTTGCTGAGGCCCGTTCACTCTGGGTACCTAAGGGGATTCATACTGGGTGGTATTCTTTAGGATCCCGTTTTTCCGGGTTCCCAGCGCCCTTCGTTTCCAAGAGCCATAACGTGCCCTTACCACTGAAACCCCTCCGGAGGCAGATTTGAGGCTTTAAAATGACACTTCGGATCGGATCAATAGCAGCCTTGTCCAAGCAGCAGGGGCTCTGTGACTTCCATGAACCCAAGAGCCAATCCTCAGGAAGCTTCCAACAGAAGACCTACCACGGAGCGTGGCTTCACTGTTTTAAGAGGACCTTGATACTGTAGGTACTCCGAAGCCCGACTGCGCCGAATGAAAGCTCCATATTTTATAAAGGTGAACATAGGGAGCCACAGCTTGTTCCTGCTTTCAGAGGAACATTTCGGGAATATTTTGCCCTAATACTTTTATCTTTTTCGTTTTCCTATGTTTTGTATAATTGACAGATGTGAGCCGTGGGCAAAATTCCTCTTTTTTTGGCGTCTCCTGTATAGCCTATAACCACTGATATTCTTCACAACAAGGATTATTTTTAGTTGTGCGCAGATGTGTTTTCTGAGAAATCAAAGAAGAAGAGAGATATTGATGAGAAGATCAACAAGCGACTGTCATGGATGACACCGGAGCAGAAGAAGGTTTGGCAGATACATATCTCACTCAAATATGGAACGAAACCAACCAATTTCCGAATCAAGTAATCAGCTCATTTCAGGAAGTGAAGCAAATGTATGCTGATGGTAAGCCTCATGAGGATATTCGTGCAAAGATTTTCACATTCTTGAGTGAACTGGATGGTCCAGCAGGTGCTGCCGCAAAAGACCAAACGCAAAAGGTTGGTTTTTCGGATCGAAACATATGCTAAGATGTGACCAGCAAGTAGGATGACATCGAAGGTATGGTCATACTCGACGACGATGTTAATTGAACACCTCCGGCTGTGAACGCAGCTTTAGGCACGACCTGAATCTCACATGATTCATCCACAAGTCTGGAAACATTCTCGAAACAAGCTCAACCCTTATCCGATTGCATAATTGTGCTATGACCCCTTCTTGTTTTAACCGTTTGAAGATTCACAGGACTGCCATCAATCGCACTATCCTGCAGTAAATTCGCGCTGAGGCATTTCAACCCTTTGAAGAAAACGAATCTATGGAATTCCCTTGCCCAAGCTCTTCGGCCGATTCCCCAGCGCAACAGACAGTAAAAAATAAAGGAAGAGCTTCCACAGTTCACATGGCTTTCGTATAATTTATGCTTTTTATAAAAAAATCAGATGTATTTAAGGAATGCTACAAGTGGATGGATGACGTTGCTACTGAGGAAGAGATTGCTGCTCTCCACAAAATGCATGAAACCGATCATGATGGTTGCAAGAGAAAAGTACGCGAATTCATCGAACGACTGCCAGACTCCAAAAAGGTCAGCGCTTTTCATTCTGAATCGTCGAACTGATAAAGATGATCCACTTCGATCGATCGATGTCTTTTAAATTTCACATTGCAGGACGATGTCTTGAAAAATCTACCCTTCTGCGAAAAAATCTGGTACGGTGAACACCAACATCATGGTCACCATCATCGTCGCCATCTGGCCGTTAGACGTCGCCGTCATTTGCATGCCATCGACAAATTCCTCGAATGGTTGACTCCTGATCAGAAGACCGAGCTTGAGGTAGGCATTTATGAAATCCCGGGTAATAAGAGCAGGCACGGTAGGGTATAGCTGCAAAACGCGTTCATGCCGTAACATTGCATTCCCGTAGATCCATCCCGCTAGGGAAATCTGCAGTCCAACTCAGGAATCCACTGAAGACTGTTTCATTTGGGCTCAGTAAAATAGGAACAGTGTGGTCTGAACACTAGAGAGTACTGTAGCTCAACTACACTTATGACATGAAATGGAGTCTACCATGGTGCAGTCGGGTTGAGATGACCCTGGGAGAAGAGTCTATTCAAAAGTAGATCTCTTGAGAAAAAGAAAAGTCGGCGAAGGTAGGAACTAATCAGAAAAGTGGCCAAATTTCAGGCTGATTCACCTCCACGATATAAAATGACCTGACAAATCTATAGTCCAGAAGTCTCTTTACGCAAATGAGAATCGGATGGGAACTGTAAATTTCAGGGAATGGAACAAGATGGATCTCACTTCGACAAGGTAATCGCAAAAGTGAAGGAGTACTTCGGTCTCTTGCCCGAAGACAAAAAAACCGAGTTGAAAGCGAATTTCAAGGTATCCAATTCTACTTATCAAAGAACCGCAAAATAATTGGAGCAACATATTAGTCAATTTTCAGAAACAATGCTCTGCTTGGGTCAAAGAGGTAGCCACACCGGAAGAGATGGAAAGCATTAAAAAGATGCATGAATCAAAAGATGTTGACGAGTTGAAGAAGAAAATCGCTGAACTTGAAGGTAGACTCACCGAGGAACAGAAGCACACAGTTGAGCACGTGCGAGACGTATGCTTCGGTGTTTGGGAGCTGCAGGAGGTAGGGAGGCGCGGTAATTTTGCACATTCTTACAGTAATTGAAAGTCCTTATTCAGAGCAAACGTAAACGACGTGATCATCACGAGCACAACATCGAAGAGGCCATGCAAAAGTTCATGACGTGGATGACCGATGATCAGAAGGCGAAGGTCAAAACAACTTATGAGAGCGGTGATCGAATGGCCTTTTACAAGGAAATCATGGACTTATTCGAAGCTTCAACTGGAGATGTAAAAGCGAAGGCCACTGAAGAGCTGAAAGCAGCCTGTAAGCATTACGGAGAGGAAATCATAGGCGCGGATAAAACGAAAATCATCAAAGAGATGAAGGACAGTGGAGCGAGTAACGAGGCTATTTCTCAGAAGGTTGATGAGTTAGTTGAAGAAATAACCGATCCAGAGCGTAAAGCAAAAGCAAAACGTTTCACAGGAGCCTGTAAGAAGATCTACGGCGCTGCACGAAAACGCAGAGATCAACCCCACCCAGTTACCTTGGATGAAGCCCTGCACAAGTACCTCACCTGGTTAAGCGACGATCAAAAGGCAGAATTAAAAACACTCAAAGAGAGTGGTGATAAGGAAAGCATCTACAAGAAAATCATGGAGTACTTCGAAGGGATCAGTGGAGAAAAGAAGGAAAAGGCCGCAGAAGAATTGCAAGCCGCTTGCAAGCACTATATCAAGGAAATTTTGGGCGAAGAAAAAGCTGCACAATTCCGTACTATGAAGGAAAGTGGAACACATGTGGACGAGATCGCCAAAAAAGTCGAAGAAGCCATCGAAGAGCTTAGTGACGAGGGAGTGAAGACGAGAGCCAAGAAGGCGTCGGCAGCATGTAAGCGCATCTTCGGTGTAGCCCATCGCTTCAGAAGGGACCACCATCACGAGCATTCGCTCGAAGAAGCAATGGGAAAGTACCTGACATGGTTATCTGACGATCAAAAAGCAGAGATCAAGACGCTGTATGAGGAGAAGGGAAGAGCTGATGTATACGATAAGATTATGGAGTACTTTGAGGAGGCCGAAGGTGACACGAAGGAGAAGGCAGCGATGGAATTGAAGGGCGCATGCCGGCATTACATAAAAGACCTTATTGGAGAAGAGAATGGAAAGATAATCAGAGAAATGAAGGACAGCGGAGCTTCGAATGATGCCATTGCGACGAAAGTCGAAGAGATGATCGAAGCAATCGTTGACGATAAGAAGAAGTCTCAAGCACTCCGAGCATCCACAAACTGCAGGAAGATCTATGGTGTAGCTCGCCGCTTCAGGAGGGATCACCATGAACATAACTTGGAAGAAGCCTTGGAAAAGTACCTAACTTGGTTGACTGATGATCAGAAGGAGGAAGTAAAGAAGCTTTACGAGGCAAAAGACAAACAAGCCATGTATAAGAAAGTGATGGAAATGTACGACGCAGCTACCGGAGACGTTAAGGCGAAGGCCACAGAAGGCCTAAAAGCCGCCTGTAAGCACTATGTCAAGGATTCGATTGGTGAGGAGAATGCTGCGAAACTCAAGGAGATGAAGGACGGTGGAGCCAGTCATGAAGCCATCGCTTCCAAGGTTGAGGAATTCATCGCTGCAATCACCGATGAGAAGAAGAAAGCCCAAGCGGAACGGGCCGCAGTGGCCTGCAAGAAGATCTATGGCGTGTCTCGACGTCTCAGAAGAGATCACCACGAACACAACGTGGATGAAGCCATGGAGAAGTACCTCACGTGGATGACCGATGATCAAAAGGAAGAGATTAAGAAGCTCCATGATTCTGGAGAAAAGGAGACCATGTATAAGAAAATTCTGGAGCTATACAACAGTGCTTCTGGGGACGTGAAGGAGAAAGCCACCGTGGAGCTGAAAGCTGCCTGCAAGCACTACGTGAAGGATACGATTGGTGACGAGAACGCTGACAAAATCAAAGAGATGAAGGACAGTGGAGCCACGCCTGAAGCTATCGCGGCCAAAATTGACGAGTTCATCGCTGCGGTCACCGACGAGGTGAAAAAAGCGCAAGGACAGCGAGCCGCAGCAGCATGCAAGAAGATCTACGGTGTAGCAAGGCGGTTTAGGAGAGACCATCACGAACACAACGTGGAAGAAGCAATGGAAAAGTACCTCTCGTGGATGACCGATGATCAAAAGGAGGAGATCAAGAAGCTTCATGATTCTGGAGAAAAGGAGACCATGTACAAGAAAATTCTGGAGCTATACAATAGTGCCTCTGGGGAAGTGAAGGAGAAAGCCACTGTGGAGCTGAAAGCCGCCTGCAAGCACTACGTGAAGGATACGATTGGTGACGAGAACGCTGACAAAATCAAAGAAATGAAGGACGGTGGAGCCACGCCTGAAGCTATCGCCGCAAAAATTGACGAGTTCATCGCTGCGGTCACCGACGAGGTGAAAAAAGCGCAAGGACAGAGAGCCGCAGCAGCATGCAAGAAGATCTACGGTGTAGCAAAGCGTTTCAGAAGAGATCACCACGAACACAACGTGGAAGAAGCCATGGAAAAGTATCTGTCGTGGCTTCGTGATGATCAAAAAGAGGAGGTGAGGAAGATCTATGGAACTGGAGACCGTATCGCCGTCGAGAAGAAAGTGTTGCAGATGTTTGAGGATGCCTCAGGTGATGTCAAGGAGAAAGCTTCTGTTCAGTTGAAAGCCGCCTGCAAACACTACATCAAGGAGTACATCGGAGACAAGAATGTGGCCACAATCAAAGACATGAAGGACAGTGGGGCAACAAATGAGGCGTTGGCGGCGAAAATTGATGAATTCATTGCTGCTATCCCCGAAAAGGAGAAAAAGGAGAAAGCCGAGCGGGTAGCTGCCTCATGTAAAAAGGTTTACGCTCTTAAGAGCCGTATGAGAAGAGACTACTACATGGACAGCTATGAAATTCACTCGAGAGCACTTCGTTATTTGTCCCGTCGACGTCGAGAGAACCAGCCTGAGATTCATTTCTTGGATATTTGAGTTAAGGCACATCTAATTTATGTATGTAATGTTAAACGTGAAATTCGCAACAAGTTCCTTGATAGACTTAATTGATCTGTTGTTTCCCTTAATTAGTTCTGAATAAATCTTTAGTAAATTGTTGTTTATTGCCTCAAGCAGTGCAGGCCGTGAGGAGATTTCTATTGAACCTTGACTGACAAATGGAGTGTTGGCAAGCACTGTGTTCTCAAAAAATAAAGCGTACAAACGACATTCTAGTATCTGAGCATCTCACGGCTACCATATGCACGGTCTGTGGACTTGAATCCAAGATTGATTCGTGACGCTGCCTTGCTTTTCTTCCCGCAGTATGGATCAATTGCTGCCAGACCACAAGCACGGGTCGGGAAATCCAAAAGGAGACTGTCATACTTTATAATTTCCTCGATCGACGGCCACCCCTTTTATGAGTAATTTTTAAACCGACGAGGCTATCTTGAAAGGGCCGTCAAACGATAGCAGCGATAGTGTGATAATCATACTTCTTGTTAGGTAACAAAGCTGGGACTACAAATTAAAGACCTTCTCTAGTGCGACACCTAAGAGTATAAGACAAGGAGCGCGAGAAGGTCGGTGGTATGGGGGAGGCCTTAGTGACGCAAATCACGGCTTATCCTGGGTAGGCCAAAAGGATGTTTGATATTTTCACAATTGTAGTGAATTATGATGTGGTCGAAGGACTTCGATAGTGACCTTTCGATACTACATGGAGCATATAAACAGTCTAGAAATTCGGTACAGTGCCTACACCGATCCCCCCTCCCC
The DNA here is from genome assembly GCA_963978905.1 of Trichostrongylus colubriformis. Classification (NCBI taxonomy): domain Eukaryota; kingdom Metazoa; phylum Nematoda; class Chromadorea; order Rhabditida; family Trichostrongylidae; genus Trichostrongylus; species Trichostrongylus colubriformis. The sequence continues at coordinate 57,713,230 of OZ022258.1, read as the reverse complement.
CAACGAATTAGGAATTACGTAGACATACTTTACTAGTAATTCTCCAAGTTTGTAAGTAGGACCATATTTGAATACAGGCAGAAAATTAAGCAATCAGACAGGTAATCAATCAAAGCTGTTGAGAATTAAGACGGAGGTGGTATAGTTGACAAATGGCGCACCCACCATAGTCTGGAAATCAGACCTTCCACTAGTGCTGGCGAGGTCAACCAAGCCCTCTATCTCCAGAATCGGTGAGCTGGTGCTAAGCTCATCCGCAATGTTGGTAAAAACACTAAAAATACATCGGTAGGTCCTCGCTATCCATGGCTAGCATTGCCTGTAACCTTCCACGGAACAGTGCCCAGAATTTCCAAAAGTGACCCTTGAAGCGAATTTCCAACAGTGACCCTTGGAGCAACTTTCACAGAACGGCTCTTTAGGTAACCGGAGCAACCGATTCACTAGCCATCATGCCACTCTCCCAAAATTTCCGGTTCGCAAACTGTAGCCATGAAGCGTTTTAAGCTTGTGTACAGGCTACGCTCTAGCCTGTTACGAAGCTATTATACTTTCACTCCTAGTATGTGTTCCGCAGATTCGAACACATTCTGTCCAGGGCTACTTGTGCACACACCTCCGAACTATTAGCTATCCTTGGTCACCAGTTTCTCAACGAATACAGATTTCTTCAAGTGAACTCAAAAGTTTAAGATCCCGTACATGATATGGGGCGAGTGCATCGATGATTCGAAGGTGAAGAAGCCCAAGTATCCGTCGTCTTCATACTAAAAATAGAGGCAGCCTTAGTCACTAGCACTCAGGCATCAAAACGTTAGAAAAACCTGAGCGTTGAGGACGACCGATGTTATTTCTTACGGACGATTCATTTGATTAACGACCTCAGCGTCATCGATTTGAACGAGTGCCAACTGACGAAACACAACCCACCCGACAGTTCAATTATTTGCAGCCGTCTGCTTCCACTTACTATCATACGATCCATCAATCAGTAAATATTAAATCGATGAGCATTTTTTCAGGAATGTTTCCCCGCCCTGTGGCTTTATGTGCCTTGTTTTTGTGGAACGTTATTATTCATGTGAATGCCGAAGTGAGTCATGAACACTATTTCATTACCATTCAGCATACTCTTTTGAAAAATCGAAAAAGCATTAGTTCAGAAGTGAATGCATTATAATACATGCTTTCCGTATACACACCCCTAGACACGAAAATCGACAACTCGTTTGACCGACATCAGACTTCATAATTTTCGCGATTTTGCAGTATTTCTCTCGCACGCGATTCCTCCGAGATTCCGCATTGCCGCGTGTTCGCGCGCGGAGTCGCGATATTGCAAAATCGCGAAGTTTGATGTCGGTCTTATCGTTAGGTGCTATTACTTGCTCTGCTTTTTGATTTGACAGGTTCTCAAGAAACTGCTCAGACATCTCAAAAAATGGAAGGAGAGGAGTAGAATTGAGTAAATGAGCTAAGCTGGTAGGATCAACCGCTTTAGAAGGAGAAACCCGTAGAAATTCATTCCTCACTATCCAACACCCGAACATCCGATGATCTACTTGTAATCCTCATCATTCACTCCTTATTCCACCTCTGCATGATTTACCAACTGAATGATTTTTTGCCCAATCTTATTTCCGTCCTTATTTCATCACCCCAAATCAACCCTATAGGCAAAGTTTAAGCAAAATTATTTTTGACCCATTCGCGCCGCTCGTGTTAGTGATAGTTGAGTAGAGACAAAATTTGGAATAAATGACCGAGACCCCATACACCGACACTGGACATTTTATCGCGAAATTCGCCTTCTGGGTGGCTTCCCTATGCAGCCGGAATAAAGATCGCAATTCTATGCCTGGATTGACCTTTTGACATAATACTGGCCTAATCCTTCAATTGCTCGTTCGATCGTCAACAAGAATAGTGGAACTGCGCAATCCAAAGAATCTGTCCACGTCATCAATGTTATTTCGTTCGAATTGTGCAGTGAGTACTCAAGTTTCAGGCAGAGTTTTCCAGGGATACTCTTAAGGCCATGTGTTTTCTGTTATGTCATGAACTGCACGAGACGCATTGCCGTGAGAACTTGTTAACGAAAAAGTAAATGAGAATTTCCTTGACGAAACTAGTTTCCTTCAGCGAATGAGTCATGGCAATTCAAATGCACTTCTAATTTTCTATAATGTCACTTCCAGACGTCACCACTGATCCATTACCCATCAAGAATACCTGCCTAAACCACCCAAACCACTAGAAAACTCAGCGTGTGTACCCTTACGTCAGGATTTCGCACGACGACGAGCGGCGCGCGACGCAGTGTGTGCGAGCTATGCGCGTCGCGGTAGTTGGGTTCTGGAACGATTGCACGGTAATGCTAGGATCGCGATAGGCAGTTGACTTCAAATCGCTTCGGGACCCAACAGCAAGGCGTCTTTAGCTCGTCCGCATTGCTTCGCTTGCGACATGCCGCGGTGTGAAATCCTGACGTAAGCGTACACATCGAAAATTTATATGACCATGGAATAAGTTAGTCTAATACACAACCTGTTACATACGTTGATCTGTTCTGCAACTGAACTTGCAGATGACCGCATAATCAGTTAGTTTATAGTAAGGATCTTCGTCGTTCGAAACAAATGTGGATAAAAGTTTCACATGTTAAAGACTGCCTTATGGGTTATTTTTGACGTTCATGGAATACAAAATTAGGGGTTTGAATTAGTGCAACAAAAAACAGAGAACGGTATGAAAGTCAGAAACCCAAGAAAAGGGACTTTCTCCCACGATAGGTGGCGTGGTTTCGCGCTCTCTGCATCATAGAAGTGGTTGATGCAGACGACGAGGGCAGCTTCAGTCAGCTGTAAACCTCGTCCCGCCATCCAGAGCTACTCCACCTACCGCCCCGATACGTTTCCAGGGGAGATAGAGCATCTTTGGCAGTTCTTTCAGCGCGAGCTCCATCACAGACTTTACAGGAATTTCTCATCTCAGAACTCTCCATTTCACTTCTTACAAGAAACATGTTCTCCTAGTCCAGAGTTTAACGGTGTCTGTAGGAGCAGTCGGCAATATGGGCCCAATACCGTGTACTCTTCCAAGAATCACTAGCATCGAGCACCAAGGGAGCAATACCTCGTGCAACTTCCTTTACCAGTTTACTCGACATAACCTCGGACTTAGTTGGTGCGCCCAGTAGTATTGTATGTTGCTCAACCCTCTCAGCACCAGCCGCCTTGTTTATCATCAGTTGCCTTATAGCAAGGAGCGATTCGTAGAACCATGAAGGCACGAAAGAATCCCCCTCTAACGAGCGATTTGGTTTTTTAGTAGACGAAACCAACATAGTAGAATTTTACAGGTGAATGTGGTGAGGGACAGCTAGACACCTCACCAATCTAGTACCTGTCAACTGTTTTCACCTCTCATTTTCCCGTTTGTGGTATGAAACGGTATGGAACTGCCATTGCCAAGCCGCCTAATCATTCGCGCTGAATCAGAGTTCGTTTGAGCGTCAACAACGCTCAAATTGTGAATGCGGTCGGTGGCGAAGAATCGATGGCGATTTTCGCTCGCCACTCTGTACTGCCGCCAACTATTCGTCAGTTCTCGAACGCCTTTTTCATTAGTTTTTGGTTTCCGCCCACTTATCCTTCTGGCTCCGATCCAAGTAGGAGAAACGGAGTTTTTTGCTTCGTCCCACTCCCTTGTTCACAATTTTGTCATGAATACTCTCCTATATAAGTTATAAAAAAAACAGGAAACATCCGCTTTTCAAGCAAATCCTATGAAGAACAGAATAATCATGGGAAAGGCTCTACGTTCTTTCTCTTGTCTGCTCTTTTGAGCAACAGAGTGTTCTCTTGCTTGGACGGTTCAACATTGCCAATATTACCCGTACCCGCTGCCCCTTTAGCCAATATTACCCGCGCAGCTTTTTCCCTCCAACTCTGCAACACCCTGCTGTCAAGATCTGGTCTGTAAGTAGTGGATATGTTTGACGACCCTAGTGCTTACATAGTTATTGACTTTGTCAGTGAGAAGTGTAAAAAGTCAAGTACATGGCGTCGATTATCTCTTGATGATGCGAGTAGCATCGGTCCTGTACTGGGAATCGTAGAGGCACTTTATAGTTCACGTGACCTATGTACCGTTCAGCCAACGCTCTAGTCCTTAACTTTTTTTCTCTCATATCAAAATTTCCTACTAAACAAACAAATTCGCGTGGATTAGAAGGCTCGGCCCGGCTGAGTGAGATTTATGTAGTTCATGCAAGTGCCGCGCAAGTTCTCCACTCACTTCACCTTCTACTTTCAGTTTTATGTGCCCTGTTCCTCAAATGTGGTCATTCCCACATGGAATCTCTTCCTTCATTGTTGTGACAAGTCTGTCGAGTTTTGAGCCTGCTCTAAAGTTCTAGAAAAGATTTTCATTAACGACTGAACCTAAGCGCAATCCTCACCAAGGTAACAACCAACATCTCTCCACCATGGTTATGCTGATTTCTCCGCTTGGGAAAACTGCCTTGAACGTTTTGTGAATCATTATTTACGTCTCCTCAGTTATGCTCATAAATGAGATACTTTCATTGATCTGATTCAGAGGTTTATTGATCTGATTCAGATAGTTTTATGACTATGGGATTTTTATAACATCTCCCATGCAAGAATGCCTGTCACATATTCGGGGAATCCAGTGAATTCTTTTAGTTCGTACTATTTCTGCTAGCACGAATAGTATCTAATTCATCTTTCCAGCGTTAACGTTCCGGCATGAAACCACCAATGGATCGGCTTCAACCCCAAAGAGGCTCGAATAAGGTAAGGCATTGATGACAAATGTTCGACGACAAAGTCTATGATCAAGTCTTTGTACCCCAGTGATTAGTGCTACATGTATTTACTTATGAGATGAGGTGAGTAGGGGGGAGGGGGTGTATATCGCTAGGACAGAAACGTCGCGTGGCCGTGTTCGGCACGCGACGGGATGGTGCGAGCTATGCGCGCCGTATTGGGTGGGTCTTGAAGCGATAACAGTGCTCTACGCCTCATTCTACGCGTAATCGCTTCAGGACTCAACTAATACGGCGCGCAAAGCTCGCACTATCCCATCGCGTGCCGAACACGGCCACGCGACGTTTCTGTCCTAACGATATACACCCGGGGGGAGGGAGGGGAGGGGGGGGAGGGGCAACTGTGGAATGTTGAAAAGCAACATGTTTCTACATGAAAGCTTAACAGTAAAATCCATAAGCTTTATAAGATCATACATGTGCACGGCACGTTATTGACACATCAGTCATGTAAATACCTGTTGCTATTCAACATTTGACAGGTTGCCTCCCCCCGGGTGGGTTGCAAGTGTTCCGATTTCTAGAGGTCGGCACCGATTTGGGTCACCGCGCGCGGCGACGCTTCGTGAATTGTCCGAATGGTGGCGCGTCCTGCCGTCTGGGCTCTCCCAGATTTGCCTAAGCCTTTGTAGGGAGGAGCTTTGTCAGCGTGTTTTAGCTATCTTTACCTGATTGCAATCCGCCGCGCAACCTGACCTGACCTCACCAGTCGGAACACTTGCACTCCACCCCCCCCCCCATGCCACTAATATAGCGCCCAAGTACCTATTAGATTAATGGGACAATAATCGATTAATATCGATGATAACATCGAAGTCATTTCCTCAGCCACTCAAACTGGTCAAATTTCGCAGCAAGTTGAGTGAAAAGCTAGTACATTGGCATATTCACTAAGGCTTAGCTAATATACCGGGCATGCTTTTTTTAACTTCTTTTCTTTTCTTTTCTTCTTGTACCAGTTCTGCGGCTCAATATGAGAAGGCAAGGGTCGCAAGTGCTCATCTAATTGTAAGTGATCCTCTTACTTCAATCGATTACAGTTCTCGATTTCCAGTTGAAAGAAGAACATACATCACATGATGGAATAACATAGAAGTGTAAACATAGCACTCCTTACATGTTGCCCCAAAGTTCTCCAACTATTCACCATGAAATGCCAGCGACTTGTCATTCCCATACCAGCTTCAGGACATAGATAGATAGAGATATGAAAGCTCATCATTGCTAGCGACGGACACTTGGAATCTTAGAGACATTAGAATGGGTAGGCCGCCGTCACACTGCGATTTTGCGGTGTCGCGGCTCCGCACGCGAAGTTGCGGCACTGCACAATCTCATGGTCGTAGTATCGCGTCGCAAAATCGCAAGTATGATGGCGGCTGTACCTAACTAATACGTGGACCTATTCGCCCCCACTGCAATTTAAGCCACAGCTTTCTATTCATTCTGTCGACACTTATATGTATTTACAAGCTGCCGCCCTTTGGTTTTGCTTGGTTTGTAGCGCTCGGGCCCGGGAGACGAGGTGGCGCTCGCTAGGTACGTACCCTCGAATTATAAATAATAATACATATACCCTAACTAGGCACACGATTTTGGCAAACCAGGCTGTAATGGTATGCAAGAATATCTTTTTGGATAATTGTGAAAAGTCTACATAATCTTCCCTGAGCCCTAAACTAGAAAATTGTGACAGCTGGTGAGAGGTTGTCATTGTGTAAATATTTTCGTCACATGTGGAACGTTTTTACAAGCGATCGAACAGTATAATTGCTAACGAGCGGTCTCATTCGGGTAACTCCTATTACGTGGTATTGCGGAGAATGAGGATAATAGCAACAGCGAGTTATAATACAACAGTGCAAACTAGTGGCGACTGCATTTAGAGGAATCCTTCTTAACAAAGCACGGGTTCAAATAAGGAAAGCAGGTTCACTTTTGTCTTAGGAACCCATTATTCAAGATCTTCCATAGAAGAGCTCATGTGAATGAAAAGCTCAAATAAGGTCAAGGCCTACCCATAAAGTAGAGTAATGGGAGGTGACACCACTACAGAGCCTTGTAGTTGCATTTGTGACGGCTTAATGTTAGGGCTTCATAAAGCAGTGTATAGGTCACAGTCCCTACAACTCCCATCGCATACTGCACATTCTTTTTCAACCACCACCACTTCACTGCTCCCGTAGCTTCTGGCCTATGGAATCACGGGATCCTCCTGAAGAAGTTTAAAATGCCGCATCATTGAAAAGTCTCGATCGTAAGGTGTAGCATCATTGGAAAGAATATGTTTAACGAAAAATTTGCCATTTGTAGGCCATTCGAAACATGCTGTTTGCAAGCAAACTATGGTTGACTAGCGATCAAGCCACCTCGTTGAACGCTCTTCAGCTCAAGGGCGATACTGACGGGGTCGTGCGAGGACTCACGGATTTCTACAGGTCAGCGGCTAACAGTCACAATATCCTTAATAAATAGTAGTTTGTGCATGCATACGGCTACAAATGAGAAAGACTTTCAAAGATATTAAAATATTAAAAAACAGCGGTAGTTTGTTCGTTTCACCTCTGCTATATTATCCAGACGGGGGCGCGTAGATGCAGTCTTATAGGAGTGTGGTCGCAGCGGCACAAACAGTGGAAAATTATGCATAGTCCACCTCTAGCTTATTTTCACATTACATTACTGAACTATACCAAGGTCGACTATATTTAGAACAGTCAGCAATACCATGAATTACAAACTAAATAACATTTGTATAGTGCACGACAATCATACGGCAATAAAAAAACTAAAAACACCAACTGATTCAACAAAGGCCTAGAAAATATAGATAAAATTGAATTGATCATTACTAAGCTACTGACCTGACGGGAACGGAGCTTCCTGAAGACGTCTGGCCGTAGAAATAATTGGAATCCACTACGAGACAGCTGATCAGTCGGTGTTTCAAATTACTTCCCCGCAGTTGACCTGCGTACCACGAGCGGTTACCGTAACTGTACACGCAATTTTTTTTGCGCGCATGCGAATGAGTTTTCATGAATGTTTATTGATACAGTATTTGACACCAGTTATTGTCGAATAGGTCGAATAGCGCTTTACAAACAGAGACTGAGTCATGAAGAATGCCGCTGAGCTAGGCTAAGTGTTTTAATTTGAGCAGCGAAATGCCAATGGGAGACACCTTGAAAAGTTTCTAGTCACTGAAGGGTATAGGAACCGGATGAGTCAAGGCACCTCTAGGTTTCTTTGATGAAGTTCTAGTGAAGCCCATGAACTGGCCACATACAACAGAAATCAGATCATGTGAAATACTGATGGGATCTTCTTTTAGTTCAGGGGATAAACGGATGCCATTCCATGGGATTCGCGTTCTGCAAATAAACCACATTCAATCTCTCTATAACATGTCAAATTGCAATACGTTGGAAACAGGTGCCTGCGTCATCAGCGGACAACTTTCCATTTGAGTCCGCGGTCACGACTGTTCTCCTCCGGAAAAGGAATGCATTCCCCTTCAGGAAGAGAACAGTCGATGTGTATTTGTTACACAAACGAAGCCGAATTCGTTTTGTTCCTTTTCGAAAAAAATCGGTTATCCTTCAGTCTTTTTAAAAAATCACTTTTTTTAGAGGTTTACGAGATAAATCTCGTGCCTCACTCCGTGTACAATCAACGTGCCGCGCAATTCTCTCTGATGAAGTTGGCCAAGGTGGCGTCGAAGAACTGGTTTCGATGAAGGCAAAAGTTGTGAGTTGTTTGAGAACTACTCTGAAAGGGGAACAGTTCCACCTGGTTGGGGGTGTCATTATCGCCTCTCAGAGACCAGGCTCATCGCGTGCAGCAAAAAAAAAATCAAAAATGGTCCCATATTCGGATTGCTGCCAATAATCGCCTTTGCACCTCCCCCGTGCCGCACTGCCTCGCTGCCTGTAAACGCGGACACGTTCTGGCGCCACTGAGTATGAATGTGGCCTTAGCGATTGCACCCCGTCAACAATTTCAATCGTTGTAGGTTGTTCTGACTAGTTTGCTGTGTATCAAACCTCGGAATTCCTCTATTATTTCATGAGGCTACTTCATATTCCCTCAAGAACACTATAAGTGGCAGCGCGCAGAATTTTTCTGCTGTTAAAATTAGCTTCATCCAACTATTTCTTCAGGTGCCGACTCCAGAACTCGTTGCGAAGTTGAATTCGTTATTTGGAAAAGTCAGGAATTCCGATGTAACCGCAATACAGCCGTTATGTGTGGCTGCCTATGAGGTGGGTACATATTTTAGGAGGTGGGTACATATTTTAGGATATTTTAGGATCCACATAGTAGTACATTAATTAATAATATATACGAAGTAAATGAATATCTACCCGATACATCATGTTTATTTAATTTATATTAGGGTTTTATCTGGTTTCTACTCGTTACTTTCTCCCGAAATGGATTTCTCAGTAGTATATTGTGTAGCGCAAAAGGGGCAGGTACGACACTGTGGACGCGGCGCCACGTCGCCTTGGTCCCTTCTGCACCGCAATTGGGAATCTGTACGAATGACCGAGAAAATCACCAAGCTAGCGTTCCCAGTAATTCCTTTGTCATTGCAGGACTCTCATGTACCGACAGCCAACGACTCTCAACGCTTACGCAGACACGTTGAGAATGCCGCTGCAGCCTAAAAGGACTTTCCACAGACTTCTATGAACGATGGCCATTTTCATCAGAATATTTGTTCAGAATTAGCAATGCATAGCATCGGCGATATCATGATCATTTCGAATTTCTTACCTAATCAAATAATTATCAAGGCATGTTTCAGTTTGAATTGTGAACTATTCAACACTAGCCAGCCTCGCATTCGAGACAAAATCTGTCATTTCTTGACTATGTGATTTTTTATTGATAAATGTGATATTCTTGTACTCAGTGTGTGTGGGGGAATTCCCAGTGGGGATGGGCATTTTATAGGAGGCGCTGGCACATGATCATCTGATGACATGAAGGTTCTATCTTCGGCAGCAGCTTATGAAATTCTGAGTTGTCGTGGGTGCTATGCTTTCCAAGGCGAACAGTCACATTCCCTTTGTTCATTGGGCTTTTATACCAAAAATACAAGTACTACAGTCACTTGATTTTTAATCTATAATGACTGAGGAAAAAGAAGCCATCACTCTTCACCAGCAATATAGTGGGGTGTGGAGTCAGGTCCGGTGTCGGCGTCGCACGAAATCTTCAATTCGCAGCGAGAGATACTCAGCGACAATGAAGATCCCCTAATAACTCGTCTATACCATTTCCCGCCCAAACATGCCGCACGCGACAAGTCGCAAATCCTGTGCGACACCGTGCCGGGCTCAAGCGCTACGCATGAAACAATCTGTAGCACACTCATCAAAGTACTCGTACATTTATTATGATGATATAATATTATTTAATCTATTATAATATACTACACCTCACTCATCCCGTTCATTTATGCTGTTGTCTTCAATGCTACTATTGCTAGATTCTTGATGTTGTCCTACTTCGATCAGTTTCCCCTCATTCCCTTCCTCCTTCATGCTCTCATTGAGCTTCTTCTCGTTCGTTTCTTCCTGTGAGACTTTGCTAGCATCATCTTTTGGAGCTGCAGTGTCTTCTGCACAAGTGATGCCATGCTTTCCCGCTGGGCATTTGACGCATTCAACGAGTTGTTGCTCGTTTATGAAGCAGTCGCCTCCATCTCTGGAAAAAATTCGGTATCAGCCAACTATTGATCTGTATGGAAAGGGGTGTGTACCATTAGGGCTAAAAATTCGCGTTGCGACGTCCGGCATGCGACGCGTTGGTGCGAGTTATGCCGTATTGAGTGGGTCTCGAAGGGATGGCAGCGCCCTACGCCATAAAATCGCTTCAGCACTTAACTAATATGACGTCCCCATCTCACACAATCTCGTCGTGCGCCAAACGCAGACGCGAAACCCATGAAGAGTGTTTTTAGTCCCCGCTTCTCTCCTCCTCCCCCCCCCCCCAGTAATTTTTGTCGCGGACGAGTTTTCGCGCGCACTAAAGCACCGAAATGGAAGGGGCAACAGCCATCTAAGCCTCGACCGCTGCCCCACCCGCCGCGGCCACGTAATCGGCTGTACCGATGCACCACTTTGCTGCACTTTGGGACCATGGTGAGAAAATTCAAGTGCGCCTTTTTACGCGAGTGATGCTATAGTCTCCTTCCTTCAAACTCATGCATTCATTTTCCTGGAACGTGTCTTACCAATTTTAATAATTCCTACTATCCCTTGCCATGTCTCTAACTCAGTCTAATGCAAACTAACGTATTGCCAACCACTACTTTCAACTGAACTCATGTTACGTGCTCTTTTCACGCAAGGTTCTATAGCACATTTTCCAGAAATCTAATCAAGAGGTGCAACAGATAGTACACAAAGACTACAGAAAACTGTCCATTTTACAATGGATTTTCCCTATATCATCTCCTCTATCATCCCTAATGATTTGTGACATGCACCTAGTATTCTATCGCTGAACATGAGAGACTCACGGACACGGACATCTGGTACAGTCGTCGCGAGTTCCTGTGGTTGCGTCGCCATGGAAACCGGGTGCACATCGCTCGCAACTGTCACCGACTGTATTATGAAGGCAGGACTGGAAAAGAAGGGTCGTCATCAGCGCCTGACACATTATGGGACATACATTAGCGTCATAGATGTCGATTTTGTGTATCGAGATCATCACTATTGTATAAACACTTCGTCTGTGTGAACGTCTGTCCCTCCGTCTGTCACGAAATTAGGTATTACATGAAAAACAATCTGTGGAAATGGGGATACGTTCGGGATGGCTAAGGCATGGGACAAGAAGTAAAGACCATACATGGACAAACTTAAGCTCCGCCCATTGTGGGCGGAGCGTGCACCGGAATGTTCCGTTTTTCGCCCGAAAATTGTTGTTTGCGTTCGAATGTACCCCAAAAGTGGGGAGAAGATGGATTTAGGTCAGGGATGAGTTCATGAAAGTCATGGAGTAGGACTACACACAGTGGGCGGAGCATTTGTAGTAGTGGGCGGAGCTTGGACGTTACATGAAAAACAACTTGTGGAAATGGAGATGATTTCGGAAAGGGTGGAGCATGAGACAGGAAGTATGGTACGCACATGAACCACGTCAAGCTCCACCCACGGGGAGCTGAACATGCTCTGAAATACTACATCTTCAAGAAAACAATTTCGATCGACCCACTGGCGTCCATGGTGTTTCGCGCATAGTAGTGTGCGCCAGCCCACTGTATTAATATACGACAATGAGCTTTCGGGGATCCGACAAATGGACAAGGGAATGGGTAGAAATTCTTCAAAAAATCTTCCACGTCATAGGTAATCCCATTTGAAGCGGGAGCTTTTTCAGGCTTTCTTTTATATCGCTGATAGATACTGTATATATACTGCTATACCATACCAGTACCTAAAAACCTTAATAAATGGGATCAATCTTTACTATACCATATATTATTGTCCCTTCGACTAAAAGAGGCATCGCTTAGCAGGAGCGATCATTAGTTCAGTGTGTAATAATTCACTACCTGACATTTCCCTTCTGAATCACATTGTTCGGAATGCCCATTGCATGTACAAGATGTCTCTTCGCCTTCGATAGGTACACAACCTCCCTCGAGCGGGTTACCAGTAAACGACTCCATACATCTGAAGCACACATTTCAGGAAGTAACTATGAAATTGAAAAAAGTGGAATATAGAAATTCTACAACGTCGACTGTCCATGGAAAGGCGACAGCGCCTGCTCCAGTCCTCATGATTTTTCATTTTGATCCCAATTGTAATGATATTTAATGTTTTTTTTTACAAATTTATGTGAATTTATTCTCTATTTTGAGGTAAATGGTAACCCATGGTAAGTGTAGCTACATGAAGCGAATGAAAAACAGGTTTCTCTCTTAGAACTGAGCACCCCACATCTTACCACATGTCTGTAATTTTATAATTATGTCTAAGGAGAAGTATGAGTACGTAAGAAAAGCAGGTGGAATAGGGGATCATGGCGTTGCTAGCAATGTTTGCATGGGCCATAAGGTCGGATCTGATGACCTCCAGCGATGAAATGGGTGAAACCAGGCGCAAAACAGGTCTCTGGCATCTGCTGGCTCACTATGTCAGTCCAAATGTACATGAAAATGTCTACTTCTATGGGCAAAAGTCAGAGACATATGCTTATGCTTGAACGACCGATCAACAAAGTTAGTTGATACCGCATAGATTAGAATTGAGAAGAAATAGATCAATAGCCTAAATAACCTTGACGATATAGACCGATGATTTCATTATATCCCATGCTTTTCAATCAGTAAGCATCTTGTTTCATTTTTTCATTGTTCTGATTTTTTTCGAAATTTTCACCTTACTCATTAGAAAATAATTTATCTTCCCACCATCAGCAATCAAACTTGGCACCAAGTTACTTATCCTGTACTTGTGAACAGACAATGCAGTGCCTTCGAACAAGATTCGTTCAACAGGTCGTGCAAGTACGAACCGCGCCTTTTGCCACTGCACTACTCAGTAAAAGCAAATACTCACAATTCGCACTGCACACCGTAAGTGTTGTCAGTGCAATTCAAGCACTCATGTCCCATACTATCACATTCGTTCGCATGTCCATTACATTCACAAGAACCATCGTATGCCAAATAGATGCGACTGCAGATCGACAACGACCCTCTGCAATATTTGCGAGACATCGACATGGCATACATAGCGGGCAAAAAAGTATAAACACACTCAGCACGTTTGCGATCCATTTCATCTGACACTTCCCTAGCCCAGGTTGCCAGACGTGCGGCGAGATGTTGTCGTGACACCGTGTTGGCCAATCGTAGCTCTTCCAACTCCTTCAATTGAACTCGGTTGAAAAATGCTAAGAAATTGAATTAGAATGTTACTGGATATCATAAATTCCTACTTCAGCATTGTCGTCACCAAACATATGAGCGATGAAATGTCTGCAGCCTGACTCGATTATGTCGCCAGCTTCTTCCTTCTGCTCACCCGTAGTGTTCATATAGAATTCATACATCTGAAAGTACTGTTTCGCTCCATTTTGTAAGTTGTTTTCTCGGTGCCTTGTACGCTGAAGGACATCGATAATAATAATAATTTATTAGCAGTGAAGTTTAATACGAGTGAAAATTGAATATTTTTATTTATTTGTTAATTTATATGGGCAGTGGTAGTGCGGTAACGTGTAGCGTGCACTCCCACTCTCATAGTGCGAATATCGAATTCTGGATCAGTGCCCGCACAGGTTTGACAAAACTTCCACATCATCCCTCCGTGAGCTGGCACCAGATTCGTCTGGAAGGACAGAAGCACTGACTTGTATACTGACTGGCCCCCACAAGGCGTTCTATAGGCCAAACATACACATTCACATGCTACCACGAATCTGATTGGGAATAGTACGCGTGGCGCATCCCAGTTAAGGGTTTATTAGTGCCAACATTTTTAACCTTTATCCTTTCGTTAACTTATCTACTTATAATCCATCAGGACATATGTATGTACAAGCGATGCTCCTAAAAATCTGAAGCAATTATGCACTCCAATTCTTCAAGAACAGTGGAAATTTCCGTTCCCTGATCCAGAATTGTTTTCTCGGAGTGTGTACACTTAAGTCGAATTTTCGCGTGGCCACGCCCGGCGAGCGGGCCCGCGGATTTTTTTGCGTGTGATTGCGTACATTGAAACAATCCCTTCAGAGTTCTACGCCCGAATTAATCATTTCTTAATTAGGATTGTGTTGTGTAATGCATCGTTTCTTTCACTTTTTATGTCACTGTTTTGTCTTCGGGTGCGACGTCGTTAAGAAAAAATTCGAATAAGTGAACACCCGTTTTCTTGCACTAGACAGGGCCGATTCTGACTACGCCCCGTTCGCCTGCATTTTAGCCCCAGCGTTGCAGACGCAGAGGATGGCGCTTTCCCTCCCCCAACTGTTCGCAGATTTAGAGTTTGAGGAATAGAGAGCCCGTAAGCTTCAATTGCACAGGGTAAAATAGTAGAAATATTCAGAAAATTTGTAAAAGTGTTTCAATACATCGGCAAATTGTAAAAATTATTTAGTCATCGCATCAGAAATTTCAAGTAAACCATCAAAAAGTGGTGAGTAAATGTCGAGAACTCCAAAACAAAAGAGTAGTATGTGTTGGTAATTACACCAGATAATTGTGGAAAGAGCGGTGACGGTAAGCACAAGGCAAGGCCAAAACTTTGGCTTCCATCGTGTACCCGGCTTCCATCGTCCTTGCGTATGGCTTACCTTATCATATATCTGCGTGTCGTTAACATTCGGATTCTGGATCATCTGACCGAGAGCCATTTTCTGAGCTGATGTCAGCCATATGGTTAGGTCAGCTGGTTCGAAATTCACGAGACGGAAAATCTTACGGCAAAACACAGCATAGTGATCTGAAAAAACCACAAGTTGGTACAGACCATCATCAAGAGCTACGATGTTGGTGATGGCACTCCTTCTCCCTTCCCAACGTTTCCAAAAAATCTGAAGGCATCCGGGCTCCTTCCCAGAAAGCCAACGACGCTTGATCTGTCAAGGATCCCTCTGGCACGTCCATAACCATCGCATTAACGAGCGATGGGATTGGAAGTCTAATGAAACGAAGCGCTACGAGCCGGGGCTTGATATTACCGACTTTTGAAATTATCCAGTCCCAGTTTTATTTTCTCCTCAACTTTCTTGATATAACGGCAGTTCGGTACCTGCAAGCAGGCGTTGTCGTTCTTCGGGCAGTTCAGCGACAAGTTCATTGAATTTTGTCTCCAGCTGTTCGATATGATCCGTATCCAGGTACATACTACGAATCACGTTGAAATTCTCTTGGCCGATCAAGTTTTGCACGTTCCTTATGCAGTATTCTTGCAAATTTCTGAAACAATCAATCGTGACCACTTCCGTTCAAGAGAACTTTAGATAATCGGGAGAGTCGAAAATGTTTCTATGAAGCTCATAGAAAGAGCGGAACAGAAACCTTGCTAAAAAACAAAAAGATGGGTGCACAGCGTTAGGTACGGACGTGATTTATGCGCGCCGGGTGGGTAGCCTTACGTCAAATTTTCGCGCGGTCGCACGCGACGAGCGTTACGGCGACTTTCTTCGCGTGTGACTGCGAACCCCACCTTCGAAATTTCACGCTTAAATTAATTATTTCTTGATGGGACTGTCATCATGTAATATTACTGTGCTTCTTACTTTTTACGTTACTATTTTGTCTTGCTAGGGTACAAAAGTTGTTTGCAGATAAAGATGAGATAAACAGCTATTTCTTTGAAGTATAAAACGTAAGAAATCAAATTGCTATAGTTCGTTTCACCCTTCATTCGCAAAGGCGTGACAAAGGCTTAGGAACTCACGACTTATATTGTTCCCGAATCTCTTTTCGTAAATGGTAGAACTGGTCGCCGATTTCGTTCATTATTTCCCACTTATCTGCTTTACCGATAATCATTTTACTGATGAGGTTTTTCTGGAATACCGCACTAATACTCGGAAGTGCGTGATAAATTACTCAATAAGAATAGAGTTCAATCCGTACATGTCTTGGAGTTTGCCAGGCAAGCCACTCAGGCTTCAGCTCTTCCGGATCAAGTTCATCGGCTTCGGAGTCGTCTTGTTGCAGTGGATCTAGAATACTGATCACAGGTTTGGCAGAATGGGGAATGCTATCGAACTCGCTACTCGCTATCGAATGCTTCTGAATGCAACGCACTTGGAACATCTCTGACAGAACGCCTTGGTTTGAATGCGAGAAACTCATCAACGAGAGCTTTCCTTCGGAAGGAAGGTAGACCTTCGAAATAAAAATCGAGCTGAAAGCAAAAGTTTTTGACACTTACTATTTAGTAATTTTTGCGTGCCAGTGACTAGTAATATCGCAAATTCACAGAAACGATCATACTGTATAATAATGGCTGCTTATTTGTATACAAATTTCCTTGTTATTGGGAAATTAACATATCACTAAAATGATTCCGAATATAAAGCAATGATTACCACGTCTGGTTCATGTTATGCACCTTACAGAGCTCGAGTTGTTCGGGCTATGGGGTATGGGTTATGTAACTGTGCGCTGGAAGGCCATCAAGAGCTGCAATGGGATAGAGTTCAAGGTTTTTTGAAAGTTTGAAAAAGTGATGTTTCAACATGTGGTTGCAGCCTGGCGTTCATGCTCTACGCCTAATAGCCCTCACCTTCTTCAAAGACATCAAATTCGGAAAAATTCCCTATTCGCAGAGGAAGTTTTGGAAAGCTCACATGCGGCACGTGTCATTTATGATGCGTTGTGGCGCCGTGACCTAAGCCGCGTTCATACTCTGCGGTGCCGGCGGCGGGAAGGCGTGGCTGCGTGTCTCTGCATCTCTGCCTATGCCACCATGCCTGATCCCCTCTTCATCTCCTTGTGCCACTCCTCCTCGCTGTCTACGAGCCCTTCAAAGTATGAGTAACATGCACGAGTATGAACGCGGCCTATTGTCAACACGCCTAGATTTCGCGACTTTTTTGCGCAAGAATTTGGTTAGAAACCGCACGGTTCAGTGGCTGACCAGTGCCAAGGTCCTCTCTTGCCTTTCCACTGTATCGGGCGGGCTACGATCGGATGCGTATGCATTAACAGCTATACCATTGCTTCTTTACTGACCAGATGTACAAGTGAAGATAGAGGAGTAATTTCGATGACACTGGCCCACGGTGGTCGCAGATCAGAGGACGTGACCGGTCACTCACTATCAGTGAATATTAACCAGGAAAAAAATAGCATTCATAAATAGTAAGTGTGCTCTGTGCTGATATGGAAGGCAGATAACAACTGCCGAACATAAAGGTCTTTTTATAAAGGGCTTAGATCGAACAAGGTCCAAAAGGTTTTCCATTTGTCTCAATGTTATCTCCAAGTAGAAGCAAAACGAACCACGCCCTAATTCGAAACAAAAACTCTTTTGAACAATCTCATGTAACTTTTCTTTCTTTTCCTTTGGCTTCCAGGGTGACTCACAAAGGCAAGAATATTGCTTACCAAATGATGGAACACTGTTTAATTTCTATATTTTCTTGTTCTTTTCTTACTTGTTTCTATCATGTAAATAGGCTGATCCGAGGAAGTCAGTGTGAGTCAAATGCCCATTCAATCAGCATAATAGGAGCCGGACGCACGGCGTACGTCATAAACTACTGAACAGCGCGGGGCAATATCTTTCTCGGAGCAATTGAATGTAAAAAAGAATGATTCAATTTTCAGGGAAAAAATAGACCATGATCAAAGTACATAAATAAGTAAAGCGACGGATACAAATGGTGTGAACGTACTGCTTCTTCAACGGCATTGCTGTCACCATACTCATACATATGACGCAAATCTTGAATGTGAGCACTGCTCAGAAAGGCATTCAGACCGATTTTCGCTTCTTCGTCATCGAACTTTCTAGAAAACAATTTCGCTTCAAAATGGTATGAAGGTCGGATACGAAATGGAACGATGGTTAGATAGAGAAGTGGCATCTCACGGTTTTTGAAAAGCCAACTGAAACCTTCTGTATTTTTGCAACAATGGCTGCAAAAGTTTCAAACATTCCACACTTTCAGGATGCCATTGCTTGGCTATTCGGTAAGCCGAATCCCTGAACAGTAGCCCTCACGTTTCCTCGTTAAACGTTTCCAAGTGCGAAAATGAGTAATAAGGGCACGAAAGGACTCAAACCACTCACCAGTACTTATCAAGTGAAGGAATCTTCTCGAAACTATTTCGACCATGCCAACTGCTTGTACATCTTTGGAGGCGTGCCCGCAATATATTCCGTGTATCTACCAATTTTACTTCTTGTGATTGAGTATTTTTGTCGGATAGTTCTGGTTCTTCCTTAAAAAACTTAGGTTCAAGTTCATGTATTAAATTGCCTAACGAGGCCTTCCAACAGATAATTTATTTGCTGATTATCAGTTTGGCTACAGCATTTTCTTCAAATTAAATTCGTCCTACTTTAAAAGAAATTTCTGAAAAATATCACTCAGGTGCTGGTTGCATGATATGGTAAGGAGCACTGACTCGCTAAAACCTCATACTGAACCCCATTTCAACCATCTTTTTTGGGACAAACGGGTCACCGCTAATAGCGGAATGGTATGCTCATTGTGACCCTATGATAATAGTCTACACTGTTTGCGCTATAGTCCTGTACTTTTGATAAAGTGTCATTCCACAAACGGGATGACCAAGCACAATGCCTTGTGTGCGATTATTCCGATGGATTACTCCCGCATAGGACCACTAGAGCCGCGTTTATACTTTGCGATGCCGGTGGCGGGGCGTTGCTGCATTTCCGATTATGCCACCCTGCTTCGTTGCTTGCGTCGCCTCTGCACCTCCCCCATGCCATCCTGCCTCGTTGCCCGTGAACGCGGCCACGCGGGCGCTGGTCTGAGTATAAACGTGGTCTGAAGCTTCTGAGACGGGTACGCGAGCGATAATCCACGATAATATAATGCCCAGCCTTGTTAAAATTGCAAAACCTGCTTCACTTCTCATCTCCCGATCTTCTCGTGTAACTGTTCCATACTGAAAGTATGGAAGCAAAAAAGTAGCAGAAACAACACCCTTACAAAATTAATTATACCATGCTCACTAAAAGCCGCAAAACGTCTTAGAATTAGCATTTATAATGTCCTGAGAAGGCAAAATTCACCGAAGACCCAAAACGAAGACAGTCGTAAGATCCAAAAGGAACATTTCAATAGATTTTGAAAGGAAACACGTAATGAAAACCAGGAAATCAGGGCACAATTTGAACAAGCATTATGATCGTTCTAGTTTTAGAAAAGATTTTATATTAACGGTTGAATAGTATCAAAAGCGAATTAAAGCGAGTCGTACTCACATATCCATATAGCAGTGTGAATGTGGTAAAGCAGACAAGAATAACATAGACGCTCATTGAGGTAAATTTGTGGCTCGATTCCAATTTTAGACTCCAAATTCAAGGGAGTGATAGCAGGCTGATAACGGCCGACTTCGTCACCGAACGCGACCCAGTCGCCCTCGCGCTAAAAACTCGTTCTCATAACCATGAACTCTGACAAAAATGGTCTCAGACCGATGACAAAGCGAAAGCAGACAGGAGAGGGAACAGCACACAGACATTAGCAATACTATTTAGGACTAATTCACCGAAGAGACCTGACTCTGGGCGTTTTCAAGATTTCGGAAGGATCTTTGCCCTCTATTGAATAGCGAAAAGCCTAAACTAAAAAGTGCTGTTTCGTCGTGCTGGAGTGCGCCAGACACACAGATTGTATGAGGACTGCGGTAGACAATTGAATGTGTAACTGACTCGTACACTACTGCATGAAAGCAAAGACATTCGACATTTGACATATTGTCCTTCAGATTTCGGCACTGTTTACCCAAAGCAACCTCATCATCACAAATCTTGGTGAGATGAAAGAGGTGATTTTTGGGGAGCATTCTGATTTTGCTAGAAACTTATACGAGAAATAATCCGACCCGTAGAACTCGAATATAACACTCGCTCAGCGCAAGACCGCTTCGCGCCCGTGACACAGGTGCCAGCGCCAAATAGAATAAACCTTCAAACTGCTGTGGCGCGGGTGCGA
Organism: Trichostrongylus colubriformis; assembly: GCA_963978905.1. Taxonomy (NCBI): domain Eukaryota; kingdom Metazoa; phylum Nematoda; class Chromadorea; order Rhabditida; family Trichostrongylidae; genus Trichostrongylus; species Trichostrongylus colubriformis. The sequence continues at coordinate 57,692,691 of OZ022258.1, read as the reverse complement.
AACAACTTCATGGCGAGAAAGTGTGGTATTCTTATTCAAGAGGTCAATTTACCCCAAGGGTAAGTTTGAGCGACTTCGGTGATCCACCCCTTTTTGGCTCCTCCACCTGTGGAGTATTTCACCTGATGAGTGTCATATTCGTGTTCTACGTGTCGAACTACCCCCAGATATAAGCTTTTAGCCAAGTCGGAATGTTCACCAAAATCACCTTTTCCACCCGATCAAGATTCCAGGTAGTGGAATTGCTGTGAATAAATAGGGCCCAAATTTCTGTTGAAAATCAATTAATCAAAAGACCATTGGTTCTCATTGAAATGTGATCTGTTCAAATGGAAGTGGCACCTCGCTTCACCTACTTGCATGCAATAATTACCAGCTCGAAAGTGGAGCTTTCAGATCGGTTCTCCAAAATCGAATGAAAACGCATGGAAGGAGTACCGCACCAATTCATATGGACAAAGCATACTTCTAAAGTCACAAGCACTTGAACTATCCCGAAGTGATCCCTGCCAGATGCCCAGCGCTCTTCTACTAAAGAAGTTCCCGACAAAGAGTTAACCTTCAATATTAGGTCGACAGCCTGGTTCTGCCTCATGATTTCGGCTAGAATGCAAAGGAAGCCTATACCAAGCTAGTGGATACATACGGCAAGGACATCATCTCCTACCGCATATACAAGACTTGGTTCGCCAAGTTCAAGAAAGGTGAGTTTCTCTCAAAGATGCTCCGAGGTCGGGTCGGCCTAGTGGAGTTGAATTTGGAACTACATCGTTACTACTAAATATGTATATCCAACATATTTACTGATTATTGTCGTCTACCACGCTGATCTCAGGGTGCGCAAGCCAAACTTTATTAGTACGTCAGAGCTGCGCAGAGCCATGGTTTTCGTAGGAAGGCGAAAAAAAAACCAAATTGAAAAATTGGACCTGATGAACTTCAAGCGCCATCAAATTAACTATATCAAAGAGTAAGAAATGATGGGTCAAAATACAATGAAAACGCGTTTATCTACGAAGAGAATCCATACCCAACCACGTGGAAAATGGCAACTATACTCTGCTATAATCAACCGACGATTGTACGTGGACTGAAAAAGCTCGACAAGGTTGCATGGTCGATGGGTCTCACACGAACTTGGAGAAAAAATCTACGCATCGTCCTAATAGAATACAAGCAGCGTTCTGTGGAAGACCCTCGCTCGAAAATTCAGGTCATGAAAAGATAAGATTATTTGTGAATGGGAATGGTCCTAAACTTTTTGTGCTATAAGAACTATGAGTGGTTGATAGAGTGAGTGCGATCAAGAGACGAAGAAGGACAAATATCATGTTATCAAAAAACTATTGCACCAAGTATATGTTCAAAAATTGGAAGAAATAATGTCGAAAAAAAATCGATGGAACATGTTTGAGCGGTAGAGGGTGAACAGATTGAATCGATAACCTTCATCAAGATTGATTGGTACGCGTAATGGATACTAGCAAGAAAACACTCCCACATGCACTGTTGACCACCGTCAGTTACAACACAGAAATCAATTACGAAGCCAAAACATTTGGAAATTTTTAATATATTGACGATAAAAGATAAAGGCTAAAATATTTTATATATCTGAAGGCAAACAATCTTCCACAGTAAGCGTTTCCTTTGTCCTTAACCGTTTCAGTGAAACTCAAAGGGAAAATTATCGTAATAAGAGGAAGAAGCAAACCCCGCAGCAAATTTAGAGATATCCATGGAAGTTGTTCAACAATACCACATTGATTTACGCCTGTTTACCTCCAAAAATACGTTTTACAGCTCAAAAGCACGAAATCGCACGGCAAGCACATTGCTAAATTACAGAAAGAAAGTGAAGACATCCACTCAGTAAGATAGGGCCATAGTATGGACTTGTGACGTGGCTCAAGCCTCCTCCGAGGTTTCTTCGATGGAGTAAGGGCTTATTTTTCATAGAAAATTTCAAGAAGACTCGTACCGAAGACCCCTTTTTGAGAGGAGGGTTCCTAATTCACGAAAATTTCCCTAAACGCTAAGCTTGACCTTGCTTGTTACTGGTACCCTCATATAGGTTTGCAAGAAGATTCCCGTATCAAATGTGGGACCTAATTGTTGATTACTTCAATTTGGAAATAAAAAAAGGGGGGGGGACCACCATTCGTTTCCCGAGCCCGTGCTCATGCATACTCATTAATTCATTATCCATACCACTGATATTCAAACATGACGGAAAATAGCAGCGGAAAAATATTCGAATTATGGTGTGGCTACCAGCCAACAAAAGTATGGGGGGAGGGGGCTTCACGTGAAAAATTTTCTCCGTCATTTGGGGTGTGCAAAGAATTTCTCTGTAGATTCAACGTCTCAGCGAAGAAAGTGATTAGATAGCATTGTGCTTACGAACAGTAACACTTGAACCGGTGTCACCGATAAAGGGAAGTCAAGCGGTAGGCAAAGTACAAAAAAGAAACACAACCATGTTAGGCCCTGATCGAAACTGATTGGTTGAAAGAGTCGATACCCAGTGGGCTAATGAAAGAATTTTCGATGTCCAATAATCAGCCAGAAAATGCTCTGAGGGCAACCGCCGCGCTGTGTTCTGTGACCTCAAGATCATCAGCTGTCAGTGAATATTTGGGAATAGAGCATTTAAATTTTTTTCGGAAGCTTCCTATCGATCATCAGCCAGCGTAGAAAAAGCCTCTAACTGTGATACCTGTTCGCGTATATTGACTTTGCCCCTCCACACTAGTATCCTTATAGTAGCTCTCAGCGCTATGCCCGTATAGCGGGAAAGGAGTATTGGAAGTCTTGAGAGTACCTTTGTTTGTTTCAGATATACAGGAGGAGCCAAAAAAGAGTAATATTTCGTCCTCCACTTTCACTATATTGATCGAAGTTCAGCTGATTCTGACGAGGTATTTCTCCCCAAATTTGTGAACACACCTCCTACTATCAGCAAACTTCGCAACACCTTCTGCGCGATCAGGATCAGGAGCTTATTCCGAGTGAACATGACTTGTCACTTCAACTCGGCAAAATCCGAGGTTTCATCACCCTCGTGCACAACTTTGCTGAGGTCCGTTCACTCTGAGTACCTAAGGGGATCCATACTGAGTGGTGTTCTTGAACATTCCGATTTTCCGGGTTTCCAGCACTCTTCCACCATTACCACCAAAACCCCTCCGGAGGCAGGTTTAAGGCATGAAAAATGATATTTCAGTTCACAGCAGCGTTATCCAATCAGCGAGGGCTCTGTGACTTCTATGAGCTGAGGGGTCGGTCTCCAGGAAGCTTCCTGCGGGAGAGGTAACAGGGTAGGTGGTTCTGCTGTTTTGGGCGGATCATAATATCGTAGGTGCTCTTTAGCCCGACTGTGCCGACTGAAGGCTCCATATTTTTTATGACGAAGAAAGTAGTAAGCCAAAGCTTGTTCCTGCTTTTAGAAAAACATTTAAGGATCATTTTGTCCCATGCTTGGCGCATTTCAATGGGATAATTTGCTGTGCACGATTTTCGATAAACCTTTCAGGTACAGTTCTATAGTTAGATCGGCGAATACACTGATGAGATGGCTCATATTCTATGCGAAAAGTAAACTGAAAGAGACCTCCTCCCGTGGCACACCGCCTCGCTGTAATATAAAGCGGCTAACCCTGCCGCCGGCAACAGAGCGCAAGGTATGAAGGCGGCTTAAGCGGTTTGATCAATGTGTGTGATTGGTGCGCTGAACAGAGCACTATGTGATTCTTTACACGTACAGATGGGCAATATGAATAATCCTTAAAAGCTGATTTTTGAGATCTCATTAGGTTGTCCGGAAAGTTCTCAGCGTTTTTGCAATTCCATCTTCGGAGGATCATAACTCGTCTCAGATTGCATCTTTTCTCACAGAATAAGCACCATCGATTCGCAACACTCTTGGCAATAATACGCATACCTGAATATCTCAATTTGGTGAAGGGCTGATGATTCACATTGGCGAAATGAAAAAAGTCGAGTCCTAATCGCCATTCTCTTTAAACACACTGCTACTGAAGGAGCTGTCCAGATATTTTGGGAAGTGGAGCAAAGTTAGCGCTAGATCTGATGAACATGATGGACGAGTAAGGGCCTTACCCTGCAACTGCTCCAGTCAGTGGAAGACGATTTGTGGAAAATGTGCTCGCGCATAGCTGCTCTGAGGGGGTCGCGCGGCACCCATTTTTTGGGTTTTTTTTTCAATCGAGACTACTTGAGGTGGTCAACTATGTTTGTTTGTTGAGGGCCAGTACTTGTTGATATCCCCTGTAAGTATGGACGCTCATCGCTTTCTGCCGTTTTAGTTAAAGCGATTTGATCAATTGAAAATTCGAGCAGCTCGCATTCATTTCTGCACTTCTGAAACCAGGGACAAAGTGTTCCGTCCAATGCTTCACCCCTCCTCCTACAAAATTCACATTTGTAGCTTCCTTTGCTGCGACTCGACTGAATAAGAACTCGTGAAGTGAAGTCATCCAAAAAGTGCCATTTTCGCAGTAATTTAAAATTCCCTCAATAATTCGAAAACCTTGTTTGGTTCCCAGAAAAGCATATATCCAGAAAGAGCAACTTTTTATCTATCTAAGGAGCACAACACGTGATTTAATTCATGTTGACGCGCTTTGATATTTGAATTTATCTTGTGAATGCGCAAAAACGCTGAGAACTCTCCGGACAACTTAATATATCAGTCATGTCTCTCACATTGCGCTGATGCACTGACAAGGAAAATTGGATAGTCCTTGCTCAATCTGACCTAACAGCACGATCCTGGTCGTGCAGTCCTCCACGGCTGTCCACTGAAACGTCCAGCAACAAGAGCGTGGGCGCTACTGGGGCAGGGTATTAAGAAATCAAAATCCAACGGGTTAAGACACTACCACCGCTCTACTTTGTGATCTTATTGCTTACTCAGAGCCGTTCTTAACTATGTATGGAAATTCTTGGCAACGGACGGACAATCTGACCTCGATCGGACTCTTGTTTGATGTGATTCGTCCAAACTACCTCTACAACTGCCTTTGAGGGTACGATGACGCGGAGACTATCGCTTCCCTTTGCGCTCGCTCAAGTTACAGCGGTATCAGTTGAACAGCGGTCGCGCGGACGCAATTGGCACGTTGCGGCAACCGAATTCGGGTGTCCTGACACCCACCCTCAAATTCAGAGCCATATCAGCTGTGTGCTAGCAGTATAACGAAGATCTTAGTGCGAAGAGCAGATTTTGGGGGATCCATAGAAATACATATAAACATTTTTATACACCGCAACAACAGCACTGGCATACGCCTCACTTTACCTTTATGTCCTTAGATTTCTAGGAATCATCTATCTCAACTATTTCATTCAATATACGTAGCACAGGGAACACGATTTGCAGGCAAGAGAGGAAAAAGTAAAGAGGAACCGACTGTTTTCACAAAAATATCTTACACAATGAAGTATAGAAAATTTTTATGTCACACAACAGCGAGACAAAGATATCAGGTGAACCGATGGAAGTATCTGTTCAACACATCGTCCTGGCCGCTCCTGAAACATTTCAGAATGAGCCTACGAGCAGATTTGTGTACAGAGAGCCCCCACAGAGAAAAAAAATTTTAATTGCAACTGAATGATCATTTCCTCGAAAGGAAGTAATTTACTGGATTATTATCTGCAGGAGAGTCTTGGGGACTGTGTCGTCTCTACCGTTTTGCGCGCTTGGGTTGTGACAAACCTCTTTCATGAAAATCACTGGTTTCTTTCGACAAACGTGAAGTGTGCCTTTGCATGTTATGGCCCAAAAATGGCAAATTAAAGACGCTGTTACGGATGATTTTGATTGGTTGCACAATATGAAGTGATAGCTGTTCCCCATCATAGTTGCAGCCCTCATTAAGAGCGTTACTCGTGAAGCAAACGCGTAATACATCCTTCGCAGGGTCACTTAAGCTACCCTCGGACCCTACACCTTTCACTTGAACTGCGGTGCCTCCCGTTGAACAAAAAGTCTCGAGAACCCACAAGCATACCTGAATCTGCCATGATACTGAATATTTGATCCTCCTAATATATGATAGTTGATGGTGTGAGGAGAGCGTCGAATGAGTTGAGCTCTGAATTTCATTTTTCTAATCTGTTTCGTAGCTCTTCGGCACCACTGTGAAACCTCAAACCTGAGTTCCTCTGATGGTTGTCCAAATCGAGAATATGCGTTTACAGGCTGTACCACCACTAAATGGATCAGTATCGCCGCCAGTAACGGCCACCACATCTGAAACTACCATGTAAAGGATTTAGAGGCCCATCTCTGCTCTCAGAATGTGCATACTAAATTATGTTTCATCGATTGGATTAATTCAAATTATAGCAGCATGTATGCCAAATTGTTTAAATAATAAAAATAATTCAAATTATATCAGCGATACAGTAGCGCTCAAAAGTCTTCGGCGAAATGGTCTTTCACTTGGGGTTTTTCACTTGTAACTCTTTTGCAACTGCACCGATCTAAGAAAAATTTTAGTATGTTGTACTTGAATACACTGCATAATTAATATACTATTTTGGCGCTCCACGGTGTAAGTAACGTGGTTAAATGCAATTTTTTTGTTTTTGGCGTGCCATCCCTATGCCGTTCCGCTGTGCCGCTGTCATCAAAAGTCGTGGTCTTTCTACAAAATATTAATGTTCTCTGAGGCTTGCTCGTTTTGTTTTTGTAAAGAAAGCCGTTCCCCTTGACCAAGCCTTCTACTTTTTTTTGGGTGGTCTTGTAGTAAATTCTTGTAAAAAACCATGAAAAGTGTCAAGCGGCACTCAAGTAGAAGGAAATGTTGACAATAGGTTCAGGCATCACATATTAAAATTTCGTTAAATTTGGTCAAGTAGAAAAAAAGTTATGACAAAAAGTGTTTGGCCGAATACTTTTGAGCGCTACTGTATATCGCTCGCGTCCGTTCAACTTTATCTGACACTACATGTTGAGGCTCAAAGAAGGGACTAAAACGACTTTGGCACCAGGATGTTATACGTGGTACACCACCACTATCGCACCTACCGTAACCCTGACCATTCAGCAAAATATAATATTGTTGTAGTGCAGAGATTATGCTCGACCACATGGAAAACCCTTTCCTGGCCGGGCAAATGGGAGCGAATTCAAGCAAAACGAAGTTAAATTTTTTACGGAATACTTTATTTTTTACGCTTGACATTTCTCACAAGGACTAACTCAAAAGATAAACATTGAAACTGAACAGCCCGGATAACACATGGTGCGAAAAATTCCGGCCGGTTTTGCGCTTTCACAGGATAAATCCAAATCAGAAAGTGCGTCAACTTGATTACCTTTCGAGAAGCTCCTTGATCAGATAAAAAGGATTTTTTTTGAGCGATATGCTTTTTTTGAACAATTCGGTAAAATATTTCAATATCAGAGCAACTAATTCTAGTTCGGCATACAGCAACGGAGGCGACTGCACATGTGAGTACTACAAAGGGATAAGGTCTTACGTTGGATGAACAGAACATCCTCAGTTTCAGAAGATCTGAAATGATAATGAGATGCTCGGGATTTCAGCTGATGAACGCGCTTTAATTAAACAGCAGGGAGCGATTCACAATCCATTCCTTCTTTACTAGAGATGACAAAAAAATGTTGCCTTCTCATATAGGTGTGGTCTACCAACCACCTCAGGCAGCTTTTCGTCAGAACTAGAAAAATCGGCGCTGACAAACCGCCTGGGGTGTGTGGCGATTGGTCAAATTTTCCCGCGCCCGCGGCGAGTGCGAGTTGTTTCTAGTTTCATCTGTTGAAACAGCAACAACCACAACATAGGCGAACTTTCAAAGCTTCTCATCTGTAATTTTTGAAAATCTCCAACGGTACCAGCCCACAGCGTCTTGACCGGGATGCGGCAAGACGTACTGACGGTGCCGCTAATTGTAAGCGAAAATTCGACCAATCGCCTCACACTCGACATCCGCAGCAGTAGGCGCGACCTAATTTTTCATAGAGCATTGTTCAGAACCTGAGCGAGCCGACTCGTGCCCTTCCCCGCCTATCGTGCTGGTCAACCCTAGTACTACAAGCTTACCCCTATTGTTCACGACATCTGGATGGCACCTTCGAGAGCGGGGTGCTCGCGAAGCATGATGACTTGGGGTCGATTTTTCACGATTTCGTGCATTGTAAATGGGTGTGTACACTTATGACAAATTTCCGCTTTGCGACTTCGCACTCGCGGCGCCGTCAGCACAACTTGCCGCGGTCAGTTCGAATTCCGCTCAGGACGCAAGGGTTTGGTACCATGGAGGTCCATCAAGAAATAGCTGTTTATCTCATCATTATCCAAAAACAATAACTTTGAACCCTTAGAAAGCAAAATAGTAACATGAAAAGGAAAGATACAATAGCATTACAGGATAAGAATCCTGATTGAGAAATAATCAATCCGGGCGTAAAAATCTAGAGGGAGTGTTGCAATGTATGCAATCACAGACGAAGAAATCCACGGCGCCACACGCCGCGCGCGAAAATTTGTCATAAGTGTACACGCCCCTTGAAAATCGTCAGATTTTAGCAAAATATGTGGGAGAAGCTGTTGCGAAAACCGGCCAAAACTTTCCTTACTGCTTAGTATTTTGAAGACACCGTTAGGGGTAATAAGAGAAATGGATTGTGTGCCATTAGGACAGAAAACTCGCGTTGCGGCATCCGCTGTGGGACGCGATGGATGCGAGCTGTGCGCGCAGTATTGGTTAGGTTTTGAAGCGATGACGACGCCCTTTCAAGCGCGATAGCTTCAGAACTCAATTAATACCGCACATCCAGCTGGCATCCATCACGTCGCGCCACACGCGGCCACGCGAAGTTTTTGTCCTGTTGGTAGGCACCTAGAAAAATCAGCACCGATAACATATGTTCTCTGTAAATAAACAGGCGTATTCCAGAAGGATGATCTGTAGTGAAACGCGCCTTGAAATGCGAGCCTTGGGGTCTTTATCGCAGCATCCTTTGGGTGTTTGGGTGCGTCCGGTGAGATGGGTGAAGGCCATGAAGGGCGAAGCATAGTTTGTCGTTATCTCCTTTATCTCGTTGCCTGCAAAACCCCATTCAATGATGCAGAATTTGCGTGCAAAAGAATGTCCTTAATTCTCAAATTCGAGGACGTTTCTATCGGTTCCTGCTCTAATGTTGCACAACTAAGCACCTCGACTCGCATATTGCTCGATCGGTCAAAATTACCAGTAGAAGTGTCTTCAAGTAGTACCCGGTTGGGAAGGGAGCAACAGAGACAGAGCCGAACAAGGAATGTCGAAAGACATTTCACAACGCCATGTATACAAGGGGTGGGCAAGAGGAAATATAATAGGTGAGGTGAGATTGAAATAAAAAAGGTAAACTTTCCAGGAATTTCCCCATAAATGAGAGAATATGATACGCACCTTTTTATACGACACAAAAGCTGCGGTAATAATTATCCGGTGGCAAGTGAACGGTATGCAAAGCGTTCTCTATGGAAGAAAAACCGATCTTTCACACCAGAAGCTTGGCAAACGCTTCCAGCATTACTACATCTTTATTTTGTAGTTACAAAAAGGTGCAACAAAAAGTTGTCTAATCTTCATAGAAACCGGCTTTATTCAAGCTACAGCTGTACGAGGAAGTCTACGAGGAAGTCTTTTGAAGTGGTACGGCATGACCTTATGCGTGCGCTGTTCATGACTTTTAATTGTTCGTACAGCGTTTTACGAAAGAGCTGATAGTGATTCAATTGAAAAGTGAGCACAAAAATACAAGATTTTATAACAGTACAGGCAGCTTTATTTCTTGCTACAGTAACCCTTGCCTCTCCATGAGATAGGCGCACGCATGGCACGCCGCTCACTATAAGCCGCGTGATGGCTATAGGAGTTGGGGTATTCTATTGCGGGACATTTCTCGCTATGTGGGAAAAGAGTTCAGTGTGGGAAAGGGCGTGAATGTCACAACTACAAATAATTTATCGTTCAAGGCTATCGTAGATCGAAATGTAACATATAAAAATGCGCAAAAAATGCGTAAAAAATTTAAATGTAGCCTGTACACAACATGAAGTGGGTAAAAAAATGGGGACCGGCTAAAGAAGTGTGTGGAGCCAACCGATGGCTAATCATTGAGATGGCCTAGAAAATCGGATAGTTCCACCCACGTTCTCCACTCGCTTTGACCAAGAGCTTCGGATATGATACAAACGCTGGAAGCTCTAAAGGAAGCTTTGAAAACTGCGTTTGTTCACCGACCCTTCTCATTGCGTAGCATACACAGTAAATGACGTGTTTTTAGAAGACAAGCGCACGTTGTAAGAGGGGCCAACGCGACATCGCGTCCGCGACGAAATTGATTTTCTCGCGCTTACTGTAGTAGTGCCCATTTGCCACTCTTTGACGATACACGCCGTTCTATTGATTCCTCCTGTATAACACCCGCTTTCTCATCGCCCGTACTACCTCTTGACTGAAGAACCGAACAGAATGAAGTACTTTATGCGAATTCATCAGTCCAGAAAGACACACGATTCCGAATTTGATTAAAATCGCATATGCATTCCATAAGTTAAGCTCAAACAATGACACATAGGAGCTAGTTGACATTCAGCTGGTTTCCATAACTCATTAGATCAATCTGGTACCATATAATCGAGTTTGTGAAGGCATCAGGAGGGGTAAGGAGAAGGTGAGAACTGGGATTACATTTTCCCTGAAAACGAACCTTCTCCTTTAGGAAAAGTAAGTGTGGCGAAACTCGAATTGAAGAAGCCTGCCTGGCATCTTGTCACGATCCTGCAGCACGGCGTGTCGTTCTGCCGTTCATCCGCCGCGGAAGGAGTCGGCGAGGGCTGTCACCGCTCGTGACTGGCTGATATAGCCGCTCTCCCGCCTGCAATCTACCTCCGGCCAGTGAAGCAGAGGGGCACGAAAAAGAAAGGGGTTTTGGGGTTCCTATTTCTCATTTCTTTATCGCCGTTTTCTTTCCTTCTTCCTCTACTGTTACACGATTAAGCACCCTTCCTTTCATATTCCACAACCTACCCGGAATTTACCTTTCCCGGTGTCTTTGAAGAGATATACCATCAGATTAGCTTTAGCGGGACCAAAGTTAAGGAAAAATAAACATGGTGTGTAGAGCATATATACAGAGCCATCACAAAGGTGGAAAGCGGATATACGGTGGGATTTAATGCAAAGTTTCCAAGGAGAAGGAAAGAATTTTAAAGTCCAACATGAAAAGCCCGAAATTCGACAAAAAAATTGCGACTTTCTAGTTAATTATAGACAATTACTCTTCAGCTCTTCATGCCCATGCGATCTATTCCTTTAGAATAAAGAGAAGAAGTGAACATACCGCTCATACCACCACTGCCACTCCAGAGCTATTTGTTGTTGTGGTTACGCGCACAATGGAAATTTCCTTGATCTCTGAAATTCACAAACTATCAAAAATTTGCACGACTACAGCATCCAATTTTCAACGAAACACTGATATCAATGAGAATAAGACATGTGAGACGTGGTAGCAACATTATTACAGCATTATAAACATGTTCCAACACACAACAACAGTGCATCATGTAACATGCGAGTAGGAGGTACATGAACTTGAGCGATAACAAGCATAGCAATCAAACAGCTGAACCTCAACTGAACATGAGGCGACGTTCATACTCAGCGACCAGTCGCGCTATAGTAGCGGTTACGCGACCGATTCCCCGATATGAACATTTTCTAGAGAAACAGAGAAACAATGGATTTGGGGACTGTGATACGTATTACATAGGAATAGAGAAGTAGAAGAAGAGAGCCAGGGCATCCATGAGTGTAATTTATCCAGGACAAGTCCACCATATATCTCTTTTTATCGATATAAATGAAAGTAAATAACAAAATTTTAAAAAACTGAAGCCTATTTTTCGGCATAAAATACGAAATCAAAAAAGAAAAACTTAATGCTGCCAAACTATGTGGGGTGTGTGGGCTGACGATCTTAACACTTAAGCACTCCTTACTAGTAGTGGCATCCACCCCGCCCCTCATCGTTTTGCTGAATTGGTTGAACTTCATCTGCCCTTTGCTCATTTCATATGGATCTAGCCCCTATGTGAATTCCCTCAAGTAGTTGACGGATAGGCAGCATTTTTCATTGCTCGGTGATTATGTTATTTAGCCAGCTCCCTGTCAAGAGGAACTTGTAGAAAACACTCGACATGCGTTCTCCTATAGGAATCGGTCATTCATGGAAAATGTTTATGAGCTTTTAAATTGTCTTGAGGGACTGAACACGTGCATCAGGCGTCCTGTTACAATTAAGAATAAGATTTGCAACATTTCTCTCGCAATTTCATGGAAGGTCAGAAACTTCTGTAGGTGGGATTCATGAAAAGGGCACCCAGTACAGTATAGCTCCTTATTAAGCCTCTCTACGCCCGCGAAAAAAAACGAAGATTTTCCGAGATGGGCTTTGATTGTTTCTTTTCATAAGCGCCGCTTGGGTTCTAACGCGGACACGATTCCGTGAAACTCATAACCACGATGAGCTTATTTCAAGTTTAACTAGTAGCTTTTTCACTTTTTTAAATTTCGTACTCAAATACACCCCAATTTACCGATATAAATGAATCTAATTAACGAAATACTTTTTTAAAACTGAGGCCTAATTTTTGGCATAATTACGGACTTGAAAAAACTTTAAAATGCTGCCAAAATTTCTATACAATTCGAAACAAAACTTGAAAGAGATGGTTAATTAAACCATTCGGTCTGGCTCTTACATGGGAGGGCCTAACGCGAATGACCTCCTCGCCCTGTGGGCCCTATGAAACGAGCGGAGACAACATTTTAATTTGATGCTATGGACGCTCAGGTCTAATGCAGACCGTATCTTGTTATGGGCCTCAGCATTTGCATAGGCCTATTAAAAATTAAGTGAATCGTAAGAATCTGAAATTTTTAGGCATCGTTTCTGTTATGCGACTGAAACAAGCAAGATTTGTTATAAAATATATTGAAATAGTATATACAAGGGATAACACTATTTAGTTAACGTGACTTGAGTTCAGAATCAATAAAAGAGCTTTTCGTACGTTGATGAAAAATGTGCGCCAATCTTTAGCAAAGACTAATGTATGGGTGTCCCAGCATCAAATTAAAAATGATGTAAGCCGGATATTCTGGAGTGCATTCTCCCAGAAAATCGGAACATAAAATCATTTCACGAAAATATAGAATGCTGTGGTTTTGAAGTATCTCTCAATTTTTCGAAGTATGGGGTATTTTTTAGGAGGAGGTTGTTTAACGGTTGTGCAACGGTTCGACACATTCATGGCTTCTCGAGGCCTGAAAACATTTCACATTTTCTTGGAATGATTTTATGCTATGCATTATATAGATCTCCCAGCTATTTACAAACCGAAACGGATGTGGTTCAGGAGATGTGGCGTCACTGCGATTCGCTACAGCGCCCATAGTAGAAGTACCACACAAACCGCTTTGCTGTGCCGCATCGGTGCCTATAGCACCAACCCATGACTATATTTAAAAGGCTTCGACAGTCTGTCCGGCCGTCTGCCACGAAATTGAACATGAGATGAAAAAGAACCTATGGAGAGGGGGACAACTTTGGAATGGGTAGGGCATGGGACATGAATTTAAGTGCACACATGCACATGTAAGCCCCACCCACTGTGGGCGGAGCATACACTGTTCGCTTTGAAAATGGTCCAAACGTAAGGAAAAGACGAGCTCAGGTCAGGCTGGGCAAAGTGGGTGGAGCGCACTCGAGTGGGGGTCTGTACAACAAAACTTCATAACACGGTTTCAACGCAGCCTTGAAACCAGGAAAAAATTGGCAGAAATGATCAATGTCCAAGTTATCTTAAACGCACCTAGAATGATAGAAAACCCGCCCACAATGTGCGGAGCGTGACGTTGCAATGGGTGCTTAACAAATTTATAGCAGAAAGTAATTCCGATCGACCCGCTGATGCCCATGATGTGACGCGCTCAGTAGTATGCGCTAGTGAACTAATAATCGATCCAAAATTCAATCTCGTCGGATTCGAAAACTTTTTCACCTACCCTCACTGCACCTTCCCCCTACTTCAGCAGTTCTAATGACTCTGGGTATATTTTAAACACACATCTCATTACCAACGAACAACTGAACAAGGGTCAAGCATAGAGTCACAGATATAGAAAACGAGAAGCTGCGGACAGGCAGAGGCGCTGAAAGCATTTAAATCCCATTTGAATTGATATTCGATACCCCGAGGCTGCCTGGCTAAGCCCCTGTCAGCCAAACTTCCGGATCTGGTATTAGGACTGTTAGATGCCTCTGAACGTTATCATTACCAACCCTTTCCTTGATTATACTTTTTGTTTTCTACTATTATTTAATTTTTGTTTTATTATTTTGTCATGTATAATAGTTTTAAGCCCATGCTTTTATTTCACAAGAATGTAGAACTCTGCCAATCCCATTGTATCATGAGTAAACAAATAAAGAGCTGAGTGAACACTCCACTCTAACAGCTAAAGCTCACAATTCAGTCTCTTGACCAAGAACATAATGATTTTTAGAGTATTAGTAGAGTCAAGACAAATTTGTGCAGCAGTTTTTTTTTGATTTTTTCATTTTTCGAATCGTACAGGATTCATCGAAAGTATTGACTGCTTAACAAAACGTCACAAAATCAACTAAAGAGAAGGCATCAGCATGAATTCTTTGAAGATAGGTGATTAAAAGGGTTTTCGTAATGCAGCCTTAGGATTTCAGAAAATCGCTTCCAGCCCGTACACAGTGACAAATACAACGAGGGAAAGTCAACTCATGGAGATGAAGATCAAGCCCTTCTCTAAAAATCGACATTTTTATCGCCGTTGTAGAGCAAGATAAATTGTTAAATTGCACAGAATGCCCCCTTCCCACATAGATTCCACCCACAAGAACTTCTGAAAGCATCTAGAAAATTGCGGGAAAAATAACGCAAAATCAGAACTACAACCTAATACATAGTTACTGAGAATGAGGAAAAAACATCACTGCGTTTGGAAACTGATTGACTTTCTGAGTTTCAGAGGAAAACGCTCCTTGCAATTTCGATTGACCAAAGTAGGAGATTTCCGGGAACACTTGTAGAAGTTCCTAGTCCTCGATTTCATTAGATTAATCTACGTGATATAGCATAGAAAGAAATATTCGAGGTTCAAATCCGAGCTGAGTCAAATTACTGTGGCATTTATCAAAGCGGGACTGCAAAAGAGCCAGAAATTCAATTAACTTCGATCAGCCACTTTTTGTCCACTAATGCTGCAGCCATTCAAAGCCGAGGGAGAATTGAATGCGTTGTGGTAAAAAAAAATGAGTCGTTGAGACCAATTGATGTCAAGATGTTCCATGTACAGGTGGGTCTTTCGTACTCATGAGTTGGAGATAATCATCGCGAAAATTTTCAACGTTGCACGACCCTTCCTCTTTTTGAATTCCCTGCTTTTTAAATTCCGTGACTGAATTCTGCCATCAAAATACCTTCAAAAGAATGCACCCCGAATCTTTCTGGCCACGGGCTTCGGAAGCGCATTTCTCGACGAATTTTCGTGCTCCCTTGATGGGTCTTACATATGCTAATAAAGCGACCCAGGAGAGGGAATCGCGTTCGATTAAAGGTCTTCGATCGAGGATTGATAGTAATCATGTACATATTAGTCTAGCGCCACTGTACTACCTACCAAAGCCTCGTTTTGTGGGGAGTGTTCTAAGGGCAATGGGGGCGATTATGTGTAGGTATTTAGGAAAGTGGAATGAGCCTTTCAAAGGAAATGTAGGGGTTCGAAAACGCTATATAAGGCTCAATCTGTGGCGAAGGGAGCTCGCAAACAGCCTGAGCCACATTTGCTAGTGAGTGCCACGGTTCAGAACCCCACCCCCCCCCCCCCCCCCCCATGTGGACGAGATGCCCGATTGAACGAGATGAGAAAGGCCGATTGACCACGAAAGGGTTTGGTAGGTGCGTATCCATTTCTTATTACACGGTGCGGCATCGGGAAAAACGCCAGCTGAAGGAGTAGACGAAGGGAACGAAGATTCCATTTCTCGGGTTCGTAGACATTTCAATCAACTTATATTGGAAAGCCTCTATCTCATCTGCTTCGCCTCGTTTCGTCAATCGTGAAGTTTTTATTCTTCCCTTTGCAGTAACAAACAGATGTTAGTATGTGCCGTGTAGTGCAACTGAATAAACAAATAAATAAATAAATAAATAAATAAATAAATAAATTAATTTTTCCAACTTTTCACTGGCCGGCACCTCTACTTTCCGTTTCAAAGATAGACTGAACTGCCTCGCCCACTTTAACCAGTTATTTCAGAAGAACTGAAGTAAATTATTATTTTTAGAATTAACATTGTGACGCGCTAATACAAGTTCCGATAATAGCTACATTGATGGCACTTCACTGTGCTCGCACTTCTGCTCGTTCCAGTATGGATTTATAAAAGGTCTGCTATTGATGAATAGAAGTAAGGGCAAAGACACTCAAAAAAGAGCCACTTGAATTCCGAAACTGACGCAGAAGAACCATGATTGCGTCCCAGGGGAATCGGAAAGAATAGATCGTGAATAATTAAATCCAAAAATGAAATTAGATCGATCAATCGTTGAAAAAATGTCGAGATCACAATGAGGATTCAATAGTGAAAGCTGGTGCTATGGCTATAACCTGCAGTCCTTCCGGGTGTTTTAAGTTTGGAAGAAACAGCGTGGCTTGCGCACTCATTCTGGGAATTCTCCAAGCAAGAAGACTTCCCCCACTAATCCTCTTTATGTATGCGGGCTCTCATGAGTTCATGAATCATTTTTGCTCCTTGGATTAGACCCAGACAAAGCCGCTATTACATCACATTTATTTTTTGCAATTTTATTACTTGATATGAGATGGTATGGCTTAGTATAGTGTAGTATAGTATAGTATGATATGGTATAGTACGGTATAGCATATAATATAGTTTATATAGTATAGTACAGTACAGTATAGTATAGCAAAGTATAGTTGAGTATAGTATAGTGTAGTATAGTATAGTGTGTTGTAGAATAGAATAAAATAGTATAGTATTGTATAGTGTATTATAGTATGGTATAGTATAGTATAGTGTAGTATAGTCTAGTATAGTGCAGTACAGTACAGTATAGTATAGTATAGTATAATACAGTATAGCATAGTATTGGTACAGTATAACATAGTATTGTAGTGTAATATATATACATATATATAGCATCAGTACAATACATACAGTGTAACAGTTTAGTGTAAAGTAGTATCGTATATCATGGCACAGCATAGTATGACATGATAAGGTATGGTATAGTTCAGTATAATATATGTAACCTAGTATGCTTCCACGGACATCCAATCCTATGATCTTCGTATGTTGTGGAATTGAATGGAATTGTCTCATCCACATTCACTTGTGTGTGCGTAATACACAAGTGCGCCGGCAATTTTCACGTTAGTCATAGTAACTTGTATGTCACGGCGATGTATCTGTAAGGGGTTCACCTATTCAAAAACCTCAAAACGCACAAAAGCACATTAACCTGCTGGGTCAATTGATAAGTTTTGACGATCTCAGACTTATATGGAACACAAATGCAGTAACAACAAAGCGTGGGTATGTTCGTGAAGTCTTCGAAGTTGCATCTCGTCCTGGGGAAATGCCAACAGATGAAGCCTTTTGAACAGCTTGTGAGGATACACACAGAAACTTGTAATCAGTGAGAGCTCTAGATAGAAGCTTCGTCGCCTATGGCAACCACTAGCAAGTCCTCTTTATATATTTCAGAAAAAAGTGAGAAATTTTACATGCACTTATCGAGGGAAGTCATGGCAGTTTCAAGCTTCCCACAACAAAAAATTCTAGATCCCGACACGCAAAGATACTTCGGCGCTCGCACTCGTCAAGCTACAGATGGTATCTCAATGGTATGGCGTGGCATTGTATAGTACAGTACAGTACATAGTACATAGTTAATAGTGCAGTATATAACGTGCAGTATAGCAAAGTACAGTATAATTATATCTACAGGTATAGTATAGTGTAGCAGCTTAATAGATAAGATAGCAAGTGATTCGCGTACATAGTATAGTATAGTATGGTATAATGTGATACTTTATTGTATTGTATTGTATAATGTAGTGTAGCAATAATAGTACGGTATAGCACATGATATTATACTTGGTATGGCTGAGATGGTGCTCTGGCACAGAGCATAGCATACGTAGCAGGAATGGCATGTATATCACAATTTGATATGACAATGCTGATACTAGATATGATAGTAAATGAACCCAGAATGAATCCGTGACGATAGTTTGCGGATCTCTTATCCCATAAAAAGTGACAGACTTTGTGTAATTCTTAGCAGCCTGCGGCAAATTCCATTCGTGGGTACGCAGACAACAGCTATTTCTAGCCTGTGAGCAACATTACTGGGATTAGTGCCCGGTCTCTTCACCCAGTTACTCGACGCGGAATAAACTAAGTGATGCGTGCCATGATAAAGTAATCCCGTACTCGCTCTCCCTCCAACTCTGTAGGTACTACGAGAGTGAATAGAGAAGGCACATCCCTGGAAGGAACCGTCCACGGAAAAGTGTATTTCTTTGTTACCCATGTATTTATGTTGTATATGTCTGATAAGGACCGCATGCAAAACTTCACGCGAAAAGTTGGAATTTGGCTAGAATACAGCTCCCCAAATTCTTGGTCGGGTACGGAGGGAGGGAGGGAGGGAGGGGGAGGGGCTCCCCAGTAAAAGCCCCGCTCCGCCGTTCTCCGCGCTTGCGAACGGAGAGTGGGACTGTTCGCGTAACTTCCTGTTCCCGCAATGCGTGCCTGACCGCGGCGGACCAAGGGGTAGGCACTTGCTCGGAGACCCCGCCCGCCCGGCCGAGATTTTGTGGTGCCGTGTCTTAGCCGGATTCACATTTTGTTCGCGTGAAACTTTGCATGCGGTCCACATTGGGCAAATACAACACAAATATATGAGCAATAGAAAACTCATTTTTTTCGTGGACGATTCCTTTGAGGGGAAACATTATCTCGAAAAAGGAAAGTACTAAAGATTTATTTCGTCACCCAGTTGTACAAATGAGCGTCTGAAAGGAGGAAAACGTAGAAGGGAACGTTATTGAAATCCTCTATTTGCAGAATAGTGCAATTACAGGAAATGGCTGTACCCTCATCGAATAAAAAGTTTTCGTTCTCATTCTTTTCTTTTAGCTCATAGTCCGCATTAGAATGTGATAAGTAACGATTTCTAGTGCAGAATTTATAAATGGCCATCACAGTCAGTAATTCACTATTAAAGGTTATTTGAAAATACATACTACTTGCCCACTTCGCACACTCCCGTCTGGAGTACATTTCTCGGGCGTAGGTCTCTTTCAGAATTGGCTCGCAATCGTTCATCTGTTTCGATAAGTTTTTTTGAAAAATGGACTAATTACGAAAAGTGCCCTTTTCTGGGAATAGGCGGAATATTGCTAGCCATAAACGCAGACGGCCTTGAAAGAAGATGAAAACCTGGACTATAGCTGAAAGTTCATTTCCGAGATTTGTTAGTCCTTCACAGCCACACTTCCAGGACTTGTCTTCCAGGACACAGATTTTTACTATAATCTCACAAGTCTTTTCACCAAACACAAAAATGAGCTAAGAGGGTCAAGTGGCTCGTTAGTGAAAAAAACCCAAAGAATTACGCCTAAAACATTCCGAATTAGGCTCCCCTCGATGCTCTTGATTTTCGGTATTGCCTATGTTCATGGAGGCGTTTAGCGAGTGACCAGACAAAGAGAGAGAGAAAACAGGTAAGGTGGAGAAAGACGAGACGCTCCGACCAATCACATTCGTAAGTTGGCGGAGCATCACGTAGGGGGTGGATATGGACTCGCTTAGTAGGGCTCTTATAGCCCTGACTTATAGTCACCCTACCACTGCATATCAAGGGTAGAACGTAGTTGGGCGATCGATCTATTTGCTTATGGAGAGACTGCATGATCAAGTAAAAAATTAGAAAAACTTAATAGACATAGGTGACGAGATTTTTTCTCAAAACTTGATTGAAAAGTGAAAGGTGATTAAACAAGTCATAAAGTGCCCTTGCAAAAGAATTTTTTCCGCCATCAATACAAACTCTTTTCCGTCGTCCAGTTGGCGAGAAATAGCTCCAGGAATAAATTACAAGTAAACAATCAAATGAATAATTGACATACGATACTTCGCATGATATTCTCGAATCTGTTGAATTTATTGAATTTTGAAGCTTCAGAGCATGGGTTCTGAGTATAAACAAAAAGAGGTGGATGAGAAATAAGAAAGTTATGCTTTCAATTATTTTTCAAAAATGTTTCAGTAGAATGTAGTAAGCCCACAAGCTCATCCACAAAATGGCCAAGCCCGGATACTCCCGGAGTTTATTGGAGCTGCGGAGGTCCCTCTCCAGACAGGGTCGTCTGGAGCTGCAATGATCTTTGAAAACCATAATTACCCTCATCAAGCTACGCAGTCTCGAACGCATGAGCTCCGAACCATGAGTAATCATCGAGGAAGTCTAGGAGACAGAACTGAGATAAAGCAGTGAATTAAAACAAAGCATTCTGGAAGATTTGATCACAGTAGAGCGGACGTAGTCATTGATGGCCAGCAGGAACACAGCACGGACACTGCTGAAACAGCTATGTTATGCACTTTGATACACGCCCACGTGGTTTTAACGTGGGTTTTTCCACCAATCCCATTGTCACGAATCGCTTTCAACAGCTGTTTGAGAAACGACAAATTCAACAGGAGAAAGCAGCCAGTGATGGCAGTAAATTCCACTTTTACTGGACTATAAAAATCACATGTCACCAACCTCAACGAAGGGATCGAAGACGCTTCCTTACGGCAAGGCACTGCCAGGTGTCGAGGAAAATAGCCGCTTCAGTACGACCCCCTCCCCTCTACCAAATACGACCCCCCTTTTTTGAACTCTACAATACCACTAGCTGTTGCCTGTTGCCGGATTGCATAGTTGCAGTTCGTTTTATTAGATATCCTTTCCACAGGCAAAAAGAGGTTTTTTTTACATTTTGTCACACGGATTTGCTGCGAAGTAGGGCACTCCCAGTGTCAAGGAAACTAGCCGCTTCAGTGCGACCCCCTCCCTTCTGCCAGATACGACCCCTCTTTTTCGAACTCTACAATACCAGTACTGTTGCCAGATTGTGAAGTTGCCATGTGCTTTGCTTCTCATCTGCTTATTCAAAATTTAGATTTTAGTGCTTATTGCTGACCTATGGAGGTACGACCCCCTTCACCTTCTTACTATTCAGTCAAATACGACTTCCGTGTCGAGAAATCCTCGACTCACGGTGTACCCTACCCTGAAGGGCCGAAACCCGCGAAAAAGAGGAAGGTAAGACGATGAGCCCCTTTTGGAGCTGAAGAGAGGGCATCTCATCCATTTTGTTGAAAAGCGTCGCTGTCATGATTTGCATGGTGAATAATTGAGGATATCAGGTGCCAGAATGGAAAAGGCGGAGTCGCACTCTTTCCAATTCCACTTGCTGATCCCTACCGTCCAGCTCGATCCGCAAAATACCATCCAAGAAACTGCATCTACCCTTAATCCATGAGCCCGTTAGAGGAGCATTCCAAATTCATTATTCATCTGCCGCTATGGATTACGTAGGCTTCCCAATGAGGATTAACCCATTGTTTTCTTTTTCTTTCAGAAAGATGACAATGTTCATTGGAATAGATCGCTAGTTGGGCCCTGAACTCAGAATCGGATAAAGGCTTTTTTTGAAATGCAGTTGCATAAACACGAAGGAATTTAATGCGAAACTTCGTATCAGGTCGATCCGTGATTATTGGGCCTAGCGTCATTGTCCATTTTTGCATACCTTTGTTTTGAACAAAATTTGTTCAACAACACACCACGTGTTAAATAGGGTATTTCCACTAGCTTCTGCGGGCAAACAGCCCTTTCTGTGAACCATCACTTCCACTCAAGATGCGGCCGGTAAGTTATAGGGGCGCTCAAGAAATCGAACCAACCTAATTTCGATTTCTTGAGCGCCCCTGCGGAAAATTTTCCGCCGCACTAGGTCCTTGGCAGGGTAGGTTGACGCAGTTTTGGGGACAGCACAACGTGAGTTTGTAATATACCTTGTATATTACTCAATAATACTACTGCCACTTTTTAGGCCTGAGGAGGGTGCTACACACCGAAATATTGCAACTTATTTTGGAAAACTTTTGGGACTTTTACAGTCTTTTGAGTTTTTTGAAATAAACATTTTGGAGTCTCATATTTTCACACATTCAGATATTCATGAGGCTTCGCGACAGCACAATACTAAGAATGTACTAAATGAATAAACATGAAGGTGATGCACTAAAGTGGCTTCAAACAGCTTAGTGAAATCTGTAAGAGCCATCCTCGCAGAATACTTGAAAAACTCGTCTCGTAACTCCCTCCCCCGCCTCCTCTACTAATCGATAAATTGAATTTCCCTCATATGCAACTACTATGAATGTGCAGCAATGATAGCAAACCGAGGTGCGAGTTGGAATGGCGAGGAGAGGGGGGGGGGCGTTTAATTATCTCCTTGCACGATCTAAACGACTAGCTGTGATACTACATAAAACCCCAATACCTCAATCAGGTAGTAACCCGGCCAGAAACTCCCTACTCAACGATGTCACAAATCTTTTTTCGATGGTGCAACTATCTTTTGTCTTCATGCAATCATTAAATGATGATTTGAAGGTGCGGGCTAACCCTGTGGTAGGAGTGACATTTTATTGAACGTTGGTAGCATTCAAAAGTGGGTCACTTCAAAATTACAAAGCAGGAGAATATACGTAAAAAAGAGTATAAGTAAATAAAGAGAATGAAGAATAATAATAAATCCCTATCCTTACTATATATAAAACGATTCGACTGTCTATACATCCGTTCGTCCCTCCGTTCGTCTGCGACGAAATCAGGTATCATGTGAAAAACGTCCTGTGGAAATGGGAACAAATTTGAGATGGGTAGGGCATGGGACAAGAAGTAAGGAGTACACATGAACGAAATTAAGTTACGCCCACACTGGGTGGAGCGTGCACCGAGATGTTCCGTTTTCAGACCGAAAATCGTTAAGTCGGTCCTAATATGACCCAAACGTTGCGGAAAGATGGATCAAGGTCGGTGATGAGTTTTTGAAAGTCCTGAAAGAGGTCTTGGCACAGTGGGTGAAGCATTGGTGGTGGCGGGCGCAGCCTGGACGATGCATGAAAAACGACCTGTGGAAATGAGGGCAAGTTTGGGATGGGTAAGGCATGGGACAAAAGTGACACATGGAACAAGTCAACCTCCGCCCACTCTGGGCGAAGCGTGTACAGAAATAATGTTCCCAAGAAAAAAAAAGCAATTTCGATCGACCTACTGGCGCCTATGAAGTTTCGCGTACAGTAGGGTGCGTGCGTCAGCTAACTGGTAGAAGTGTGAGGAGAAAAACGTGTACTATGCATAGGTATCATACGCTTAACTGGAACCGATGTGAAGAAATCCAAATAGCCACGTAATCGACGGATGTTTCATTAGTGTTTCTCATTCGAGGTGAATGAACCGTGCACATATCCCCACATTACGTCAGAAGACTAAGAAAATCCGAAAAAAAACTCTTCGCAACATAGGAAGGAATATTTTAGCGCAGTTTGATTCATATTTTTCCCATTATTCCTCATAAAGGTTTCCTGGAAAAAGGCTGAAGAACTCTCACCTATTTAATTAGTTTCAGTAAAAAAAGGCAGAGTTGATATAATCAGTGCACACCATCCGTTCAAGGATTGAAGATCAAATAAAGGTTGTATGTCAAATGGTGCAGCACTTGAAAACAAGATTTTTTGTACTTGAAATTTTCAATTTTTGAGGTTATGAATAGATATCTACCTCGTGGCAATTATTCACAAAATGTGACTGCTGAATATTCGAATGTAAGTTCTGACCATACAGTACCAATCTCTCCACATGCTTATAGAACCATGACCATAAAACAAAACAAAACATTAGTTATTCATACAGTTATCAGAGATACCTACGTCAAACAGCGCAAGTTCTTTATAGCTCAAAAAGGTAGTGGTAGTGGTAATTTGGGATGAATATGCAAGGATCACTGAATATAAAAGTCGAAGTGCCTGTTAGTATAGAAAATAAAGATAACGAAATGAAACGGTCAAATAACGGAAAACCAAGACCCCGTTTCCGCATGATTCGAAAGGGAGCGAGCCAGGTTACAAAAAAGGGCGAACCGGGATGAAACAAGTGCCTACTGACGCCTTCTCCAGGGCTTCCAGACGCCTCTGTTACCAGCTCTGTCACATCAATCCTCCTTAGACCTTGTAACTTTCATATTAAGAGTTTCCATTAACCACATTACTCCTGTAACTGTCTTTAATGTAGCACATATCAAAAATGCTCAGCTGCGAGTTCAACTCGCATTCATGACCGAGAAATTTCCCATTAATTATTTCCCCTAAGCACTCGCATCAAGGCAACAGGTACTGCCATGGCGACAATAAAAATACTAACATATTGACAAATTATCCTGGATGTTTATCTATTTATCACCAGGTTGAGGTCTCAGTTGATCCTGTTTGGTTCAATTCTTGAAGGTGTGTCTACGGAAAAGCTATCTAATTTACGACCCTGTTGAATATTCTCTGCACACTAAAATAGTGTCCAGAGAGGCAATATCTAAAATGGTCGTCGCTATCTTGACGAGAGGTGAGGAAGAAGAGAAAACCTCGGTGGACCGGTTTGGTTTGCATAGCTGACCCGGATACTTGAGATGAACCTTGAACTGTGACATGCATTGGTGAAATACACCTTATTGACTCTTAACGTGCCAAGAATGTGTATTTTAGATACTATACGTGACTCATTTGATTTATTCATTACTACACGTTCAAAAGATTACGTGGGTGGATAGTTATATATAAATTATAAACGTCACCAAAGTAAACGACAAGTTGGGACGATTACAGAGTGAATAAAGAACAAAAAAATGGCAAAGCGACCCAAATAAAACGCTGATGAGGAGCAGCCCCATGGAAGAATTGTGCAACAACAATAAAAACAAAAGCAGATTTGATAATGGCGGAAATGAACTAGCTCGAATCCTTTAGATGGTGAGATATACTCCTCGTCTGAAAGGTGCGCGTCGATAAGAGATAGGATCTTTTTGCTCATCTTAACAAACTTCGAATTCGCCCGATGGGTGAAAAACGACCACGAGGAGCTGACTTGGCAGCTTTCGAACGAAGCTTGTTGAACTACCTCGTTATTTTCCAAGCACTTTTGCCTAACTTACACGATGTACGATGGGAGTCTGAAGGTGTTGCAACTATTCGAGTTTTCTATGAATTCTTCATTGAAAATGTCGCAGGGGTTTTTTTATCACAAAGCTTTGTGTTCCTAGATAATGGACATAATTCGTGCTTTTGAGATGACATGGAATCAGAGATTTCTCGCAGACGATCTCTTTGGAGGAGGCGATACACCTGAAGCGTTGCAACTGTTATTAAAATTGATAACAGGCTGTAGATCTCACTTTAAAGACAAGAAAGCAAGCGTATGTACGTAGAATGTCGAAAACCAGGATACAGCGTTGAACGTGGCTCATCAGAAATATAGTTATATGCGTTTAAGAACCGGCTAAAAGAAAGGTTCATGGGAGAGCCTCATGTGACAAAAAGGCCGAGAACCTCTTCAGAATGACTCTGAGATCGGAGAGCTTTGAAAGCATGGCAGTCCTAGGTAGTATGTCTTATGGACTGAGCGACCAAATGTGAATGCGCCTGCGCTCGCAGCCAGATGACTGAATCACGGCATAATGTGATTGCTAGAATGTATGAGCTCAGCAAGATGAAGCGCCACCTCTGACAACGCCTCTTCACTAATCAGTAGGTTACAGGAAATGACTGCAAGGTTTCTGCAGCTTTTTTCCTTGTTTACCGCTCTCTTCTATACAAATATTAGGTAGTCTAAAAAGTCTTTTCGTATTTTTAAATACCGCTTTTTCCCTCAAAACAGCTTTCCACAAAATTTCTTCTGTACATATATATGTAGTACAAGTCCACACGCATCTATAAGTATTGTTGTCTTCCATCTTCCGGATAACCCTTCTCCCTCAGCAAAATAAAAATATCAAAAGTCACCTCATTTTCAATTCCAATTTTTTTCTCTGAATGGCGTTGAACAGAGAAAGGAAAAGGTGATAATCCGATGGAGCAAGATCAGGGCTATAAGGCAGCAATTTTTATCCAAGTTCGAGAATTTCTTAAAAGAAAAAATTTAAAAAATTTTTTACCACTAGTGAAAAAATGACTCGCCAAAAAATTCTCGAGCTTGGATAAAAATTGCTGCCCCATCCACCTTATAGCCCTCATCTTGCTCCATCGGATTATCACCTTTTCCTTCCCTGTCTAACGCCATTCAAAGAAAAATTATTTTATAATTTTTGTATTGAAAATGAGGTTGACCGTTGATATGTTTATTTTGCCGAAAAGGGTTATTCGGAAGATGGAATACAATAATACCTATAGATGCGTGTGGACTTGCACTACATGTGTATGTACAGAAGAGATTGCTGGAAAGCAGTTTGGAGGGAAAAAGCGGTATTTGAAAATAAGAAAAAAAATTTTAGACTACCCAATAATACCCCTCCTCTCCGCATTTTGAAGAATATTATAATAATTTTCAAACTTGAACGATTTTTCGAGAATAGTTCTTTATATGTACTCACTTATATGAGCTGACACACTGCGGCTGCATCGGAAACGTTCAAAAATTGTCGAAAGAATTTTTTGTTTCAATCAGTTTCTTTCTTTTATTCTTGTTTTCTTTCTGTAGCATTTTTCTTGCAGATACTTCCGTCGGTGAAAGCATGTCCTTCGACATATCGTAAACAATAAATAAATAAAAAAATAAATAAATACATAAATAAATAAAAATGCGACCCCCATAAAAATGTAACTCCTATAACCTCGAGAATAATGATGTCCATTGGGTGAGGAATTTTCTCAGGAATTGGCTTATGACGGCACGTCAAATAGGATTCCTTTCAGAACAGAAGATTTGCAATCTAGGGATTTCGAGCTAAAATTAAACATCGTAGAAAATTATTTGAACATCGGTGAATGATGGATTGCTGAGACATAGTGGACGGGAAAACAGCGCGAGTACTCAGGTAATCAATCAAAACAGGATGGATGGAACATAGAAAAGAATCTGAAACCCACTAGATTCACCATAGTGACGTCTAATGACAGCCAGTATCGTTGATTGATTGCTTGCGGCTTTCATCGTGTCTGAAATGAACCTTTTTGGAGCATTCTTCTCGGCTGACTTTAAACACGAGTTGAACGAGGTTTATACAGAAAAGCTGTCGAATTCTTGTATCCAAAGCGATATCCGCAGCGATTATTATCAGATTCAATTGAAAATTTAGTTCCCGGCCAGGTATCCCTAGGTATCCATGTCACTCTGACGGTCAGTCGATAAGTCATGCACAGAGAAAAGACAACAACGGAGTAATTCTGACCGTGATGCTTCCGCAAAAGCATAATTACGGTTTAGCAGATCGTGAAATAGGAAAGTCGAGGTGCCCAGTGGGGCCACAACAGAGGAAAAGGGGATGTAACGGTAAAACGCAACAATAACCGGAGAACCACCCTTCTCACTCCTTTCCTTTCGTGTCCTCTGCATCACTAGCCGTTGTGGGATGATGCAGACGGCGAGGGGATAAGCCACAGCCGCGAGTGCACCGTCGCCTCGCAGCACACCTCGATCAGTGAGGTACTGCTGCTGCAGCGATCACGCTTAACATCCTAAGACCTGGTTTTTCGCAGAGATAATTTCTCTTGAACTCCACTGTTCCTTCACAGAGAATATATTTGCAAAGTTCTCATTTTCTTTTTACCAGTAATCTTCTCTTTGACCCTCAATTGATAACGAACGCATTTTTGTCTGTAGCGAACCCTTCAATTTCTTTCAAGTACATTTTCTGACCACGCAGGTAAGCCTGTGTGGCCAGGGCCTTCAATACCTTGCAGAACTAGCAAGCTGCTCAACCTTTTCTCCTGTTCATTATGTGAGTACTCTCTAGAGCAAGGTGTCGGAAGGAAACAGAAGGATCTACACAAAGCTGAAGAGGGTCGGACTCAGATGCAGGCGGACGAAACACTTCGAGTCGGGCGTTTCCTGTTTTTTAGAAATGGTGCATTCTTACAATGACAAAGATTTTAAGAAGGAGAAGATCAATGCTGAGAGTCACATCCAGTGGTCGAGGCGTGTTTCGACTTGAGGTTGTGTGCAGATATGACGGAAAATCGCTTCGCAGCGTTTCACTCGCGGCGCCATCAGTATGACTTGCGAATCGATTGCTCTTGGGGACCCGGCAGAGCGTGGCGGCGTCACGGGTGACGGTTGGGACACACGAATCTAGGCCGTGACCCTGTGACAGCCTGTGGCCTTTGCCCTGTGACATGAATAATTCAGACAATTTGACTATGCAACGGAACAGACTTGCAAGGAGGACACGATTCACATGAACAAGTTGTCTGAATTATTTAAGGCTTAGGTCAAACGCCACAGGCTGTTACAGGGTCACGGCCTAGATTCGTGTGTCCCAACCTACACCCGCTGCGTCACCTCTGCGCTTCCACCCCTGCCACACTGCCTTGCTTGAAGGCTGCCATGCCCTGCCACTGGCACTCGCACCCGCAGCGCCGCTCGCCGCGGGCGGCCACGCGATTTTCCGTCATATCTGCACACATCCTCGGCTTGATATTTATGAATTTCATGGAGCAACTAGTAATTGCAAAAATTTCATTTTCTTCGCTACCGTCTTTTCGAAAATATAAGAGGGTATAAGGGACATTAGGAAGGTTCAAAAAATGCTTTCAATCGAAACACGTCTCAAAGAGACTGACCAGAAGATTGAATCAAGAAAACTTTACGGCACCGAGAAAAAGGGGCGTACATATTCGTCAAAAAAGTACCGCAGAAGGAAAAAAAGAGAAAAAATATTAAAGGACAAGTTGGACGAGGAGACTGACGCAATACGTTCGATGGCAAATTCTTGCCCAATTTCAAGAATTCAATTAACTGGAAAATAATATATAATAGTAGCACTCATGACAGGTAGTAATTAAGGATGGAAGAAACATGCGAAATGAAAAAGGCCACAAACGCGTAGGCGAGATTTCATGCACTAAATGTTACATTCACATCAAATGTAATAAAAGGGATTCTATTTATACCAAAACCTACAATTATTTCAGTGACGTCTTAATTTAGCCCGCGGCGGCGCCCTTTCGCAGGAAACCTTATTTAGAAAATGAAAAACAAGTCAGCAGTTTAGAATTATTCGCAAGTGGATCGACTAATGAGCCCGTCTAAGACGAAATTCGAGTTAACTTGTCCCCTGGATAAGTACTACATACATCTACTGCCGATTGCGCGCTCCCGAACAGAATTTTTTTGGCTGGTTAGAGAGGAATTCGATGCCATGGGCATAACGAATGACTGACCGAGCCTTCGTCCATTGAGCCATCTTTGTTTATAGGAATCGCCTACGGAAAAATGAGTTTTCATGTTACTCATATGTTTCTGTTGTATTTGCCTAATGTAGGTCGCATGCAAAGCTGTATGCGAAAAAAGTTTATCCGGCTAAGATACAGCTCCCCAAATTTCCAGCCGGATGGGCGGGGCCTCGATGAAGGGCTCACCCCCTCGTCTGTCACGGTTGGAGAGCATGTAGGAACAGAAAGTTACGTAGACAGTTCCGCTTTCCGCCCCCAACCGCGGCGAAAGACGGGACGGAGCTTTCACTGTCTGGCCCCGCCCACCCGGCCGAGAATTGGTAGAGCTGTATCGTAGCCGATTTCCACTTTTCCGCGTGAAATTTTGCATGCTGGCTGCCCTCCTTAGGCAAATACAACCTAAATATACGGGTAACGAAGGAACTCATTCTTCCGTGGACGATTCCTTTGAGTGAGTTCTCTAAGCCTGATGTATTATTCAAATTTCGTGTATGAGTTGAATGGGTTTCTTTGCCTGCTTCCACCTCTCGAATGATATGGGGGATATTCGGGAAATTCTTGGGCTCACCCAGCTTTAGACTGTAAAGAGAATACAATCACATAATAATAACTAGATCATAAGTACCCTAAAGTCTGATAGATAAGTCCGCCCGCACGCGGTGTCGCGCGCGGCAGCTGCGAACGTAGGCGCAGTCTCTGAAGGACACAGGATCGCGATGCACCCTTCATTATTAAAAAGGACAGAATTGTAGGAACTGTTTATTCAACTTCATTTCTAATATCTAAAAATACCACGTATCATCGTTTGACCCGCGTAACAATGATCATTAATCTTAAATTTTCCACGCAATCTCAACTTCATCGTCACAAACATTCATAACATCAAACTTCTCACTCATCTCTCATAACAATCACTCTTGGTTCAAGGCCCTTAAGAAGATGTTGACACTCGTCTCCTCAGAAATTGAATAGAAACTGTCGCAAACTGAAGCAGCTACTTCTCCGTAGTTCATCCTTTTCCTGATGCCTTTTTTGGTATATCTGGCTTTTGTTGGGTCATAAAGTAATAAGAAAAAGTTTTTATTCAACCGCTGTTTCATCGCCAAAACCATCGTTGCATTGAAACCCCCGTTGAACAACGATTCCCCTCTCATTCGTTCACTTTTGTCTGCCAACTGCGAGGTTTCCGTATTCACCTTTCGTACCAACCCAACTTTACTTACTACTCGCTTTTATATTAACATATACAATATTCAATACAATATAAACTCGTTATTAATACAATTTACAAATCATAGCTCTCACAATGCCCTTCATCTCTGGTTGGTTCTTTGAAGACTGCGGTCGCCTGTGCCGCGCGCAACACCGCGTGCGGGCGGACTTATCTATCAGACCTTAGGGTAGTAGTGATGAAGTGAGCAAATAGATTTCTAAAACAAAGTCAGGAAGTTTTTAATTAGTTTGGGCCTTTTGAGGTTGACTGGTGGAACATTTATTAAAATGGCCAAACGTTTTGTTTGGTCTTGCTACTGGTTGTCATTATGATCAATCTCGAAAGGCACAAACTAATCAAAAAAAAAACTCACAATTAACAATGCCGAGGTTGCAAGAAGAGAGAAGCTGGAGAGGGTCAGAAAGCTCCAACTTGGATTCATAGGAGTGAGCTATGAGAAGCTGAAAATCAGAGTAGGGGAATTTTGAACGCTGTCGAGTAATTCGATACACTCTTAGGCTTGCGACGAATTACTGGACCAAAGGCATTTTAGGGCTTCAAGATCGAAGTTTCTGCATTTCAGAGTGGATTTTATAGCAGTTTTTCTTCCATTCCTACAAT
Source organism: Trichostrongylus colubriformis (assembly GCA_963978905.1). NCBI lineage: Eukaryota > Metazoa > Nematoda > Chromadorea > Rhabditida > Trichostrongylidae > Trichostrongylus > Trichostrongylus colubriformis. Next base: position 57,661,180 of record OZ022258.1, on the reverse strand, counting down.
TAACCAGACAAATTGGCGAAACTTATGTCACGGAGTAGATAATTAGCGTTTACTATGCAAAAGCTTAAAAAGCCTCATAAGTCATAACCAAATGGTGAGTGTTAGTTTTCTATCCATCAAATATTCACTGCAAAACGATTCATTTCAATGGGAATCAATCAAAAAGCTCACTGAAAATTAGTCCAGTACCAGTACCAGGATGCGCCGCAAACCAGGCTTCTTCACGAGAATTCATGGGGTATTTGTCCACAGATATAATTTAGAGCAGTCATCTATCTTATCCGAACAACCAACTTTGCCATTTTACGATCGCCAATTCCGGAGGTATAAAAAGTGAACAGCTATAGTCGAGTCTAATCGAGGGGGGGGGGGGGGAAACCCACGAGAAATGACTGGCATTGGCCCACTCGCCACCATCACTCTCACCTATTTTACCGACATTGAAACGGTAAAGTGAATGTTTCTTGATCTGGACCTTCCTTAGGCAGTAATCACTAAAAACAGCAAACACAATCGAAATCGGCCTCACTGGGAAGAGTTTGCAAATTTTTGGGAAGACGACGTCTGGCTCTTTCGGGGAGTCCTCGAGAGCTTTTCCCCATTGAGCTGTCGAGACAACAACCCAAGAGACTAATACAGTCCATTTCGGAGCGCTTGATAGGGCGTGGCTTGAGTGGCGACAGTGAGAAAGTATAGCGTGGTGAGAGAGCTTGATACACTCTCACCCAAGTCGGTAGACCAAGCCCTATCAAGCGCTCCGAAATGGACTGTTGAACCTTGTGAACTCCACGTGTGGAAGGAATACTGTAGCCTCACAGAGTTATTGAACATATAAATCTAACTCTCAGATAAACTACATACCATGCATTTTAATATCACTGAATAAATATGGCCCATCTATGTACATATTACACCCTTGTAACAACTCTCGAGTGCTCTCAGCATACTGTGGATGCCAGGCTACAGTTCAAAGATCAGCTGCGTACAATGGAATGCTATGAACGTGGTCTCTTATTTTGTACGTACTGTTGGATCAGGCGCGGATCTCTGTGAACGCTACCGCCCACGGACGGTGATCCCCAACCGTTTTTTGCCCACTTCGAGACCATTTCGGCTCCATCCGGCCAGCCCGACGGCCTTATGTGCCTACTTCTTGCTGTATTATTCACCCTCATTGGCCTCACCAGTGCACTACCTCCAAAAGGTAATCGATTCAACAAAGTTCACTTTTGACGAAAATTTGCCGCAAGGCAAATAGATAAATAAAAATATATAAACAAACAGAAAATAAATAAGAAACTGTTTGAATCCTATCGTATATAAGGGGACGATAGTCCTTTTAAAGGCATTCTATCTATTGACTGCACTTCAAGGAATATTAAAACAAGACGCCATCAACGCGTCTGGGTAAGGTACTGAGAATCCCTTGTTCCATACGCCCTCCTGTCCGCATTGACCATCAAGGGAGAACCCGAACGTCATTAGAACCATTAGACCAGCAGAAAGCTCCAAAAGCCAAGAAATCGTGCTTCTGAATGCATAGTTTGTCAACACAACAACGTGAAGGGGCTCAGTGAAGGCTGAATTTCGTGTTGTTCTTCTCCGGAGAATTATAGTGCTAATTCATAATCCCCAAAGGCAGCGTAAGGCTAGTATCTACAGCGCTATCGTTTTCGGTCATGCTTTCAAATTAAGCTTATTATTTCCTTACACTAAAACTCTTTCTTTTAAAAAATTTCAAAAATATTTGACTTGATCTGCTTGGAATTCAGGTTGTGCATCATGCCTACTGGTCCCGATAGAACGACACTCTCATTCAGGACAATATGAGGTGGAAAAGAAGGTCGATCGAAGTGGATGCTTCGTAAGTTAACTTTACATTCACCTGTGGGTTATGAGAGTGGTAAGGCTGGACCGGTAAGTTAGACCATATTCTCTAACTATCATAGTAAGTAATTTGGCAAGCAGTTTTCCCTTCGTGCACGAACCGGAAGGAGTCCCTAGTACTATATCCACGTGAACAGTTGACACACCAGCAGAAAAGAATAGATTCTAATCGACTGAATGCTACCATTGATTGATCAGATTGGGAAGGAGATCGGGAAGTCGGTGAGAGGAATAGGGGAAACGCAAGTTCCCTTAATGACATCACTCAATGGGTGCTACTGAAGTTAGAGGGGACATTCGATAAATTTATAGGCCGCGTCCAATTTCTTCTCATAGACACTCTGAAGTTTACTTTATGCCTAATTAGAGCTAATTAATTTAGAAAATGGATAATCAGTACTTTTATGAATATATTACGAGAATTCGCTCCAGTTGGTCTTGAAACTACTTAAACGTATTTGCAGAGGAAGGGAATCTTTTTCCCCAAGCTTAGGGTTACACAGAACAGAAAAAAGGTATGTACCCTCTATCAAAATCGTTTGTGTGGTAAATTCGAGCCCGGTTCGGTTAGCGATATGATCTCTCTGGGCTCTAACCATTGCGTTAAAGGCACAGAGTACAGCGTACTGGCTCTCGTAACTCCAGTAGCGCACCATCCAGTGCCATATGATGGTTCCTTCAGTCGATTTTCCTATTTTTGAAATTCAGACCTTTCCTCTCGTAACGAGCATACTGTAGCTCAAATCGGAGGAAATGAGGAAATGTCAGGACTCCTTAGCTTGCTCAAAATCATGCCAAAGATGTACGTGAATAAGAACGGTTTGAGCGTGGTTAGACATTGCCAGGAGACGTATGCCCGACACATTATCATACAGCAACTGTGCACTGGAAAATCCTATCTGTAGCTATCCGCATAATATACTTTGTGATTACAGCCATTCCTAAAACCTTTCTACACATTCTCTGTTGAACCCGGATTAGCGGAAATGACGCAATACACGCAGGCTGTTGAACCAGCCGGCTGTTAGCCTTTGCAGTCGTGACGACACACAGCAATTTATTCGACTTGTGAACAAGGCTATCTAAAAACCCGGAAAAGCTATAGAGTTGATAATGCGATTAGCTAACAGGGCAGGAGGGCAGGAATATGTAGTAGTGAAACAAAGGGCTGATAAATTACGGTGGAAATGGGAAGAACGGTGGGTCAAATAAAATCGGGAGGGGGGGGGGGGGAGGGGTAGACGCAAAATTTCACCGACGTCGAAGTTCCTTTCCCTTCCTGGGGTCAGGCAAAAACAGATGAGATAGTTGCGCAGGCACGTACTTTTTCATGCAAGAGGAGGGGATATGAATTTTAGCCTAAGCCTAGGAAGGGTAGGAGCTCCGACGTTAATGGAAAGTTGCGTTTCTCCCCCCTCCCGACATGGTTGGCCCGGCGCAGTCATTATTCTACCTTAGCGAAATAGCTTAATTTATAAGAAATACCTGGACCACGTATCGAGACTATGCAAGCATAGGGGTAACTAGGTAACTAGTAGTAGAACGTAAATAGGTCTCAGTCTTGCACATGCCGTGACCTCAATAGCCAGCTTACCCCTTCGTACTGTTCAGCCACCAAGGTAAGAGAGGTAAAAATTAAGCGAAAAAAAAGATAGAGGGCAGAAAACGCATGAACACCGGTGAGTGGAGTGAAAAACGTAATAAACATAACAAAAACAAGCGTTAACAGGCTGTGCCCCGTGGGTGATGATTGGGACACACGGTCAATAGCGCCGCTAGGTCACGCGATGACCGTACTCTTCCCTTAAATCATCCTACACATCCATTAAATCCTCATCATTCATCAGTACGACGTAACAGACTTCCAGGGAGGATAGGATTTACATAAACGAATTGTCTGAATAATTTATGTCACAGGGCAAAGGCCACAGGCTGCCACAGGGTCACAGCCCTAGGTCAAAATCCGTGTATCCCAACCTACACCCGTTCGATTCAAATTAGTCTGTACTCATGTACATTACACCAACCTGGCGTAAATATTTGTTGGGATTACTACTAGCAAATCCTCAAAAATACTTGGGAAACAAAATTGAATTAGGCAAATGAAAAATCTTTAGGTATGTAGCAGATCCTAGATATCAGCAAATGTGGTCGATAAATAATAAAGTAATAATAGCAATGTTAATAATAATAGAATATTGTAAGCTCGTCTGCAGTAATGATATTAACAACAATCAAAAGCCATAAACCTAATTGAGAGCAGCTGAAGGATATCTTCCATCTCAATCTTTAGCTTTCCTGATTGCTCTTGTGCCTGACAATTTCCGACAAAAAAAAAAGGAAATTAATCGGCCTCAGTTGATCAGAATTCCAGTGAGCAAATAAGGGTCCATCAATCTCAACCTTGCAGCGTACTGAGTATCGCGGAGCCGTACCAATCTGTGATGTGTGGCGGTAATAAGCAGCACGCGAGGCGTTTACATGTAAGAGGGACCTACAGGTGGTATGTCTGGCGCTCAGCGTAGGAGAAGCTCAAAACGCGCGTTTCACTGAAATTCGCGCCACAAACGTTTCCATCGGACCTTCGACGTCCATTCATTTTGTGAACATATTTGTTTTTCTGTGCTGGACTGGGCATTGGATTAGAGTCACCGCGCCACGCAAGTAGCTTCACCGTGCACGACAAAACTCCTGCCGTTTACATTGCTAATTGACTGCGCACTCAGAGGCTCGACCTCCGCCTGTGCACCTGACGTGACCCATTTCGAGTGTCCTGTCGCACATCGCCTCTACCCCCTTTATAGTGAAGAGCATGCTCTAGTCGCTTAATCTATAATCAAAACATTCCGTTAAGGTCCAACGACTGACATGTCGAGGTAGCAAGTCCAGTGCAGAGACATTTGTACAGGTAAGAGCTGACTGTTTTCATTTGGTTAATTCTTTTAATTCTCCTTTTTGCTTCACTTTTTTGATCAGCATGGAAGGCATCGGCGGTGTTTTCAGTTCAACCACGGAGCCGGCGGGTATTTGACGAGAGGCGAGCAAGTGGTCGACATCGAATGTACGAATGATGGTCATTGGCGTTTTGCTCGAGGTGACTCGAAGAGCATCGTTGTGGAGAGCCTTGCATGCTTATCCACTTGAAAGAGTGGCTCTCAAAATGAATGGCTCAGAAGTTCCTGTAATAAACATTAGGAAGGCTTCATATGTGCTTTTCAGCTGGAATGAGCGCGATCCATTCATTGTCTTATGATATCATATTACTGTATACTGCATGTAGGTGAAAGAAAACGCCTAAACAATACGGCGCTTCGAGGAGGGGGGGGGGCATGATACTACTGTAAGACATGGAAGCTACGCATACCAGTGTCAGTTTCCTGCTTCCAAGCCTTCCGGAATCACCTACTGAGACAGCTTAGCCCTTTAACCTAGGAGAGACGTGATCCGCCAGCTACACACCTATGGAGGGTAATGGTGCCGCAGGAACCGCATGAGCTATATTGAAAGGCTAAAACCGTATAGAATGGCTGTATAGATCGTGATAAAGTCCAAGTTCTCTCATCATAGAAGTTCGGCATAATTGATCGATGGTCTTGTATATAAGGCTTTTGCCACGAGGTTTTTACAGTGGAATACTTATCGTGGCCAAGGTTTGGACCTTTTCGTCGTTGTCAAAGGCCTAAACATGACTTAACGCTTGCGCGTATAGGGGAAATTTCGAGAATGTCTCCTACACCGCTGGGATCGTCACTATCTTGAGCCACTCCGATCCAGAGCGAACAAAAAGGATCTGTCCAAGACGACTTTCTCTTTCTTGAGCCTAGAAAACCCAGCAAGAAGTTCAAAGCCACCACTGTGGTTGACGAAAAAGGAAGAGCAGGAAGGGCAAGAGTAAACAGAAATTTAATAAGAAAAGCAAAAGGGAAAAGTAAGACTGGGGAAATATACTCGCTGTTTTGACATTTCGACATCTGTCAGAAACTCATGTTTGGAAGTGATCCTTAGGGTTTTGATCGTGGCCTCATTTGGTTGCAATTCGGGTTTTATAACTGCATAAGGTTGAGCTGCTGTTAAGGTGTGGCATTGTTCACGGCCGGCCTGCTCTGCTGCTCGCCTCGCCTGCATCATCTCTAACAATGACACTGAGGGCGCAAAAAACGCGCTCGTTTGCGAGGAGCTGAAATCGCTGAAATCCGTGGGTTTGGACCGTCTCGTTCTGAACCTCTACTGTTGCTTTACTGAGCGGCTCGACTTATTTTTTCTCAGTAATCCTACAACTGGCTCAATCATGTCTCACGGTGTCCACAAAGCTCGCTGTAAAATGGGGTTGGAAGGTTTGAGGGTTTCATAGCATTACTGTAAGATGGCCAGTAATGTATAAAGTGCGAGAAGAACCAGGAAAGGTGGAACCGTGGGCTACCGGAAGTAGCAATTTACACAAACTCAATCCAACTTTCGGGCCAATTTAGCAAAACCTCTATTTATCGGTAAGGTCCAATGCGATAAAAAAAAGACTGTATAACTCCCACAATACAGAGTTTCCAAGGAATAAATTGCCTAACAGCGGAAACATTCTAGCTTGAGTTAGTATCCGACCTTCATAACGCGGAACTACTATACAGGGGGTGCCAAAGAAAAGTAATTTTGTTCGCGGCTCACTTCAACTAAGTACATATGTGTACAAAACAGAGTGTCGGGGCAAAATATTCCTGGAATGTTCCTCTCGAAGCAGGAACAAGCTGTGGCTCACAACTTTCTCCGTCCCAACAATATGGAACATTCAAGCAGCGCAGTTGGGCTTCAGAGCACCCACGGTATCAAGGTCCCCTTAAAACAGTGGAGCCGGGTTTCATGGTAGGTCTTTTGTGGGAAGCTTCCTAAGGATTGGCCCCTCGGATCATGGAAGTCACAAAGCCCTTGCTGCTTGAACAAGGCTGCTATGATCCGTACCCAATATGAATCCCCTCAGGTACTCAGAGTGAACGGACCTTAGCAAGATTTTGAACGAAAGTGACGAAATCTCGGATTTCGCCGTGTTGAGGTGACACATTATGTTCACGCAGAAGAAGCTCCCTATCCTGCTCGTGCAGAAGGCTGTAACGAGGTGTAGTGGAAAAGTGAGGTCTGCTCTCAATTTTGGAAATGGAAATATCTGTCAGAATTTGCTAAAGCTCAACTAAATCAGGGTTGAAAATTGTGGAAAAAATTACTCTTTTTGGCACCCCCTGTATAGTCAAAACGAAAGGGTACAATACATGAAACTGGCTGCGTCACGGCAAATTTCAAATTCAATTAAATTTAATTTTTTATATAAAAGGTCATGGTACTTTCCAGGAGCACGTGACTTCTCTCTTTCAAAAACTGATGACCAGAACTGAAGATTCCATTTCACTTTTTATTAAAAACCATGATTAATTCAAATCAATCTGTACAATTCGACACAGGGCCGTACTTGGTCCACCTCATCGTGAAACAAATATCGGACAATATCAGACACAAATTTACCCATTTCGCCTGGCCTAGCAGAAGTCTCATTTAGGCACATCACAACGACCACAGTCTTTTTCAGCTATAAATCCTTCGATTTGAATAGTGCTTTCGTGGACGCCATAGACCCGTTTCAGCATTGTCCTGGTATCACGCAAGACCGATTGGGCGTTTTGTGGTTGGGCCACCTCGAGATGAACTGAGACAGCTACCTAAACATAGGAATTGACGGCTATTTTCTGAGACTTACTCCTCATAGGGTCTAGAAGGGGATCTAATTACCTTGTCCATTGTAAGTGCCCATATCCTCAAATCATGTACCTTTTTCACACCTTTAATTTGTTCCAGTGATGTGAATACGCGAGAGAATTCGATATTGTTGGGTCTTCCTGAAGGAGATGATGCAAAAACACTGAGCATGATTTATAGCCCTTATCATGTGCGACTCATGGAATGGTCACAAATATGTAACTCTCTACGGATGTCGAATTGAAGTTCCACAAAAACTATTTTTTGTAAAGAAAAATTTAATTTTTGCTACCAGGCAACTTTCTTCATATGTCCTCACTGGGCTGATTGTGAGCCTCATTCTGATTTGTGCTGATGTGAGCAATGCTCACCAGGTTCTCATGGGACGCCAGGGAACATTCGATACTTTCACCATTATTTATTTGATTTCATTTATGTATTTTTCACCAATTATTTTACTTTTTTTTATGGAGATCTATTTGAAGGCGCGTTCCACGTTCGCCGGGAAGAAGGCACTTGCCCCTGGGCACCCAGAAGGGTGGGAGCCACACGCCCTTCTCTCAAGGTTCGTTGACAGTGATCCAGTGAGGGCCATTTTCCCGGTTTGATTTAAATTTTTATTTGTGGATTTGTCCTTCAATTAAAATTTTTCTGTTATTTTTGAATATCAAAAAGCACCGCCATATGGAAATGAATGAACATATTTTAAAAACCATCACTCGAACAAAATAAACCAAAATATGGCATCAAAACATAGTTAAAAATTAAATATATGAAATAGTGGAAATAAATAAAGCATCAAAATAAAACCCAAAAAGAAAGGAATCAGCAATACGTAGCAAAGTATTGCTATCACTCCTTGCACACATGATAGTGTAAAGTGAAAGAATTTACCTTCGAGTAAAACCACCAAAGCATCTCTCATAATATAAACCGTGGTACATAATACGATGACGGAAAATAAAAGTGTACAGATCGGGTCCACGATAGCCCAACTCTCCTGAATGTTAAACATTTAATTTTTGTTTATTCTTTTTTTTTGAATTTTTGCTTTCAATTATGGAAACGCTTGAAAACGGAGCCAGCGCTTCCGCTACATTCTACTCAAGTCTAGCGGATGCTTGTTTCTCTACAGGACGCGAACGATCATTCAGCCGATCTTTTTAGATATTTGGGTTACTCCGATCCTCTTAAGACATTGCTCATAAGTGCCCGAAACTCCACGAGCATGAAAAAGACTTCACTCACTTTGAAAAAAATGATAAGTGCTGCAATAAGCACCCCAACGCTTTGAACGAGATCGCCAAGGACATGAATAAAAGCCGCTCTGACGTTTATGTTGGGCGAATCAGTGTGTTTCCCTAAACGAAAGTGGGAATTCGTCTTGTCTTTGAGGTGAGATGACCATTTTAGTGTTTCATCTACGGACTGAGAAGTAAATTTGTTCACTCCTCGTCCTGAGAGGATAAGACACTTAGTTGGGGGGGCACACATCAACTCCGCACATAGAGGAACTAAGCTCCGAAAAATCGAATAAAAAATCATATATAACTTATTCGAGAGAAGTCCTATGGACTGGGCTTCAAGGTCGCGATGATGCCTTTCACAAAGAAGAATATCATAAGTAGGGACTAAAACGACACTTCAGCATTCTGCATTTTTGAAATAATCACAGCATAGTGCTTCCTCAAGCTGCAGTGATCCCTCGGAGTAGTTATGCAGTTAACCAAACAAACCGCTTGTTTCTGGGAGGATTTCGTATTGACTGGCTTGGGCATGAGCGTGACCATGATGGCTATGGCCTCCACCACCGTGCGAGTGTGCATGTCCACCAAAATACAGCAATGATCCCATTCTGAAATTCTGCATCTACGGTTCAAAGCTAGGAGAGAATTATGGAGAGAGGGAAGCTGTCTTTAAAAATATAAGCGTCTTAAAATTCGAGAAGGGCCATATGCTTGGGGACTCACACGAGGTTCACAAATACTCCTATTCCAGCCGTGATAGCCATTATAGTTGCGTCGATTTTATAGTCTGCATTGATAATCCGTAATATAGCCAAAACAACCAGGACACCGGTGACTATCCAGATCAAAAATACCGAGAAAAACGCTCCCAGAACTTCTTAAAAAATTTCACAATAGTAGGTGGCAGGATGAATTCGCAGTTGAAAATCAATCTTTCTATGAGGAAGATGAAGAAGAAATAAAAATGACGAAAAGAAATCAAAAATGTTCACTCCTAGTCAGCTGCCACAAGGATACCTGCTCTGTGAAAGCCGAAGCTCATCCTTTGTGACGGTGGTTTTGAAGCGATGTACAAGGAAAATAAGGATATCAACATGGAAGCGAAATCGGTGAGCTGAAAAGAGTGAGACTGTGAAATGAATAATCAGATAGATTTCCTTATTAGATTTATTTAATTTACTACATTGAAAATTTGTGGGAAGTTTGATGTAAACGAATGATGTGCTCTCTGCTAATCACCCCTTGAAAATGTCGTCATGCATTTAACTTCCACTCAAAACGCAGGACGAGGGGAATGCATGCTTGACCTACACAGCGACCTAGCTAGTCTCAAACCACCATTCTACTGCATGCAAAGAAAATATTAAGATCCAATTTGATCGAAACTGTAATTCAGCTAGCAAGTGACAAAAAAATAGTTTTGATCGGAAAGTACTAAGGATCAATGCTCGCTCCTATGGGTCGAAGTGAAAATGAAGAGGGGACAACAAGAACTATTTCTTAACCATTCAACATTTTCCGCACTTAAAAGATGAACTTGAAGACACGTCCCAAGGCATCCAAATGCACCGAAAGAAGGCAATGAATGTGAGCAAAACTGGTAGCGCTCTCTGTAGTAAAAAAGGCCACTCATGTGCAGAGATAGTGTGCGATAAAATTCGCATTGAAAAGTGTTCCTTTGGGTCTTTATCGCGACTGCCCCACGTTTCACTTTGAGCTGCAGCGCCCCAGCGGCCGGGTTGCTGCGAGGGCGAGGCAACGTTGGCAGCTGGCTGGGATAGCCTCCCGTCTGGACCTACCCTGAGCAGCTATCGGAGGAATGGGAAGGAGCGAGAAGGATGCCTATCCCTTCCGTTCTTGAGCGTTTCATCCAGTTGTTGCACTACTTAGCTCCTTTACTTTCATATTCCTCAATCGGCCATAACTTCACTTTTCGGTGTCTTTGAAAGAGATCAACTCGAATCCGTCCTAGTTGAGTTTATGAACAGGGTCAAGCCTTCGTCAAGGAATCCTCGATAGGGAGATAGTATTTGGTCCGCTGAAAGGGGAGGGGGGGGGGTAATATGGGGGCCCCGTTTTTGGGTAGGGGTCGTATTTTTGGAAAAATCTCTTCGACACCACGCTTAACCCATGAATGATACTCAAGAATACTCACCAAATGAGCCGCATCGGTCACGATAGCAAGCGATTTCGCCCACACACCACCGACAACTTCACAAATCATAAAGAAAAAGCATATTCCAAGGGATATCCATAAGATCCTTTTGGCTGGAAACGATAAAGTTAGATCTGAGCCAAAAATTAGAAATCGATTGAAATGTACCTTTCGCGGATTTGATGTTGTCATCCTTACTTTGTTCATCATGACAATGGAATTGTATGTCATCGTTTTTCATTGAATCATAGTCAGAATTGCTGAAATCCAAAAATAATCGATATTTTGAAAAAAAAATTGAGTGAATGCAGGGTGACTCAAGATAGTGGGCAGGCGAATCAATAGGTTCAAAAGATTCAGTAGTACTACGAAAGCCGGGTGGGCAGGGGGTTTGGAAGGTGAAAGACAAAACCTGATTCCAAAGAGAAAATTTTGAAAGGAACTGACTTGTATTTTATTAAAGCTGTAGATTCATCAGGCATTAGAGCTGGATGGAAAGGTGATGTTATGTACACAACGCACTTCCTATCTTATCTATGAAACCAAGGGCGAAATCACGCGGGCAGACGACCGCTTCTCTATGGTCAAGTTGACCAAGATGCCGCCCTTTTCGAGTAGCGAGTTTCAAAAGAAATCGTAGTATTCTATCGAAATTATGTTACGGTAAAAGAAAATAATTTCATTTCTCGCGAGAAAACAGTTCGAGCGCCTTTTCGACCAACAATGCTCCGGATTTCTTGAGTATAAATGCGTCTTGAAACGGCCCCCAAAAAAATTTTCAGTCCCCGAAAATTTCGGTTGCCCTCTTTCCACCGGCAGCTGTTCAAAAATTACTCAGCGGGAATTCAAACGAGCTGCTGCTCTCCTAATTTATCGATTTCGCATTGAGGGAAAGTCCCGGCTCTTTTCGTGCTTTTGTTCATTTATTACATTATGAGAGTGATATTGAAAAGAACTAGAATCATAGAATTTCTTTGGACGATTTCGTTGAAGTAGGCATTCATACCGTCTTACCCACCTGTGGGTACTTTCCCAGGATTCACTCCAGTGGATACCTTGCAGTTCCTCGACACTGAGGTTCTCACCCTGTGCCGCCTTTCGCGTCCACTCTGAAATGGTTCATCTTCAATAGCAAGCTACGCAAAGCCTCCAAAAGCTCCTATTTAACTGCAGTAATCTTACCCGGTATAGTTTTACCTTCTGTTGCTGCTATTCTCTGCCCTAGCGTCTCGGCTCGCTTCATTTGTAGCCTTAGCGCTTCGATTTCGCGCTGTTGACACTCCAGCTTCTCCTGCAACGGTTCTGATTTCACCCTTCACGGAAGAAAATTTCGCACTGACTTCATTTACCACTATAGAGGTCTCTACCAACTCCTCTAGCATCCTTACGAACTCATCGCTCCTACTACACCCTAGCTTGAAAGCTTTAGATATTAGGTCTATGCAGAACAAATGGCCAAAACGGACTACTTTCTTCAAAACGCCATAACTTCGCTCAGACACAACTTTATTTGTCGAAATAAGAACCATTCGAATCTACACAACCTTGCCAACGATCTGGTAAGGAAAATATACCATCACGATCAAATTCTGGATTGCGAGAATCAATAAAGTCAAGAATGGCATTTTTACCGTGCATAATTTTTCTGCCGCAGGTTTGCATCGGGAACCGGGAAAAAGTGGTAATTCGTCAGAGATAGGTCTGAGGAATAAGGGGGGTGTGGGAGAGGCTCGATCAGTTTCTGCCGGGTGACTTGCGAACTGTGGGGTTTTGCGTTGTTTTGCGCACCCAGTAAAAAAATGATGCAGTTAGGCATCGAGCCTCTCCCTCACCCCCCTTATTCCCCAGACCTATCCCTGACGGATTACCACTTTTCCGGGTTCCCGATGCAAACCTGCGGCAGAAAAATTATGCACGGTAAAAATGCCATTCTTGACTTTATTGATTCTCGCAGTCCAGAATTTGATCGTGATGATATATTTTCCTTACCAGATCGTTGGCAAAATTCTGTAGATTCGAATGGTTTTTATTACGACAAATAAAGCTGTGTCTGAGCGAAGTTATGGCCAATTACGTTTCGGCCATTGATTCTGCATAGACCTAATATAATGGCCTCTTTCTTGGCTTTTCGCTACACATTTTTCCTTCGAGTCTGACACAACCTGCCGTATGCTAGCTTAATGGCGACTTCCTTAAAAAAAACGAGAAAAGAACACCCTGGGATTGACCGAATGGCAATGTCTCGTATTCCAATAAAATCTCAGCCGTCACATACCTTAAGCTGTTCGATTTCCTCATCCCTCGAGCTTTCGTCCGTTACGTCTCCATCGACCTCAGGAGACATAATCCTTGTAATAAGAACATAATTTTGTTGAGCCACTTTAGGTCGTGTTCATACTCAGCGCCGGCAGGGCGTGCCTGCCTTCACAGGAAGCGAAGCGAAGTAGCGCGGTACAAGTGCACAGGGACCCAGGCAACGAGGCAGAGTGGCATAGGAGGAGACGCAGAAACACGCAGCCACGTCCTGCCGCCGGCACCGCTGAGAATGAACGCGGCCATATTCAGCTCATCAAATATGACGCGATGTGGCACCAGTGCAGTATCTGGTGCCCTCCGCACGCCACTCAGTGGCTGCAATGTCTACTGACACCAAAAAACCATCGTGCTTTTTGGTGAGGTTACTCTCATATAGCAACTACTGGTTCCCTTACTGGAAGAGACCCCAAAGCACAATGTTTTCACTGTTTTGGAAAGTTCAAGGGTTACCAGGAGCTCCCTAGCAATGTGTAAACGTTAGTAACTACTCGACGCTGAGGCCAACGACCTGCAAACGACAACAGCGTAAACAGTAGAAAGGAGGCAACTACAACCAATTGAGCTACGATAATGACGAACCCTATTGCTTCTCTATTTTCATAGTCCTAACTGTGGTTTGGCCAATATTTTACGTTATTGCAGAAAAAAGGATGGGTGTCACAGTTTCCTGTGTGGGGTCGATTTGTCTAATTTTCGCGCGAGCGCCCGCGTCGAGTACGGATCGTTTGGAATTCCGCTCAAGACGCAATGAACTGGTACCGTAAGGAACCTTCAGAGGTAGGTGAACTCCCAAAGCTTTCAACTTGCAGTCTTTAAAGGTGGTCCTTTACAGTACCAGCCCACTGCGTCTTGAGCGGATTTCCGAACGGCTCGTACTGACGGCGCCGCGAGTGAGACACCGCGAAGCGGTAATTCGATCAAACGGCCCTCACCCCAGTTTCCTCCGTTTACGAGAGCTTTAACAATTTAGTGGACCACCATTCACAAAATCTGGTAAGTTACGGACTACGCACAAGATAATTTGAAGAGGACTGACTCAGTGATTAGGTTTAGCAAAGTTAGGACATTCAGTTTTACTGAATTCACACATGTGCGGGTGCAACCATTCTTTTGTGTCACCCATTAGCCCTAGCAGTCAAAGTTGTGTGACTGGGCCTCATGATGGTAAGACCAACATCCGTTTTCGATCCTCTGTCCGCATCATAACAGCTTACTGTGCCGTCCAGGATTTGTTAAAAATTGTTGTCGTTTTCATTCACACAATTAACCACCTTTGATCGATCTAGTACAAAACGGCACTACTCCTGCGACAACCCAACATATCTGCATGCCATCGTAGTGTGCTGACATGTGGGGGTGTGGCAAGTGTTCCGCTAATTAGTGAGAGGCCAAGTCGCCCATGAGTGCCTTTGCCTTGAAAGACAACTGATTCGCCACCGATATCAAGATTTTTACTATGTAGCTGGTCTACTTTTGTGAAAGATACAAGCCAGAGACTGGAGGCTGATATCTGTGAAATTAAATACGTAACAAAGTCGGGTGTGTATAATGTAAACAGTTAATGGCAGTGATAGGGGTAATGTGGGTGACAAGGGATCCCGAAAGGAGTTATTCACTGAAAAATTACGGATCTGAAAGGCTTATGTACATCGAAATATTCCGCGGAAGGCGCTCCTTGAGCTGTGGCAGAGGCGGCCTCATCAGGTCAAGCCGTCATTCATATGCCGGCCCGCCTCCTATGGTTGACTTTACCGAGGAATGACTGAGGTTAGAGTGATGAGCATGATAGCAGAATGATACTTATCGTATCGTATTGATGCCGTATCGATTGACGTGCCAGCTTTCTTGGTGAACATGTCCACCGGTCAGTATCAAAGATTGGAGTAAATGATACGACCGAATTACCCCTACCACTGCCTTTAAAACGTTACATCTTCCATTTGAGTAAAATATCCAACTGAAATAAGATAGGATCTATATAAAAAGTAGAAGCTGGTTACTGTAATAGCCCATAATATAACGTTCTAGTCTCATGAGATTGTCAAATTCGTCGTTTCTACGGTAGACCGCCTTCCACTCAACACTGCTGACCTGACACTTCCGAGTGTGTGCACTTATGACGGAAAATCGCTTCGCGGCGCCATCAGTACGACTTGCCGGATCGATTGCCCTTGTGAGCCCGGCAGAGCGTGGCTGCGTCACTTCTGCACTCACCCAGGCCTCCCTGCCTCGCTTGAAGGCTGCCATGCCCTGCCACTGGTACTCGCACCCGCCGAGCCGCTCTTCGCGCACGCAGCGCAAAGATCTATCATAGGCGCACACACCCGACCTTTTCGAGCACTGGTCAGAACACTTGCACGTCACCCCTCACTTGCAGACGAACAGCATTCAGACCGAAGTACAAGTCGATACACAAAGGTAATGGTTTATATAATAGAGGGATATCTTCTATTACATAAACCACTAACTTTGCCTGTGGGTTTGTCAGTATGTCTAGGCGTCCGCAAGAGAGTGATTTAAATTAGGGAATGATAGAGCAAAGCCCGCTTCAAGTAGGGTGAAACTGATGAATGTTGGAGTATCATTGTAAGACCATATAAGCATTGTGATAGCACTTTCTGCTTATATAGACACATACTTGATATTCTCGCCGTGATAGCACTTCCTACTTATATAAACACATATTTGATATTCTCGCCACCATTCTGCGGTGTGCTGACGTCGCACAAGGTGGGATGACGTGCAGGTATGTTGTGTTACCGCAGGAGCAGTACCGATCGAAGTAAACCGATCACAGAGTGAGTAATTGTGTAAACAAAAACGATTGCAATCATTTTCACAAGCCATGGCCGGCTCAGACAGCTATCATAAAATGCGTAGAGGGTCGGAAGCGGATGGTAGACCTTATCATCACAGAGCACACTTTCAGTACCTAATGGGTAGCACCAATGGACGTGTGGATGAGTGTGGACTCGATGAAGTTGCCAATGCCGTGTAAGGTGCGAGGGTAGCCAAAACTGGTCTATGATAAAGGAAACAAGAGCAGTCAATACAAATCGACACGTTTACAAAATCAATTCCAACAAACGATGACAGTGGTTACAGATCTGCAGGTAGCACGTGAAACAACGTGGCAAGAAAAACATAATTCAGTGGCCGTTTGGCAACTGAATTGTTGCGCGCCACTTAGGTCACCCAAACTACTGAAACTCATCCCCAAAAGATTATCGAGGGGACTAGCAAACAGGTTACAATGATAAGCCGAATGGCGAGATAAACTGAGCGATGAAGGGTAATAAGATAAAAATAATGTTCAATGAGTCCCACGACAGATAGACAACCTCAATATTATTGAACCCGTTCACTCCATTCAACAATTTCTCTAACTTTTCAAGTGATTTGATCAACTACGTGAGCACATTTTTCACTGAAGGTCCTTAAAACCAAACTGTTTTTTGGAAAACATCAGTAGTCAAAAATTAAAGTAATTAAAACATTGGTAATCAAAATATCTCCAACAACAACCAAAATTGCTTCTGTAATAGCCTTTAACTCACGTTTGGCCATATCTTATCTCGTTACATTCCGTTGATTCCCATAGCCATCTATCATATGCTCTTCTTTGAGGTCTGTGTTTCATTTCACGACTGGCCGGCCTCGTTGTGAGTTGGTTTTCTTTGTGTGTTGGAATGAACTGCCATATGTGAACTTGAGAAGGAATTTTCTCGTAATGGGATTAACCCATTACGAGACCCGTAATGGAACGCGGTTGATAACGCCACCCACCCGAGCTTATATGGGCTGCTACACGTTTTGGATGCCCGCGTACCCCTCATGATGCTTTTCTTCTAGCTGTGGGGCAGAGCGTGTACACTGTTGCGCCCAGAGGGCGTGGAGCACCATGTTGACATTAGATCAAGTTTATAAATTTTGTCCTTCATTGTACATATTAAAGCCATGATGGTGGGAAAAATTAGGCAGCGTTCACATTGGAATTTGGAATTCGCGGAATTGCAGAACTGCGGTCTGCGAAAAAGCATTAGGTACGTATTGGTTTTCATGCTACGATGGGACGAGAGGAGTAGGGAAACCAAGAAGCGGGAAGTGCCATTTCCGCAAATTCCACAGTTCTACCGATCGATACATATCTATTCTTCTTTCCACAATTCCGCAAATTCCGCAGTTCTCCCCATCGATACGTATCTAATGCTTTTCCGCCCGCAAATTCCGCAATTCTGCAATTCCGCGAATTCCAAAACTATGAGCGCTGCCTGAGGACCTCTCAAAGAGAGCTTCTCATTCTAACAGCGCTGCCTGAGGACCCTTCAAAGAGAGCTTCTCATTCTAACTTGGAGAGAGAGGGAAGGGTTGTGTTCCTTTTAAAATGATCAGTGGTTTCTGAAAATGTGAAGAGTGACCACTAGATGTTCTGCAAAAGAGGTACCAACAACATCAGTCAAGAAAATCGGGCGGCGGTCGTACTTCTCTAAAGTTTCCTTCGACCGAGTACCCTACTGCCCCGGGACTTCTTCTCCTTAAAATATCGCATCATTTTAACTTCTGCCAGCCTTTCTCCATAAGGGCAATCATAACGTAACCATAAATGAGAACTCTGTTTACCATCAGCAAAAAGGTCCTTTTCAGCACTGGTCATGACGACAATCACACATTCCGACATGCAATGGATTTTCGTGCACCACCTACTTCGTAACGAGACAGTGCTCCGCGGAAGTGGCCTTCTGAACTGTCTCCAGCGGAGCAATGCGTATTTCGAAGAGCTCAGCAGACTACAACAGGAGACATCACACACCAATGACGGCCAAAATACCGTAGTTGGAGGCAATGAGCAACATGCCGGTGGTGATACGGTAGGATTTAAAAACAGGGTCACTATGAAGAAGGGGCGGCAGTACGTATTGTGAAGCAGTGACTTGAGTCCAGTGTGGCAAGAAGCTCCAAAGTGGGTGGAACAGCTTTCTGATGCAAAAAGGGTTCTAAGAAGATCTGCACCACAGATATCTTTTTTCTCTGTGGTGTTCGATCAGCAGCCACCCTTCTACCACACTGGCGCGAAACATTCAAGGCCGCCTTCATACTTTGCGGTGCCGGCGGCAAGGCGTGGCCACGTGTCTCTGCGTCTCCACCTGTGCCAGCCTATCCTCATTGCCTGCGTCGTCCCCCCATCCCACTCTGCCTGGCGGCCTGTGGACTACACGCCCTGAAGGCGCAAAGTATGAGTGGTTCACTCAGAACTTTGCCTGTAATCAGTGTTCAGATACTGTCGGCCGAACTCTTCGAAGGTACGGAATTACTGAAAAAAATAGAACAAATTCGAAATAAACCGAAATCTGAACAGGTAAAATCTGCTCGACTCGAACATATTAATGAGTTAGCCGCACGGCCACACAATACTGGCGCTGCTTTCGAACCAGGTTTAGTAGCACCAGGGGTCGCTACCACGAGCGATCCGCAGATCGAATTGTGCTGTTGATATACAGAGCATCCTAAAATTATGGACTCCGAAGCGCATGTTTCTTTGTACACCTCTACACGAATTGTATCGCTTCTTTTTCTTTCATTTGTTGCTCAGTGAGTGCACAGGATCTCCTTCTACCGAGGTGCGTCCTTGTCGTATGAAACTCATGATATTTTTGAGACTTCCAAAACTTTTCAACGCACTTCGCGGTCAATTGCTTCAACAGTTACACGCACCTCACCGTACTTCTGTTCAAACAAAAAAATTTTACGACCTGAACAGCTAAAGGCAACCCATTGCGCTCAACAGCATCTGGTAGACTTTGTTGTGGGCGCTAGAGACTGTAGAGGTTAATTTACCTCTATTTACCGGGGTGGGTACAAAGTGGTACGAATGGAAATTTTCGCACATATGGTGCGAATCCTTCGCACATATGGTGCGAGGAAACAATTACGAGGTGCGAGAATCAAGGGGTCATCTGTTGCCCAAAACTTGCACTAACTGCAAGAAAGGTCAAGTAATTAAGGAATAAAGTGACTAGAAAAGGGAAGTATCAAAGTAGAAGAAGGGATCGAATGATTTCAGTTATAAATTTTAATACTGCTAATAGTAATAATTTAATAATAATTCGTTATTTGCTATATGATGTATGCTTAGTAGAGCCTGGATATTGCTCATGCCCACTATTTCTCGATTTCTGAGATCTATCAGGAGTTAAGTTGTGATTTCATCTGGTAGCACCGCTTATTGGGATTAAGTCCCGCACATTGTGGGGAGCTGCCTCTCATCCTGTTCAGAAAGTTGGGTTGGAAGCAGAGTTGGAAGCTTTGTTTATCAGAAAAATTTTGATCTCGAGGTAGAGTTGTCGTAGAACGTTTAATACATTGCCAGATTAATGTATGGACCGAGTCTTGTGAATATAACTAGGCATTCCGTGAATTGCCTCAAATTTTTGTCTGTGCGCATATGCATAAATCAAGTCGAATTTGGCTTGCTTAAGGCTTTGTGAAGTTGTTTTATCAATTTTGCAAATATCTCTGATGTAGGTATATTTGCACGTTTTACTTCGTGCATTTCCGGGTGATAAATATTGTATATTAACAAATATTCTCATACATATGATATGTGGGTATGTTATGATTATGTTACAAATATATGTTTGTTCCGCTTATTACTTTCCTTTTCTAGTCAGTTATTCTTTAATTATTTGACCTTACTTACTGTTAATGCAAGTTTTGGGCGACAGGTGACCCCTTGATCCCGCACCTCGTAATTGTTTCCTCGCACTATAGGTGCGAAGGGTTTGCACCTTAAGTGCGAAAATTTCCAGTCGTAGCACTTTGTACACACCCCTATTTAACGTGACACGGTGGTTCAGTGGTAGAATTCCCGCCTGCCACGCGGGCGGCCCGGCTTCGATTCCCGGCCGATGCACCAAAACTGTTGTGGGCGCTAGAGACTGTAGAGGTTAATTTACCTCTATTTACCGTGATACGGTGGTTCAGTGGTATTGTAGTGAATAAGAATGCTTAGTACAGTAGAAACAGATCAGAGCAAGCAGAACGCTTTTATTGAACGCTTACAGGAGAAGGTATTGAGGCTTCGACCTTCAGGTCTGCCATACAGTTTATGCCCCGCCCCCGCCAGACGCAGGTTGTGAGGAATCATCGCATCTGGCGATGATAGAGTTTACTATGCAGATAGCATGTTCGGGTACCAGTTCGGGTCCCACTAATGATTTGGGGTTCAATGCTGACATTCGGCGTAAAGCTTGCGAGATTGGCCTCACTAGTACTTCGGAACAAAACCTGGTGAGTTTAGCAGCATGCCGCTTCAGTTTATAGAAGCAAACTGATCCAAAAGTGCTTCTGACCCGCTCTGTCCGATTTCATCACTTTCTGAGGCGTTCGTCGGACCTCTTAAAACTTGATTCCTTTGATCTCCTGGCGGGTTTCTCAACTAAAAGTAGGGTCTGACGAGCCAGTCATCATAGTATGGGGTCACATTAGGTAACCCTGGGAAAGATTTGGGAGAGAATGTATTGAAAAACTTGCGTGTCAAGTGCGGTTTGGTATGCAGAGACTTTGAGCTTGTATCCTCGTCGGGGGTGGACAGCATATGATATGACTGTTGTGCCTTAAACACAGGAAGGGGGTAAAGTTGTGAATGCGTTGATTTCTCATTCACTCTACCGACGGCAACAAAATATTGCAATACATTGGTGCCCGTAATTTTGCGACACCCTTCCATTCCATGTACGGCATTCAAAGTTTGTGATTCTGGCGATTAGTCCAGGTGAAAAGTATTGGGTCATCCCATAAGTAATGTCGCTTTTTTTCAAACAAAATTTTCTCATATAAAGCTACATGTTCGTGTGGCATTTTATATGCCATTCGAAAGAGATTTCTCTGCATCACAAAATGACACAATAAGTTTTTTTAACAATAAAAAAAATTTTTTAACAACAAAAAATTACACAATAAATAAGCATAACCGAGCCGATCTTCGGGCTGGCAAAATGGTTGGTTCAGTAGACAAAAATTAACCAGACCGGCAGTTACACTACCTTTCACTTAGGAAAAGTCGATCAATCATGTGTCTCGTACCTAACCCCGACCTCTTCTATGAGTTCCACCAGTTGGTTGCCTGAGAAGCAGCCTCACTTTTTTTTCCAACTTTGATTTTTCCGCCACTACTCGATGATTTTTGACAATTTCTTCAAATCAAGGCAAGAAAATTTTCTCAACCAATCAGTTGAAAGAGTGGTGAAACGTCAAGGAGAGGTAATGAGTAGGGACGAGGAAACATTACTGACCGGATTCCTTGGATATCTGTTGAAAAAATAATATGTGAAATAATGTCACCTGGGCCCCTATGACATGGTTTTGAAATCCAAAATGAATGGCTGCCAGAATGGAATCGAAACATCCTTCCGATGGAACAGAAAAAATCCTTTCGAATGGTTCAACAAGCAATGCCGAACAATGAATTCGAAAGGAAAACTCCTTTCTGACATGAATGCTTTCAGAAAAAGGACTTTAAAAAAGAGCGACGTGAGTACTCGATCAATCAGTTATTGGAATTTGTAGAAGAGGTAGAGGCCAAGTAGGGGACACATGATTGGTTGATTTTCTTGAAGTGAAATATAGTGTTTTAATTGCAAAAACTAAATAGACCATTTTGTAGAGCAAAAAAATCGCGTCCGAATGATGTTTTGAAATGCTGCAACAACTCGTAACTTTATAGAAAAAATTTTGGTTTGAAAAAAAACGACACTGCTTATGGAATGACCCAATAAAAAGATACATTTTGATGAGGTGATCAGAGTACTATAATCAGACGATCAGGCGGAAAGACAAAGATACCTACCGATTATTCGATTGCCTGAACGCCTGACGTCCCAATCGATACCGGTATCTTTTCCTTTGCGCGTGATCACCTGATCGCCAGAATCGTGAACTCTAAATCATATTGAATGAATTCACTTTGACTTTGGCTGCGCGAGCGAATATACAGGCTAATAAGCCGTTGAAACATCTCCAACATTTCACCCGACATCCCTTCTTTAATCCCAGATTCTAATACGAAAATAAAGAATTTCAGCCACTAAACAAAGGGTTGGTCACACGTGTCCTGAATGACACTGAGGAATCTGTCAAGAAAACGGAGAAAAGAGCGGCCAAGGTACCATACGGGACTCTCTTCGAGAAAATTGCATCTTTCTGTCATTTCTGATATTATTCCAAAGATGACATCGCCCCAACCATACTTTTACATAGCTCCACTTCGTGACTTATGCATTCTCCTAGCATCACGATCCCAAATAGAAATAGAATGCGTGGCGCATCCCACAGAAAGGACTGATTGAAGCCAAAAACTTCATCCTTTACCCTTCATTTTTTACATTACGCTGCATCTTCCTGTAGCGTGTGCTTGTGTATTCATTCCTCTGAGAAAGATACTATAAAAACTTCAGTGAGATGCCGCAAGCAGATTAGATTCAACTACAAGGCTTGCATTTTCAGCCACTGTTCTGCGAGAAGTACGCCAGTTGTCTGCCAAATTTGGCAATTGTTTAGCGATTTGGAATTAGAATGCGCGGCGCATCCCAGCAGGGGGTGATTAACGCCCCTTCCACCTCTTTCTTCGACTTCATCAGAAAAGTAGGGAAAATATTTGAAGATCAGAATCGTTTTCTTAGCTACTGTGAGATGATACTCCGTGAAGTGGCCTTTCTTTTCAATTTCTTGTCGAACAAAGAACCTACCTAATGTGATTTCCACTTCTTGCTGTTCTCCCTTTCCAAGTAGCCATTTCAGTGGATCGCAGTTTATGAGCACTGTCGACGGAGACTCGAGACCATCAGAAGTCAGCTGAATCATGTAAAAGAAGTGTCAGATGCCATTGCTTCTTGGAACAAAACGAAGGGAAAAGCATTACGGAATAATGGGAGCACCTTATAGTTCTCACTGTATCTTTTCTCGAAGGCACATTTTGCGACAATCAGATAGACGATTTAACTCCTTGGGGCAGTAGTCCCCCAACAGTGCGCCATTAAGACGCTACACCCACTCCAGTCCACGCTAGCCACGCCCACTTGAGCTCTTTATAGTTCAGTTGAGTTAATAGGCGTGGTTAGTGTGGGTCCAAGTGGGGCAAGCGTCGCGACGCATGATGCAACCTGAATAGTTATTCAAGAATCTATCTGCTCCAAGGAGATAAATCTGATAATCCGCTCATAACTAGGTGTATCTTTGAACGTTGACTATATACTCCAGTGTTGTTTTGCAAAAATATTAGTATAAAAATGAAGGTACCTACTTAGATAAAGAGCAAAAACATCGATATTTGATAAACCACATTTATCTGTCACCACTGTAAACACTACGGTTGACGGTTGAGACACACGGTCAGTAGGCCCTTCAGGTCACGCGGTGGCCATGGACATTTCTCACAGTTGTTCTCTATGACAGTTTTCTCTAGAGATATTTTGAAAAGTAAGTGGAGCATTGTGCAAGGAGGATAGGATTTACATGAACAAATTGTCTGAGTAAATTATGTCACAGGCAAAGGCCGCAGGCTGTCACAGGGTCATAGGCCTAGGTCAAAATCCGTGTGCCTCGAGGGGCGCTCGATTCTATCGTGACCCGGCAGCCCAGCGCCGCACACGGCGCACTGCGCGGCAGGTGACGCGTCGAGTCAGGCACGCCGTCGCAGTCGAATGTCGGTAACAACTAAGTGAGTGTCGCGCACTTAGAATGATACGCCGTCTGTCTGGATTAAATTTGATCGAAATGATAACTTCAACGAGCTCATCAACTCCGTCACTATCATAATTCGCCTTCGGACCCCTGTACTTTGCACTGAAATGACGCCACCGAAATTCATCAAATAAATCCTTCTCAACCTGAAACTATTGCCGTGAAACTATAGAATGGACCAATATGGAATTGTTAAACAACTTTATAGGACGCAGAAAAACTTTGCAGGTCACTTATGAGAAAAGCCCAAAAGTAGAAGTAGCTCTTTATTCCCAAAAATTCACTATCGCAAGGAAAACACAGACCTTTAATTCACAGAGAGAAGTCCAAGATCTCCCTCCTCTCTGTTAGTGAAGCATAGCGAATCAAAAATCATTAGCATACCATTAACATCCCTAATGTGCAACCATAAATGATAGCTGACGCTACTGACTCACGTCCCTTGAAGATTCAAATCCGTTTTCTGCCAAGACGGCCGTGACGGGCGCGACGTCCCGGCCTGGGTCACGATAGATTCGACATACACCCTGCTGAACATGATCACCACACATCACAGGTCTACGCCGCCACAATCGATACTACAGTATGGGATTCGCCGATTCGTCCACGAATCCAACTCAATTTACAAAGAACAGGTGCTGCTGCTTAGGGCTTTGGCTACTTGATCTTTTTTTTTCAGGGCCCAATTGGAGTCTCCACTTATAATATTTTCGGTATCGGTTGAACCAAAACTCGATTATCGAACCTGCGTGCAGTATTGGCGCGAATGGAAGGCCAGTGAGTCATTCCTTCCTTGTGGAATGTTCGCAGATCTGCCTAAACTGAACTATGCGGTTTCTGTTAATCTGATAACGAGATGAGGGGCATATAAGACTTATTTCCCTTACCTACCTACCGTATATGACCAACGCCATTGATCTCCTCCTTACAGCTAAATCTGACTGGTTGCACACATTTAGCAATACCATTGCTCTCTCAACTTCAACGACGTAAATCTTATTAAATGACCTTCACTCAACAGGCCGTATCGCAGTTCTCTACAAAGTGCAACTATTGAGAGATTATTTTTTGTGTCGAATCATTTAAATTGATGTTTTCCGATCTGAGAATTTGAAATTATTGATCAGCACTCAGCATTACACCTCAGCCGGCCTCTGCCCAGCTGAAAAGTTCAGCATTCATCAAAATGGCTGAGAAAGGAAAACAAGCATTCCCTGATGGAATGCATCCCCTGGCATGCATAAGGAAATATGTACATATCCACAGACGGAACAACAAGTCGTTTAATGGAAACTACTTGTAGGGGAACGTTAATAATTTCCGGAATCCACGAAAGGAATGTGGAACTCATGGCGGAACTGATGATCATGCTGGGGAAAACGCTGAAAAACGTCACGGTAGTAAGGTGATAAAGTTCATACGAGTACAAAAAACCAGGTCGATCTGGCCATTTGCAATGAGACACACATCATTCGACGCTCTTATGGAAGCTGATTTCAAATTTGCGTTCAAATCTGCCAGACGACTCCCTAACAATGAGCGTAGAAATAGTTTTTTTCTGAATAAATTATGCTACCACATGGCAAATTGGTAGGCGCGAGCCAGGCAGTCTTACGGAAAACCACCATGATTTCTTGTTCAGGGATCGAGTCACCCCATAGAACAGTTTTCCAGCCGGTTCCAGAATTTGACGACAATTGCAAAATTTATGGGCTATTGGGTTGGAACACCTCAAGCATAGGAAAACTCGATGACCCCTGCCGACCAAACGCGCTTATTTGGCGCTGGTTACATACGGTCATTGTGGTGGGCACCCATAAAGGGCACTTTTAGGTTATTTTTGTCATGGTTGCAGGCTCCTTTACAAAAATCAGAAAAACTATTACTCACCCCATGGTCACCCCTAATTTTCCGAATTTGGGCCAAAAACTCGATTTGGCTGAAAAGTTGTACAGAGGGGTAATTCGACCTCCTGAGCAGCAATATCATAATTGTTAAAGGAGCTGGATCACAGAATTCTCTTCGAACTTGTGGAGGGGATAATGAGGCAGCCAGGAAACGGTTTGACGGAATTCATAACATGGCAATGTTTTTGGGGTTGTTTCCTAGACTCGTAAAAGAGAAGACCTCATAAAAAGCAAAAACTGCCCTCATGAGGATTCCATCCATGGTCCCACCCCACGCGAATCGCCATGACTACCTCTAACTGTGCCGATATTATGTTATGTCATGAACTTCCCTTATATTTATACACAAGTAAGCGATGAACATGCAGATGCATGCGGAACCGATGCATCAAGAAAAACCTCCATAACTCCCTTAAGAGAATTGTTTGGCAGATTTTGACTGCAGATTTTGAACCATCATCTAAAAGGACGTCGAGTGATGTCTCATTGTGATTGACGTGGTGTATTTCCCTTGTTAGAGGTAATTAAATTAGATGATAACAGTAACTGGAGCCTAAAAAACTTATAGCCGATTTTTTTTAGCCACACTCATAGAAGAAGTTTATTTCAAGTTGGTCGCTTAATGTAAAAGACATCACGAAACATAACGATGGATATTCAGGCAGTGTGAATGCGGTTTTCTTTGAAAGCAATAAGGGGGGGGGGGAGGCAAGCAGGCCGTGTGTAGCGCAAATCTAGGAGGAATGTGCACTCCGGCTCCTTAAACGGCCCTTTTCCCCGCTGCGCAGGTGCGGAGCCCTCCGCATCTTCAACAAGTGAGAATCTCACCTGCTGCGCATGACCGCTCAACACCACAGGTTTACGCCGCTCCAATCGATGCAGCAGTGATGGCATTGGAACAGGTGTTGTCGCTTAGGATTTTAGCTAGTTCATCTTTTTTTTCACTTCACTTGTAATCTCTACTTCCGTCTTCATATGGCTTGATTCAGATCTTAGTCATTCGATCACGCGAGCAGCATTGGCGCCAAAGTAACACCTCACAGGACATTTGGAATTCTCTCCCAACCTAAACTATGCCTTTTCTATTAGGCTATTGATAAGATGAGGGAACAATTGGTTGTAGGACTCCAGTGGAGCAGTGGAAAAAAGCGCCGATAGCTTATAGTTCTCACAGATTGAATCCACGTAGGAGAATCAATTTCCTCAAAGTTCAGGGTTTGCTCAAATAAAATTAGGCACTTTTGGTACGCATCACTGGCCCCAGTTTATTTCTGAGTACCGGGATCAGGTACTACCGTATGTACACCGGCTCAGGAGCGTCAACTGATTTAAATGCAGCCATGAAGGCATTAATTCACGTCAATTACGTTATGGTTACGTTACGCGATTGGAAGCGGCTTGAAGGGAGAAAAGCTCAAACAAAAAAGGATCAAAATGCGGAAGTTCTGACGGGGAACTCGAATTTCAGCGACCGATGAAATTACGTCATTTTTTACACTCACAACTGTCACGTTATCAGAAGGAATTTATAAGATCCATTTGGACAGGATTTAGTTTCGCCCTTAAAAATGAGTGCATTTCATAACTTGGAGACTCTGTGAGTTCAAAGTTCGACTGACTTCATGTCAACGGATCCCCAATTACGCACGTTTTTCCATGCATCCCACACAAACCCTGCGTGGGACGACTTGTGTCGAGTTTCCTCGCCTCCCCACATATCTATCATTTTCACGCTTTAGTCGACACCCACCTGACACGTTTATGTTGGAAAGCTGTCCCAGCAGAACGTCTCGACCACACTACCTAAACCTAAATTCATTTTCTCTAGCTCTGATCAGCCATTGATACAAATTACTTTATTGACTCTGAAAAGTTCTACTTTTCCTTGATAACTAAAAAATATTATTTAATTGAACTCAGATCAAAATATCGCTTTTCTTTGTTCACTTTCCCTTGTTTGCTGAAAAATTCTTTTTCCTTTTTTTCTGCCTTTTGTTTTTCCCATGAATCCTGTGACAGCATTGAAGGACATAGTTTGTTCTACGCGAACACTTTTTGTGATTGCTCATCATTAATTACTTTAGCCACCAGTTGAGCTTTTTTCCTCCCATCAGTACCGCCCATTGTCTGCGAGAGAAGGTCAGCATCCGTTTCTTACCGCTCTTCTCGTAGCTCTCCGTCTCGTATCAGTACAGGCGATAGCTAATATG
The DNA here is from genome assembly GCA_963978905.1 of Trichostrongylus colubriformis. Classification (NCBI taxonomy): domain Eukaryota; kingdom Metazoa; phylum Nematoda; class Chromadorea; order Rhabditida; family Trichostrongylidae; genus Trichostrongylus; species Trichostrongylus colubriformis. Next base: position 57,632,985 of record OZ022258.1, on the reverse strand, counting down.
GGTGTTATTGCAATGAAGGGAGCATCTCACTATGGACGTTATTTTTGCCTAAGCCAAGAGGACGAAAGAGCAACCTCTTCCTTTCTCCACTAAAGCTTGGACAAAAACATACGCTTGAGTGTGCAGACTGATCCCTCAAAAATCACTCCGAGATGCTTATATGGGCAACCTTTTATGAGACGCCCCCTATTGCGATAGCACCCTAATATTTTGTATTTTAAGCGCACTACTTGGCAACTTTCCAACGGAACTTTCCCTATAACACCATTGGACGATAAAATTAATCACCCACCTTGGCGAGTTCAAACCAGCCAATATTTGAATTTGCAGAGTTTCTAGATTAATACATAGCACTCCAGGGTTGGAACTCGCTCTGTCCATTTGGTCCTTCTAATTTCCCCTCATATTCTGAAACACGTCATTTAAATTGAATAATTGAGTTGATCATTCGTTGACGATCTCTTTTCTTATACTTTCTAATGCTTGCACAAAAAAATAAATCTTTTGTTTTATATATTATTTTACAGAGCTCTCACATATCCATACGGCATTCGAATATATAAATAAATTAGTATCATCGGATTCTCTATCATACACTCTTCTGGTTGGGCAGCCCTATAATTTACCCGACTCGATTTCAAATGCAATAGTGGTTTTGGCCTATAATCGCGAGGCACCCGGCGATGTCTAATTACTCATTAATACGATTTATAACTGAACAGCAGCTGTGGTTGGGGGCTCATTTCGGCAGTAAACTGCTGCAATAATATATGTTATTATTTATTGTTTCTCTTCTCATCGAAATCATAAACTAAAAGGGTAGGAATTCGGTTGAAAAGAAACACATTCCGAATGCGCCACGCACCCAACTTTTCTTAACAATTCATTCTCGTCTTTCTACGGCTAAATAAACACATTACCTAACAAATAAGTAACATACATAAATGAAAATGGAAACAATAACGCAAAATAAAAAAATAAAAAAAAACGAAAGCAATATGATAACACATAAATAGCAATATTATATCGTGTGGATAATAATATTATATTGCATAAGAAGACATAAATAATAAAAAACAATGAATAAAAACAAACAAATGAATAATCCTCTCATTCATTGATGTGGTTTTATCTATAAAGACCTGTTAAGTATCAAATGCCCGTAGAAATGCAACAGTTGCTCTCGGTGGGTTCAAACGGAAATGTTAGCCTAGCCTATCGTTTTGAAGGATTTTTCAATCTCGTGAGCGGTCTGTTGTCTGCCTAATTTTCTTTTTCTATCTTAACTCTAAAACCATCGCGTGACAGCCTGATCTTTCTTTTTTCTACCTAATTACTAGGACCACCTCCAAAACTCTAAACTCTAAAAATTTCTAAATTTCGTAGGCGGTCTGTTGTCTGTTTGTTTATCTGCCGTTCTTTTTCTACCTCAATTTTAAAACCGCGTGACGCCTGATATCTCAAAGATGAGACGTGACGTCAGTGGGACAACATAAAGGTGATATGCGTGGGACTTTTTGTAGACAAACCACCCCGTGCCGGTACTTGGCTTCCTGTCACGTGTTCCAAAACAAATCGTGGGTAGTCCTTTTTCCTTGGATAAGGTTCATCAGTTGAATAATGCTGAGTCTAGGGGACATAGGACTTCTTTCATGTCTCGAGGAGCTTATACGCTGTGAAACACGAACCTCTGAAATTGTTGTCGTCCATCATGTCAAAAACCTTTAACCCATATCTAGTAGCGCTGTAGTAATTAGACTGTTTTTAGACTACTGGGCACTACACTTACGAGGTTGGGGGGGGGGCTCCTGAAAACTACATATTGATCAAATCTGCGCCGATCTGCGCACTCGAGCTTGTCCTCTTTTTGTCCAATGTTAATGGGAGTGGAAAAAGATATCTTTCTTCTTAGAACTTCTTCTTGCCCTGGATGCCGAGCACAGCGAGGACGAACACAACTCATACAGAAACGGTTCCTACAAAACAGCTGTAGATTGCCCCAGTTTGCATTTCATAAAACCTCCTGTCAGAACACCAACACGCGAGAGGTGTACTTACACTCCATTTCGGAGCCCATGATAGGGCGTGGCCAACGAACTCAGATGAGAGTGTATCAAACTCTTTCACCACGGCACACACTCTCACATTCGCCACGCACCCTCACTCTCGCCCTCAGACCACGCCCTGACTAGCGCTGTGAAATGGAGTGTAGGTTGCTTGGCTGTGACGAGATTCATGATTCCCTTTAAAATCAACGCTCTTCAGGATCTGATACAGAGTTTCCCAGAAAGTTACATCAAAATTTAGGAGAGCATAAACAGAAGAAAAATCACAGGGACTATCAAAATGCGAGTGGAGAGAGAGGCGTAGAAGTTACAAAGGGGTGTTGTTTAGGGCGTCATTGCGCACTGGTACAACCAGGGATCGGATCTCTTCATGGGACATCAAAGCGCCTATGACCTCTGTGTCGGGCAACCAACAAAAAGGAAAGAGCTGAAAAACGTTTCAACCTCGTGAGTGGTCTGTTGTCTGTCTGTTTATTTGCTTCTTTTTCTACCTATCGGTTTGCGTCTGTTTGTCTTCTCGGATTTGAAAGAGAAGTGGCATATCCTAGAAATAAATCTGTGTCAGTAACTTCATCCCTTTTTTCTTTCATCTCTTCCACCACGAAAACAAATCCACCATTGCGAAATATTACTGCTTCCGCTACGCCATAAAAAAAGGAAATATGACGTTAATGCCTCGTTATTATCGGTAAATGCCCATTTGATACATACGAAAATTTGGAAGCTCTCCCTCTCTGACAGTAGCCCGGTTTTTGATGGAATTCATCTAGTATGTATTCGACAGAATTTTTCTTATTGCTCGACTTTCAATTTCATTTAACTTTCTTTAGCTGGCTGGATTAATTCGAATTTTAATTTTCAATAAATAAAAAATTAACCGCCTTTATTCCTCTTTTGCGATTATCTAGATGTATCAAACCTCCCTCCCCTTCAGACACACTCTCCTCAAAGGCGAATACAAGGAAGCGTTTACTGGATTATCGGTGACGTGTCTTCTCTACCCTTCTCCACCCCTGGAGGTGTGCCCGACACGATTCCTCCCACCAATGACAATGTTTGGAACGATCCTACTAGTGACAATGTCGGGTACGATCTGCTTACGCCGAGCGTTAAATCTGTTCCTATTCATTTAACCTCAAGAGCACCGATGCTTATATTCAATAACTATAAACAAAATAAATACAAATGAATAACAGTAATATGAAATAGTAATCATAACTTGTATGATTATAATGTAGCAATACGAAAACTCGTCGCGCAGGTCTCATTTCATGATTCCCGCTCCTTCACGTACGGTGAATTACACCATCGTTTCTATTTCAGTCTCATAATTAGGGATATAGTGAAGTCAATGCTTCCCGATAGAGCATCGTGGGAAATATCCACTGGAGATTCACAAGAGCAACGAACGTCTGCTCTTATGAATTTTCAAGGAACAATTAATAATAGGTTGGTGCATAATTAATGCGGCTTATTATTGTTGCATTTTTCTGCAGTGAAAATTGACGTTTTGATGACTACCGAATAGAAAGCAGACTTTGATTGTGATGATCGAAACGCTCCCGAATAATCATTCAAACAACCCACCCAATATTTTTCGCTCGAGTTCTCAGCCATAATATTGTAAGTGACAAGCATTTGAAACAGTCACATCTTTAGCTATTCTAGGGCGGCTTATCGTTTTTGAAAGTGTTCCTTACTTGTCACGGAAAGAGAGACATTGAGTGAAGCAGAGCACGTATTGGCTCCGGCGACGAAAGCGGGTGCAGAGGAAACTATGTTTATGGCTCTTTTGTAACCTACAGTAGCGCTCAAAAGTATTCGGCCAAATGGTCTTTCACTTGGGTTTTTCTCTTGTAACGTTTTTGCGACTGGACCGATTCAAGGGAAATTTTAGTATGTTGTACTTGGAGACACTGCATACTAAATATACTATTTTGGCGCTCAACGGTGTAGGTTACGTGGTTGAATGAATTTTTTTTTGTTTTCGGAGTGCCATCCCTATGCCGTCTCGCTGTGCCGCTGTCATCACAAGTCGTGGTCTCTCTACAAAATATTGATGTTCTCTGAGGCTTGCTCGTTTTGTTTTTGTGAAGAAAGCCGTTTTTTGACCGAGCCTTTTTCTTTTTTTGGGTGGTCTTGTAGTAAATTCTTGTAAAAAACCATAAAAAGAGTCAAGCGGCACTCAAGTAGAAGGAAATGTTAACAATAGGTTTAGGCACCACATATCAAAATTTTGTCAAATTTGGTCAAGTAGAGAAAAGTTATGACAAAAAAAAAAAGGTTTGGCCGAATACTTTTGAGCGCTACTGTATATAAGTAGCGCTCAAAAGTCTTCGGCCAAAACTCTTTTGTCATAACTTTTTTTCTACTTGACCAAATTTGACAAAATTTTAATCTGTGATGCCTGAACCTATTGTTAACATTTCCTTCTACTTGAGTGCCGCTTGACTCTTTTCATGATTTTTTACAAGAATTTACTACAAGACCACCCAAAAAAAGTAAAAGGCTTGGTCAAGGGGAACGGCTTTCTTTACAAAAACAAAAAGAGCAAGCCTCAGAGAACATTAATATTCTGTTAAAAAACCACGACTTTTGATGACAGCGGCACAGGGGGACGGCACAGCAATGGCACTCCAAATACAAAAAATTTCATATAACCGCGTAACCTATACCGTTGAGCGCCAAAATAGTATATTAAGTATGCAGTGTATCCAAGTACAACATACTAAAATTTCTCTCAGATCGGTGCAGTTGCAAAAAAGTTACAAGTGAAAAACCCCAGGTGAAAGACCATTTCGCCGAAGACTTTTGAGCGCTACTGTACATATCAGGATATGTACCCTAATGTCAGGATGCCGCACGATGGCGAGCGGCGTGCGACACAGTGTGTGCGAGCTATGCGCGTCGCGGTAGTTGGGTCTCAAAACGATTACAACGTAATGCTAGGAGTGCGATACGCAGTTGACTTCTAATCGCTTCGGGACCCAACAATTTAGCTCGTCCGCATTGCTTCGCTTGCGACATTCCGCAGTGCGGCATCCTGACATTAAGGTACACATCCTACATATCAACTAGTAAGAAAGAACAACCTGAACACTCACACATCTCACCCGGTTCAGTCACCCTGTACTACTCATGAAATCCATTGGCATCACTTATGGATTCCCCTGAGAACGAGGCCATACGTCCGAATGTTTTGATTGCAAAAGCAATCGCCGGCCATTCCATTCTCATTGCACTCACCTCGTGCCGCACACAGACACGGCCATTTCACGTCCCGTAATTGCTTTTTTTTGGCTTCATCAGCTTGATGGCTCACGGAGCACTCACATTGCCGGAGCTAAGACCAAAGTTGATGGACTTTTTTGCAACCGGGAGAAAACCGGATAGCTTTGCCCTTTCTCCTTCTTCAATCGAAGAATCATATGACCTTCCCAGTTTTCACAGGAACCTTAGGAGAACGTGAGATAATGCGTTCCACTTCCACTCAGAATTGTGGAGTTAATCTTTTTACTATATTATTTGCGGCTGCGTGGCAAGTCGGCGGACTATATTTTAAAGTTTCATCGACCGTCGTTCACTTTTAGGCTTTTTGAGCATCAATTAGGTTTACAGCCAGGTCAAGAAAAAGGTGCGTGGTAGCGCGCCAGACAGCTTCAAAGCGCGGTCGCTAATGGGCTAATAATGAGTGCATGCGAATGAAGTTTTAATTGATGACTTCTTTGCTATTGAACCAATTAACCGGCCTCCAGGAATGAGGCAGTTTTCTGGTTCGACCTAGATCCGATCCAATGAACGGTTATGAAGCTCTCTCGGCCTGCTTCTCCCTTGAGGACTTTTTAACAAAGGACCATATAAAGGCAATCTGCCTAACGTCTGAGTTCAAGATTGAAGAAAGCTTTCGCCCTTCTCGCATAGTGGGTCTAATTGTTCATAATTCAATTAGATACGGAGAAGACCTATTTAGTCATATTTTACCTCAATTTTTTTGTTTTTTTACTATTTGGAAGTTTTTAATTGTTTTAGAAGTGCAATGCTAAAAGATTTTTGTACGGAACCATGATCACCTTTCCTCTTAAAATCACTCTACTAGATACAGACAATCTTTAGAAATACGAAAAACCGGAAATTTCCTTCATCCCAAAGCAAAAATCGAAAATTGGAAGGAGAGCAACTTCGTTCAAATTCCCGCCAAGCAATATTCGAACAGCCGTCAGCGGGCACCGTGCACTTCAAATTTTCGCGCCCAATGTTGATTTACTTCTCACTCTGCGTCCATGACGTGAACATATCATCTGCTCGTGGAGCCCATATGGCTGCGCCCCCTAAGCCGGCCCACCCCGTCGGAAGTCATTTTAAGCTTTATCTTATTCGGGTTTTGTATTTTTCCGTGGAACTTTTTGCGTGCTGTCGTTAATAGGCAAAAACAACATAATATAGCTGAAGAAAATTTGAATTCCGTGAACGATTTCTTCATTTCATTAAGAGTGGACTTGCAAAAGGGCACTCTTATAAAGGGCAGATCTGCAAAAAGGCGGATCTATAGATATTTGGGGATGTGAATATACCCGAAAATAGTAGCAGTGTACAAATCCATTAGCTTTGCGTTTGTCCTCTAATCTCATTACATTTTGAAGGTTCTCACATTAAGCAAATCCTTTCGACCGTTTACATGGAATGCATAGTTTACTAGAGTTAGTCATCACTACCGAAATTGGGAACGTACACGCATGAACTTCGATCCAAATTTCGAGGTGGATTAAGTGAATATTTAGCAGACTAAATGAGATTATGAGCAGATTGACGTACTTCGGGATAGTTCCCGGTGCATAATCACTATATAAATGTCCGTTCCACACATTGCAACTAACTTTTTATGCCTCTGTAATTAACTGATCTGCTCTAATTCAGGTTTGAGAGGGAATATATGGTATGGTAGCCTTTTATCGTAGTTTGATGTGGATCTCCGCTCTTCCCCTCTCTCATCGGTATCGGGCCTTTCGCCCATTCTATGCCTCGTAGAGTGCAGGGACAGCTAAGGGGAGCTGCTATTGGGCGTTTCGAAGCCCTTACAGACTTTGAGGCTCTTGTGCCACTGTACTCCAATTAGCGAGTGGATCCATGATAGTATACTTTTATTTGAGCTCAGATATTATGTTCGAGGGAATTTTGGGAAGATAGGACCCCCCCTCTACCATTGACCTACCAGTGATGACTGGTTATTATAGGCTGAGGTGGTAATGTTTCGAAATTGGTGAAAAAGATCGCTGATTCATAGTTATATTTCGTACTTCTACCCCTGAAAATTCTCGGCACTCATCGATTGCGACTCACTGGGAAGGACCTTGTCGCCGGATGTGTGCCCCTTACCCTCTTTTAGAACAAATATGACCCTTCTCTTTGAGTAAGAGAGAATTCACAGCCACTACTTGATCCTGCTCGTACTTCTTGCCCCGCAGACCTCTTACAAGTTTCACAATATTGGGTGTGTACCCTTATGTCAGGATTTCGCTCGACGACGAGCGGCGTGCGACGTCTTGTCTGCGAGCTATGCCCGCGGCTAGGGTTGGGTCTTACAATTGGAGCGAGTACACGATAATGCTAGGGGCGCGATACGCAGTTGACTTGCAATCGCTTCGGGGCCCAACAAGATGGCGCCTTTAGCTCGTCCGCATTGCTTCGCTTGCGACATGCCGTGGTGCGAAATCCTGACATAAAGGTACACACCCCAAAAGGCTTCATAGCTCACTGTAGTTGTATAACACGGATTTTGGTTACACATACTTGTTCGGTCCATTGTGAAAGACTTAACCCTGGTTGGCCTAGCACCCTACTTTTTACGGGATGGAGCATTTGAGTATAGAACTGTCAAGGTGAAGTTGGTACTCCAGCGGCAGTACAGTATTCACAATAAAAGTACCCGAACAACTGACAAAGCACTAGTCTAGATACAAAGTCTTTATTACCAAATGGAGGCGGTGCTGGCCAAAAGCCGTCAGCCGGGCAGCCGGAAGCATTTCATTACTCACACAGCGGCGATGCCACAAGCTGCTCCCTCCCCCTCCGCCTTCTTCTTTTGGGGCCGTGCAATCCATTTCTGGTAGTCATATGCAATGAGATGGCCTAAGTGGTTGGCTTGCACCAGCCACCATAAAACCAAATCATTCCTTAGCATTTTTCTCATAGCATTCCTCACAGGGAACAGAGCTTCTTTGATACATCTAGTCTTATTCAAATTCAAACGCATTGGGGAAATACGGTGTCCCTCTGACATTTAGTAGCAGATATAGTAACTCTCATGGCTGGTTTCTAGGAGCTTTTTTAGAAGGAATCTAGCCCTCAAATTATTAAATCCATTCTTGAAAGCTCATTTGAAAGTGACTATTGTTCTAAAAGGTCTAATTCCATTTTTTCAATTTTTGAAAAGTGTAATGTATTATATCTATCTAATTTTTCATTTCTCAGTTGAGACTATCCAAATCCGATTCGGGAATGCTCTTGCTGCAATATCGGAGCAATAAGTCATTCGAGGCGCTTGCGATCCTAGCTGAGATTGCTTAAGATGGGATCGGCTCCCATGACCCTTGGCCATCTGGTCATGGTTGTTACATACACTAGCATATTGGGTGTCTTCTGAATCCAAATCACAAACAACAGCTCTCTGGAGATTTCTCTTTCGTCCCATGACTTTTTTATCTGAACCTATCCTTAGGATATTTCCTAATATTAGTTTAATAAATTCAATAAAACCCTTATATCCACTGAACAGCAAATTTTCAGTACAACAGCGTGGTAATTCGTCTATCATTAGCCGAAAACCGGTGTCCGATCCACTCATCAACTTTTTCCTTTGCAAATCGAATACATGCCATTCTCATTACGCTAGCCAATGAATTCTCATACATAAAAACATCCTGCTTGGTTCGTTGTGTTGAAATCCCCAGGACGAATGTCGAGTTTCATTCTTGGAATGGATATGCATATGTCTTGTAGGACGCTTCCTGTTTATTCTCCTTTAATGGGTGTCTAGCCGTTGTTTTCCCCACGCTGACAATGTTTGTCAGTTCCCTAATGAGAATTCTGCTAATCACATCGTCCTATGGGACTTTCTAGCGAATATTTTTCCACTATTCCTTTTAAGCTTCATTCAACTTTCGTGGCGAAAGAATCTTACGATTCTTATGTCACGATCTTTTTTCAGGACGTGCTTATAAGCAACCTTGCTGCTACTCTTACCCTTTTCATCAAGTACATATGGTTACCCCATCACCTTTCGAGTGAGCTATTGGCTCTTCTGACGAATTTCGGGACAATCGGGGGACCGCCTTCCAATTCATGAGCTTATTTACTGCTTTACATTATCTGGTACCTATCCGCAAATTAATGACCAGACTGGTTATGGGAAAAATTGTGGACCATTGTTCCCGGAGATTCTTCCACACTGAGGTGAAAGCCGGTGATGGTAAGTAGCTGCCATGGTCCCGCGATTAGTCCCGCTCCTCCCCATTAATGCTAGCCTACGCCCACCAAGCCTTCCATTTCTGCGACTCAGTAAACCCCTACCATACGCATCCATGAAAATGGAAACACTATACTTTCTCGACTAGCATCCGCAAGCCATGGTAGGACGAGTCGCATTTCCATGCCGCAATTAAGAACGTGAGTAGAATGCATGGCGCATCCCCAGGGATTGGTCAACGCCAAATAACTCATGCTTGTATTACTGAATATTGGACGAACTCAGCGGTATGAAGCACATTGGGAGATGGACTTACTCATCTTGTCTTCTGGATGCCTGCCGTCTTTTCCTCTCAAAGCCTTGCTGTCTCATTCGAGTCCTTTTAGCTGTTCACGTCCTCTTTCTCGCTTTAATGGCTTCCCATTCAATCCAGATTTCGTGCGAATCGTGTACTTTTTCTGTAGGTCTTTGTCTGCCAATCACTAGCGAATAACTCAAGGAGCGGCGGTAAGCTTAGTGGATTCGTCCTTCAACTGGCATTACAGCTTTTCATCAAGCGCTCTTTCCGACGAATAAAAAACAGCCGTGGAATTTCAAACTTTTGATTCCGTCACTGCTGCTGACGAACACCTGCGTTTCGTAAAGAACTCGTATTTGTTTACTTTAATTACTGGGCCGTCCTCTTGAAAACTGGAAGTATGCGTGTGACCAGACGTGCCGAAATGGTTCTTTTTTCTGCGGTACGTTCGGCACAAGTGGGAATTAATAGCATGAACTTTCGAGTATCGCTGAAACATTACCCAGCTTACCCCTGTCTTTCCACTTTTATTTGCTTAAACCCATGAGTGGCTCTGAACGCATGCTGAGCTTTGATTTTGAAATGATTTGTTTCACTTTTTGATTTTGCTGAAGTCTCAGCTACCCAAAACTCTCACATAAGAGCGAATACGCGGCTCACACCAAAATGTCAACCATCTGTAGATTTTCGGCCATTTCCATCCGGGGATATCATTCTCTAAATGTGAATGGAAGCGATACAAAATGTAGGGCAGCGCAAAAACTCCCGAAGTGTCCTCTCAGCGACTTGTTTCCTTCGGCGGCCCATAAATTGTATATTTGCCTTAGCCTCACGTTCTCGATGGACAGCTGTCAGTTTCTGGCCTTCTATGCATAACCTATAAGGCAGTCTAAGTCAGTCAACAGTCATCCCGTCGCTTTGGATTTTCTGGCGCGGCTCGGTGATTTCAGAGCAAGGGGGGCTTTTCTCCGGACGCTCTACAATTACTGTTAGTCAGAGCCTCCGAAAACCACACATACAGGCATTGGTTTGAGCCATGCCTTTCGACTAGGTCGAAGACCTGCTTCCTATATTGTTTGATCGTTTCATTCCCACTCACAAGCTTCAACACGTCGTCTTTCACTTTTGTAGGTTTGAAGGTAACTGACATCTTGCTCCAGTCCCTCTGTGATCCTTCTGGGTCCCATGCCAGTTCTTAGCCGTATAGGTGAAATTTGAGAATGTCACTTCGTCCGTGGGAGAGAGCGGACTGGGCATGGCCAAGAATCACTGAGACTACTTTATGACTCGTGTCTGTTGCGCTGCCTCTGCTAATTCAGAACACCAGGCATTAAAGAAGCACTCGCTATCCGCCCCCCCATCCCCCCCCCCTCCTGCTTCTTCCACACTCTTTCTGCGTCTTACAGAAAAATTTATGGAACAGAAGTTTACAGTAGGCATTGCTAGACTCCATATCATCTCTATCATCCAGAAAATCATGTTTTGTTAGCACACTACGTGCTCTATTTTTTATAAGACACCTGCTTTTTTTATAAAAATTCCTTCGTTTTTTTTTTGAATTTATCACGGCTTGACAGGATGTACGGGGTCGACTGTTTTAATTGATCTTAGGGCATAGATTGTCATGTACTGCTTCTGTTTTTGATTTCAATGCGGCTAGTGGACTCAAATGTAAATAATTAAATAAATAAAGAATAACAATTGACTAAATAAATAAATGGAAAATAAATGTCTGTAACAAAGCTGAGCTCACTCACAAATGAGCTGGTGCCGGCAAACCGATCTACTGCTAAATGAATCCTGACGGATTTAAAGTGCTTACCTTTGTTCCTCATGGTCGGTCGATCGTCCATTTGCGGTGTCCTATCGATAAAACGCTTTTGGACATTGATATCTGTCAAGGGATAGATCCTAAACGATTGGCAATTTCACGATTTTGTAAGAACACATCTCAAAAGTGCACATTGTCCCCAAAACGCTAGTCATGACGACATAAAAATTATTGTTTTCTCAAGCACAGCAGTTTTCATATACGCACAGCTGTTTCATCCAACCACCTCTACTGATTCTCATATTGTTTTTTGAGAAACATGCAACATTGATCGAATAAAACATTTCTCAATCCAACTCATTTTTCTCCACTGAGTAATAGTTATATTTGTAATGATTTCTCTCGTTGTTTATGAGATGTTCTTGGGATTCAACGAATTTTGAACTCTGGATACTGAAGTGAATATATTTGCAGGTATGAACCGATTGATAGTCGTTTTGTTTTGCATCGGTTTGGCTCAATGTGTAGCAAAGCGAAATGAGACAGATGTGGTGAGTTACTGCTTTGCTGGATCAAACTCCAAGGGCTACCCTAAATTCAGCGAGAGACAGCGAGGAATTAGTGTTAGCTGTCGATCGTCTTCTCAGTATGTGCCATGCACCCTGCTTCCCATGGAGTCTTGTGACCATTATAATTACTACGGCTATTTTATTTGAGAAGGATGGGGGGGGGGGCAACAGGTTCCATGTTGAACATTAACGTTCCTCAACGAATGACGTAACATCATTTGATTGTGATATCGTTCAGATGTAAAGTTGTGAAGAGAAACGGCCTAATTCCTACCCCCGAACATCTGCAATTTTTTTGTGTATCGGAAAAGTTATGCGGGTTTTGCCAAAGACTAGTAGAAGGAAAAACTGCAAAGAAAGTGATTGGCGGAAGTGGAGTAGTGACAGGTGGCGCGCACCCCACTCTCATGATCAAATCCCACGTCAACGCCCGCAAAGCCATTCAAGCCTTCCGTCCTGCCGGGGTAGGTGAATTGGTACCATACTGTCTGACAGGATTAAAAGCACTGACTTGTACATCGGCTGGCCTCGGCAACACATTGTATAGGCCAAGTCGCATTCGCCACCACGATTCTCAATGGAAATATAATGCGCGGCGCATCCCACAGAAGAGATTGATTATCGTCAACAACTTTGTCCTTTATCTTTTATTTATTCATTACGCTGAATGTTTCTGTAGTGTGCGCTGGTGTAATCATCCACCTAAAGACAACATACTATTATATAAAAACTCTAATGAGATGACGCAAGAAGATCACATTCAATATCACGGCTTGAATTTTCAGCCGTTGTTCTGCGAGGAGTACGCCAATTGTTTGGCAAAAGCTAATGAGAAGTCGGCCGAATGTCTCCAAGAGAACACCACAGCAATCGTTCAAAACGGCAGAAAACGTTGTGCAGGTGCTGCTGAGCTGCACACCCAACTGCAAGCGCTCTACGACCAGGTACCCAATTTTTTAGCAATTCAATCCGTTGATTAGAGAATCAGTCAGATGTTGTGTAGCATAGAGGGACAGGGGGAAGAAGTAGAGCCACCACACTTCATCAAAAACAGTCGCTGCGAACGGTTAGACGCACGAAAACGGAGTGGTAGGGCGGTCAGATAGTCCGCCTGCAGAAAGTGTTGTGTACCCCGAAGTCTCCCCGTGCTCATTTTTCTAACAGCAGTTCGTAGGTGTCTGATGTGACTCGCTGGGAACCCCTCAGAAATATCGATGAGTGCTGGCTCTGCTGCACAATTTCTGGAACGAAAGACCAAAGAGGCTAAGAATCTGGTTCTCGATCTTTTCAAATTATACCAGGCTGTAGTCTAATTTTCGCCACTTTGTTCCGAAATTTTCTACAAGTTTCCGCAACCTTTTCTATGAATATGGTAGGCAAAGAGAACTCTGAAGTTGAACAGTACATTTGAATTTTGCTGTCTCTATCCTCTCGAAAAATGATGATTTCTCAACGTAAATTTCGATTACTCATTCGGGTACAGTTTGGACTCCAACGAAGGGATGAGGCATTGTAAGCCGCAGTAGGCTGATTTCACAGTTATACCCCATTTTTCTTCCGATAGAAGAATCTACCTTCGAAAAGATCTTCTCCAAATATCAGCTGTTTCTTGAAAATTGGATATAAATAAACACAAATGACCACTTGTTCTCTGAGTCTAGCTTTCGGTGCAAAAAAAAATGAGCCGAGGCAAAAAGTCCCAAAAATTCTCTGCATCCTAGTAGAAACAAAAGCGTCTCGCAGTCAAACCACCGTTCACTTGGCACCTAGTCAACTCCCACGGGTATTGATTCACCTCGGTTCTCGCGAAAGCTGCTTCTGAATGTTACTGTTACGTAGCCCTAAAAGTTCCTAGATATTGTGTTTTTTTAGGAATTCACGCTTTTCTCAAAACCAGCGGCTTCCGCTTTAGACAATGACGCAAGAAGCGATTCATGACTAGCGTCGTTTCAGAGGAATGCGGAAGTGGAGTCGTGTGTCCGTGAGCAAGCCGAGAGCACCTCTGTGTTCAGCCCACGAAAGATCGAAAAATGTAAAATGGCACTCAAGAAGGTGAGTTGTCCGCACTTTTTCAAAGCCAATTTTTTCTCGAACACGTTTTTGGTGGAATTGTCGCTTTCAAGCCGATAAATTCAATCGCTGTTAGATTTTTTTGCTGTTCGTCGTTTCTTTTCTTTTTCCAAAAAATCAAAATTGCGCTAAAGTTAATATCTGACGTTGAATACCGCCCCAGCATCTTCCCTATCCCTTTTTCAACTCAAGCAACACAGTTTTCAGAAGACACAATTGGTTTTCACTATAACTGGCACTTCGACACAGCACCAAGGAAGCCAGTCAAAAAACGAAGCCACTTTAATGAATGGGGGGGGGACACGTGGTAGAATGCGTTGTTTCAAGAAATGGCATGATAAATTTATTGGCGTGATAAATTTGGGGACTTGTTAATGACAGTAAACTTGTAAGAGCATGTCAAAGTTCAAGGCTCAACAGAGTTGACCCCTCTTACTATATTAGCACTAAACAAATATTTCAAATGTATTTTCATAATCCACACTTGACACTTTACTGTACCCGCTGACATCTTTCGCACCTTGGAGTGTATTCATCTACGTACTCAAACCAGCGAGAGGGTTAGACCATGAACAGATAGGAGGGGGAGGACAGAATCAGTCACGGTATTGTCTAGGGTGTGCAGTAAGACACATAGTACGAATATGAAAGGGATGGGTAATTGAAAAAGAAAACATACCGAAAATTTTGGAAACAAGAAGATCAAGTAGCTGTTGTTTGATGAGCCAGTTGGTACATTTACACACGTAATCGTGAGTCGTAGCCTAAAATCACCTTATGGAAAATTTGTGTTCTTGGCGCTAGGTAACACGAAAACAGAGATGGTTCACTCACTTCAAAAGGTACTCCTCCTGGATTTCACTGAATCCACCTCCGGCCCCAAAACTTTCACTGGACTGTTTCGGTTCCGCTGTGATGTGAATTCAGATGCAAGATGCAGTAACCTGAAGTACCTGCATATAGACATCTCGTGTCTTGTAACAATATTCCTAGTTATATGCTATATTGTAGTGAAAAATTGTTTTTTTTCCAAAATTTTCTTGAAAAATCCGGCAAATCTCATTTTTTCGATGTTCGTTTTCCAGCCAAATTTCAATTTGTACGTTCCTCGGCAGCTAGTGCCCTTACTCTCAGCATTCCTCGGCGAAATTTTGCTTTGGCTTGTACAGTTTTTGGGTCAATCAAAGTAGGGGGGGGGGGGGAGAAGACACAAAAGTTTCGACGTCGAAGCTTCTTCCCCTTCCTAGGCTTAGGCTAGAGCAAATGAGACAGATGCTTTGGCAGATGCTTTTTCATGTGAAAAGGGGATTCAAATTTTAGTCTAAGCCTAGGAGGGGAAGGACGCGTGAAATATGCATCTCCCTCCCCCTCCCCACTTTAATCGATTAATTGACTATAATCAGCTACAAATGACAAAATGTCTTCCGAAAAATAAGGTCTGATTTTCGGTGGAAAAGGCAGATGTGAATGCAAGAACGTTCCAAGAAAAAAAAACGACAATTTCACAACCTAACCGCAATTCAAAGGGAGTAAGAAGGAGATCGATCACGAAAAGTGTATGCGAAGAAATAAATTGGTTCAACAGAGAGAGATCAATACAGTGTTCAAAAGAAAATGATATGTGAAGTGGTAGTAACTGGGCAGAAAGAATGCCTCTGGGTCCGAAGAGCATTCGCTCTTCGAGCAATCGCCTCCAGTCGAAGGTCTTCGTCAGCATCGCTCCAGTTGGAGCATTGGCGTTCCCGTTCACTGTTGATTGTTCTGTACCTTGCATTACCAGTGGATTTGGTACGGCGCATCGTAGAAGAACATCTGCTTGAAAAGGCTGAAAAGCTTCTACCCCTCACCCTCGGTGAAGGTGTGGTCGCGTGTGAGCTTTGTGACCCTTTTTTGGTCTGCGATGTCAATATATGCCGTCTCGGGTCGCCCAAATTGAAGGGTTAACAAGCGTTGGAAAAAGTGGGTGGCCTGCAAAGAGACATTCAAATAGGCCACTTCAGAATGAATCTCCTCAGCTCAATCATAATTCACTGTTAAGAGTAAAATGATCAAAAGGTAGATGATAGAATGATGAATGGGATTATTTTAATTCAGTTGAGTCTATCCTTGAAAGGAACTTGAACTTACAGTCAAAACGCTCAGCTGACTCATTAGAGCGCCGATCGAAGCGAAAAGACCGAACGAAGGAGCGAAAGGAAAAACCGAAAAGTTGTGTCAAAGAGGCGAAAAAACAACGTTTGCAATGTGCAAAGATAGCCAAGTGCTGTGGAGCGGTCAAAACGTGAGTTGTCGCTATTACTCAGCCCAACGGGAGAATTGGAGAGTGGTGGTCTGACTTGTTTCAGCTGCCAAGACCGTGCTGTACGAAGAAATGAGATAGTTGCGAAAAAGAAACAATTGAAGAGACTTTACGACGTGTGCCATATCGAATTACGAAAGGTTCGTTACATTTTTACTCTCTTTTTGTTTTTGAACATCAGCTACTTTCTACAGGAAGAGGCATTAGATCTGACTTCAACCTCTCGAAAAATTCCAAGTGTACCAAGGCACTCGAACTGGATCAACGCGCGCAATAGGTGCCTTACTGGTTCCGTAGTGAACCGCCAAGGAGCTAATGGACCAGGGCGTCGCCTTTCTTACCCTGTCTCAATTCGGTTGTCGTGACACATGCACTAAAAATTCACCTTACTGGTTGACGCTAGCATGCTGCAGTTCCGAGAACTATTGCGCTCGTCTAGGGCCTATAGACATTCAAATTTGCGCTGATGCAGAAACGTCTATGGATAACCTGGCTGGACGTCAGGACGCCCGAACTGTGTCACACCCTCTCCTCCCCCCACCTCGTACGAACTGTGTCGCATGCGAGAAGTGCAAAATGCTGGTCCCGTTGGCAACTGATCACACGCCAAGGGACGCAATCACTGCCTTCCCACGCGTGACCTGACCCAGTTCGAGTGCCATGACTCCCATACAGTATGGCCTCATCGCTGCTTCCTATGATTTGCGTCCTTCCAAAGCGGATCTACAGTCTATTTCCATGGTCGGTTTGAGAGATTCTCAATGTTTTCGCCCATATGGTTTTCTCGGCCTTTATACTGATATCTATCAGCCCTTTCATCTACGGCTGACGGTTGGAACACACGGTCAACAAAGCCGATAGGTCAAGCAGTGACCATAAACGCTTCTTCAGACGATTAGTCTCATGGAAGCTTGTGATGAAAAACGACAGGTGGAGACTGAACGTCTGAAAAAGCGTTTTAAGAAGCATGTCCCACTAGCTCAACTATTCGCACAACTAGAAAGTTCCTTTCGATGTCTCTTGAAGATTCTATGAATTTAAGAAAAAGCTCACTCGGAAACAACAACAGCAACAACAAAAACAAGATGATAAAGATGCTAAAGCGAAGGACGATGATGAAGCAGACAAAAAAGAAGCAAAATTGTTAAAGAAGAGAAGTCGACTGAACGAGAAGATTGAAGAGTTGAACGAACGAAAGCGTACCGCTCCTATTCAGACGAAGGTTTTAGAAGAGGTTAGTGTGTCATCATATAGGTCGAGTACTGGGATATAGTCCAGGCGAACGCATAGCGTATTCTTTCTGCACAGCTCTCAGAAATTATAGCAGAATATCATTGACGCGTTCCGTGTGATTTGCCCCGTATTGCTACAGCTCCTTTTGTATTGGCTTTTGAGTCGAACAGTTCCTGTGGATTCGAACAATTCAAATATAAAAGTTTTCGTAGGGATGAAAAATAGAAAAAAATTGAATTAAAAAAATTTTCCATAAAAATATGTGCCTCTTTGAGTTTATCATATCCCTTTTCGGGAGCAGATGCAGGAACCAGACCATATAAAGTCATCTTTTAGCTAGCTGGCTCCCCAGAAGTTTCATAATTTCCCTTGCACCATACTGAAATCGATAGTATTGCAACAGTATCCAACCGAAATTCACAATTTCAGCTTTCATAAAAAGAGATCTGATCATCAAGACGGATTGATTCCCCTTCCGAAGATTGTGCTACTACTTCGCTTAATGTGTCCTGTGTATTGTAAATATTACGGCTCATATAGCCACTAATTGTGACGTCTTTGTTTAATAAATTATTTTTCCCTTATAAGTTTGATTATTCAACGTTGTGCTTCTATTACACCAATCTGTTACAATAGAAAAGCCACAGTACAAAGAAATCGAGCGAGCGGTCGCGTAGGGTGCGTTTTGCTACCAGCGCATTGAACAGTGATACAGAATGGGTTAGCGTATCTAATGTTATAATCAATATATAATATCAGCGTATGTGGTGCGTATATGTTCGAATTCTCATATGAGCCTCTGATACAGTCTTACATTTACCGACCGTAAAACAAAAATCTCAGAAAAACTAATAAAATTATGTCCTAGCTGGACAAAGGCTTAGCATGGTTTCAAAGAGTGGTTCAATCAGTTATTACAAAAAATGACTGTTTTAGCTAACCACGAATACTTTTGCCATGAATACACAGGCTGGGATCCATTTTATTCCGATGAGCTCGCAATATTGAGCCCACTAAAAACAAAACAAAGTTTCTCAACAGAACAAGAAAACAAAAGGATAGACATCTCATAATTCACCAAGAAACTCTTATGACGTCGGTAATCTACTGCGAGGTTTGAACTGAACATACTACGAATACTACAGCGTAAGCGATGGAATGAGAAAGAGTTCTGACAAAGCACCGGCACTAATTATATATCTCTCAGCAACATCACAAAAGACCTCAATACTATTGTGGATAGTCCTGACTAGAGCGACTAAAGTGGAAAAATTTACGCAGATGCGTTAAGCTACGACAAAGTTTCTACAAAGTTCAATGAGATGATGAAGGATCAACCGCAAAAAGCATGAATAGCAAAGAAAATGTTAAAACTCACATCGAATTAAAAGTATAACAACAGATGAGTAAAAATAGACATTTGAGTGAAATTTATGCACAGTAGCTATAAAATATACGGTATCACAGCTTTCCGTTCAAGTGGATAGGCTTTGAAAGTCCGTCGGTACCATCGGTGAGTAATAAGACCAGCGAATATTTGGTTGATGAAAACGAATACCACTAAGAACTGAAATATGAATAACTATGAATGTAATAAAATAGAAGACAAAAATGCAAATGTAGAGGATTTGGGAGAGGCGGTCGTCGGTGCATAAGGCAGAATCTGCGGATGCAACGTATTACGGAGCACCCACTTTGCACTTTTAGTCCCCTAGCATACACAGAATTCAATCCTACGATCTGTTTCAGCGCGTCTCAGCACTGCTTACCGCTTGAAACAAAAACGACAGCAGAACCCTCGCCTGAGCCTGCGTTCAGTATGCGAGGACTGCCAAGGGGTGAACCACCTCGGCCAAAGAAGTATGTTCGAATCGGAACTCTTAATGCTCTGGCAAGTTCATAGAGGTAGCTGACCTAATGAAACGCAGGAGTATCCAAGTCCCATGCCTCCAGGGAACATAGTGGAAAGGGGCTGCTAAGGAACTCGGTGATGAAATCAAACCCTTCCACTGCGGAGAAGACACCAAACGAAACGGCGTAGCCCCAGCCGTAGTAGTCTTCTGGGGACTGTGTCTCTTCAATGGACAGGATCGACGACCATGGCCGTAAAGATAGACACGGAGGAGTTTACGCACCTCGAGCTGGCTGCGCCGAAAACGTAAAAGACAAGTTCTATCTGAGCCTCGATGAAGATCAGGGCAAATCCGCAAAATGACTACCTTCATTGACTTGACTACAAATCATGACCTGGCTATCTTAGTACTCTTTGCAAAAGGGGACCTCAGAAAATAACCTACAGCAGCGGTCGAAGGCAGACGGGAATAGACCATATGCTCGTGAGGAAACCGTTCCTCAAAAGTATGAAGAACATAGGTACTACCTGGTATTACCTGGTGAGGAATCGGCTATCCAGGCCTCTCCCAGTGGACGTTGTCATAGAGCTTCCCAAGAAACCAAAGGTAAAAACTGAGCATAGGATACGATGGTGGAATCTACACATAATGGAGAGGGATGACCCTAAAAAGGACCAGTATGGGCTGGTCTTCTAGACCCCTATAAACCAGAAACAGGGCCTTAAAGGTCATCCTGCGATGCGCGAAAGAAACACTGGGTGAACTCGAGGTGGATTCAGAGGAAAGGCAGCGGCGTGGTTCTGGAACGAGGAGGTTCAGCGAAACGGAAAGAAACATAGAAACCCTGACATAAAACGCGGAGCCCAGAAGACCTCGTCACATTAGAAGTTGCAAGAGGCTCGTCATGACCATAGTCAAAGCCAAGCACACGGAAATGGATGCCTTGTACGAGAAGTTAAAGAACAGGAGGCAGAAAATCGTCTTCAGGCTGGCCAAAGCCACACTCGAGAAATGCAGTGCCGGTGTAATCCCGAGGAAGCAAAGGAGATGGCAGAAATACTTCGATGGGCTTCTAAATGAATAGTTTCCCCGTAACGAAAACCCAGAAAGTGAGGCCACGGCTGGACCAATCTTTTCTTGGACGGATGGAGAGGTCCGCCTCATGCTAGGGAGGATGAAGACTGGGAAGGCAGTTAGTGCAAATGGGGTACCGATTGGAAAGATGCATGGAAAGCGCTGGAAGAGTTCACTCTAAGAAAACAGTACCAATTTTCAACGAAGTGAAAAACAAACCTTGAAAGTATAGGCGCCTGGAAGTACCATCCAAAGTGAGAGATATATGCCGATTTCGAATAGAAAGTGAGGGCATGACACGTAATCAAACCAGCCTCCATAACAAATTCCATGAGCGTAATTGTGAATAAGTCCTGAACCTATCGAAACAGCATTGCTGTAGAGAAACATGATATGGAGTAATAAATAGTGAAATACGAAACTAACTAACCATCTGGTGCTTTCCTCAGTGCAGCTATATCCCTGGAAATGGAGTGCTGTTCTCGATTACAAAAAAGGAAGAGCGCCACTCCAAACCACTGAGAAGGTGATATCGCAGACGTAGTAAATACCAGACCTATAACCATCCATAAACTAGGCTCCTTTAGTAAGATCGAGTCAGCCGTCTCCTTTCACAAGCGGAGCCGTTTCCTGCCGTTTTCAGACATGCTGCTGCTTTTGCATTAATCAGAACAAATCGGAACTATTCGGCTATTACAACCCCAGTGGGGGTCGATTGGGGCAAAAAAATTTTTTTTGCTAAAACTTTGCCTACAGGAGTAATTGAGGCCCCTGATCACGAATATCACATTGGTTTTGAACGTTGGCGCTATGCCATTTTGCACCAAAATGGCGCCAACGTTAAAAACCAATGTGACATTCGTGATCAGGGGCCTCAATTACCCCTGTAGGCAAAGTTTTAGCAAAAAAATTTTTTTGCCCCAATCGACCCCCACTGAGGTTGTAATAGCCGGATAGTTCCAACAAATCTAATAGTATCAAAATTTCGATCAAAATCTGTCCTTGATGTGGGCTACCACAACGGTCTTGTTCATGGTGGCAGATTAGCAGCCGGTTGCAGATAAAATTAGTATCTTCTTACCGTATCTGCTGTCGGCAATGCCTTTCGATTCACATACGATAGTGAGTGGAAGTATAGTGTAATGAATAAGTCCTACCACATAATGAAATAAATTCATCGTAGTGTCCGAGTAAACAGAAATGCATAGCTAAAAACTGAGATATAACAAAACAAAACAAAACAAAAACAAAACAAAAAAAAAAGACTTCAACAATCATCATAAGAGTGATAGGTTAGAAACCTACAGACTCCCAAAGTCTTCGCACAACATGGAAGAGAACAAGACCCGAAGCAAGTAGTGTAGTGGACCAGTTGTCTGAAAAAAATCAAGGACACTCGTATTTCTCAATATCGCCAAGCAAAAGTAGAATCCGAACCAAGTAAAATGTAGCAAGCAAATTCGACCCACGTTGCGGTTTTATTGGAGTGAAAAGACGAAGAAACTTTTTCAAGGAGTCCGTAGGGGCTGTCATGTCATACGAAACAGCACCACAGAAGAGCAGCCATGATGCAGCCCAAAACGATCCTAACAGATAGAAGTGCCAAAACCACCTGAAATAAAGCCATCATCTGTAAAAGTGACTCAATCAAAAAGAAAATACAAACTTTTTTGGTACAGAAATCGCCCGTATAAACTGAATCTTATCCCTGAGATAAAGAGCTGAAACACCATAGGTTGTCAGTGCAGGTATGATGGTAGGGCATGATGGGAAGAATAGAGTTAATATGCATGCCAAAGAGAGTCCCAGCGTGAGTGATACCAAATAAAACGGCAGCAATGGCACCATTATCTGAAACAAACTGTTGTCATCGTCTGAATCATTTAAATAGTAGAAGCGAAGAGGCAAAAGCGGTGGAAGAAACAAAGCACAGAAAGAAATTCATGGCATAACGAGCAAAATATACTAGAAAATTCAATTGAAACAGAGTAAGGAGATCAAACACGCAGAGAAAAATACGATCACGTGGCACAACCATGCATTCATTCTGTTTGGAAGATAGATTACCAAGGCCTCCAACCACGGCTGACGTTATCGGATGACGCTTTTTTGGACCTCGCGACACGGACGGGGCGAAGAACTACTCGCGGACTACGCATGGATCACGTATAGTGCCAGCCATTCGACAGTGCGGGTGTAAAGAATCCTAATGTGCTGGATGCATCAAACAGAAACGAAAATTCAGGACGGTCACCCGTTTCCCTGACGTCACCCTGACACCAAAGAGAATGTAATTTTGGAAAGCCCCAGACGGCCACAGGGCACGCTCCTCCCATCAAAAGGCTCCTCCCCTAGAAGGGCTTAGGCAAATTTGGGAGAGCCCCAGACGGCTAGAGCAACGGGAATCGGGTGACCGTCCTGGATATTCGTTCTTGTATGCATCAATCAACACCTTTATAGAACTAAAGCTGCTTTCAATTGAATGCATAGGCCGTTTTCACACTTTACGGCTGGCGCCAGACTGCCGCCGTGCTTCGCCGGTACCGCAGGTACCAAAGCGGCGTTATTCAAAAAACATAAGGGGTTGTGTGACAACAAATCATCCAATACACTCTGGCATCTCAACTCGAATGAGAGGCTCTGACGTATAGGAACATGAACACGCATTCCTGTCCACCAAGCAACTACACCGCAACTCATCACCGTTTACCCTTGGGAAGGTGACGAAATTAAGGGGCGAGGGAAGACGATGACTCATGCTACGGTGTATGCAAAAGTGCAGGTGGACGTGAGAAGAAACTGAGAAGACTTAGATGAATGAACAGAAAGCAAGGATGAAAAGCATGAAACCTGCTGCATGGAATTCATAAAGTGGGAGGGTAGGTGGGTGGAGGGCGGGGCGAAGAAATGCTAATCTGGAAAAGAAGAAATGACTACGGCCGCGTCCATACTTTGCGCACTGACGCCGGTACCGGCGTCGCTGCGCAAAGTGCCAACGGCCTAAGAAAACCGAAGAACGGCCCAACTCAATGAGCGAGCCATACATTTATAAAGCTCTGACTGACAGCAACAAACAAAAAATGAAGAAGACCGGAAGCTGACGGTAAACTAGCTCAGCGGGCTGACGACGGCATATCTTCAGAATCATAAAAGGGACTTCGTGAAGGTCAATGAATATGTGTGCAAATAAAAGGGTCGCTTTGGTAGGGAAGAGTGCAGGCCGCTAACAAGAACAGCGACGAATGCTCAAAACAAGAAAACAATCCTATAATCACGACGCCTTCCAGTCTTTTTTTCGATCCGCCTAGAGCATATGGACTAGTGCTCATTCCCGAAGGAATTAGATAAAACAGCAAAGAACAGTTCATTGGAAGCCATGTGAGTAGCTACACTTACAGAAGTGGTATGTAAGCGATAAAAAACAGCGGCGCGAAAAACAAGTGACAGTGACACACAAAAAGCCAAGTAGCTAGTCGCTGAAGAAAAAAAAACCTAAAAGGACCGGCTATTCAAACGCTAGTTTACAATTCACCGCACCAAAGTAACACTCAACATGGAAATTCAAGCCCGCATAAACCTAAAACTTGAAGAAATACCTTGCCTATGCTTATCATGACGCATTATCGTGGGCTTATAAGGCAGTTTCGCAATATTTCAAGCAGACTGCAAGGATCACTTTGTTAATATAATGCAAACTGCTGGTAGAAAGACATAAACACAGACTGAGCGCATAAGCTTCTCGAACAATTGTGTTCATGCAGCAGAACGAAAAAATGTGAAGAATCGAACCGCGGCTGCACTCTAGTCGATCGATTCGAGGACAGCTCTGCAAATAGGCGATTGTTGCAATGGCAGCGTTTGCCTATTTATTTGTAATTAAAGAACAGGGTTTGATAAGTGTTCAGATGTAAGTGGACAGCTGAGAGAAATTTCCATCAAAAACGGTAAACTACGTTGCCTTTAAGTTAAAAAGACTAATTTGTGCACGTGAGTGCCGAATGGAATTCCAGTCAGTGATATATTTCTGTTGCACGCCTGGTAAACCCAAGGTCAATGTATTACGGACGATTGGTCTCAGTGCAAGAGTTAAAAGTACTCGAACTGGACGAAAAATAGTTGAAAACGAAATTAGCGATAAACAGTAGCCACGAATGTGGAGTTTTGTAGCTCACGCAACGGCCGCCTGGCAAGGCGGGCTCCCGTACGGACGGGAGCTGTAGAACGGGTCAGCGTGACTAGGCGAATGCCGAAGTCACGGCGACGCGTTTGCGTCGCGGCAGCTCTGACCCGGACATTCTCGGAGAATGTCCCCCATTCCGGCTTTCGTAATACTTGTTGACTGGTCGTGTCGCACATCTGGTTGCAGTAAAAGTTTCCATTTTGTTACAAGCTTTCAATATTACACCAATAAGTAAATGTCATCGTTGTATTGTCGGCATTCTCACATTCAGTCGGGCTTATAACCTTTCGTTAGTTCAGTATAGCCTCCTCATTCGCCATTTTGGCCTTAAGGTGGCGGAACCTCATTTTCTCTCATGTTGTTAGCATTGTTCGGTACAACACATTATCCCCCAGTTCGTAGCATATGTACACATTTGGACGGTTCGTCCGTAGACGTTTCTTCGTTTCCAATCTTTTTGTGGGGAATATATTGGTGCCATGCTTTATTGAGCTTTATTATTGTGCATTGACTAGGAGGGGCTGTCAGCAGCTAATAAGGCCATATTGGTATAAAGGTGGCATTAGTGTACCAACAATGTTTTCCGGTTCAAAATTCTCGCTTTTTGAGCTATCAGGCTTCTCATTTCTACTATTCACAGCAATTTCGTATTTAGAGGGAGTGCTGTATCACTGCCTCTTTCACTTAACAAACGACTCGTTTTTATATTTTTCGGCAGATTTTGTTAGGCATCCTTCCATAGTTAGCTTCTATTATCGGCTAACCATTGCCATGCAAGTCAAGTTCCAAGAGCTAAAGTGCTGCCATTACTCCCTAAAGTGGGACAAGTTCCAAGATGTAGCCAAAGTGCTACTATTACTCCCTAAAGTGGGACAAATTCTAAGATGTAGCTAAAGTGCTACTATTACTCCCTAAAGTAGGATACATGGCGTCATTTGATTTGAAGTTGGGGCATCATCAAAAAAAAAAAAAAAAAAAAAAAAAAAAAAAGCATCCGGAGTTCAAAAAAAAAAAAAAAATTGGGGTTCAAGTGAAGGTACGCGGTACCTGTTGAGCGCTGAGTAAAGGTACGCGGTACCTGTTGAGTGCTGAATGAAGGTACGCGGTACCTGTTGAGTGAGTGCTGAGTGAAGGTATGCGGTTCCTGTTGAGTGAAAGCTGAGTGAAGGTACGCGGTACTTGTTGAGCGCTATGTGAAGGTACGCGGTACTTGCCGAACGCTGAGTGAAGGTACGCGGTACCTGTTGAGCGCTTAATAAGAGTACGTTGTGCCTTTGTTAATCGGTGTTTAATAAGTCGGTGTTAGACGAACATAGCTTAAGTCATTCAATCAGCGTCAGCATAGGCATTCGTTTCAGTGCGTTCGATCGGTGTTCGTCGAACAGAGCTTATGTTATCTCGATCAGCGTTATCGAGAATTTCGATGGCTTCGTATCCTCTATCGTATTACATAAGATAATACAGCATGCGGCGTAGGTACGCATGATATTCTGCTCAGTGCCTTCGATCGGTGTTCGTCGAACAGAGCGTAGAGTGTATTCGATCGGTGTCCGTCGATGAGCTTATGTTATCTCGATCAGCATTATCGAAAAGTTCGATGGTTTCCTATACTAGTAGCTCAGCGGCACAGGTACGCATGACATTCGGTTCAGTGCACAGTGATCCTAAACAGAGCGTAGAGTGCATTCGATCAGTGCTCGTCGAACAGAACTTACGTTATTACGATAAGGTTAAGCGGAAAAATTCGATATTCTTATCCTCTCTGGGTCCCATGATATATATTCGATTAAGGGCGTTCGATCGGTGTTCGTCAAACAGAGCTTGGAGTGCGTTCGATCGATGTCGAACAGAGTCTAGGTTATTTCGATCGGCGTTTCCGAAAAATTTGATGAGTTTGTACCATATCACTCAAGATCCTTTACTAGTAGCTATGCGGCGCGGGTACGCATGACACATATTCGATTCAGTGCGTTCGATCGGTGTTTGTCGAACAGAGCTCATGTCATAGCGATCAGTGCTATCGGAAAGTTGATGTAGTTTTGTATCCTATATTACAACCTCATACAGCGGAGGAACGTGCAGCACTCAAGGTTCAGTGGGTTCGATTGGGTGTATCGCTAGGTACCGGCTGGGCTTTGTAGGTCGAGGTAAGACATCGCATAACTTATAATTTACAGCGTATCAGTGTTCTCCGTTAACGCTGGGCGCTGCTAACGCCCTGGGCGGACATCCACTATACAGCGTAGGTACGTTGTACCACTACAGAGAAGGACATGGTACCTTCTTGTTAGATACGACGTGCCGGTTTGGGTAAATTGTGTCGTAGCGGTTCAAGCATTGTATGTAGATCTCTCATATTAGGATTTGTGTCGTTTATGCGAAGGTACATGGTCTCGGTGGGACGCCCAGTGAAGGTACCTTGTACCACCGTTTGCCAGCTGTCTGTTAGAAAGAGACTGCGGTTAGGTCTGTATTTGTCAAAGTGTTTCGTTAGGTTCAAGACGCAAATATTCACTTGGTTCGCGCAACGCACGATAATATGATCGGACGGGTGGTCGTCCATCAGCTACTTTTGTAGTTCGTGCACGATTGTATTTTTGTTGTTGACGTACTGCAGTCAGATTTCTGACTCCAACATTCCATTCCATTTCGTGCAGGTTCTCGCGCTCGTCTTGAAAGGCATTGGTGCTCAATTTCAGCAAAGGTTACACTAGTCGCTGCGAAAAGTTTTCTTCGAGGGCTACCTCAAAGAAGGTTATCTAATACTAAGAATATTGGGTGATTTCAGTTACGCGCTTCACAGCATTCTATGCCACCACCGCATAGATTAAGTGCACCGGTCTTATTCGTGGTTCGGATTATCTCGTTATTTCCAATCC
Source organism: Trichostrongylus colubriformis (assembly GCA_963978905.1). Classification (NCBI taxonomy): domain Eukaryota; kingdom Metazoa; phylum Nematoda; class Chromadorea; order Rhabditida; family Trichostrongylidae; genus Trichostrongylus; species Trichostrongylus colubriformis. The sequence continues at coordinate 57,605,231 of OZ022258.1, read as the reverse complement.
TCTGCATTCCATTCAAGGCGGCACCGTCAGCTGTAAGACGTTATAAACTCACTATCCTTAATACCCTTATTTACGCCCCGATGCGGTCCTGTTTTGCGCAGAATGCGTTCAATCTACCGCATTCCATATTTGTTCATGTATCGTACTGTTCGATTACTGTGCGGTCGTTCGCACACAAGGTGGAGCGTATAGGTCGAGAACTCGCTATTTTATCTTTACTGTGTCCATGCGAATTTTCTGTGGGTTTCATGAGTAGAGTTTGGTCTCGCTAGGATACTGGCAAAGGACGCTGACCGGCGAGTTGATCCGGAGTTCGATCAATGTCCTTCGGGCAGGGGGTTATTTCAAGTGTGATCAATGTTTGTCAACTTGTTCTGTTTATATGATGTAAATGCTTACTTTTCGGCTCAGATAACTCGCACCATGTCACAAGGTCCAGCTTTTTACCTGGCATCGCTAACTGTTACCGTTTCTTAAGATTCGCGACGTGAGCCAAGATCCGGCAGGATTCCTACGTGTACTACCTGCCTATTGTACTGGCCGATACTCCAGTTGAGCGAAGAGTCGCTAGTGGTCCCGAAGCGTATTATTATTTGGTCGACGTCTGCGTCGTAAGTCACCAAAAAAACCAGGACTGGACGCTGATTCAGAGTTTTCTCTTACACATTGGTAAGCGCTAATGTTCTCCTTTTGAATGAGCAAGAGTCATTGGGAATAGTTCAACTTCACATAGCACGTTCCGCTAACGTTCTATGTCCTTTCAACTTTCGTTCATCACCTCATAGAAAACTTGGGTGGAAAGGTTCACTTCAGACCGTTCGGATAATCTCCTCTCGAAATGCAAGAGCGATAGCTGAGACCAGTTCACAAAGCGTTTTTTATAAACTGAGTAGCGTCTAGCATGAGGGTCGTTTCGCGCGTTATAGGTCGGCCATTAGGCACCATACCTCAACAGACCTAGTGCACTTGCGACCACGTAAAAGTATGTGCCCTTCTGTTGGCTTTTGCAGTGCAATTGTTACTTAGCATCTTACATTCTCATCGTCCCCCTCCGGGCTTTAAACTTGTTCCGTTGTTGTTGCGTGATGGACAAAACGTAGGTTTCGTCGTAGAGTATCGGAGACGAAAGTGGAGTTTTGTAGCTCACGCAACGGCCGCCTGGCAAGGCGGGCTCCCGTACGGACGGGAGCTGTAGAACGGGTCAGCGTGACTAGGCGAATGCCGAAGTCACGGCGACGCGTTTGCGTCGCGGCAGCTCTGACCCGGACATTCTCGGAGAATGTCCCCCATTCCGGCTTTCGTAATACTTGTTGACTCCCGCCCATCCCTCCCACGTCAACAAGGGTAGGAATCAGTTTGTCGCATGTTTTTTCTCATCACTCAAGATTTTCAGGCAGTTTCATGGATCTCAGCGACTACACAGGAGGACACTGCCGTGCTCTCAGTGAGCATCGTTTTCGGGAATAGGGTTCCCTGAAAGCTACATTCCTTCTCTTACTCAGCTTTAACAACATGCTATTGTTGTGATTTCAGGTAAAGAGAACGCGTGTCAATAGTCGCCATGTAGTGTATTCAGATTCAACTGTGATGGGATACCGTACGATGCGGTCTCGCGGTGGCTAAATCCGACCCATGGAAGCAGAATCGTCTTCGGAAACTCATTTCCTTTGCTCTCGCAACATCAGGATCGTTGATACTCAATGTACATACAAGACTGTATCGGTGATACACAACATTAAGTAACTTCCGTTCAATGTAATCAGGGTGTAATCATGGGAGATCGTTAGTGTTAAGATAAGTTGCATTAGTTATAATCGTCAGACCAGATTGTGAATAATACGTAACGCCTGCTCTTTTTATTCTGCTCTTTCATGCCTATTTCGATAATTAGAAATCGCTTCTATCCGCTGTGTCGAGTGGCTCCGTTTCCTGTTCGCCAGCAAGGCGCTTGGTTCAGTGTCATGTTAGTTCAACCAGCTGTTCTCCCACTATCCTTCGTCAAATTGTTCACTGTCTTTTTGACATATCATAGGGCATTTAGTAACGCTAGAGTGCATATACTCTCCAGAAAACGGCATATTTATCGAGTCAGATGCATGTATTTATGTATTACTATGTTAAGGTGATCATTGTAAATGCCGTTATCAAGCTCCCCCAGGCTTTGAGATTGATTCGTTCGGTGTAATTAGCATATTCGCTGTAAATCTCGGGTGCAGTGAAACATCGGTTCATTACCAGACCAGTATAATTGGTTTTTCCTGTTAACCTGCGTTAGGTTGTCACCCTATATTTTTGTCATACTGTAAAGCGTTCAGTCACGCTATAAGGCATATTCATATTATACATGCTTTAGTAACCTCTTTTCAAATATCAATACAGTAGCAGATTCTGTTTTTGACGTATGTTGTCATTGATATCTATCTTTATATGCATAGTTCGTATGGTTATGGTCATTCATATGACCTTGTGCGACACGAAGTATAACGATAAAGCCTATACCCCCCCCGTTGTTGTTGCGTGATGGACAAAACGTAGGTTTCGTCGTAGAGTATCGGAGACGAAATAGAAGTATTGTGAATGAAATAAATAAACAAGTAGACAATTCCTGATTTAATGGTGCATATTGGTTTCGAAATAAATACTGGAAAAGTGAAAAGGCTAAAAAGCTACAGGTGTAGAAAGTTCCAAGTTGGCTGATGGAAATGAAATAGCAATGCAATCAAACAGCGATTAAATGACATGCAATCTGACAAGCGTAATATGACACTGTGTCAATATCCCCGTGAAACTGAGGAGCTTCCATTATCATAGCTCTCAGTGAGCGAACGATATAGTAAGATCTTTCAACTTCTTCTAAATAGGATAATGACTAGGCTGAAGGCATTAGTCAAGTGAGATACGTCATTAAACCTAGCACTGAAAAGGAAAATGACGAGTGTGAAATAGGAGCGCTGATGCAAATGAATTTAAGGAGTCAGTAGCCTGAAAAGTCCGCAATGCACTAATTTACGGTAGCACGTCTGAAGCGGCAGGGAAAGGCGTTAACCGAAATTATTACAGATTTTGGTAGTACCATCAAAATTATAAAGCATAACCGTAGTTTCGGTGGAATTTGTCGCCGTATTCACCACCTTTACGTTTCGTCCAAGGGGCTGTAGAGACTTATAAAAGCAGTCAGGTTCAAAGGGTAATCGGCGCGCCTACGAGAAATTGACATCGTTAATCTTCGCTTCACGGACACGCCAACACTTGATTTATGAGCCGGGTGGCAATGCACTTCCTTTGGGAGAATCAGGAGTGACTGATATTTGATATGTTAAAATGGGCAAGGGGTGAAAGTGACAGACGCTGGGGACCCGTTTCTATCACTTATCACCTGGTTATCCTAGCGAGTGCTGGAAGCTATGATAGACTGGATGAAGGCATGGAGCCTTGCTACTTTCGTGGATGAACATAGTGTCCGGGAAACCTAAGTCCGGGACCAGGTCTTATAGAAGGTCCAACAGTTTCACATAGCCGCTCACACTACACTCGTGAATTTCTGCTTCGAAGATATATTCATTCAAAGATTTCTTCAGCTACAAAGACCATGCTAAGCCCCCCAACGAGTACCTATGCTGATGATGAACCTATTCAGTATAAAGGCATAATCCGGCTCTGTGAGAAAATGATTAGGTTTGGAAACAAATTATGACTCACGGTGCTGCATCAAGAGAAGTAAGCGCAACGTCTTCGAAATCCCTTTGCGTTATATAGGGCAAGGCTGCGTCGGCAAAGGACTGTAAAAGTGCGCTCGGAGTTTTTTGGTCCCTCAGCCATGAACTTTGACCTGGCGCCATCCGATGGCCATTCGGTACGGGCCATTCGTCGCCTATGGAATGACAAATGGTCTGAAAAATTCGAAAAAGGTCAAGTGGTGAGCTACCAAATTCGTCATCGCATAGATTCCTGGTTTTTTCTGGGAAGTGGAGTCTTCCCGATTGAGCTAGGATGGCTAGATTTGGTAAAATAGGGCTAAGGGGAGAATACATAGTGTAATAAATATGATATCCCAAATAATAAATATAATAATATCATAATAATAGAGGTAATAATAATAAATATAATAATATATATCATAATAATAAATATACTTAAGTAATAAATGCAGCAAGTTTAAATGTAAGATCTGTGTCACAGCTGTTGATCTGTTGCTGTTTTGATTTCTTTCTATTCCTTGCGACCAGTGTATCCTAATTCCTTGCGACCTGTGTATCCTATCATCATATGAGAGATAGGCAGTAACTTCGCTCATCGAAAATGGGACTTTAATCCATATGTAATGTTGTTAAAAATTAGGGTATAAAAATTTCACATAGGTATAACCGCCTTTGAAACGCACACAGTAGATCTAGCTATAGAGAAGTTAGATAAGTCGAAAAAGCCCCTATCACGGTTTTCTCGCATGAGGTAATCGCTGGAATAGGTGCATATTATGCGTTGAATGGTTCCGCAGGCAGATTCCTCTGCCGTCAACTCTATCCAAATCGCAAATAATAAAGTGCGGACGTGTGCACCTACAGCGACAGTCAGCAAACAAAGCTCAGAAAAACACTTTGAAATAAACACAGAAGTTAAAAAACCAAACAAAAAAAACAAAAAAAACAAAGAAAAAAAGAAGAAAAGCGCTTGAGCTATGGAGCATGATGTAAAGATGATTTCCGTATATACCGTACCCACTTATAATAAATAAAAATGTTTCTATAGAATTTGTAGGGTATGTGTGGGTGTTCGCACAATATTATTCAGGATTTCGAAGAAGAAATCGCTATGTAATAATCGCTCGTGCACACCACAGTGACAGGGTGTATATCGCTAGGACAGAAACGTCGCGTGCCGAACACGGCCACGCGACGTTTCTGTCCTTACGATATACACCCCAGTGACATGGGTGATTCGAAAGGGGCGTGGCAAAAATTCTGTTTGGAAGCTTTGGCAAGGAAGAGAGCCATGTGAAAATCCGTGTTGATGGAACCTCTAATGTTATATGTTTTTTCTTCAAATTTTCAAAGCAGGACTGCCTAGCTACATACAAGGTCATTCCAAAACATTGGCCATCTTTTTTTCTCTTTTCTTCTCATTTTCAGTTTTTTCCCATTTACAATTCTTTTGATTCAAATTAAAATTTTTCGCAATTGTTCCATTTTCTCTTGAAACCAACTTATTCTGGTTAGTAGTCAATAGTGTTAGCTTGACTATCGAAAATTTCTGGAAATATTTAATAACATAAATGGAAAGCGCTCAAATCGTCTAGAAGAATCCCTAAATACTTCGCGGATTTGTGGGAAGCAATATGGTAAGCTCTAACTGAATATGTAATCATTCTAAAAATATAAAGTGAGGATGTAAATAGGATGTATATATTAGTGCTGTACCACAGTAAATAACTGAAAACTGGGATATATTTGTCGAGAATGCATCAGGAAGAAGCCCATATGAAGCCGTTCTTTCATCGAAGCCTTACGCTCAGAGAGATTAGTACGCCTCTAGTGAGTGTAATAAGGAATGATGATAGCGCTTCAGTGGATCAACCGTCTACATCAGCATGAAATCTGCTCAACTTCCATGGAAACGTCAAATTGCGCGTATGAAGTCATTACACCTACTATCCATGGAGATTGACAGCTTAGAACGGAAGGGAACAAGCAGTGTTTGTACTCATTGTCATTGTTTGCTAATCGCATTTGCTGGAACTACTCGCATACCTCACAGGGTAAACAAACAAAGTTCGAGTACACGAGAGCTCTTCACGAAAACTGGTAATGATGAGTGCAGGAAGTGAATAACAACTGATTACCTGTGTTAAGTTAAGTACCCATTCACCTACTAGCAGCTCTCTTGCGAATCGAAAATATGGGATCAGAAAGCAGGCTGGTGATTCGCTGGATGACAAGTCGTTACGTCAACTGGGCTAGACGGAGGAGTCTGGCCCAGTTCCACATGGAAAAAAGCGCTTCGCACGTGTGCCCTGAAAGTCGGTCGTGAAGGACGTGAGCACGCGGAAAAACTGCGTAGAGGCCATCTGACTCAATCGAATGAGGGGCGTTAAGCGGTAATTTTCGCAGAATTCAAATTGCAGTACACGGTCGCTGCTCAAAGCGACAGTTTATTTATTGCAAATCGGCTCGCAAGTCATAAATAAGCCTCTCATGGTGGTTGCCAAAGGACCGCCGAGTACGGCGATGGAATGTGCGCCTAATGGCGATTTCATGAAGAGATAGGTATTCTCGGAATCAAAGGCAGTGATAGGGGTAATTCGGGCCCAATATGGAAAGATCATCAAGTATGAAGGTAGACGTGCTCATTAGTGCGAAAGTAAAGAATAAACGGAATGAAATGGTCAAAAACCTGAGAAGGAAGACCTCCTGACCGCCTTTCATTCTTGAAAGGGGCGGGTTAGGCCAAAAAGGGGCGGGCTGGCATAAAACAAGTGGGAGGTGTTGAAGAAGACGGCTCTTATGAAGCCCGAGGGCACTCTTTCTCAACGGAAATTTAGCCATATATAGTCTTCTTAGACCCCTAGCTTTCATCGCGTGACTCATTTTAGGAGTTCTCGTTTCTTACATTACCCCTATCACTGTCATTAAGACAGCAGTGGAAGGCTGCTATGGATTTCGGAGTGATGAATGAGGACATGAGAGCGTTCACGCAGACGGCTCCTGTTCAGCTGAATTTGAGAGAGCAGCGACTGCGATTATGTACATATACCGGGAAGACCAGAGGATCATCCCGCAAGGAAAAGCAATTCCAAGCGCAAGGCAAACGACCACGTGGAGTCCCAAAGAAGAGGTCGTTATCAGAAGCGACCTCATCGAACTGAAGGGCGCGACGGAGCATGTCATGGATGGAATCAAATGGCAACGTCTGACAAGAACAGCAGACCCTGCGACGGCGCGGCACTAACGCTGAGGAGAAGAAGAGAGGTTTTAGGAAAAAGTAGCCATAGAAGCTATCCAGATGTGTCCTGGGAAAAACGTTTGTCTCGGATGACCTATAATCAAGAGATCTAACTTCACATACCGAATAGCAATAGCAAGACGGGTACTGCACATCGTTGGATATGTCAGGGTGTAACAATACATTCGAAACATTTCAGCCTATAGATGGCATCTCGATTCCTGTGCAAATCCAAATTTGGGGATACTGCTATTCATGAGTGGAAGATATGAATGTAGGCAGCAGATGTATGAAACATGAGAACCAGTGCAACAGAAGAAAATCTATTTGCCCGCCAGGGACAGTTGTGGTTGAAGTGGTCTTTATGCGTGCGAAAAGAGCAGTTGCGTTCCCGGGAGTTCACTACGAGTGTGAAATGGAACTACTACGCTTACCTGGAGCACTAAACATCCGTGACATGGATATCAGTGATTTAGTGACAAGTTCGAGAAAATTCCTGGTGTTGGTACTTGCGGAAGACCATCAGCGTGTAACGCCCTTCAGTTAAACACTGATCCAACCGGGTGGCTTGAATACAGTGCGAAAAAGTATCAAATGAGTTCTAATCTTGTTGGAATGCTCATAGGGTTTCTAATTTCGTTCGGCACGTGTGTATCAGTGATGATGAAGCAGCTATAAAAGGCAGCGGTATCACTTGCACGGTCTTTGAATCGATTCCATTTTCTTTGCCGCGACAGTTTAGCGAAGTCGTTGTTCTCCATATGGCAGTGTTCACAGTTGGCGAACGCACATGCGTTTCAGGAGATCAGGCGTATCAAAACTCGATCGATACGCATGTTATCCCTTTCGTCTGATCGATACTCATCTAATCCTTTTCACGTGATTTTCTGGTCGCGTAGTTGCTGGAAGCCAACTCTGGACAATGATACCGAAAGGGTAGCCGTATTTTCAGTGTAAGGGATATCACCATTTGGGTGGGGTGCAAGAACAAAATCGCTCTACTCTCGGCACCGACGTCGCATCGGTTCCTCTCGTCGGTTACTTTCATTTCAACTACAATCAACCAGCAAATTCCATTTTCTCAGGTCTCACTTGGCTGCCTAAATCGTGGAGACATAGAAAACACTTGCTGAGACTGTATGGCTCCAAAGCCTCGGCGAATAACTCGATTGCAATCTCTGCTTACGAATGCTTTTCGCTGCCAACATTCTCACCACCGATAGTAGAACAATACTGTTGCAATGAGAGGAGCATCCCACTATGGACCTTCTTTTACCAAAGCCTAGTAGGGAAAAGTGGTCCCGTTCATACTTGGCGCACCGACGCCGACAAATTGACGCCGTCGCTTACAGTGCCGGCGTCAAATTGCCGAAGTCGCCGCCGGTGGCGGCGTCGGCGCGTGAAGTATGAACGCGGCCCTCTTTCCTCCACTACGTAGAGTAATATGCTTAGGCAAAAAACATACGCTCAAATGTGCGGATTGACCCCTCCAAGATCCCTTCGAGATGCTTTCGTTAGATGGGCAACTTTTTATAAGATGCGCCCCCTCCCCATTGCGATAGCGCCGTAGAAGTGTTAGTTTTTTCTTCTTAAATTCGAGGAAAAACTGCAAACTATGCAGAGTTTGGCTTTGAACAGACAGCGAACCTTTTTATACTTTCTTTTATCTCTTTATTAAACTAATAAAAAAAACACAGTGAGCCATTTGACAGAGAGATCAGCGGCCCGTGTACGTTCCTTACAGCAAAAAAGTGCTCCTGTCCATCACATGCATTCCATATGACAACGATTCGGAGTTGGACAAATTCTGATACATGGGGCGCTGGAAATTTCAGAAATTCAACTGTGCCATCTATTCTAGCATCCATCGCGCCAAAAAATTACCTTTTTCGACGGGATGACTTCTGAGGATCGCTCGGGTTCACATTGTTCTGCTGATCATCTAGACAGGACATTCGATTTTAGACTTGCCAATGAGTGCATCGTTAAATTGTTATAAACACAAAAATCTTTTGGAAAACTTGCCTGAATTTGTCGAGGGTACGGACCTACGCCATATGGCGCAATCACTGATAATGACACAAATCGCAAGCAGTACGACGAACGATTTCATGTTGAATGAACCTTTCTCTCTTATCACGCCTGCAAATGCTGGATGGTGATAAGATATCAGAATCTTATCATAAGCGTAGCACCTTCTCAAGTAAGCTCTGATATCGTGCGGGATTTTTGGAGAATAGCAAGCTCTATACGGTGAATAGAAGGTCCCATTTTCCGTTGGACGGTATAAATAACAGAATTACACCCGCCCATAATACAAACCACGCCTATCGCTTGAACAGTGTGAGCACATAGCATATCGTTCGAATTATGATTAAAGAGGTGTGCGTAGTTTGTTGAAGGATAACAAGTTCTCTGTGTCCAACAAAAGACGACAGTTTCATTGCACCGTACAAACACCACCCCGAATCCTGCCCACTGCTCACATAAATGCACACAAAAACCACTGAAAAAGACGGGTTTTGATCCCAGAAGACGACTTGAAAAATGAAAAAAAGGGTCAAGAACATTGTAGCAAGGAAGTGAGTCCAGACACAATAGAGTGCCATCAAGTCTGTTTCAATCTGACAAAGTAGTCCGAATGTGCCGGAAAATATATTTTTCAAACTAATTTGCTCAATGGTCGTATGACGCGATTGGTCCGATTACTTTCGAAAGCTCCTTCATCAGCGTAATTCAACTTACACCTTAACGAACAGGGTCAAATAGAGATAGAAAGTACGCAAGTGTCTCGTGCACTTCGCTGGTCCTTCCTAAGAACTTCCTTAAAAGGTGTTGGCAACAGATGATAGGGTCGCCAAATGTGTGCTCCACATATCGTGAGCAAAACGCCCAATCCAACCGACGTATACATGTCCTGCTCACCATCACCACACGTGGTCAAGTGTGAGCTTGGCTAATTGATAGGGCAAATCTCTCCATCTCATAATACTAATTAACTTCTAGCGAAATGGTCTTGCTTTCCACATTTCAGAGATTTCTCAGATGCACCCGCACAATTATCGACTTTACGCGCATGTAATTGGCAAGGCAAGTAAACACTGAAAAGAAGTCGGGAGCCCTTATAACAGCCTATTCATCAACCCACAGCTACGGTAATCTCAAAAACGTCCTGCCAGCTATGGCAAACTTAATCACAATGGTGTGGTTCAGAGAGGGCCGATGCGGCGTTATTACGCGCGGCTTCTCCGCCGCCATCGCAAAATGCCGTCCGCGTCCCGTTGGCGACGGCGCATCTGCTCCCCCTGCACCGCTCACCAAAGCTTATTTTTCATAAATTTTTCAGTCGCATTTTTTCTGATACAGCAGGAATTCTTTTTTCCAGCCATCGGTTCGAAAAAACAAGGTTTTTTATGCCTGATAACATTGTTAGGAGATAATATAGCAAAGACTGACGTAATATTGATGACATTACTTGTGTATTCGCGGCCAATGTTATCAATATTACGGCAGTCTTTGCTATAGTATTATCTCCTAACAATATTATCAGTCATAGAAAGCCTTGTTCTTTCGAACCGCTAAGTGAAAAGAAATTTCTAGCTGTATCAGAATAAATGCGAGAGCTTTTAGAAAGTAATCGGACCATCTATGTTGTACGACCAGTGAGTAAACTAATTCAAAAAAAAATATATTTTCCGGCCCATTCGGACTACTTCGTCAGCATAAAACAGACTTGATAGCACTCTATTGTGTCTGGAGTTACTTCTTTGCTACAATCTTTTGACTCTTTCCTCATTTTTCAAGTCGTCATCTGACATCAAAACCCGTCTCTAGTAGTTTTTGTGTGCGTTTATGTTAGCAGTGGGCAGGATTTGTCATGTGGGAGGTGTTAGTACAGTGTAATGAAACTGTGGTCTTTAGCCGACCAGAGAAAGCTTGCTATTCTCCAGCAAACTCAGCACCCCTCTTTACTCAGAGTTCGGTTGATGGCTATGTGCTCACACTGTTCAGGAGATAGGCTCGGTTTGTATTATGGGAGGGTGTAATTCTGATATTTATACCGCCCAACGGAAAATGGGACCTTTTGCTCGCCGTAGAGAACGCGCTATTCTCCAAGGACCCTGCACGATATTACAGCTTACTCGAGAGGGTGCTAAGCATATGCTGAGAAGACACCTGCAAACACTGGATGGTGATAAAATTCGATATCTTATCACCATCCAGTATTTGCAGGCGTGATAAGAGAGTAGGGTTCATTAAACATGAAATCGTTCGTCGTACTGCTTGCGATTTGTGCCATTATAAGTGATTGTGCCATATGGCGTAGGTCCATACCATCAAGGGATTCAGGCGAGTTTACCAAAAGATTTTTTGTGAATTCAACAATTTAACTATGAAATCATAGGCATAAGACATTTTGAATCATTGTTTCTGTCTAGATGATCAGGAGAACAATGTGAACCCGGGCGATCCTCAAAAGTCATCCCTTGAAAAAAGGTCAAGAAAGGTTTTGGCGCGATGGATGCTAGGATAAACGGCACAGTTGAATTTCTCAAATTTCCAGCTCCCCATGTGTCATGATTTGTCCAACTCCGAATGACTGTCATATGGAATGCACATGATGGACGATGGCACGTTTTTGCTGTAAGGAACTCACACGGGCCGCTGATCTCTGTCGAATGGCTTGCTGTGTTTTTTTTGTCTAATAAAGAGAGAAAAGAAAATATAAAAAAGATTGCTGTCTGTTCAGAGCGTAACTCTGCATAGTTTGCATCTTTTATGTACTTGAATTGAATATGAAAAAACAGAAATACTTCTACGGTGCTATCACAGTGGAGAGGGGGCGCATCCTATAAAAAGTTGCACATCCAGTAAAAGCATCTTAGAGAGATCTTGAAGGGGTCAATTCGCACACTTGGTCGTATATTTTTTGCTTAACATATAACTCCACTTAGTGGACGGAAGAAGGCCGCGTTCATAATTTGCGCTTGCCGCCACCAGCGGCTGCTGCAATTTGACTCGAGCACTGGCAGCGACGACGTGAAATTGCCGGCGTCGGTGCGCAAAGTATGAACGTGGTCGAAGGGTTTACTTTTCCCTTCCAAGCTTTGGTGAACATAATGTCCATAATGGGATGCCCCCTCTCATTGCGATAGCACCGTTCTACTAGTGGTGGTGAGAATGTCGGCAATGAAAAGCATTCGTAAGCAGAGATTGCAATCGAGTTATTCGTCGAGACCTCGAAGCCGTACGAGACTCAGTGTTTTCCATGTCTCTACGAACTGGGCAGTCAAGTGAGACCTGAGAGAATGAAATTTGCTAGTTGATTGTAGTTGAAATAAAAGTAAACCGCGAGAGGAACCGATGCGACGTCGGTGCCGAGAGTAGAGCAGTGTGATGTTATGTTTCATCCCACTCAAAATATGGCTCGGTACTATCGCAATGAGGGGGTCTTCACAGGTAGTAAACCGATCACAATAAATGTCAGAGGTGTAGGTCAGGACGTTCGAATTGGGTCAGGTTGCAGGAGCTCGCTGCCGTCACACCTTGCAAACGCCATGAATCCGCAGCGGAAGCAGTGAGGCACTTTTTGAACGCTGTGACCCTACTCGAGTGTTTTGACCCACACCCACAAATTAGCAGGTGTGATTGAGGTCAGAAAGCTTTCAAGCACGGTAGGCTTAGAAAAGGCAGCATTTGAGCGTATATGAACCTACCGTAGCCCGGCTCGGTTAGTAGTGCTGTGGCCGTGAGACAGGGTAGTTGTCACTGACATATCTGTAACGGTCGCTGTTGCACCACATTTCAGCACACAACATAGGCAGGGAGTCGTTGGGCTCGGAGAAGCGCAGAACTCACTTATTTACTTAGGACTATCAGGAGATGCGAGAAAATTCTACTGGGCCACTGTTGATATCCCGTATAAGGCCCATTTGGACAGAAAGCTTACGCTGTGGCACCCGGCATGCGACGCGGGGTGCTAGTTGTAAGTGTAGCTGTAGTTGCCGTATTAAGGCGGGCTCTAGACCGCTACAGTATACCGAACCTAAACGAGGACACGGCAATCGATTTGGGACCCAACTAGGCGACCCAAGCTTGCACGAATACGATCGCATGCCGCACGCCGAGCAACGCGAACTTTTTGCCTTTCTGGCACACGCCCTTGATATTCCCAGCCGTCACAGTTCCGATCATGTGAACAAGACATAGTGAAGACAGAAGTTGAGAGAGCAATGGCTGCGATGGTATGGACACGTACTGAGAGCACCAGAGAATCATCCCTCAAGGGGAGCACTGGAGTTTGAAACGCAAGGGAAGCGACCACGTGGAGCCCTAAGAAAGGGATGTAGGGACGTCATCAAGAGCGTCCAGTTGTGGTTGAAGAGGTCTTCATGAGTGTGAAAAGAGCAGCTGTGCTCCCGGGAGTTCACTGCGAGTGTGAATTGGGACTGTTACGCTTCCCTGGCGAACTAAACATCAGTAGCAAGTATATTAGTGATTAAGTGACAAGTTCGAGAGAGAGAGTTCCTGGTGTTGGCACTGGCGGCTGACCATCAGCGTGAAACGGCTTTCAGTGGGCAGTGATCTAACCGGGTGGCTCGAATACAATGAGAAAAAAGTATCGAGTGAATTGAGCATATGAGCATCAAGTGTTTTTTGGAATGTTTATAGGGTTTCTTATTTTGTTTGGTACGTCTGTATCAGTGAGGTGAAGCAGCTATAAAGGCACCGGTATCATTTACACGGTCTTCAGATCGATTCCATATCCTTATCCAAGACAGTTGAGCGAGTCACTGTTCTTCATAAAGTAGTGTTTACAGTTGGCGAGCGCACATGCGTGTCAGAAGACCAGGCGTATCAAGTTTTGGTCGATACGCATCTCATCCCTTTCGTTCGATCGAAACTCATCTGATCCTTTTCACGTGATTGCCTGATCGCCTATGTAATTGCTCGATTCGCCAACTCTGGACAATTCCTGAAGATATCGAACAGGAAGCCATATTTTCAGTGGAAGGGATATCACTATTTGGGTAGGGTGCAAAAATAAAATATGCGACTTGCATTGCTCTACTCTCGGCACCTACGTCGCATCGGTTCCTCTCGCAGTTTACTTTCATTTCGACTACAATCAAACAGCAAATTCCATTCCTTCAGGTCTCACTCAGTTGCTGGGCTGAGTCTCGTACGGTTTCAAAGCCTCGGCGAATAACTCGATTGCAATCTCTGCCTACGAATGCTTTTCATTGCCGACATTCTCACCACCAAGTAGAAGGGTGCTATCGCAATGAGAGTGGGGCATACCCATTATGGACATTTCGGCCGCGTTCATACTTTGCGCACTGACACCGCCACCGGCGCGCGAAGTATGAACGCGGCCATCTTTCCTCCACTAACATAAGTAGAGTAATATGCTCAGGCAAAAAGATATACGGCGAAGTGGGCGGATTGAGCCCTTCAAGATTCCTACAACATGCTTTTGTTAGATATGCAACTTTTTACAGGTTGCGCTATCCTCCCCAGCGATAGCGCCGTAGAAGTGTTTCTGATTTTTCATCTTCAGTTCAAAGGAAAGATGCAAACTTTGCAGAGTTACGCTCTGAACAGACAGCAATCCTTTTTATATTTTCTTTTCTCTCTTTATTAAACTAAAAAAAGCATAGTGAACCATTCGACGGATTCAGCGGCCCGTGTAGGTTTCGTACAGCAAAAACGTGCTACATCCATCATGTGCATTCCATATGACAGTCATGTGGAGTTGGACAAATTCTGGTACATGGGGAGCTGGAAATTTCAGAAATTCAACTGTACCATCTATTCTAGCATCCATCGCGCCAAAAAATTACCCTTTTCGAAAAAGTGACTTCTGAAAATCACTTGGGTACACATTGTTCTCTTGATCATCTAGACAGAAACAGATTTAAAATGTCTTATGCCTAATAAATCATTGTTAAATTGTTAAATTCACAAAAAACTTTTTGGAAACTCGCCTGAATCCCTCCATGGTGCTGATCTACGCCATATGGCGCAATCACTAATAATGGCACATACCGCAAGCAGTACAAGGAACGATTTCATGTCTAATGAACCTTACTCTCTTATCACGCCTGCAGTACTGGATGGGATGAGATATCAGAATCTTATCACCATCCAGTATTTGCAGGTGTCTTCTCAGCATAAGCTTAGCACTTCTTAAGTAAGCTCTAATATTGTGCGGGGTTGTTGGTGATTAGCAAGTTCTCTACGGCGAACAAAAAGCCCTATTTTCCGTTGTGCGGTATAAACAACAGAATTACACCCTCCCATAATACAAACCACGCCTATCGCCTGAACGGTCTGAGCTTATAGCACGTCAATCAATTCCTGGGTGAAAAGGTGTGCGGAGCTTGTTGGAGGATAGCAAGTTCTGTGTCGACCAAGAGGCCACAAATTCGTCGCACCGTACAAACACCACCCACATGACAAACCTATCCCACTGCTAACATAAATTCACCCAAAAACCAGGAGATGACGGGTTTTAAGGTCAGATGACGACTTGAAAAATTAAGAAAATGTCAAGGAGATAGTAGCAAAGAAGTGACACCACACACAATAGAGTGCAATCAAGTATGTTTTATGCTGAAAAAGTAGTCCAAATGTGCCGGAAAACATGTTTCTTGAGTTTACTTTACTCACTGGTCGTATGACACAGATGGTCCGATTATTTTCGGAAAGCTCCTTTATCAGCGTAATTCAACTTGCACTTCAAAGGACAAGGTCAAATAGAGATAGAAAGTACGCAAGTGTCTCGTGCACTTCGCTGGTCCTCCTTAGAACTTCATTGAAAGGCACTGGAGACAAATGATAAGGTCTTTGAATGCGAGCTCCAGATATCGTGGGCAAAACGCCTGATCCAACCGACGTATACATGTCCTGCTCACCATCACCACACGTGGTCAAGTGTGAGCTTGGCTCAATTGGTAGGACATAACTCTCCATCTCATTATCTTCCACATTTCAGATATCTCAGATGCACTCGCGTAATTATCGATTTTACGCGCATGTAATTGGCAAGACAAGTTAACACTAAAAGGAAGTTGAAAGCCTTTATGACAGCCTATTCATCAACCCACAGCTGTTGAGATTTCAAAAACGTCCTGCCAACTATGGCAAACTTAATCACAATGGTGTGGTTCAGAGAGGGCCGATGCGGCGTTATTCCGCGCGGCTTCTCCGCCGCCATCGCAAAATGTCGCCCGCGTCCCGTTGGCGATGACGCATCGGCTTCCCCTGCACCGCTCACCAAGGCATATTCTTCATAAAGCTTTCAGTCGCATTTCTTCTAATACCGCAGGCATTCTCTTTTCAGTCAGCGGTTCGAAAGAACAAGGTTTTGTATGACTGATAATATTGTCAGGAGACAATATAGCAAAGAATGCCGTAATATTGATAATATCAGCCGTGAAAACACAAATCTCACTCAGTATTCATTAAATCGTACGTCGAACAATATACATATACAGTTATAATGCTGAATTTGAGCGGATATATTTTTGGACCACGACGGTCCTTTACAAACATCACAGCGGGACCATCATCCACCGATCAGCAGCGAAAACGCTGCGATGGGAACACTGTTAGGGTATGTGCGATTGGGTTACAGCAGAAAAGGATTTGGAGTAGATGGATGTTCGGCATATCGCCAAGATACTTGGAAAGGTAAGTGTATACAGGTGAAGCAGAGGTGCAGATCATGAGTAAAGGAGAATCTCGACGGAGATTGAAGGCGAATTTTATCGCGTAGACCTCAGACGTCGGGTGCCCGTCATCACCACATCTGGTCGATCGTCACTAGAAACACTGAAACTTCACAGATAATAAGCCGCTCACAATAATAAATAAGTTAGGGGTGTAGGTCAGGAAATTCGAAATGGGTCACAGATTGCATGAGGTCGCAGCCGTCACACCCTTCAGGCTGCACCACTTCACAGCGGAAGCAGTGAGGCACTTTTTTGAGCGCTGTGACCCAATTCGAGTGTCTTGATCCACAAATTAGTAGGTGTGATTGCGGTTAGAAAGCTGTCAAGCACGGTAGGCTTAGAAAAGGCAATATTTGAGCGTATATGAACCTACCGTAGCCCGGCTCGGTTAGTAGTGCTGTGGCCGTGAGACAGGGTAGTTGTCACTGACATATCTGTAAACGGTCGCTGTTGCACCACATTTCAGCACAAAACATAGGCATGGGAGTCATTGGGCTTAGATTGGTGGGGAAGCGTAGAACTTACTTATTTACTTGGGACTATTGGGAGATGCGAGAAAATTCCACTGAGCCACTACTGATAACCCTGATGAGACCTTTTAGGACAGGAAGTTCACGCTGTGGCACACGGCATGCGACGCGGGGTGCTAGCTGTAGTGACGTATTAAAGGTCCATTCCGCACTCGCTGATGGGTGGAGTAACAGTTGACTCTCCATTGATTGTCGGGCATTAGGGGCGGATCGACCACGCCGCACTGCAGGCAATAGGACGTGGAGAGACCGCCCCCCAGCCGCCGACAACCAATGGAGAGTCAGCTGTACTCCACCCATCAGCGAGCGTCGAATGTGCCTTTAAGGCGGGCTCTAGACGGCTACGGTATCCCGAACCTAGAAGGAGGGCACGGTAATTGATTTGGGACCCAACACCTTAGCTAGCACGAATCCCGTCGCATGCCGCACGCCAAGCAACGCGAAGTTTTTCTCTTTTCGGCGCTTATCCTCGAAATCCCCAGGCGTTACAGCTCTGATCATGTGAAGAAGATATAGTGACAACAGTTGTGCCTATATACATATCTTGGATAATCAACTTGTAGGCAAGTAATGCTCACAATTAGTAGAATGAAGCTAAGTGCCTTGCAGTGGAGGAGATATCTGACTGTAGCGGGGAGAATGTGTGCCATCAGGACAGAAAATTCGCATGGCGGCATCCGGCATGCGGCGCGATAGGGCGAGTTACGCGCGCCTTCTCGGGCGGGTCATCGGGTGAGTAGTGCTCTATGCCTTATTCAAGGCGTAATCGCTTCAGGACTGAACAAGTACGCCGCCCTATCGCGCACCATTTCGTCGCGCGTCAAACGCGGTCACGCGAATTTTTTGTGCTGATGGCACACGCCCCAGCAGCGGACATCCCTGATTACTATGTAGGGAAGGAAGAAGGAAGAGAAGGAGAAGTGGAAGCAGCAGTGAAGCTGCGAGCAGCTGAGTCGATGGACGAAATTCCTTTCTGACGCCACGAACCAAGGACCTTCACACCGCGAACTTTGAACGTGATATATGCTAATTCCACTACTGCTCCGTTACTGTGACTCGCAAGCAATGAGTTAGAGCGAGAGGAAAGGTACAGACGGTAGCGTACATAGAGGTAACACCTACTTGTCTCTGTTCGCAAACACAAGTCCCATGTCGAGTAAGTAGAGCAGGCCGGATAGGAAGTAAAATGCCTGAATCGATGGTTATCACAATCACAAAGTGATTCGAACAAATTACAGAAGGGTGCTATTGCAATGAGGGGGGGGGGGGGGCATCCCACCAAGAACATTATTTTTACCTAAGCCTGAAGGAATAAAGGAACTCCAGTTTTCCTCCATTAAGGCTTAGGCAAAAGTGTACTCCTAAATGTGCAGATTGACCCCTTGGGGATCTCTCTACGATGCTTAGATTAGCAACTTTTTATAAGATGCCCTCCCCCCATTGCGATAGCACCTCTAAAAGCAAAGAGTTAATTATGGCTTTATGGAAAGCTCACCGCTGCCACTGCCCATCCTTTCACAACAAACTGAATTTGACATCCGGGTAACCCCGCGCACCCGGACACTACTCCATTACCGACAGCCTGAAAAAGACCGATATAGCATGGAAGGCTCTGGCTGATTACGGATGCTCATGGAACTTACCATAATGAAAAATGACATATGGTCGAATCCTGTGGCATACCACGTTTCTACACCTCCACATACTAGAAATGCGATCAATGCGATTCCCGAAGCGAAAAGTTG
Organism: Trichostrongylus colubriformis; assembly: GCA_963978905.1. Lineage (NCBI taxonomy): Eukaryota > Metazoa > Nematoda > Chromadorea > Rhabditida > Trichostrongylidae > Trichostrongylus > Trichostrongylus colubriformis. The sequence continues at coordinate 57,586,283 of OZ022258.1, read as the reverse complement.
CTGTAATTCAACACGGTTCGACTGTATATCGAACTTTTTCAGATTCTTGAGATTCTTGAGAGTTTACCAGCAGGAAAACTCTCTAGAACGTAAATCCAGAACTTAGGCAAACGTATATAATAATTGAAATCGTCGAGAGATAAGAAGGACAGGACATGGGCACATGGGAACCACAGCACTAATTGCCATCCCAGTTTGACAGGTCGTTGCACTACTACTGATCGGTCGGCACGGTATCCGCTTGTGCCATCATATTACTGTTTTACTACGGGGGAACATCATGAACCGGACCTTATTTTTCTGTCTAACGACATGGTCTTGAAATTCAAAACGCAGTCAAGGTGCCATTAGGTTCGCAAAATTGCGGCTCCGCTAACAGAAACTCAGCTGAAAACGAAATTAAAAAGAGAAAGTATTTGGGGAGGAGAGAGCCATCTGGAGGTATGCCACCCAAAATGGCAAAAAAGGATAGAGGCGATTAGACGTTTGACCAGATTCATCGAGGACTTTCTGGGATTGACATTCCCAGCTTTGGTAAAATGATTTATCAATTTTTGCTCGCTCTCTCTAACAATAAAGTCGTAATAGTGTGACAAGGCGAAGATAGCCCACTCTTATTGGGGATTACAAATTAGTTCCCAGCTCTCCACCCAGGCGGAGTGCTCCAAACAACCCTGGTCAGTACATTGCCCTTCGGAGCCACACTAATCCTTCTCTAACATTGAGGACTTCGTTTTGACGGTGTTAGTTTGTACCAGTGCTGAACTGTTTTTTGTCAACGTTGCTGGACATCAGCAAGAGGTTAGTGTGGGATTATGTAACTGGTCGGATTATCGCTGATGCTGGCGATTACCCAATGACTAGTTCTAGCGCACTCTTTTACTGGTTTTTCATCAGCGATCAAATATACCCATCAAAAAAATCTCCCTTTCAGTGAGTTGGCAGAAAAAAACGTGTGAAGATTGATCTCACTCCCGAGCTTCTTCCCTGATTGCTTTACAATATAGTCTAGAGAGGGGAGCGAGCATGGCCAAGTGGGCAAATGCCCTAATAGCCTACCCCAGAGGGTGTGCTGTCCACTACATCCGTCCAGAAACTAAGTGAGTGGATTGTTAAAAATACTGGAAGGGTAAATTTGGCATATGAAAATAGGGGCGCTCGGCAGTGTAACAGTAGCGAAAGCACGAAGCAAAGCGGCGAAAAACTCGGGCAATATGGCGGCGAAAACTGCTTGTCTTTTGCGCCTCTCTGCGTCACTAACAGCTGGTGTATATTGCAGACGGGCGAGGGGCTAAGTCAGCCGGCCGCGAACGATGGCAACTCCCAGGCTGATGAGTGGCAGCGCTATTCGCAGTGTAGCGGGATCGTGATAAGACCCCAAGCACGCTTTCCCAATCGAAATTGTCCAGATCGCGTCTTCCCAAGTGGTATGCCTATTTTCAGAGAGCATGTTTCCGCGGTTCTCACTTTTTTCATACCCATAGTGCCCCTAAAAAGATGAAAAAGAGCAACTGCCATTTTCAAAGCTCCGAAAAGACCGAATTAGAAGCCTGAAAAATGCAATCATTCCACAAATAATCAGCTGGTACGACGCCTAGGAGGGCGACAGTTAGCAGTCTAGAGGAGGTCCGTCCCACTTGTAAACTGCGGCCCAAAGGACCACATGGCTCGGGGAAGGGATCTATACCATACAAAGTTCCTGATTCCTCATACATGGTGAAATCACAGATCCAATAGCATATGTACATCAAGAACACCTCAGTAAAGTTGACATCCTATGATATCTGCGAGAGGCGTGCACGGCAAGTCCAAGTGTACTAACAAATCACTTTGTTATCATGCTTTGAGGCACATTCCACGGTAATCACATGGGTCGACTTACCTTTTTGGAACAGCAGACTTCAGTAACTAGAAAGGCTGCACCTTTTTCGCGTCGCCACGGTGGGTTATCATGGCGCTACACCTGCTCGAATCCACTTCGACGTCACCCATTTTGCTCAGTCAACCAATAAGGGAGCTCAAGTGTGTGGCGTCGGAGTGGGTTCAAGCAAGTGAAACGCACCCAAGGATCTACTGTTCCAAGAAAGTAAGTCGACTCATCTGATTATCCCGAAATGTGCCTTCAAATGAGATGTACTGCAATGTACTTTGCTGGGCCGGCCTCCCACACATCTGATTTGCAGCATTCACAATGCACCTGCCAATGAAGTGCCCAATTCGCATACAGAAATAGCTTCCCGCGAACCAGTATGTAGGAGCTTATTCTGATCATACGTATAAGCGCTTTATGTGTATTCGAGTAAGAACAGCCACGGACGCTGCTGTTGCTGCTGCTTGGACTTTGAGCGGAGGCATTCAAAACCGGAATTACCATCCTCTGGCGATAAACTCGTAGTGTTTATGGATTTTGGAGTAGCCCATCATGCACATTGTGGTTGGGGATGCAACTGATAAATGCACGAAGAACTTCATTAGCAAGGTGAACGATTGCGCTAGCAATACCCAGGCAGGGAAAAGAGCTCCCTGTTCAGTCACTGTTTATGTGCTCAGCTGGGTTTTCCAACAGGAAAACCAATTAACATACTATCGCGTGTAATGCATGCACCATTTTCCGGAACAAATTCAATAGAAATGGGTGCACACAGATCTGAAAAGGATTTGAAATGAAAGAAATTTTTTAACTGATCCCTCGATCCCTTTTTAATTCCGGGCACAGATGGGCTTTAGGTGATCCTTCCTCAGACATTGCCGAGAATATATCGGTAACGTGTTACTCTTCATGTAATTCCGGTACTACTGCAACAATTAGTGCTTCTCGCGCTCATGCCATCAATCCTGACCCCATGCAATCTTGTTGCCATTCGCATCGCAAAGGATACAGCTACCGGTTTCGATGTGACCCAGTACCTGGTAGACCTGGCCTGCTTGTTACCGGGCGCTCTGAAGCCCGATAAGCCCAGAAGATTTCACTGCACTGTATCCACTTTTCATTTCTCACCACCTTTTATCGAGTAATTACAGGAATTCCTGTCTTTAGTTGACTATCAATAGAATTTTCGGGAAAATCTAGAACTTTCTGTGATCTCAGCCGTAGCAGTTGGAACCTGCGCACAATTTGTCAACGAGCTGTGTTCCATGGTGGCTCCGGATAAAGGAGAGGAGCGTAAAAATTGAGAGGAGAAGAACAACGCTGAATTTTTTCGGGATTTTTAGAGAACCAACTTTGAAAGCAAATTTTTTTCAAAGAGTTCAAAAAGATGGTAGGATAGTGAAAAAGGCTTATGGAGCTGAAAAGAAAACTTGTCAAATCGCACAACTTTGATGCCCTCCCAAGCTCCTTCGGTTCCGTTTTGGAAATCTGTTTAAGACATGCTTCTCGTTTGACTGAGGCAGTCTGAAGAGTTTTAGAATCGTGTTCGTCCAAGAGATCTTGACACTCGATATGTGAACGATTCCAGTTCTCCCCAATCGAGTCACACTTCCGTCCACATGACATGACCCTGCTACCACCTCTGGATTCCGCATGTCAAAGGATTTTCCGGATTTATTAAAAAAAAAAGCTGGAAGTGAAGACTATACTAGACTAGAGATGAAGAAACCACAGAAAGGCTACCGTATCGGCTCCACGCTATCAATTCCAAAAATTCATTTTGAAGTTTGCACTTACCGTGTATGTGAAACTACTTCCTATTGCCAAATGAACACAACTGATTCCTACTGTAACCAAGGCTAGGAAGAGTGAAACGACGATCAGAGCGACTTGACCGTAGACACTGAAAAGAGCGTTGAAACTTGAGATTTTGAAAAGTCGATCATTCTCAGGTGCCCTCACTTTTCTCCTCGTCCTTGAAAATGCAAAGCATTGCTCCAACGATCCGCATTCATAGGGAATATGCTGTTTTGACCTGAAAGCTAATCGATTGGTTACGGTACTACAATACAGTAAGCCATTCTAGGTACTTGTAGACCTTACCAGGACAAATCTCTCTGCTAATCGGTTGGCCATTGAGATATCGCGAGAAACAAGCGCCTGGTGCTACCAAAATCAGAATCATCGCCACTATAGTTAGGATCTTGAATGATAGGGGATATTTTTATGTAAAATTCAATTTTTTGCATAATTCAGGACCCACCAAGATGAATAGGCGAATACAAAAGGACATGCCAGCTATGGCTCGTGGGGAGACCATGGTTGATGCCAGTGCGTAATGATCTGAAACTGAAATCTGCATGGTTTCAGAGATTGAGCCGTGAAAGAAGCTTGTCACAACTATCATTCAAACGACTAGAAGATGCACGAGCAGCTTTGAAATGGAGCAAAAGGAGTGCAGAGGCCGGAGACGCCTCAATGCACACCTCACTCTACCGCTTGTTGGGTAACTGATACCCAAGCGGTCTGGTAGAGGTGAACCTATGACATCAAGTGGTATTCACCCTTACAAGTCGATGTGTATGCCAATATGGAAGTATGTGGCCCCGAAACCATACAGAGATGCAGTGAAGGGAACGTATGTATGTGAGGGACTTCGTACATCCCCTTACTGTTCTTCTTTTTTACGCTCCTTGGCCGAGATTGGTCATTACCCAAACAGGTCAACGACATTGCAGTATGTTACGACCGTGGAACGCGGGTGGAAAAACAATCGAAAAAGGGGAAATTTCGATAGAAACTCATATCGAAACAAATCAGTATTGATCAAGAGCGGAAGAGGATCGGGACGGATGCGTCTATGAATGATGTATTGTGGCGCGAGATCGTCATAGATGGATGGAGAGGCAGACAGGCAGGCGTGTGTGTATGTGAGTTCAGTGATGATGCCGCAAACAGTATTATGTAAAATCGACCGGATACGTGTGCATTCGCACAGTTTTTCAACGCCCCCTCGTCGTCCATTACTGTCCCTCCCCATGATGTTTCGGCATCCACGGATTCCCCACCGAGATTTTTGAGAGATTAGTGTATGGGGATGGAAATGGTCCAGCATGTCGCCTACCTGATACCGTACAGAAAGATTTCATGGTGAACAATGCGTAGTCGGGGAAGCAGGGGTATGGAATCTGAAAATTACTTTAGAGGTCTATCGCAGTGGGAGGGGGGCATCCCACTATGGACATTATTTTTACCTAGACCTAAAGGGAGAAGAAACTCTTTCTTCCCTCCATCAAGGCTGGCAAAAGTATACGCCTGGATGTGCAGATTGCCCCTCAAGGATCTCTCCAGGATGCTTAGATAAGAATTTTTTTATAAGATGTCCCCCTCACTGCGATAGCACCACTTCAGAATGCGCCATGGAGTCAGCTCTGTTGGATATTCCGAAGAAAACCAACGCGAATCCGAATTATACCATGATCCGCGTACCCATCAAGTCAACACGGCTTCTTCGTCCTTCCACATTGATCCGGTGCTAGTACTTGTTCCTCATATGAAGTTCAGACGGGCGCGAATACTGGAGAGAGCGCTTAGTGTAATAGCTGTCCACTGGATGGATCTTCAAAACGATTGTGCCATCTCGTAGAGGCAATCTTCGGACTAGATGTCTAAGAAGTGACAAGCTTTCACACTGCATTCGTTAAATGGAAGCTACGTCTTGAGTCGTCCTCTGGGTAACCCACGCCATAGGGAAATTCCAAACCCTTTCGGGTCATCATAACATTCCGTGCCGGAGATTTGAAGTTGGATAAAGGTAAGGATGCTTTCCACACACTCAGTTCGCCTTCACGAGGTACTTCGTGCTCTTCCGACATCACATCATTCACCAGTACGAACGCGAGTTCGGGTGGAATAGGTACAGTCGGTATAGCCCATCGTGTAGTGCCTTCGGGCAAGCTGAATCGCTAAAAAGCAGCACATAATTCCCACCAACCTTTTCTCGAATCCATTGTTACAACTTTGAGGGTTTTTGAGTTTGATCAATCCTCTCTCCAGTCCGAATATGTCCAGTGCTGGCTCCCATAAGTTCCTAATACGGTCTCAGCCATCACCAGGGCAACCCAGGTGTCGGAAAAAATGGCCGCTTCAATACGATACAACCCCTCCCCCTTCAACGGGGACCACTATACGACCCCCTTTCAACATTGCATAACCTCTACAATATCAGTAACTATTGTTGATTGCATGGTATTATTAACAGGTTTTATTACTGTAACTTGTAGGCTTACACTCAAATTATCATATTTTCCTTCATAACCGAGTCAAGTGACGGCACGTCCCTCATATCATCCAGCCTGGGACCATTCCCGAACCTCTGCAATAACCAACCCCCTCCCCCCCCCCCCATCACGCTACACATATAGGACCCCCTGTCGAGAGATCCTCGACTCTCGGTGTACTCTGGCCATCACACATCGTACAAAGCCATATGTACCGCACCCGTCGCGAACTAGTTATTTCCGACAACAATCGTCGACCGCATGCTTCAGTAGTCATGACGTAATACGCAGCGCAAATTCATGATATGATCGTTTTCAGCCGAAAATAGTGAAAAGAGGGTGGTCTTGAATGCTTCTGGCTCATTACAAAGACGTCACTGGAAAGTATCTAAAATACAGCTGACCATAGATCTTTATAGAGCTGCTTATAGTTATTTTGGTTTTCCGTAAGTGATAAGAAATGTTTTCAAAACTAATTTCTGTACAGATTTTCTCGCTCAATATTTCAGCAATTCTTAAAAATTCCAAGATCCATCAAAAAATGAAGGACCGTATGAGCCAACCACACGGCCACTTTAGTAGGGGTGTGTACCCTTATGTCAGGATTTCGCCAAGACGATGAGCGGCGTGCGACGCACTGTGTGCGAGCTATGCGCGCCGCGGTAGGTGGATCTCAGAACGCTTACACAGTAATGTTAGGGGAGCGATACGCAGTTGACTTGTAAACGCTTCGAGACTCAACAACATGGCGCCTTTAGGTCGTCCACATTGCTTCGCTTGCGATAAGCCGCGGTGCGAAATCCTGACATAAGGGTAGACACCCCTTTAGTCGCCATTTTGGTTAAGCCATAGGATGATACTACGATTGCATACGAGTCCGATCACCGTAGAAGGAGCCACATCTGAATCGGATTCGACCCTATTACTGCTTCGGAACCTTTTTTTACTCAAGGATCGCGCATGCCGTAGCTAGACTTGAAGTTTCGAATCTCTGAACAGGCCCATTGAAATCCTGGGCCTCACTAATAAATCCATAAACAAGGTGAACCCATTCTTGCTGGATTGCTCAGCAGTGACTCAGATCCTGACCCTTTTCACGTCTTACGGGTAAAGAATACTATCAAATGATTCATTTTTCGGTGCGAAGGTGGATCCGGTCGGAAGCACCGCTGACGAAGAACCAGGAAATGCGGTACAAGACTTCACAAAGAGAAAATGTCTGAGGGAGCCAATATGGCTGGTCCTGAACAGTCATACTGTACGGGGAATGGAACTGTCCGCATCTCAGCATTGAAAGAGGAAAACTGAAGAAACTATTAAACTCTTACTAACCCATGATACTAGCTGTGGCATAGCATAAAACAGTGATAGACCAGTAATTAAGATCATAAGATTGAAACAAGTGAACTCCAGAACAATCCATGAGAGCTTAGATAGGGATAAGACTTGAGCTTTCGCAAGGATTTCACCTCCACACTCAAGTCAAAGTCAGTAAACTCACAACTAAAGAATAAGTCAAAAAGTATCACTCATCGCACGTGCGAAGGTCGTGATTGGCCGAATCTGGTTGCCACAAGAGTTGTTGAGGTTTACAAAAGAGCGAGAGATTGTGCCTCTGAAAAAAGCCTAAGCGGATTGCTTCAACACTGATGAACAAGGATCGTCCGTCCCTCGTCGAGCTGTGAACGAGTCTCATCGACCTCTCTTCATCATCAACAGGTTTTATGGTCAGCGAGGCATGGCGTCGGATGTAATACGCTCGAAGATCCCGACGGACGGATTGCGACCATCGGCAGCCCCTGGTAACTCGCCTATTCACCGCATCAATAATGCTATTTGTAGAGACAACCTAAAGGGAGTTGAATCAGTCAAAAGTGATGTCAGGAGTGCAACAATACGACAGCTCACTGAAGCGGGACTGCCTCGGAACTAGGGTACACCGACAGCCGAGAATTCCTCGACAGGGAGGTCATATTTGAGCGGACTTGAAGAGTGGGGGTCGTACTTCCAACGATAAGCACTAAAATTCAAACTGCCAATATGCAGATTGTAGAAGTCAAAAAAGGAGGATCGTATTTGGTCACTGTGGACGAAGGGGTCATACTAAAGCGGCCATTTTCCTCGACCCTGGGAGTGTTCTGCTCGGAACAGTTTCTCAGTATAACATCTCAATCTCGAAACCCCGATTTTTCATAAGACCAAACCTCTGATGTTAGGCAAACAGAGCGCCTGCTATTATATAAGTAAAAATGAATTGTCACGGCTCAACCAAACTTTTATGAAAATGTCACGTAAGCCTAATAAATAAATCATTATCATAATACTAAAAGTACTAACAGCAACTCCGCACAAAAAAAAAAATAAAATTAACAACACTCTGCACGGAATGTGAACAACGAAAATTTATCGACACTTAACTAGAGGATTAAATACATCGAATAAATTACTGCTCCCGGGAAAGACCTACCGACGAACAGAAGCCTAGTGTTAACTTACGTATGAACACAGAAATACAATTCAATAAAAGTGAAGCCGACTGGGCAGACAATCGTACGACAAAGTAGAAGATAATGTCATCAGAAATCCATATATTATGCAGTTTGACTCGGTACAATATGATCAACGAAAAGGTCTTTGCAACGGAACCGAATCCGTCAGAACCGTAGAAAGCTCACCGTCTTGAAAACACCTATTAACCACCATTATTCCAACGAAGTGAGCATGAGCAATTGCTTAAGCACCTTCGTTTGACTTGTTTCTCGAATTTCCCCAGCCAAGAACATTTCATCTACGACCGAGTACACCTAAAAGCATACACAATAGATGAGCATTCACCGCCCAAGAAAATGTATTTTTTCGTCCACAGAAGAATTAAAGTTTAAAATTAGCCAAAAGCACAGGTTAGCATTTGTCGTAGATCCTATACATATATATAAAGCAGGAGTTTGGTGTGTTTGTGTGTGTGTGCGTGTGTGTGTGTGTGTGTGTGTCCGTCCGTCTGTTACATGCACTCTCAGTTCAACCAGATGTTTGTCGTGTTTGTGTCATCTGTTTGTCACGTTGCACTTTCAGTTCAAACATGGAGAGGTTGGGCAAGTAAGGAGTGTGTAGGGGTTGACCAAAGTGCACGAGGATCACAACACGAAGATCATAAGAACTAAGCCTGGCCCCGCCCACCGTGAGCGGGGCTTGCGCAGAAACCGTACTCTATATATAAACCAGAAGTTTGGTGTGTTTGTCTGTGTGTGTGTGCGTGTGTGTGTGTGTGTGTGTCTGTCTGTCTGTTCGCACACCGCATAATGCATTCTTAACTGATCTGCAGCCTGGAGAGGTCGGGTAAGTTGGAATCGGGTAGGGGCTGACCCAAGCGTACAGAGCACATAAAAACTGAGCCTAGCTCTGCCCACTGTGGACGGGGCTTGCGCGGAAACTGCCTGTGTTCGAATTCAAGTCCACGCTCAGTTACCAAAAAACAGGCAAGCAAGGAATGGGCCTGTAGAGGTCGGGCAAGTTAGGGATGGGTTCGGGTAAGCCAAAATACGGGGCACATGAGAGGTAAGTTAGGAATGGAATCAAAACCATCCTATTCCTATCATCATCATACTCTATATATCAAGCAGAAGTTTGGTGTGGTTGTTTGTTTGTCTGTGTGTGTGTGTGTCTGTCTGTCCGCTCACCGCTTAATTTCTACCTCGCGTCGCAGCAAAGTTGGGATCCTGAATTTTTAAGGTAATGTAGGGGTGTTAAGGGGACATCAATGGTGAGGGAACGGAAGTGATAGCAACTGATGAGGGCTGATAAGGAGCCCCAAAAGGCGAATGGCGGGAAATTCATATCTCGCGTCGCAGCAAAGCTGAGACCCTGAATTTTTAAGATAATATAGGGGTGGAAAGGGGACATTAATGGTGAAGGAACGGAAGTGATAGCAACTGATAAGGGCTGATAAGGAGCCTCGAAAGGCGATAGCGGGAAATTCATACCTCGCGTCGCAGCAAAGCTGGGATCCTGAATTTTTAAGGTAATGCAGGGTGGTAAGGGGACGTTAATGGTGAAGGAACGGAAGTGATAGCAACTGATAAGGGCTGATAAGGAGCCTCGAAAGGCGAATGGTGGGAAATTCATATCTCTCGCAGCAAAGCTGAGATCCTGAATTTTTAAGGTAATGTAGGGGTGGTAAGGGGACATAAATGGTGAGGGAACGGATGTGATAGCAACTGATAAGGAGCCTCGAAAGGCGAATGGCAACCGTGTTGTGATGTGCCGGTAAGGAAAAGAGGCATTACCTAGGGATACACCGAGGGTACCCATGTCACTCCCACAGTCCAGCGTCTAGAGGTCGGCGCCGAACTGGGTCACCGCCCTTCGCGAGTTGTCCGAATGGTAGCGTGTCCTGCCGTCTGGGCTCTCCCAGATTTGCCTAAGCCTTTTTAGGGGAGGAGCTTTGGCAGCGTGTTTCACCTGTCTTTACCTGTTTGCAATCCGCCGCGCAACCTGACCTGACCTCACCAATCGGAACACTTGCACTCCACCCCATTGTTATGATGTCTCAACTGAACTGCAGTCTGGAAAGGTCGGGCATGTTAGAATTGGGTAGATGCTGACCTAAACGCACAGAGCACATAAGGATTAAGCCTAGCTCCGCCCACTATGAGCAGGGCTTGCGCGGAAACTGCCGCTGTTCAAATTTAAGTGCACGCTCAGGTTCCAAAAATCAGGCAGGTTAGGAATGGACCTGTAGAGGTAGGGCAAGTTAGGGATGGGTTGGAGTAAGCCAAAACGTACGGAGCACATGAGAGGCAAGCTAAGACCAGAAGTTTGGTGTGTCTGTGTGTGTGTGTGTGTGTGCATGTGTCCGTTTTTGTCACATAATCTACTCTCAACTCAATTGCAACGTGGAGAGGTCGGGCAAGTTGGGGATGGATAGGGGTTGACCAAAGTGTGCGGAGCTCATTAAGGACTAAGCCTAGCTCCGCCCACCGTGAGCGGGACTTGCGCGGAAATGGTTGAAAAAATCGGCTAAATCAAGAGTGGGCCTATAGGGATCGGGCAGGTTAAGACTCGGTAGGGCCTCATCTCAACTGTATCCTGGAAGGTCGCGTGAGTTAGGAGTGGGGAGGGGCTGACCTGAGCGTACAGAGCATGTAAGAACCAAGCCTAGCCCCGCCCACCATGGGTGGGTCTTGCGCCGAAATCGATGAATAAACGAATTTAGGTCCTCGCTCAGATGTTGGAAATCGGGCAAGTTAGGAAAGAGTCTGTTGAAGTCGCGCATGTAAGGACTGGGGAGTGACTGACCAAAGAAGGGAACACACAACAAGCAAATAAGGCACGCGCCTGTGGAGGTCGGGCAGGTTAGTATTGGGTAGGGACCAAGTGTACGGACCACATGAGTCCTAAGCCTAACTCCGCCCACCATGGGGGGGGGGGCTGCGCCGAAACCGATGGGTGCTCCAATTAAAGTCCTCGTCTGGGTTCCGAAAATCGGGACGGTCGGGAATGGGACTGCTCAGGTCGTGGGAGTAAAGAGTGGGTAGAGACTGACCAGATTGTAGGGAGCACACAAAAAGCAGAACGGGCCTGTAGAAGTTGGGCAAGTTAGGTTAGCGTAGGGGCAAACACAAGTGTACGGAGCACATAAGTTCTAAGCCTACCTCCGCCCACCATGGGCTGGGCTTGCGCCGAAATCGATGAATAAACGAATTTAGGTCCTCGCTTAAGTGCAGAAAATCGGCAAAGTAAGGGGAACACACAACAAGTAAATAAGGCACGGGCCTGTGGAGGTCGGGCAGGTTAGTATTGGGCAGGGACCAAGTGTATGGACCACATGAGTTCTAAGCCTAACTCCGCCCACCATGGGGGGGGCTGCGCCGAAACCGATGGGTGCTCCAATTAAAGTCCTCGCCTGGGTTCCGAAAATCGGGACGGTCGGGAATGGGACTGCTCAGGTCGTGGGAGTAAAGAGTGGGTAGAGACTGACCAGATTGTAGGGAGCACACAAGGAGCAGAACGGGCCTGTAGAAGTTGGGGAAGTTAGGTTAGCGTAGGGGCAAACACAAGTGTACGGAGCATATAAGTTCTAAGCCTACCTCCGCCCACCATGGGCTGGGCTTGCGCCGAAATCGATGAATAAACGAATTTAGGTCCTCGCTTGAGTGCAGAAAATCGGGCAAGTTAGGAAAGGGTTGTTGAAGTCGTGCGGGTAAGGACTGGATAGGGACAGACCAAAATGTAGGGAGCACACAAGAAGCAAATTAGGAACGGGCCTGTAGAGGTAGGGCAAGTTAGGATAGCGTAGAGGAAAACATAAGTGTACGGAGCACATAAGTTCTAAGCCTAGCTCCGCCCACCATGGGCTGGGCTTGCGCCGAAATCGATGTGCACAAATTTAAGTCCTCGCATGTGTGCCAAAAATCGGGAAGGTCAGGAATGGGACTGCTGAGGTCGTGCAAGTAAGGACTGGGTAGGAGCAGACGAAAGTGTAGAGAGCAACAAGAAGCAAGTTAGGAACGGGCCTGTAGAGGTAGAGTAAGTTAGGATAGCATAGGGGCAAACACAAGTGTACGGAGCACATAAATTCTAAGCCTACCTCCGCCCACCATGGGCTGGGCTCGCGCCGAAATCGATGAATAAACGAATTCAGGTCTTCGCTCAAGTGCTGAAAATCGGGCAAGTTAGGAAAGGGTCTGTTGAATCGCACATGTAAGGACCGGGAAGGGACTGACCAAAGTGAAGGGCGCACACAACAAGCAAATAAGGCACGGGCCTGTGGAGGTCGGGCAGGTTAGGATTGGGTAGGGGTCATGTGTACGGAGCATATAAGTTTTAAGCTTAGCTCCGCCCACCATGGGCGGGGCCTGCGCCAAAACCGATGGGTACTCTAATTTATTCCGAAAATCGGGAAGGTCAGGAATGGGACTGCTCAGGTCGTGCGAGTAAGAACTGGATAGGGACAGACCAAAATGTAGGGAGCACACAAGAAGCAAATTAGGTACGGGTGTGTGGAGGCGGGCAGGTTAGGATTGAGTAGGAGTCAACCCACCAAACTTATGTACTCTGTACACGTCAACCCCCTGTGTATAGGGTACATAAGTTCTAACCCTAGCCCTTCCATAATTGCAATATTGGTACCACACTCACAAAGTGACTGTTTGTTCTCGGTTACCATTGGAGAGTGGTGTGTTATTATCAGGTGTATCTCTCGGCAATCAGTTAAGGTCAATGTTTCTTATAGAACTGATACATGCACGTCCTCTCCAAACTTTTAATCCTCAAAAGTCAACTACTACGGAGCGCCTCAGCGCTCACGATGAGACACCTCCAACTGCTGCCGCTCTGCGATTGTGCCTTACACACTTGGATCAACGATGGGGAGGGGGTCTTCTTACTTGGATTTTTTGACCGTTTCGATCCATCTTCCTTACTTTGGTACTACTAAGTGCTTCAATTCTATTTTTGTGTTCGGATCGAATCCTGCCTTTCTTTTAAGGGGTTTTGCCTTCAGTGGGGAAGAGGTTACAGATGGGTGTGGTGTCTCTTATGTCAACCAAAGCCGATGATCGTTGGAGGTTTGCTCACAATATATACAAGCCGCATATTATCCGTTCTCTGCTGCTATGTGCGCTCCCTATACACAGGGCCTATTCCTGCTGCAATGCGCGCGAAGCGCGCATGCGAAAGTCGGCTCGCCGCGCTAGCGGCGAGCCGAGAGTCGCTTCTCACTACAAAGCAGAAAGCTCCAAAGCCACCCTGCCGGGGCGGCGAAGCCGCCCCTACGAGGATTGGCCGGCGAAGCCGGCCAATCCGAGTCCAGGAGGGTTGGCCGGCGTCAGCCGGCCAACCCGACTGGTGTAGTTGAAAATAGCAATTTAACAGTCACACTCAATTACGAAAAATACGACCGCCGCCAGACTTAGCGATTATGCGGCGTCGCATTTTCGCCCGCAATACTGCGGCCGAGATCTTGCACTGCCGCAACTTCGCGTGCGTAGCCGCGACACCACAAACTCGCAGAGTCGCGAAGTCTGACGGCGGCCCAACGGTGCAGCAAAAATGGAAATGTAAAAAGACATAAATGTAGTAGCGAAGTAAACCAACCTTGTAAAAATTGAATACAAGATCTAGTTCGCAGACGTTGTGAAAGTATTCATTTAATACCTAGAAACAATAGTGCTTCTAGTCTGCACCAAACTCAATGCAACTAAATGAGTAAGGGAATACTGAAGTTAATCAGTAGTACAGAACTGTTCCTTAGTGCAAAAAAAAAGCTCAGAAAAAGTAGTTCGACGAACCTCTACAAAATTGTGGATGGCTTCTAAATAATACAAATTATTGTCCATAATATCAACACAGATGCAGAAGTACAATCCAGCATATCGCCGATAAACGATTTTGAAATTTCGGAACTAAAATAACTTAACGTTGTACAATAGGAAAAAATTAGAAAGTCTGATGGGAACTTTCAGCACTGCAGTTGAAAACGGTATACTTGGAACACCGCAAATAAGCATCAGCAAAAATAGTCGCTATTTCTGCAAAAAGTAACAATGCTATTTTTTCGCTTTGCTATGCTTAAGAAATTTCGTGACGCACTTGCTTTCTTGTTTACTCAACCAATATAGCTCTACTATCAACAAAAATAAACGAAAAACTAGGAAACTGACCTCTACGAAGTTAGTGTGTTTCGCATCCCTGACAGTAACACAAGCGTGTACCTCTTCGATCAGTTTCTGAAAACAATCGGAAATAACATCGTCCTCATGCGATTCGGATACTTTCCCTGCTACCCTTTAATATCTCCAAGGAAAGGATAGTAGCGTGTCTGAACACTTATATTACACTAAATTTATTAACAAGCGGTGCTATCGCAATGAGGGGAGGGGGAGGCATCCCACTACTGACCTTATTCTCACCCAAGCCAAAAAGAGAAAAAGAGCCCCTTTCTTCCTCCTTCAAGGCTTACGCAAAAATATACGCTTGAATGTGCAGAGGGACCCCACAAAAACCCTTCAGAAGTTCTCAGGTGTGAAACTTCTTGTGAGATGCTGTCTAGCTCAAATCCATAAATATCCTCTAACCACAGGGAAAACACGAAATTGCAGCTCCTCACAAAAATCAAAAATTGGAGTTAATTCCAATCATCAATCAAAAAGAGGATTGCTATATGGCATACCTGTTTTTCGTCGTCATCAAAATGCATATACCACTTGGCGAGTCGCGTTTTACCAGCACGATTTTGAATTAGGATAAATCGAATCATCCCAAGCCTAAAGTGAAACGAGCAAGTGTAAATGAAACCAACACGGAAGTGATGAGCGGATAGAAAAACTGCTTAACGTGATAAATCCCTTATGCAAATGTGTAACAAAAAGGATTCATTAGAGGATATGAAAATGAGGCAAGGAGTTTCAACTCTGTAGCAAGTGAAATCGCATAAGCCTAAGTAGAAATTAACACCGAAAAGCAGAAAAATGGGAGGGATCACGAAATAAACCGAGCTGGCCGTTTTATCGATTGCCAATAATCCGCTGGCGACATGCCAGACTTGGAGAATGCGGGACCTGCTCCGTTGCAACCAATCCACACCTTTAAAAGATAATTTGAAAAATATTTGAACATCTTCTTATCCGTTGCAATCTTCATTTTATCACTTTTTTATTGCTTCTCCTGGTTTTGTATTATTGTATTTTTTTAGCTATAGGTTAGCGATAGCTATATCAGGTAATTATTGCTTACCTATGGTTTTTGGCGAATAATTCTCGCAAAATTATATTGTACTGATACATCTCCAAACGTTCGTCATAAATGTTAATCGTAGTGTTGCTCAATTTTCTTTTCCCGCTCGGGTGCTACTGGTTGGGGGGGGGGGGGGGGGCAGCGCACTGTGCTCTGCGCCTCTAAGGCTGGGGTTATACCGTGCGGACCGTCCGGACCGGTCGGACCGGCCGGTCCGACCGGTCCGGACGACCCGCACGGTCCACACGGTAGAATTATCGCAAAATTGCAGACCACGACGCACGCTACAGTAGTTGCGCGCGCACTACCCAGCTTTTGAAAGGTTCGGAAACAACTTCGGAAACGAAATCACGTCATGTAAAACAACAAATAAATAAACATGTTACACGAGCACGCAATCACAAACGAAGCGAAAAAAAAAATGATGCACAATACAGAGGTGCACCGAATATTCAAAAGCTGGATAGTGCGCGCGCAACTACTGTAGCGTGCGTCGTGGTCTGCAATTTCGCGATAATTCGATCGTGTGGACCGTGCGGACCGTCCGGACCGGTCGGACCGGCCGGTCCGACCGGTCCGGACGGTCCGCACGGTATAACCTCAGCCTAACGCAGGGATAGAGCGCAGAGAAGCCATAGCGCTAGCCGAATCGGCTTCGAATACTGCATAGAAACGATTCTAATGAAGCAAATTCGTGCTTTTTTTCCATCCTATGTTAGCTTAAGCCTTGGGGAAGGAGAGTCGCTTTCCCTAGGCTTAGGCGAATATGCGTAAGTGGTTGTTTAGTCTAGTTGAAGTGAATTTCTCGTTATATTCTGATGGAGGAATAGTTTGATTGTTTTTTCAGTTAGTTAGCTGTATCTAGGCATAAAATAACCTTGAGAGTGCCTATAAACAGAAATTGGGGGCAACTTATGCTTTTGTCGAGTGGCCCCCCCCAACTCCAGTAGCGCCCCCGCTCGGCCATATCGACCAACAATCCTGACGGAATTGAGAGACCGCAGTTTTTGGGGTCGTATCTTTCCACCATTTTGCTTTTATTATATGTTTACAATCGTAAATCAAAAGAAAATATTCAGTGACTAGGCGTAACTCTGTAGGTTGGTATGTCGTTGTAGAATAAGGGCCAATCGATTCGCCGTAGCAGAGATACTTTTTTGTTTAGCACGGGGCGTGACTCCTCAGTACATTTTTCGTCTTCGATTTCCCCTCCTACTGGTTAACATATTTTTTAAACAGTTTCTTAGAATGGTTAAACAACTCAACTAGCAGGTTTTTGCATGTCCTTAAACTTGCAAAGCCGAAGCCTCGCACAAACCACTATTTCTTTCATCGTTTCTACTGAGTTCTTTTCATTCACTTAACGATGTGTTATGTTTTTCTCTTCGTTCACCCATCTCACCTGTTCCACCGACCAGTTGAATTTAACAGCTGTTTCCCCCGTTGGGCTCCTTAAGAATTAAGAGTAATAGTAAACGCTCCTCACTTTTCAGCTATGGCTTTAATTATTGAGCTCTGCAAACCAAATGGGCTCATAATGAGGTGATTCGACGACGTAAACATCATCCGAGTAAGGTGTTTATGGAGTTCACTTGAAGTACGCCATGCATTCGACTCATGGCTGCCAGAACATGTGATGCATGGTCAACTTAAATTACCTTTCTCAAAGTTTAACGTCAATTTAGTATTTTTTGTGGATGATTATCGTTTCTGTCCTTCTTTCGTGCTCATCTATGTTTGAACCCATCTACATGCGTTATAGTAAGTGCTTTTGTTCGA
Source organism: Trichostrongylus colubriformis (assembly GCA_963978905.1). Classification (NCBI taxonomy): domain Eukaryota; kingdom Metazoa; phylum Nematoda; class Chromadorea; order Rhabditida; family Trichostrongylidae; genus Trichostrongylus; species Trichostrongylus colubriformis. The sequence continues at coordinate 57,568,622 of OZ022258.1, read as the reverse complement.
TAACATACCGAACTTTTTTTATGATTTGGTTGCTCGAAACTAGTCACATAACATTACTTACACTGAGTAAGGCAGAATCTTATAACGTGTACGGGTAAGAGGTCTCCATCTTCGTAGAATTATAGTTTTTGAAATTTTTGATGTTATTCGCGGTTTCAACATTCATATTTTCGATTTATGTTCATGTTTCCGCATTCTCACATTTGTTTCCACACAATATATACTTTCTGAGATCACTGTGTTGCTGTTTATGACAATCCTACAGTTCCTGTTTGCATACAAACTTTGTTCTTCGTTGACTTTTGGGCTGTCGTTTTGAGGAAGAAGCTTCGATTCAGATTCGATTGAAACCTCAACGCATGCTTTGAATATGTTTGTCAGTGAGAAAGAGTTTGAGGTCGATGGTTTGGTGTCGGATGTGAATGGAAAATGGTTCGAAGGAGCTGTGTGTTGTGTGGAAAGCTGTATGAGCAAGATGCACTGCGTTACGTTTCCGCCAGCAAGCAGCACAATGCAATCCTCGTCACTTTATTGATGGTGTCGTCATCGTCTGATCTAAAGCAAATGAAGACCTTTTACGACAAAACAGTCACGTCGAAGAAACTCATATGCCACAGTCATTATGTCGATGCTGTGAGTTTCCTTGTTGGAATCACTAATTTTTGAAATTGGCTTAGGGAGCTGTGGTATAATGGGGACCTGGCAGTGAGAAAATAAATGTGAAGAACCAGTAGTTCTATTCACGTCAGGTTAGGAGTGGGCGGTTCGATGCATTATGGGAGACACTTTTTATGGAAGTTAATTTATTCGTTCGTTTTATAGGCGAAATATTTGGCCGCTGAGATGGCTGCAGTTGGAACTCGATTCTCATACTACAACGATCCTACTGCCGTCGGTAGCACAGCGTACGTTAATGAAGCAGAAATTCCACTACATGTCATGGATCTCCTGAATCTTTACATGAAAGATGTAGATGTAAGTAGCACGCATTCTTAAAGTCAAGGGTGGTTCTTGATCCTATTGTGGCCCGCCTGGGAGAGTGTTGTCGTTTTCTGGATTTTCTTTCTTTGCTCTTCTCTCCATGTCGACGTGATTGTAGCTTCAGTGGGAGCCAGTGGCTGTTCTCCCTTAAAGGTGGGGCATAGCTGCATGCTGCTGCATACCAGAAAACTTTACCTCAGACATCGGTATACATATTCTTGAATAGTTTTGGTGCTTTAGAGTGCGGTAATCATCACTGAAAGGGATATCTGTCAGTTCATGAACGACGCTCTGCGTCGCTACTATACCCAGGGTGACTGGAATGCGAACTGTCAGGTTGACGAAAAGGTAGAGCAAATTATTTCGTTAACCCATGATTCATATTCATGGTCATGGAAGATTTCCAGATGGATTACGAGGATGGATTGAATGAGACGGAGGTTAGTGGATTTGCGCCGCAGTCGGCGGAAGGACTCTTGGGCACTCCTGAAGAAGAACCTACGTCAGCATGTGCAATGTTCGAGGATGGCGATAACAAAGAGGCTGTGCATCGGTCATTGAAAGGAACCAAAACTGTGGAAACGGTGGTAAGACGCGGTCTACTTTCTTCGCAAATGTAGTGTTTCACAAAGATTCTCATGATTTAGATGGATGCTGTAAAACAGGAAGGCCAGGTAGGCACGGATGCCACGAGTGGCATGCTGCGACAGCCTAAAGTAGAATGTGAGGAGGTTTCTGAAGGGTTTAATGGTCAGCAGACGAGTCCAATTCTGGTTGACGTTAAGCATGAAAACGATAACATGTTCTTGAAACAGGATATTATCGATACTTCTGAAGTGATGGCTGTAAGCAGTTGTGGTCTCTCTTGTTTTACGACTATTCAACCAACATTATACTGTATGATTTAGATCGACCCTGATAGCGATCCAAGGCATGATTCACCAGGGTCTTCGGCAGATTCGTCCTCAGTGCCTGTGCCGGAGTTGGACGCAACAGATCCTGCACTCCTAAAGCAATACTTCCTAATAGAGGGCTCAATGCTGACGAAACTCTTCAAATTTTGTCCGGAGTGTGGCGCAAAACTGGCAAAAAGTCGATTGTGCCCAGCTGGTACTGCCGCAGTGATGCGTTACGTTTGCTCGAATTGCTCGATACGCACACCACATGTGAGACGCTGGGAAAGCCAACGCCGAGCTGTGGATCACAAGAAGGAAAAGACGTTCAAGGGAGATTTCGAAGCCGCCGTGGCAGCTATAACTACAGGCTTACGATATTCGGTAAACTGATTTGTTTCCTTTTTAAGAATTTTTGTTTTGAACGTTCATACCCAAGGAATTGCAACGATGGGCGGAACAACTGAACCTTTCCTTCTTTACGAAGGGGTTCTTTTGGAAAGTATTCCAATGGGCGAAGACTGCTGTGGAGCAGGTTTACGAGGCCCATCAGAAAGAAGTGATGGAAGCCGTGCGAAAGTCCTATGAGGTGAGTTTTGTAGCTTTCGATCCATTTGCTACAATATTTCTGAAGTCTCAGGAAAACGAAGGATTGTGCTTGGCAGCTGATGGAAATGTTAGCAAAAGGGGTCAATCACCACTCATCGGCAAAGCGGTTCTGAGCGATACTCGGTCCAAACTTATCCTGCACACAGAGTTCGTTCATCGCTCTGAAATAGGTAGGAGGTTCATGATAATCCGTGATGCCTTTTATCAGTTTCATGCATTCAGACAAGATTGGTCGCGTAGACGTCGAGGAGCTTAATCGTCTACTTTATTGGGTTTATGAGGAAAAGTTGAATTTGTATTCATTGGTCACCGCCCGCAATCGTGCCCTCGCAGCGCCGTTGAAGAATTGGGAAGCGGAGCTAGGCAGTGTCCGTCATCTGTATGATACGTCACAGTTGGTCAATTGGTTGGAGACCGAACTTCGGAGGGTAGGATTTGTTTTTTTCGTTACCGTCTTTAATGCTTTTCTATAGATATGTTTAACGGTCAGTGACTAATGGTTATTACGGCGATGCATAACTTTTTCTTGCATTGATCACACCCCTACGTCCGGAAAATCCAATTAGAGAACTTTTAAGAGTAAATTGTCGCAAAAACCAGTGTAAAGTGGTTCCCATGCCCTACAAGAATAACGAAATGTTTTTCGTTGCATCGTTGCATGGAAAGAGTGACTCGTGATATTTTCCGTTGTGCAGTAGACTTCGGAAAGGGATAGATGGGAGCCACGATTTTCGATTTGTGTAATTGTGGTGCTCTTTGCAGGTGGCACAAAAAGAAGGCTCTTCATCGATTATACCTTGGATAGAAAAAGTCACAGCTCTACTTTGGAGTGCAGTCGAATTGTCGCCTATGTTCAGCTCCGAAGTACCGCATCATTTCAACGCTTGCTTGGGCCATGTCACAGACATGAAGGAGTACGCGCCGGTTAGTGCATCCTGATGAGGAAGCGTTTGTGGTTTTGAACGAATTGTTTTAGACTGAATTCTCTGCTACTAACAACAATTGTACAAATGGTCATTCGATGGCACCTGGTCTTCGTCGGTTAGAAGATGATGCCTTTAGAAATTTCCGAGAAGTTGTGCTGAATAAGCGTTTTCAACGAGATCTGGTGAAAGCCAGTCCAGCTGGAGGTGTTCCTATACGTCAAGTTGAAAATGCCCTGTATAGGATCTATTGTAGGAAAGATATCCATTAGTGAGTGTCTCTTTTTTTGCAATTGTGCTGTATGGGTTCTGTTATGTGGGATTGCTCGTTTTCAGTCCGATCTCTGTATATCCGGTCTTTATGAAGATGGCTGAAATGCATTTGAATACGCTGAGACTTGCCGAACTAGCAGGTGAAAGAAAAGTCGAGAAGGTGGAGGAGCGGGATGGACCTCATGGAAAGACGGTGTTGACGTTCAAAACGCCAGTGGTCCACAAGTGGAGAGATAGTGTCCTCGAAAAGGTGTTGGCCCTTCGAGCACGGATGTTATCGGATGACTTGGAGGACATGGACGACAAACCTCAAGAGATCATTGACACGATTGAGGCTGAAGACGCATACGATGATTTGGCTTAGAGACAGTGTTGATCTGTGCAAAGGTGAGTTACTTGGTGTAAAGTTGATCATTCAAGCTGACATTTGATAATTATATTTCAGGAACAACGCGAAAGGCGGAAGACCGCTAGCTTTTGAGGAAGGTTTCGATGTTTTGTGAATAATTTTTGGAGTTCTTTTTTGTTGTCATTTCATCTCCTTGATTTGTTGCACACCGGTCACAATTTTTGTTATTTATTGAATTTGAACGATTAGAGGTATTGCTTTGGTCGAATTTATGGTCCATTTGAATATCATGTGGCTTTTAACAGAACGATTCTGTAATGAATCATGCATGAAATATGATTTTGTTGAACAGTTTCAAAGCAAAATTTGAAGTACTGCCTACTTCGTAAAAGATTGCGAAATCTACAAACGGCAAGGTTTTTTAAAGCACAAGGTGTCTCATGACTGCTGTGAATACACTGCATTTGTAACACGAGCTCATTTTGTGGTCGAAAGGAGGATATACTCTATTTCGAAGCGCCTGATGGGGCGTGGCCTATGGACATGAGTGAGTGGCGATAGTGAAAGTGCGTGGCAAGAGTGAGAGTGTGTGGCGGAGTGAGAGAGTCTAATACACTTCACCAATATCCGTATCCGTAGGCCACGTCCTATCAGGCGCTCCGAAATGGACTGTAAGTTGTTTGGGTAACTGGGCCCTTCCTCCAATCGCTTTGTACCTGTATGGCTTGGAAAGGTGGATATATTACGTCCTATAAGCAGTTGTTACTACGCTGCCAGAAATAACTTGAATGCTCTGGAATGCAATGTTTCTCACCAGAATTGCCACCAATCAATAATTTCGAAAATCTGGACACGTCAGGTGGGATTAGCAATGAAGTGGAACCCCTATCCACTGGGGAACACTCATAATAATGTAGTTATGAAGGTGTTGTTGTATGTTGAAAGAAAAATGAAGGCAGCGGTGGGATCACCCGGTTGATTTAAGCTGCTTTTTCAAAGGCTTACTATGAATCCTGCTCTGATAGGTAATTACGAGTAATTGTTGGGTTTGAAATCTAAACAAATAATAGATAAAATAGAAATGAACAAAATAGAATAAAATTTGGATAAATAAAACAAAATAATTTTTTTACTAAATTCTTGATGCGCACTGAAAACCGTGCTATTTTGGGTAAGGAGCCGTGGGCTCCATCCCCCCTCATTTACTGAGATGGTAAAAGCAAACTGTTGTAAGTTGAAAATCTTGGGACACCTGATGCCAGTGTTTGGAAGCACGACTCCGTGCAAAATCCGCTACGATGAACATGGTTCTAGGTCTTGAAATCGCGAGGACCCCTTGAGTGATTTGGCGAAGATAACGATGCAAAACAAATACGCCTGATGTTTGCTGATGAAAGCCACGCTGTGTCACAAGGACATTCCGAGCAACAATCTCGTGTTGTCTCTCTTGGCTTTGCTTTTGACCGTTGTGCACATGAACCGGTCCTCTTCCGTCGATGAAACTCTCCGCTGTTGGAATCCCTTCACTCCCGTCGCAGAGAGGATCATGTTCAGTGGCATGGGCAAAAGTTGTATTCACCACGTTATCAAATATGCATGGATTTTGAAGAAAAATTCTGAAGAAGATATGGTCCATTACCCATAAAGGAATGTTGCCTTCTCAGATATAGCCACAGGAATAAAAATATCTTTAAAAACGTTCTGAAGAGTGATAAGGTTCGGAGATTATCAAAATGTTCTAGCTTTCTACGGTTAAGTGTGCTTGACTGATCACAGAATAATGCAGAATCTGTGAAAATCGGTCCAGATATCGCTCACCGTAGGTGTTTTAGCATTCGATGAATGTGCTTGCAGGGACCTCAGGAACGAAGGCATACCAACATAAACCCGAGGTGGCTCAAGAAAAAAAACCACAACGACTGGAGGCGAACTGCCCTTCGTTCCGATGGCAAACCATCACGTTAACCAACATACCATCCGGCAAACAGTGCCTTCCCTCAACTTTTTTCAGTCTCTTTCAACATTGTGCTTGAAGTGGACCAAAGTCTGTGTTCTATGTTCTCAGGGAATGCGCGTTTCAGGATGAAAGCCATCCACATTTCACATGGTTCTTGAATGGGAATGGTAAGCTTGGTGCTTCCATAATTTCTAGATTCTGACATTTTGTCGAAAGAGGATCAAATCACAGGAAGCGATAGTCAATCAGTTTCTATTTCGCCCGAAATTCCATTTTGAACTAAAAAAAACATAATTCATTCGAAGCTGATTTGAGCAGCTTCATGTTTTTGACTTCAGCAGCAAACATAAGTAAATGTATTGAGCGTGTTTTTACTATAATTTCATTTTTTTATCTTCAGGGATATTGAGCGAGCGTAACCCGTGCCCAACGGAGCCCATGGTAACGGGAACCAAACTAATTCTTTGTTACAAACAAGTAAATAATTGATAAATAGTTGTAACAGATAATTACCCATTATCTAATCACTTAATTTGAAGCAAACGCAATTGAAAGTAAATGCTCAAATATAAACCTTCATAGTTTGAAGAAAACTTCCACAACTATTTCATTTTGCAAGTGATCGATCCAAGGGCCTGCGGCCTGCGTCTATGGGTCGTACATCGCATTCGACCATCCATCCTTCTAACACTGTCCAATTGATCACCCATTTTTTTGCTGATCAAATGCTCTCCAGATGATCTACACAAACTGAAATGAAATGTGCATTTAAGAGGTTAGGTCTGAATGTCTCGGCCAGACACACTGGTCGGCCTATCCCCCTTCCAGACCTGTCGATCGCTTTGCCCTCAAATAACCCATATCGAGCAAGTTTGCTTGCCGGTCCCATGGGAGAAATGACTCATTTCATATACATCTACGTCATCAACAGGTTTATCATGGTCATCGTCATCATATGTTTTCGTATGAGACCGGTTTTTCCGGAATCAAACAGAATTTATCCCGGAGTCAACGCTACGCAGGGTGACCAAGTGGACGCGACGCGAAGAGGACACCAATGTTGAAAAGAAGACTGAGCTGTGCCGTGACTCAGTGCATTCGTTTAAAATCTGGAAAGCGCGGTAGTCATGGCATCTCTAGAATTTTTCAAATTTGAAACTCTAATTGTGAAGTAACAACACAATGATCATGACCTCAATTGGTCCAACCTAAACTCAAAGCAGGTCAAGAACGTTTCCAATCTCCAAAGCTCCAAAGGTGTGTGGTTGGCTTCAGTTTTGACATGATCTCTGACTGAACCACATCGGTTGTGCAAGGATCTGGGGAATGGGAGGTGAAAATCACTTCAGGACGACTTTGTTTGCGCCTTTCGGTTAGTCCAGAACAAGACAGAACAAGGACTGACCCTGATGAAGTTCATCAGATAGTCAGGTAGGAGAAGGTACCCTCAAAATCACTGTGCTCAAAATTCATGGCTCATACCCATCATGAGAATAGCACATGGTAAATTGGTGTACCATACGGTGAATACGGAAATTCAGGAGATCAAGACCGGATGGCAAAATATGATTTGGTGTTTTATCTCGATGAATCCGGTCAAAAATAGCGACAGATTTTCTCGGCTGAGTCAGAGCGAGCACTGAAGAATGCTATGTTTGCGGTTTGAAGTTAGCTCACGATCTGTTCGTCGACTCCAGTGAAATCCTAGCCGGCGATCGCCTTTTGTGATTATTATGAAATATAGGTGGAATTTTTTCTTTTGGTTCGCAACAGTCAATTTCTTTGAAAGCCGTGGAATCTGAAGCAAGGTGAAGCTACTTGGATCGCGCAAGGAATTCTATGGGGCGTCCTCTTTGCAGCAGTTAATCAAATATTCCTTTTTTTGGTGATCGACGCCACCAACATAATCGAGCAACAGCCACTTTTTATTTCTGCAATTATTAAATATTCATGTAGTACTTCCAGCATGTGTGAATTTTAGTCGAAAACTTATTGAAATGTATTCCGATCAGTTGATGTGTAAATTTGCTTCTCCCATTTTCGTTTCTTTTTATTTTTCATTTTTCGCTTGTGCTTCATGAAAAACACGATCTGAGCCGGTGTATTGATGTCTGCATTGGGCTGAATATAGACCGGTCCACGAAGGAGGTAGCTAGGTCGGCCGCACTTCTGAAATAATGCTGGGAAATCGAGGAAATCAGACTTTTAAGAATAAGAGAAATTTCAGTAATCTTTTAGGTGGTTATGACCACGGGCCACTTCACAAATATTGGTCTTTCTGCGCACCTTTTTAGCGCACAGTAAAAACGACGTCTATACGATGACGAGGCTCAAAAAAAGTGGTTGGCGTGACTTGCAAGGGATAGGGGAATTTCCTTTTTGATTTATTAGCGCAGCAAGGTCTCGTAATGTGTGTGCGGATCCGTCCTTTATTCATTTCAGGCTTCAAGCATCGAAGGAATTTGGGAAAAAGCACGAGTAGACCATTATTAATCGGAACATGACAAAATGCTTCAAAAAATTTATCCGAAGGAATCGTGTTTATTATTGTTACAACTTCCGTTTCGCGCACTGCAACGAAATCCAGCAGATAACAAAGTTAGCAGCTTTAAAAATCGCAATTTTGTTCATTCTCCTCTTGGATTTTCTTATTTTTGGTGACCTGCAGCCCCAATGAATTGCACTTCTTCTGTTGATGGCAGTTTCTATGTCGCTGACGACCGTACTGCACTATGCAAAATTGAGTAGGAAAGTGGATAATGTCCTCATTATTCCCATAACTGTTTCAGACCAACCGGAATGTTTGCAGGACCACGCGCACTCCAAAACCTCTATTATTTCTTTTCGCATGGAATTTCTTTGAAATTTCTTTTGCAAAAAATTTGCAAGGCACTACAAGGGCACGTGTACTCTTCAGCATCTTTACAGCAGCTTAAATGAACGTCTGAGGTGACACTTGCTTCTGAAAAGCTTATTGAACATTGAGTTATCTCCCCTTGTCGCAACGTTAGTCCCCGTTTGTCCATTTGTGTTCAGGCCAAAGATCCGTCGATGGGATTCTAAGCGCTGAAGAGGGCAAATCTAGTTTTATCGATGTTCAGCCTTTGTGCTAGCTGATCTTCTCGAACGGGCCCTTCCGTTTGGAGTCTCTGTTCCGCCCTCCGACAGCCACACAACCTTCCCCGGGAAACTATTTCGAGCACAGGGCGGGGCTCACCTGATAAAAGGCGACTTTGGCTCAAAGTCGTCTTCACGACGGACATCCGCTCCCCTTCGGCTAGATGCTATCCCTCCACTAATGGAGCTACTTCTTCTTATCTGTGCTTGAATGCAACCTCATTTTGTCGATTTATAAGAGGAGATATTGGGCTTTATTGGCTTTCACTCCTTTCGAAGAACTATTTATTACACTTTTTTCTAAATTCCAACCCACCACCTGCGGAATTTTCGGTCTATTCTCTATTTCTACTCAGGTGTAAGTAACGCGGTGACCCTGTGGAAGTCTCCGATAGTCTGCTGCAGCCGGCTCCACTTCCCGAACGGGAAGTCTGACAGCCAGCTGTATGCCGATCATCTTCGGACGTATCGTTGAGTGCAAACAATACACCATAATAACCGTCGTCGTTTCACTATTTGTGGTGTTCTGAGGCGACGTACGTCTAGTTGACGGATACGTTCAAGACAGGGTGAGACTCCAGTCACCCAAAGAGACGAGACAGTACGCCGGGGGCGGAACGAAGGGCTAGGGGGCGCGCGTGCATTGCGGTAAGCTAGCCAAACATAGCTCCTTGGCTCCACTCCCGCCTCTTAGCGTACCCACTCTAATGAGCAACTGACGGATCTCAGTAAGATTCATCCAACCTTCTTTGTCATATCATCCTCTTTATATCATTCTGATTCGCTTTTTAATCAGATTAATACTGTCTATTAGCACGAAGCCGAAAAATGTTTGCCTTTTCAGGGACGATGAGGCAACTCACCTATTCTCTAGTGGTCGTTTTGCCAATAGCCTGCTTTCTCGTATTTGCCGAAGTTTCAGAAAAACCCGCCGAAGGTATCGTGTTTGCGCTCGAGTACTGAGTGTTCTTACATTTTTCAATTTCTACTTTTTCTCGGATCCTTTTTTAAGACGTTCTTACGCCCGTACAAGTTTCACCCAGAAAATCTTACCCAACCATTGAAAAATATCGCATTTTCCCGAAAATCGCTTGCTTCATTCCTGCATATTCCTAGACCAATAGAAGATCGGGTCTAAGTTGGCCGATAATTCCCTTCCATCATGCCGTTCCGACACCCGAAAGATGTAGAAAAAACTGGGAAAGCTGATCAGCGAATTCCTTGCCCACTTCACAACCCCTACTCCTTCTATACTCTTCTCTTCAACGACATTTCCTGGGGAACCGTTAGAGAGAAGGGCTGAAGTACGGTACTAGTATGTGAAGGAGTAATTTGATCACTACAGGCTTGAAACTCCACGATGACGTTTCGGAACATCTGCACGACGCCTCAAATCTTACAATCTCTCGAACGAAACGTCAGTTCCGGTGTCCAGCAAATTGCTTCTCAAGCTGCACCAACAACTATCAGTGTCAGGCTATGCCGGTGCAGTCGATTTGTGTCCAAGGATGTTGCTGCCCATCTAACAACGTCAACCTTGAGAGTGAGTTTTATTGAAGTTGCAAAACGTTCTCCTTATTTGGAAAAGCCGAATTCATCCAAAGGTTTTGTTCCGATTTCATTGAGTGACCTGGCTGAGCAGAAAAATTCACTGAAGCATTTCGCATTAAAGTATGGATAGGGTTCCAAAACGTCTGCTTAGAGTGCGCCATGCATACGAAATCTGCATGAAACTGTGGGGATGACTATCTGTTTTCCATTGATGCTCAACAGGCCATCCGAACTCTTACGAAAAATTAGCAAATGGGTACGAACCCCAATGGAATATAAAAAGCTAGGTATTCGGCGAAACGTCCTTCTGAGGTCGCACCGACTCCACTAACAACCGGCCAATCGGATGTTTTTTTCAATGCACTTCGTTAGCGGCGATGAAATTCGGGTAAACTGATGATGATCAGTCGATAAGCGCCTTTCGATTTCTCCTCGTTCGAACATGGTAGTTCGGTCTCTCTGCTCTATTTGTCCAAACAAACGAGAGCCGCTGAAATGTTTACCTGGGCTAAGCGCCGGCGCACGAGCGAAGACAGCTCCTGACCATCGACACAGCCATACCGCCGTATATGAAACAATGTTTGACAAAATAACTGATGACACCCCCGGGGTGTGTGTTAAAAGTTAGGAGTTTTGCTTGAACAGTACGAATCCGTCACATTATCTGCCTAGTCGGTATTAGCCATCTTACAGGGATAGCCTATAGAGCAGCATACGGATAAGAAGCAAAGCAAAAGACTTGCTGCTCAGTTAAATCTCTTATCACTTTGCTCCACGTAGAAGGCAAAACGTCTTCTTCAGAGCCTGCAAAGCCGAAACATATCAGTGATACAAAACGTCTATTTCCAATCCTGTTTCAGATTATAAAAGAAATATAAGGATGAACTAATCCTAAAGGAAATAGTGAAACCCGCTGACCTTTCGAAGATGCGCACCTGCAGTTTGGCACCTTGAGCTAGGATTCTTACGGTGGTGTTCATATATGTGTTTCAAAAGCCGGCAAGTTTAGGTTAGGTTACTTATGGGAACCCCCAGTGCCGAAACCTTAGCTGAATAAATGTCATAACAATCTGGGAGGTTCAGCGTAAGCGTCTTACTGTTCGTGTTCAAAATGTCGAGATCAATGGAGAAAGTCGGACATGGAACACAAGAAGAGTCCTACGTAATCAAACTCCAGGCTGGCCTTCAAAATGAGTACCATCACAAGTAGATCTGCGTAGTGCCAAAGAAAAATCGATCAGGACCGAACGTTTCACTCCCTCTCCTTCATAACAAGAGGAGAATTCCCACGTGGAATCTTTGTGCTCCCATACAGGGTTATGTTTTCTTCTATTTTCAATAGATAAATATGCGATCAGTACTGAAAACAAAAGATCTTTTTCTATTTATAAAGGATAAATATGAGACTAGCACTGAAGAATGACCCATCCTGCTCCGCCGAGTCGTACTACTAGGCACCAGTTAAGCTCGGGCGTCGGGCGGTGAAGACCTTATCGAGCGATTCGGACGCGCTCCCTGAAAATAGAGCGCCTCTGCCTAAAGTCCTCGTTCTCGATTGTACTGACTGCGATCAGGATCACTACGCAAGTACAGCGACAAAAGCAAAACAACCACTGGGCTAGCTTTTTAGTATCAGCGGTCTGATAATTTAAGGAAATTAGCACCATCACTAATGAGCAGTGGGTAAATGTCGTGTCAGACCCCAGCGGCTAGCGCTATTATATACATATGTATATCGCATGCCTCGTGGGTTATGGGTTATATCATGGGGTTCCTGCCATGATTACCATTAGTGGGAGTAACTTGCAAATCGAGAATAAAGGAAATCAAGGTTCTTTTCCAATTTTTTTCTTTCAGCCGCATGCTCTGGCGGTCCAGCCGTAGCTGCCTGCTTAGGTGGACTTTGTGGCCAGGGATTCTTCTGTACTACCAACAACTTCTGTTGTCGTTGTCAGTCAGGAAACTCGACAGGTGAGCGAAAATCCGCACGTTTTCGCAAAGTTGCTAAGTTGTTTTCCAAAATTAGTGACAGGGAAAGAAGTTACCCATACACTCGCCTCTTTACAGGACCCTGTGTGAATCAGCAATGTCCCGTCGGTTACATGTGCAATACGAATAACTACTGCTGCCCTCTCGGATCCGGTGGAGTCCTAGGTCAGCGGCTTGATCAGCGCTCTCTTTTTTTGCACTTTCCCCAGTCGAAATGTCGAGCTCACCATTTCATTTCAGGACCATGTGTGAACGGCGCCTGTCCGACGGGATACACCTGTGGTGCTGGAAATCTTTGCTACCTGACGGCTGGAAAGTAGTGATTCAATTATTTTTCGATTTTCGAAATCCAGTCTTTCTTGTTGAGTTCTTTGAAAATAAGTTATATGATGTTTACATAAGTAATAAAAGAATTGCGATTCGATCACGTATTGCGGTCGAGCGTCGCGAGGTAAGGATTGTCTCGAATCACGAGACTCCGGAGAGGAGCTCCAGTCAGTCACCCATACACATACATGACTTATTTTGCCACCTAGACTCTATCCGTTTTGTGTATTTATCGTTTTGTTTCGTTGTATGCAACTGCTGGAATGCCAGTAATTAAATTTTAAACATTGAATTGTCATGTGAGAAGGAAAATGAAATTGTGTCAGATACTGATACTGACGTAGCCACTCCCAAAGAGACAAGATTGTGCGCGGTACAGGGACACTACACCTCCAGCTACAGTAATTTTAGCGGACGATTTTCTATGCTTTCCACGATGTATAGGGAAGAGACCCAAACGCTCACCATACGCGTGTGATCGTTGAAAGCTGGCGTATTGCAGAAACCCTGTGAGAGTCCCTTTCCGCCAGAGCTTCTGTGATCGACTTGTACAGCATATAATTATGTTAAGTGAACAGGCTAGTTATCTGACAAGAGGTCGAACTGTGTCAAGGAAATCGATAGGCGCCGCTTTTACCGACCTTTAAGGTCATATCTGGTGAAAATGATCCATCTCTATGATTTGACACCAGCAGGAGCGCTCGAACACCTAATTTGCCGCACATAGGCTAAAGGGCTCTCTCCGCTGAGGGGTCGACTTGCAAAAATTGAGAAATTGCTGTGATCTCGATGCTGCCGCTTTACCGAAGAGGAGGAGGGTTTGTGTATATACGGTTCATTTGGATATGCTCGACTATTTTCACTTCAAGTATGAAACGCCCTTACATGTAAGTGATGGCTGCCAAGCGCTCCCTCTTGACATGAACAGCACCCGTATCAGAAAGTGAAAGAAAAAAAAACGCTGTAACTGTATCGTTTCCTAAGAAACCTTGAAGGAAAGGAAACATCCATGGAACAGCAAGTGTTTCGTTCCCCGCAATGGTAGTACTTTCTACTACACACAGCATGCAAAGTTTCATGCGAAAAAAAAAAATAAATAGCAAAGATATGTACGCTCCCCGATTTCTTAACACCAGTTGTCCACGCAGGTAACGTGGGTGGGTTCACGAGGGTTGTGGAGCAAGACGGCAGCAATCACATGGTCGGACGTGGAGGAAGAGGCAGATCAAAGTGATCTCCAAGCTCGGGACTATGCATCGCTCCGCCGACAAGTGTAATCAAGTTGATCAGCGGAATTCAAACGGGTCGTAATTTTCCCATATTTCCATGTTTTTAAAATATTTTCAAGTTAACAGTTGGAACAAAGGGAATTTTCTCTTTTATTTGCTTTTCTCCCCTTTTTCTATTTCCTCTGGAACTTTCTAACTAGTATGCTGAAGTTGAGGGGAAATAGAAAGATGAACTTCCTTGCACGATTCTTCAGGGTTGTGGGTTTACGGATATGGTGAGTATTCTTGAAGTAGGTTATCAGAGTGTCTTCATGTGAAATAGCGTTCCCTACAAGGAACGTCTTGGACCATATTGAGCCGCTCTCCCATCAATGCAAATTTAGCAGAGGTCACTCAAAGATTAGGCTGCATGCCATGTAAACAAAGGCCCTTATCACCTCATTTGCTACGTCTCGCGTTGTGCGTGGACTGCTTTTGCTTCACCATTAGTGATTCTCTGATTCAAAGGCCACGTAACCATATTTCGCTTGACAACATGCCTTCAGCGGTACAAAAACCTCCCAGTGACTTACACTGACTACCGTTTCTGGTGTGGTGCCATGTCACTGCTCGAAGTCGTCTCCGGTCTGTTCTGTCGAAAGCAGGCCTTGTTATGGATACTACTTCTGATGGCAGTTCATTTAGCACTCTATGGGGTGAGACGCTCTCATTTTCTACTTTGAATAACAAGGATACTCTACCAATGTGTTTGCAGAGCACTTCAGATGCATTATATGTGTTTACAGTATATCGTTCACTTCCTGACATGGAATGGAAGTGATTTCGTAGTACGGAGAACCCTCGTACTAGTCAGAGGACATACAGTTCACTCGTCTGCAGATCGCCAGTCCACTCACTTGCCTGCAAATCGCCGCTTGTCGACGGTATATTCTTCATGTAAGCTGTTTATTTTCATTATGAGAAAGCCTTCTGAAACACTTCTGGTATTACGTCATACTGTTAACAGTGCATATAAGGAGTGAGCAAAACGATTGACATCATTGATTTATAACTATATAACTACAACATTCTATTGCTGGATTTTCTTCAAATCGATGAATATGAGACATTGATACATCTTGTGGTTTCGCGATACTTCAATGAGCCTAGTGACCGTTTGAATGTGATCGATCGTAATGAAAACTGGACCTATCACAACAAGCTCGGCGAACAATTTCATGAGAATCTTCACGCATTCGCCATTAGGATTGAGAGGATCACCGAGCCAACGGTGCTCCACGGTGAAAGACCTTTCCCAAATAGCTCGCAGCCGTGTAACACAAAAGTAACTGAGCTGAGGCCTGGGCATGACATTGTCCTCTCCTGAAGACGCATGCTGTCCCTGAACTCCCACAGCGAACATGACGAGAACATCGTCCAGTCCAATTTTGAGATCATCTGAATTTTTGGCTTTCATTTGGTTGCAGCCTTTTTTTAAACTATGCATTCCTGAATGCTTCTTATTAAATTTGATGTTGACTCGATGTTTAACAAAAAGTGAGGAGCGTGTTTCCTGCAGCGGCAAAAATCTCACTACAGACTTCGTAACTCTCGGTTGTTGTCTCTTTAAGACCAATTTTTATTGCTGGGATTCTTCTATGTCGGAACTAGCCATCGACCTTTTGTCTCTGATGCGTCCGATCCCCCGGGAATGGTGTCCTGCAACCACAATAATCGCCGGCGTCCAATTTCATAAAGACTCGTAAATGCCGGGGTGTGTTTAAAGTGGTACGAATGACTTTCTTCGCAGTTAATGTGTGAAGAAGTGATTGCGCTTCGCACCTAATGTGCGAAAAAGTAATTAACGAGGGGCGAGAATCTGAGGTCACCCGATTATGTAAGTTGCCAACAACAGCCACTAGAAGAAAAACAATATGAGCAAAGAAAGCCAGGAGTAAATGAATTTTCCTATCGGGTGCTACATACCGTTTCAAATACTTAGTACATATTTATTACAAGTAATACGTGAAGACAAAGCAAATCAAATTAAATTTAAATAGAGGAATTTTCGCTTCTGTAAACGGGTCATGTAACTTTGTGAGTAACATATAGTTAGACATTTTTATGCAGTATGCCTTTACTTTTACCTTTACACTAAGGCCAAATTCAGTGACCTCTGAGTTTATATTCATACAAGGGTTACTGATTGAATACTGGATGTATGTTCACAAAGTGAAGCTCTTTTTTGCCTCATAACACAGAATA
The DNA here is from genome assembly GCA_963978905.1 of Trichostrongylus colubriformis. Lineage (NCBI taxonomy): Eukaryota > Metazoa > Nematoda > Chromadorea > Rhabditida > Trichostrongylidae > Trichostrongylus > Trichostrongylus colubriformis. The sequence goes on along the minus strand of OZ022258.1, from coordinate 57,552,180 downwards.
TGAAATTCATTTACTCCTGGCTTCCTTTACTCATATTATTTTTCTTTCAATGGCTGTTGTCGGCAACTTACACAATTGGGTGAACTCAGATTCTCGCCCCTCGCTAATTTCTTCTTCGCACATTAGGTGCCAAGGGGAAGGTGGTTATTGGTACGACCCCGCCTTTTTCGCAGCTAATTACTGTTGCCTCGCACATGAGGTGCGAGGTGACCCCAGCTAGCGGCGAGAACTCGCGGATGTCACCCTCATTGATCCATTAATTGAGTAAAGGTTCATTAATGGAAGTACAGATTTACCGCTATTATGCCGATTATTCAGGTGTATTTATTATCTATTAACGAAGAGTGACAACACAAAAATAACATAAATCTAAAATGAATATTTGAGGCTAAGTGGCGAGTGTTTCGTTTGCAAAAAGAACATCCTTTTGCGACTAGCTAAATTGCTGTCATAGGTATTGCAGAAGAAAGGCTTATTCATCATTGGCCATCTTATTCCGTTTCAGAAGGTGCCATATTTTTTATGTAAATAAGCATTTAGAAGTTCCATCGGAAGTCAGAGTTCATTGCCATCACCAATACCACTCCGCTTTTCTTGGATAGAGTTTAAGATGACCATGCTTCGAAAAGTTTGTCAAATTTGTGAATTACTTCTTCAAGAAAATTGTCTTATTTATATTGCTTGTCTGATTTATTTTTCACTCATTTTATGGGTCAATGTGGGTAACATGATGATGCGTGAGTTCTCGCAGCTAATTGGGGTCACCTCGCACCCCATGTGCGAGGCAAAAGTAATTAGCTGCGAAAAAGGCGTGGTCGTACCAATAACCAGCGACCCGGTGCCAAGCGTATTTACTTCTTCGCACATTGGATGCGGAGAAAGTCATTCGTACCACTTTATACATACCCGTAAATGCCGTAGAGGAACCCAAACCCACCTTACTATGAGGCATAGCCACACGCCGGAAGTCCTTCTTTGCGTCATCATCGTAGAATGATTGCCCCGGCATTTTTCTTCTCCTGTATCCAAATTCCTCTTATAGCAGAAAAAATGATTGAGGCTCATGATTTGAACGGAAAAATGATGAACCCAGGAAACTTGACACCTACCCAAGAAAGATATCACATTTTCTGCAAGCGACGTTTTCACTTATATCAAACAGTAGGCATTGTTCCAACCACTGTGGTTTCGTCTGCAATGTCAATTGATTCATATGTTCAGTCTTCTTGGAACTAACTGACTGAATCAAACTCACTAATTCCGCAATTATGGAACGAAACTATTCAGATACACACTCACTACCTCCCCCCACTTGGATGAACAGGTATCCACTATGCTCGCTAGGATCGAAAGATTTTATGGTTCGGGTCAATATCTCCCTGGAAGACATCCCACTGAAACGACTGGAAGAGAAATACAATTATCTGAAACCAGGTGGTCACAATGTTCCAAAGGGATGTCGGGCCGCAAGCCGGGTGAGCATTTTAGGTGCTTCAGATGAGTGAATGAGACGATCCCATTCAGGTGGCGGTTGTCATTGCGATGCGTGACCGCTATTCTCATCTTCGTATTCTCCTTAACCATATGCACTCATTCCTCACGAAACAAAATCTCGAATACTCCATCATAGTGGTGGAACAAGTCGCAAATCAAACTTTCAACAAAGCTAAGGTTGGTCAGAATTCGTTAACATTTCCGCATTGGGACGAAACCAAGTGGATTAGACCGCCTTTATACTGTACGATGCCGGCGGCAGGGAGTGACTGCGTTGTTCGTCCGTGCCACTCTGCCTCGCCGCCCGTGAATGCAGCCTCGCTCTGCCACCGGCAGTACCGCAGAGTATCAAAGTGCCCCTAAAAGAGTGAAATCAAGATGAAAAAACTTTGCAATTGCACTGTGATAATAAAATGATAGATTAGAAGGCGGTATACACACTGTGAGTGTGAACATCTACTGAGCTTAGGTAAGGAGTTCATCAATAGCGCGCAATGCTCGGTATAGTTACAAATGGATAGCAGCCCTATTTCGGACAGATGTGACTCCACAGACCAATGTATGAGTCCAACACTTTCAAATGCCACTACGGACATTGATGGAAAATTGGACCATCAACTCTGAATGCGTTGCTTGCTCCTAATTGTAAAGGCAGAATTTAGTTGTTCAATGTTGGATTTATGGAGGCGAACAAATGGGAGTGTTACTTGTTCCACGACGTGGATCTCTTGCCAGAGGATGACCGTAATATGCATGTCTGCCCTACAAATAACCCACGACACATGGCTGTAGCAGTAAACAAACATAAATACAAGTAAGTCATCAACACCAGCTACGCTTTACGCTTGCCAAACATATCTTGATTGGATGATCGGATTTGCTAGCTCTGTCCATCGGAACTCCACTGTTAGTACTTCCATTGTAGACTTTTTTATGGCTCCATGGTCGGTGGAAGCGTTGCTTTTACTAGAGACCAATTCTACAAAACGAATGGATTTTCAAATCGTTACTGGGGCTGGGGTAGAGAAGACGACGACATGTACAAGAGGTGAGAACAATGTCTGCCCATTTTCGGCTCGACTGAATGTTGCAAGTTATGACAGATGTGTATGCTTTCAAGGGTGTGCATCGTTAGGACAGGAAACCGCAACGCGGCGTGGGATGTGATGCGTGCAAATTTATGTGTGTAGCTCAGTTTCGAGGTGACTGTAGAGTGCTAGGCCTAATCTTAGAATATTGCGAATTAGGACAATCCACAAAGAGACCAGCAAAGAACTTGTTCAGCACGATCAACATACTCGCGTGACACGGCGATCTACAGGGTGCGGCCAAAGTTCTGGCAACCGTAAATATGCCCGTAAAAACGGTCAAATCGATCGTTACACGATACAACTCCAACAGCATTTATCAACAGCTATATAGATAGCAAAAACAAATTAGATCTCGATATAGCCTCGTTTTGCGCGAATACAGGCTAAAAGTCTCCTAGGGAACGCGTCGACGGCGGCACGGAGGTAAACTTCGTCCAAATCCTCCCATTCTTTGACGAAGATTGCACGCAGAACATCTAAACTTCTATGCTAAGTGAAGCAGGCATTCGTCTTAAAAAGTGACCACACGGAGTAGTCCAATAATTTTAGGTCTGGACTGTTTGGGGACCAATCGTTCGACGAGATGAAGTCTGGGAAGTGCGTTGCGCACCAGTCCTGCACCACCTTGGACCTATGTGCTGGAACTGAGTCCTGTTGATAAAGCCATGTCCGGTTGCCGGAATGGAATTTTGCCCAGGGGAGTACTTCCTTCTCCGACACGCCTTTTAAGTAGGTCTTGCTATCCACCTTGACCCCTTTCTTCAAGAAAATCAGGAGCATCTTACCGTCTGATGTGACTGCCCCAAAAACCATCAACGACTTGGGGTGTCCAGATCGTTGAGCAATCCTTCTATGTTGGCTGGCTTCTGCAGGGCTATCATCCTATCATTTTGGGTGTTCAGGAATTGATCTGTTGAAAAGAGACATTCGTCAGTAAAAAGCATGTTGCTATGCCGTGCGTGCGGAAATCGTTTCAAAAGCTCCTTACATCTTTCGAGCCTAGTTTTCTTCACACGCTCAGTTAGCATGTGAGCTTTTCTGATCTTATAAGAGCGAAGTCGAAGGTGGCTGATGACAATCCTCCTAACAGAGCGAGCAGAAACACCCATCTCAAGAGCCATTTTCTTCTCGGACCTGCGAGGGTGGCGGCGGATTTTCTCTCGAATGATTTTCACGCTCTCCTCTGCCGTTGCACTCTTCGGACTTCCACTTTAGGCTTGTCCTCTATAGTTTCTGTCGCGTTGTGTCTGTTATTGTTGTACACGGTTCTTAAGGGAATCTCGAGCTGCTTGGAGATGGTCTTTGCAGTGCATCCAGCCAGATGGAGGTCCAGCATGGAGCCTCGTTGGCCTTGCTTGTCACCATTCTGTAATGGTGTATTAGAGAACGGCCAATTCATGGAATGTATAGAAGAAGACTTGTAGTAAATAGTGGTACAGATCCTGTCGAGATCGAAGGACTCATTTCTTATGGGGATTCGCCAAAAATTTTGCCAGAACTTTGGCCGCACCTAGCGGGCTACTGATCCACACCCATGCATGAACTTCTCATGGTAAAAATAAAAACGATGCGAATGGTTATTCTTACACGTTCAACTGGCTCAGGTGCATATCCAATAATACTTATATTACGTGGGAATTTTTCTTTAAATTTTTTTACATTCCATTTTTCCCTCTACTCAGCGTTTCTCATTATTTTTCTCTGCGCAGCCGTGAGAAATATGCATACTTTCGGTCTGGCCCAACTTTCTGTTGAGCCAAGATAAACGCAGCAGTAGTGGTGCTGCCTGTATGTTTACAGGGAGGGGGTGGGTGAGGTCATAAAAGAGCCGAACGGCTTTCCATCAACAGTACCTGTCAAGTTCACAGTAGTCTTATATGCGGTTGCAATCGTTGAGCGTGGACAAGATGGTGAAGTAATTATGTCATTTCAAAAGAGGATGTGCGAAACTCCGGTCGGTATTTTTGTGAAAGACGTATTGTTCCAGGATTAATCTGGCCGGATTCAAAGTAGATCGGTACAATGAAACTATTGCTCGTTACACGATGATCAAACATGAACGCGACAAAGCTAATCCCGTCAATCCGTCAGTTGCAACTTATTTTTCCATTTGTGTGAGCACAGGATAGACAAAAGATAAAGAACGATAAGATGAGGGACAAGTGATGTGGGTAATTGATAGAAGACATTCTATCAATTACCCGCATCACTTGTCCCTCATCTTATCGTTAGAACCCTACACATCCCTACACTTTACGAAATTTTTTTTCTCATCTCCGAGGCACGCTTCGGGTTTGTCAGCTTTCAAGGCACCAGGAGAGAACAAGGAAGCAAAGCGTATTAGGCGACTCTCTTCCCTGTCAACAAACATTCGAGCTCAGAAAACATAAAGAGTAACGAAATTCGCGTTGAACAAAGCGACTTTGGAGCGCTATCGCGATCCCGGCGCGCTTCACCTGGAACTGCACGTTCCAGTGGCCGAGATGCCCGCTGGCGGCGGAAAGAGGGGACGCAATTGGTTTCATTAATGGTAATGTACAAGAAGTGAAAGAAGAATCAAAAGCAAGCATGAGAATCCATGAAAGGGAGAATAAGCGAGGAAATACGAAAAATGCATTCATGATAGAAAATATCCAATGAATTTACACTCGACGACTTGGCAAGGCGTCGTGTGTGCAATTGCCGAACTACAAGAGAGTAGAGTGGGTCAAAATAGCCCCTCCCAGTGTCTTCAACACCGAATCAAGAAACTGAAGAGTACCGAAGAAGGCAATATGGAGTAGTGAGGCAGCGCTCAAGCTTGGCTAGTTGCATAGGACAATCAATCTCTCAGGTCCTCAGCTCTCTGTTTGCTTACTAATATAGAACTGAAGTTGTACGTAACTTAGTCAAGACAATGCCTGCAAGTTTGGTATTATTCACGAACAACGCTAATTTACAGGTGCGGATACGAGCTGCTTAGGCGTACAAAGGACGACTGGAGAACGGATGGCCTGAACTCATTGCATTACAAAGTCGTCAATATAACACTTGGAAAGTTATTCACACACATCCTGGTTGATTCGCTAGAAACAACGGAAAGGCCTCTACTTGAAGCAGGAATTTGTCGTAAATCTCGTATGTACTCCTTTGTGAACCGTTAGCAATGCTCAAAACCGTTGTACTTCAGACACTCCACCATGCGGCGACAGCCGCGTTGAACAGCGCGCTACTGCGCTGCTGGGCACTGCAATTTTTTGCTGTCATAACTCATTTACGTCTACCCGCCTGCGGCGAGCGGCGCGACGAGTGCTAGTTGTTTGCAATTGTATCTGTTGAAACAGCAACAGCAACAACAACAACATGGGCGAACTTCCGAAGCTTCCAACCTGCAATCTTTGAAGGTCCTTCACTGTACTAGCCCAATGCGTCCTGAGCGGAATTCCAACCGACTGCAGCAAGTCGTACTAATGTGTGGCGCGAGTGCGACGCCGCAACGCGATTTTTAGACGTAACGGTACACACTCACTTGAGGTGCTCCCCCGCACCTCCTATCGCATGGTGGGCGTTGACGCAGTAATCCTAGAGAGAAGGGTGACTCTTGTTCCAGTGGATTCTGGAAAATGGCACTTTTCCTTCCTATCAACTACTGTATGAAGCGAGTTTTCCAGCGCACACGATCGCTGACCTATCCATCGAGGCCACGCGGTTCTACATATAATGTCTAGCGGTCGTTTACGCGCTCAATCGCAATAGGGGTTTGAGGGGGGGGGGGGGTTGCAAAGTGCGTTCGTCTTTGAGAGCCGCTTTTCACTGCAAACTGCATCGCACACCGTCTTCTTGAACGCCTTGCCACCTTCATGGGTACCGTGACCACAGTTCCCTATACAAAATACCCGAATTGCATCTCTTCGGTGCATCATATTTGGATCATTTTGTTCAGTTGGCTACTGTGATTGGCCACGGTCTTCAAAGGAATTAAAACAGAAAAATGGCACATCAAAACAAAATTACCAAATCCAAGCGTTTTTTTCTACTTTTATTTTCAACATTTCTCAGCATTTGAAATACTTTCAACGTTTTTTCTTTGAAACCCGCGAATGCCAAAAGAAACAGATCACTTTCTTAAAATTGCAATTTTTGTGTGTGATCAGTAATGGCGCACGGAGTTTCGGAAATGACCACCTTTTGTGGTTCTCTGTTTGATTGCGTATGCCATGAACTTGTGAGCGCACTTCCAGAATGAACCCAATGGCGATGGGTACACTGACCTTTGCCGGATTCGTACGAGTGCGAACTAATACCCATCGATCATGTGACACTGACTGGAAAAATCCAACTCCAATTTGATCATTTCATCAACATCATATATACCCTTTGATACGAATAGGCCATAGATCAGTCATTTTTCTGAGGAACGAACACCTTTTGAGATGTTTCATTTCAGATACTTTTTCAAATGTGGATATTATGAACTCGAAAATTTACGCGAAGTGTGAGCTAACGGAATTAAATGGACGAGTTCGTATATTGCTCGAAAAAATACTACTTAAGGATTTGGAAAAGAAATATAATTATTTGAAACCTGGAGGCCATAATGTACCAAAGCAATGTCGGGCTTTGAATCGGGTAAGCTATTTCGCCAGGAGTGGTGCAAGAGGAGCCAATACGGCGTCGTGCTGCAGGATTCCCAAATGTCATTCTTTACTGCGCCCCTCGATAGACTGCAACGCGCGCCTTCTGAAACTTCACGATGCCGTATCAGATTCCCCTGCATCACACTGATGAAACCAGAAAAAATTCACACTTTTAGTTGTTAGATTCATTATTGTCCTGGCATCTTTGCTGAATTGAAAATGCCTTTGTTAAGTATGTCCATATTGGAGAAATTTTTTGAACCCTTATCAAATATACATATCAATTCCATTTATTTACTTTCCCCTCAGTTGCATCAGAATGGCTCCCATCGCAGATGACGAAATTAGTACGAAATTATGGGGAGGGGTAGGGGCAGAAATGCGGCAATCTAGTACAAGAAAAGCAGTGGCAAAAAACAATTTCACTTCGAAATTGGCATTACACATTTCCAGAACAGAAAAATATATAATTTGTTGTGGACCGATTTTTCTTCCAGATTACCAGTTTGAACAGCATGTTATTGATTATTGACGAGGGGCGGGGGTATAAAGCTACATGAGTACGACGCAGTCAGTCAATTTTCAAGACATGCTTATATGAGAGTAATCGACAAATTGTAGGTCGCCGTGATTATTCCATATCGCGACAGGGAATCTCATCTGCCAGTACTTTTGAACAATATGCACTCGTTTCTCACAAAACAAAGATTGGACTATGCTATTATAGTGGTTGAACAGGTGGCTAATCAGACGTTCAATAGAGCTAAGGTAAGAAAAGAACTCAATTCTACAGTATGCTTCCTTTTGATGCTCTATGTTAGCTCTCCTGAGATTAGTGGATATCATTTTTGTAACAATACTATGAAATACTAATGTTGTTGCTGTTGTTCAACTCTGAAAAGGTGCTTGAGGCTTGAAGTGGGCTAGTTGAAAGCAGCCATAGGGAAAATTCCTTCGAAATGTCAAAAAAAAGTAGTGAGTTAGACGGTCGAGATGATCAGTAATACGACGGTGAAGAGAAAACGGATGTGGCCAGAAACACGAGAAATGACACCCTATTCCCACAAATGATTCTCTACGCGGACGACCATTCCGTCAAGAGCGGGTAGTCTCCACGAGTCTTCCATTGGCGAGGTGGCGGGGGGGAGGGGGGTGACGATTGGTCGAATTTTCGCTTGGCGGCGCCGTTAGTACGAGTCGTTTGGAATTTCGCTCAAGACGCAGTGGACTGGTGCCGTGAAGAATTTCCAAAGGTTGCAGTTTGGAAGGTTTGGAAGTTCGCCTATGTTGTTGTTGTTGTTGTTTCCAGACGAAGCCGCAAGCGACTCGCACTCGCCGCGCCGCTCGCCGATGGCGGCCGCGCAAAAATTCGACTAATCGACCCACACCTTACATTGGCATGTAACCAAGTAATTATCAAATTTTCTCTCTATCGCTCTGTCTAACATTTAGATTTTGATTGCCAGAACTGAATGAAAGTGTTGCAGTTGTTCAATGTTGGATATGTGGAGGCAAAAAAGTTGTATGACTGGGAATGTTACGTTTTCCACGACGTAGACCTTTTACCTGAAAACGATCGAAATTTGCACACATGTCCCACGAAGAATCCACGACATTTGGCAGTGGCTGTTGATAAATTTCATTACAAGTACGACTAAAGTAATCTCTGTTATGCCTCCGCACGATTCCGGCTACATTTAAGCCCCCAAGCTATTACAGGCTGTTATATGCGAAAATGTTTGGCACCAGTACTGCCTTCACTCGCACACAATTTGAAAAAGTCAACGGATTCTCAAATTGGTACTGGGGATGGGGTGGTGATGACGACGACATGTATACTAGGTAAACTATAATAAACTTGAATTTTTTTGGTCATTTTATAATCCTCTCCATTTTAGAGTGAACTTGGCCGGATACAAAGTAGACCGCTATAATGCAAGCATTGCTCGATATACAATGATCAAAGACGGAGTGGGAAAAGGCAATCCTGCGAATCAGTTAGTTTTACTTTTTTGCAAATGGCAAAACTCGCTATTGGAAATATTGATAATATCAGCTGAAAAGCCAGTCATCTACTTACAACCATCCTTGCTCAGGTTAAGACACAATGCCGAGTACTTGATCAATTGTTGGACATGAAAGTGGGTATTGTAATTCAGATAGTGCCTCATTGGAGAGGTAATTGACTAACTCGGCTAAAAACCTGGGCAATAGGACCCCTTCATCTCCCTACTTTTTATCGGTGACATGTTTTCGCGCCCTCCGCGTCCCTGAAGAGGTGGGCGACGGCTGAGCTAAGCTACTGCCATGCCCCGCCTACCAAACTTACTCAATCGGCGGCACCGCAACAGGATCACGATAAGCTGCCATTCAGTGAGTCGCGTCACACAACGTACTCGTGAATTCCACGTATCAGTTTGAAGCGAACATTTTTTCTCTCAACGCATCCGGCCCTCCCGGAACAAGTAGACATTCGATGTTGATGTTTTTACCCCTTCTGGAGTGCATCCCACATTCTTTTCCCATCTTGATATCGCAGGGGCAGTTGAGCGCAACCTTGCCTGTGAACAATGGCTTGCATGATTTAGTGCTGATGCGCGAGCTCCAATGAACCCAACCCGCAACGATCCAAAGCCTAGTAGCCCTCCCCTAAAATCCGATCTGAAAATTGAACATCGTCTTTTCTGTTTCAATAATTCGTTACCCCAGAGCAGAGTTCGGGGTCCGGCAAAACTATATTAAAGACACCGTAAGGAAGTAATTTTGGCTTACGGTAGAACAGACGTAGTGTGGACGAGTTCAAGTGACCGCCATTGCACAAACTCGCCAATTTGACGCCTTGGCATGGTGCCAAGAGAAGATATTTCCATTATAAAGTTGTTCATTCCTTTTACCTTCTCCTTTGTTCTTTCTTATATTGTTTCTAGATGTACTTACATGAATGTTAATGTAGTTGGGAATGGCCACTCCACTGCGCTGGGAGTCAGGTGCTACAACTAAAGTTGGCCCGCGGCCGTCTCCTACAGCGGACAACTCGGAACGCCAGTGCGATGATGCGAATGAGGCGCGAATACACACCGCAGCGATGCACTTTTGAGTTCGGGTTTTTCCACCGTTATCGCTTCTAACCTTCTGCGTTCGTTACGAAATGCTCATTTCTTTGTATGTTTCTCTTGTTTCGGACCCCCTTCCGGTTCCTTTAACTACAACTAAACTAGTATTTCAGAGAAGGATGAGGATCTTGCAGTTGCAGAATGTTTTTTAGGTGTCGTTACAAGTTGCTGAATCGCACAAAGTTCAACTGGAAAGCAGACGGCCTTAACACGCTACATTATAAAAAACTCAACATTACATTCAATACGTTGTATACACACATACTGGTAGATCTCCTGGAGAATACGGAAAGACCTCCTGTTGAAAAGAAAATCTGTCGATAAATAAATATGAATTTTAAATCTTTGACCTGTTTTAATGGTGTCCAGAGCATCGTCTTCAGCTTTAGGAGGATTGCATGGATCACTACGAGACAGAGCGCTTACATTTTCGGCTGCCACATTTTTAATTAGAATGAGTCACGTGTTTTGGCTCAGAATTACAGTGGTTCTTATTACGATTTGGCCTATACAAATGTTCCCGAAGATCAAATAGACCAGAATTTTTCCTCTCGAGCAACAGGTTGCTGCTTTCGAACAGGTATCGTAAGTTTGATTGACTGAGACGAGACCTGTACCATGTAAGATTTGGTTTCCATTTTCGCATGGTAAAGGAACATTCGTCAGTACCGCATCACCTGCGTTGTAGCTGCGGTATTCCAGTCCTTCAGCTGGCTCTGAGCACCACATTAAAGGTGCCGGGAAGGGGGGAGGGTGACTTTGATTCATTTTTGGATATGAAAGTTCTCAGAGGTGCTGACTCGAAATCCAAGGGCCAAAGCCCATTTTTGTGGGGCTTGATGTAAAGTTTAGCCGATTTTTGTCAGCAGGGAGCCCATTGTAGCAATCGGTGAAGGACTAAATTGTTGCTGCAGGCATCAGCTTGATTCTGCACTTGGGCCTCTGTGGAGAAGTACCCACCGGAGCGTGCATGTTCATGACCATCTTGACTTAATTGGATCCAATACGGTCGTAGGTTGAACAAAGAAAGGGGGTTTCACAAACAAGTACAGGATGATGGGTGTGTGGCGTTTGACTCGTCCGGGCCGGCACGCGGCAATGTGTGCGGCGAAGTGCGCGGCGTCGTTGATTGGGGCGCGAACATGTAAGAACACGTAATGGAACAGATAAAGGCTGAGTTAGTTGGAAATCTTATTGACACAGACTTCTATTAGCTTTCCTTCAATTAGCTTCCATTAATGGGTATAAAATGATTTTTTCTTGTGTAATACTTCTATTTACCTAATAAAGATAAAGAGACAAAAACAGATTACATTGTCATCAGACTTTTCAAAATTAAGTTCCTAGAGGGAGCGATAAGTAATCTAAGTGCTAATAAATGGGTGTTGCACGAATAAGAACATAACATCGAAAAAGCTCAACTTTCAAACACGATGGGAGGAAGGGAGAGCCCTTTTCTTAACAAAACCCTTGAGCATCCTGATCTAAATCAGCACGATTGCGAATTCGCGCTCCACTCATAGACGACGAGGTCGGACGTGGCGTCGCGCACTTTGCCGCGCAAATTGTCGCGTGCCAGCCCGGACGAGCCAAAGGCCCGTCTCCCACAGGATGATGATACCACTAGAGATATATAATATATTGTGATATACTGTGATATATATGTGGTATATATTGTGATATATATATATATCGCGATATACCAGATACCTCCCTCATTGCGATAGCACCCCTGACTCGCCTGATTAAGTTCTGCTCAAGCCCATCCCGGTGTTATCGGAATGAAGTTGGAGAATGCCTGTTATAATAAGTTGCATCCAAGCATCTATGATGGGTCAATCTGCACACCAAAGCATAATCCTGGCATAAGCCTAAGTGGGAGAAGAAAGGAGTTTCTCTCCTTTCCAGAGATAGGAAAAAATAGTGACCGTAAGGTGCCACATGACTGCAATAACACACCCATACCCTTTCCATGTCCTCGGGTCAGACTTGCCTAAAACTGCCAAAATTTCGAACTGTATGAAACACGGTGCTATTTTTTGGTTCCTAATGGAATTGTATGCATGTCGCATCTGGCAGTAGTGGCCTAATCTCCAGCGCTTCACCTTGTTCCTGTTCAAGTTCTGGGTTCACAAAATAAAGCAGTTCCTTATATCGTATGATGGCCGTCAATTTTATGGCAGTATTATCACGGCAGTCAAGTTTTTATCATTATATGAGAGCTCGCAAACTCGTGGAGGAAACAGCCCTAATCGCCTATAATATGTAACCAACAGCAAAAAAAAAAGCAGTGAAAATGGAAAATTGCAGCAGATTCTAATGAGGGTGAGTTATGCCTCATGATTATTCCGAATCTATAAAGAGAAATAATCAAAATCATAAAATCAGCAATTAAAAACGACTACGTATGGCCTTGCAGAAGAACATGATCGTGACAGGTAATCAGTGCGTAAACATTAGTAGTATCGTATAATCATCGACCATATGCACAGTTGATCCCTTAAACATATTCCACCTAACCGTTGGCATAACAGAAGAAGCTTCAAAGTAATAACGATGCCAAGGTTTCACAAAAAGAAAAGTTGGAATCACCTAAAAGTGATAAAGCCTCAGGGTCTGCGCAAAAGGCGGAACGGTTTTGGCGACTATTGCCTTATAACGCTCCTTATCGAATCTTATCAACCGTTATCAAGTTGGATCACCCGCCGGTAATGTACTCCTTCCACCTCCCACATCACCTGTGAAAAGCAAGATCCCAGCTTTAATGCAACATGAGATATGAATTTTGTGACCAGACACATAGACACATACTTAGCGGATTATATGTATATACAGGGGGTGCCAAAAAAAAAAGTAATTTTGCCCACGGCTCACATCTGCCAATTTTACAAAACGTAGGGAAACGAAAGAGATAAAAGTATTGGGGCAAAACATTCCCGAAATGTTCCTCTAAAAGCAGGAACAAGCTGTGGCTCCTCACGTTCATGTTCATAAAAATATGGAGGTTTCATTCGGCGCAGTCGGGCTTCGGAGTACCTACATTTGAAAATTCGCTAAAAACAGTGGAGCCAATCTCCGTGGTAGGTCTTTTGTGGGAATCTTCCTGAGGGTTGGCCCTTCGGTTCTTGGAAGTCACAGAGCCCCTGCTGCTTGGACAAGGCTGCTATGATCCAAAGTATCATTTTCATGCCTCAAATCCGCCTCCGGAGGGGTTTCAGTGGTAGGGGAACGTTTTCGCTCTTGGAAACGAAGGGCGCTGGGAACCCGGGAAAACGCAATGTTAAAGAACACCATCCGTTATGAATCCCCTTAGGTACCCAGATTGAACGGACGTCAGCAAGGTTGTGAAAGAGGGCGAAGAAATTTCGGATTTTGCCCAGTTGAGGTGATACATCTTGTTCAGTCATTCCTTGCTCCCGTTCCTGCTCGTGCAGGAGGCTGCCACGGAGTATAGTGATAGAGTTAGGTCTGCTCTTGATTCTGGGGATGAGAATACCTCAATAGAATTTACTGTAGTTTGGCTAAATGGGGTCGAAAGTGGAGGAGACAAAACTACTTTTTTTTTGGCACCCCCTGTAGTAGGTTGGAAAGCTGAAGTGTTAGATATCGGCACTCCGAAAAAATTCAAAAATTTTTCAATTTCAGCGCAGCGCTGCTTGATCTTTCCCGCGACTTTCACTGTGCTGGCAAACAAGTATGACCATACAGTAACACTCAAATTGAGCATCTTATAGTCTTACTTACACTCAGCAAGCCATTCTATATATGGCCCCAGTACGCACTATAGCGCTTCAGCGAAAGCAGACTGGAGGCGAAGGTGTGACGCACTCCTAGTGGTCGTAATGAAATAAATAGCCATTTCTAATTTGGCTCTATGTGGCTACTGCGAGTGAGGGAGGGCGTTCCAGACCCTCACAATTAAGAGAAGCCACTAAAAATGAAGGGGGGGGGGGGGAGGGGGACGATCTAAAAGATGATTGCTAGCTACGGCGGTGTCGACTTAACCAAACCAGTGAGGGAAAGAAGCTCAGCTGAAGAAAGAAAAAAAAAGTGTGGAAATACTTAGAAGTTTTCCCCAATGTATGAAGTGAAAAAGATATGGTAGTACATGATAAAGTGTAATTAAAGAAAAGACAAACGATGAAACAAGCAGTTAAGGAAAGTTTATCATAGTGGATGTGAAAATGAAAGAACATGTGGGAACTGAAAACATTTAAGAGATCGATAAGCGACGTTGGTTGAATGCCAAGGATAAGAGTGTCCATCTCAATCGATCATTGAGAAGTGCAGGACAAGTTGTAGGTCAAATTTTTCCTTGAGACCACGGTACTCCCATAACTTTCATAATTTGAAAGAAATGCAGAATAAGTTCAAAAATCTGACAGGAAAGGTGTGACAACGGTGCTGTTGTTGAGAATTCACAAAATTGGACAGTATCCACTGAAAGCAGGGATGACGGGCGCAGTGACAAATGTGCGGTCAAGGGTTCGGGTACTTTTGAAAACAAAATAAATTTGCCGGTCAACGACCCCCGTGCTCTCACTAAAGCCGGGGTATGTTAGTAAGCCTAACCAAATTTGTTTTTGTTTCGGGTCAGATCAATCACTCTACTGTTCTGAATCCAGGTCAATCTAAATCGAAATTCGTCAAAAATTAAGACTTCTCCATTCCGATGACATTTGTGGTGCTTAATGATTTAGTTTGATCATGCGACTTTCACTATGTAGCGTCTCGCATTTTATTTTCCACAAGAAAAACAGGAGTGCTTGAAAATTTATTTGTACATGACAATCACCACAAAAGCTCATAACAATAATAATTATACAACTCGAACCAGAATGATGTTATTGAAACTATGGAAAGGTTATATTAGGAAGCTATGGTGTAGGCACGTACTCCGCAGGTACCAAAGAACATTTTTTCCGTAAAGGAACCAAGTTTTTCGTAGGGGCCATGTCCCCAGTGTTTTTTCTTTTCTTCTGTCTGAGTGCCCATATTAATCTGAAAAGATGTCTCTACATACATAGACCAGTCGGGCCAGCCGGCCAATCATCGTAGGGCCGCCTGCAGCGGTCCCCTAGGGCGGCTTCGCGTCTTTTGTAGCACGGAGCGACTTTCTGCTCGCCGCTAGCGTGGCGAGCCGACTTTCGCATGCGCGCTTCGCGCGCATTGCAGCAGGCATAGGCCCTGTGGGTAATGTGCGGTTTGTAAATATTGATTACACCTCCGACTATTATCGGCTTTGGTTGAAACTAAGACATACCATACGCGCCCATAACCCCTGCCCACTGAAGACAGATCCCCTTCAAAAAAAAAAACAGCAGAATTCGATCCGAATGTGAAAAGAAAATTTAAGGATTTAGTAGTACAAAAGATAAGGAGATGGAGCACAAGGTTCAAAAAAATCTGAGAAATAAGACCCCTCCCCACCGTTAATCCCGGTGTGTGAGATACAATCAAAGAAGGCACGAACCACGCTAAAAGGAGCGGCAGCATTCTGAGCAGTCTCTTTCAGAGTTCGGAGACGTTTCATTTACCGAAAATTTTTTACATATCGGATCGAGATAATCCTCTCAGGGCGGTTTTGCCGTCCTCGCAGGTTGGCTCTGCGGTTTTCTGTTTTACTGCAGGGAGCGACTTTCGGCTATACGCTAAGGCGGCGAGCCGACTTTGGCATGCGCGCTTCGCGCGCAATGCAGCAGGAATAGGCCCTGTGTATAAGGAGCACACATTGCAGCAGGGAATGGATAATATGCGGCTTGTATTTATTGTAAGCCAATCTCCATCGGCTTCGGTTGAAACGAAGAGACACCATACCCACTTACACCCTTGCCCACTGAAGGCAGATCCGCTTCAAAGAATGGCTGAATTCGATTCGAACATAAAAAGAGAATCGAAGCATACACATGGGTTGGCCCCCACCCAATCCTAACTTACCCGACCTCCACATGCTCTTGCCTAACTTGCTTGTTGTGCTCCCTACACTTTGGCCAGTCCCTACCCAGTCCTTACTTGCGCGACTTCAACAGACCCTCCTGAACTTGCCCGATTTTCAGCACTTGAGCGAGGATCTAAATTCGTTTATACATCGATTGTCCCTACCCAGTCCTTACTCGCACGAGCTCAACGAACCCATTCCTACCCTTCCCGAGATTCTTGGAACCCAGGGGAGGAGTTCAATTTAAGCACCCATCGATTTCGGCACAAGCCCCGTCCATGGTAGGTACAGCTAGGCTTAGAACTTATGTGCTCCGTACACATGTGTTGGCCCCTAAGCCATCCTAACTTGCCCTACCTCTTCAGACCTGTTCCCAAGTTGCATCTTGTGTGCTCCCAACACTTTGGTCAATCCCTACCCAGTCCTTACTTGCGCGACTTCAACAGACCGTCCTGAACTTGCCCGATTTTCAGCAGGTGAGCGAGGACCTAATTCGTTTATACATCGATTTTGACGCAAGCCCCCTCCCCGCCCATGGTGTGCGGAGCTAGGCTTAGAACTTATGTGCTCCGTACACATGTGTTGGCCCCTAAGCCATCCTAACTTGCCCTACCTCTTCAGACCTGTTCCCAAGTTGCATCTTGTGTGCTCCCAACACTTTGATCAATCCCTACCCAGTCCTTACTTGCGCGACTTCAACAGACCGTCCTGAACTTGCCCGATTTTCAGGAGGTGAGCGAGGACCTAATTCGTTTATACATCGATTTTGACGCAAGCCCCCCTCCCCGCCCATGGTGGGCGGAGCTAGGCTTAGAACTTATAGGCTCCGCACACATGTGTTGGCCCCTACGCCATCCTAACTTGCCCTACCTCTACAGACCCGTTCCCAAGTTGCATCTTGTGTGCTCCCAACACTTTGGTCAATCCCTACCCAGTCCTTGCTCGCACGAGCTCAACAGACCCATTCCCAACCTTCCCGAGATTTTTGGAACCCAGGCGAGGACTTCAATTTGAGCACCCGTCGATTTCGGCGCAAGCCCCGCCCACAGCGGGTGGAGCTAGGCTTAGTTCTTATGTGCTCTGTACCCTTAGGTCAGACCCGACCCAACTCTAACTTGCGCGACTTCTCCAGACAGCATTCAGTTAAGAACGCATTATGCGGTGAGTGGACAGACAGACACACACACACAACAAACACACCAAACTCCTGCTTTATATTGGGTTGGGGAATAAGTCCTTGCGTTTTTTTCAAACCCCGTTTTTCACATTGTTCCCTTCAGCTTTCGATAAAGTGTATATATGATTTCGATAGAGCTTTTTTTGCTGTACAAAAAGATACTAGCTGTTTTTTTGAATCCTTCGACTACCTAATATTTGTGAGGTTTGGAAATGATATAAGCTGAAGGCGAAAAGTGGCTTTTGCGCACCTCATCTTTCTCGTCTGCCATCCAGATCAAAAAATTATTGTAAATACGTTTCGATAGAGCTTTTTCAGCTCTACAGAATGGTATTACCTTTTATTCGAATCGCTCGACTTTCTGCTGTTTTTAAGACCCACAAACGCAGTACGCGCAAAAGTGTGCACTTTTGTTATCCCCTCTCCCTCGCCTACCATCAAGATTGGAGAGAATGCGCATGTACGCATTAGATAGAGCTTTTCTTGATCCACAAGATAGTACCACTCTTCTTTTGTATCCTCTCATATTTTAGCATGTAGGAATAAGTTTCCACCTGTTTTTCAATTCAAAATTGCGTGATGAAAATAAATTTTTTTGACAAAATGCTTTATATGATTCGATAGAGCTCTTTTCGCTCTACAAAATGGTGTTTACGTTTTTTGTTCAAAATAACTTTTGCCATTTTTTAGATCATTTAAAAGTCGACGAAATCGAGCATTTTTGGCACCATGTGACGAAAATGCTGGATTCCGTCAACATTTAAATAATCTAAAAAATGGCAAAAATCAATTTGAATGAAAACCGTAAAAATTATCTTGTAGAGCGAAAAGAGCTCTATAGAATGGTATGAAACATTTTGTCAAAAAAATTTATTTTCATCACGCAATTTTGAATTGAAAAACAGGTGGAAACTTATTCCTACATGCTAAAATTGAGAGGATACAAAAGAAGAGTGGTACCATCTTGAAGAGCGAAAAAAGCTCTATCGAATGCATATATGAACATCCTTTCAATCCCGATGGTAGGCGAGGAAGAGGAGATAACGAAAGTGCACACTTTTGCGAGTGCTGCGTTTGTGGGTCTTAAAAACAGCAAAAAGTTGGGCAATTCGTACAAAAACTAGAATCATTTTGTAGAGCTGAAAAAGCTCTATCGAAGCATATACACATTCATTTTTTGGTCTCGATGGCAGACGAGAAAGATGAGGTACGCAAGTGCCAATTTTTCGTCTTCAGCTTATATCATTTCCAAACCTCATAAATATTAGGTAGTCGAAGGAATCAAAAAACAGATAGTATCTTTTTGTAGAGCAAATAAAGTTCTATTGAAATCATATATACACTTTATCGAAAGCTGAAGGGAACAATGTGAAAAACGGGGTTTAAAAAAACCGCAAGGACTTATTCCCCAACCCAATATATAGAGTATGATCGTATTGTACCCAATCAAATGGCATGGCTTGAAATTGTTCAAGACCAGTCCACACGTAGTACGTTGGATGGCTGTCGATTGTTTATAGAGAGGAAATACGCTTACTTAATTACATGGTGACATGTTTCTCGAGTACGGCTTTGTGCAATTTACAGAGTCATTTCTGCTTCCTCCGGGTAAAGGCGTGCCGCTACACGTAGCAGGTTCGTATGACTCCAATCTATTACAAGGTGGTCATGCATCACACTGGCTACGTCACTGCCTGCGGATCTCGCCGCACGGCTCCACTCTTTTTATCTGATTTTTTACCGTTTTCTCCGATTTGAAGGCATACCACTCGGTAATCAGATTAGTGGTTTACTTTCTTGTGACGAGTTGGTCCTTAGATAATCAGGAATTTTACAATGTTGGTCTCGTCTCAGTCAATCAAACCTACGATACCCTTTCGAAGCAGCAACTGCTGCTTGAAAGGAGAAAAACGTGGCACAACCACCATTTGACCCTCGGGGACAATTGCATAGGCCAAGTCATAGTAAAAACCACAGTAATTCTGAGGCAAAACGTTTGATCAATCTGAGCCAATATGTGAGAGCCGAAAATGTGATAGCCTTGTCTTCATAGTGATCCGTGCAATCCTCTTGAGGCTAAAGGCGATGCTCTGGATACCAAAGATCTGAAATTCATATTTATTTATCGACAGATTTTCTTTTCAACAGGAGGCCTTTCCCTATCCTCCAGCAGATCTACCAGTATGTGTGTATACAGCGTGTTGAATGTAATGTTGAGTTTTTTATAATGTAGCGTGTTCAGGCCGTCCGCTTTCCAGTCGAACTTTGTGCGATTCAGCAACTTGTAACGACACCTAAAAAACATTTTGCAACTGCAAGACCCTCTTCTTTCTTTCGAAAGAATCGTCCACGGAAAATTAGTTTTTTATCCTTATATTTATGTTGTATTTGCCTAATAAGTACCGCATGCAAATTCCAAGCGAAAAAGGGAGAATTTGGCTGAGATACAGCTCCCCAAATCTCGGCCGTGTGGGCGGGGCCTCCGTGTAAAAGCCCCGCCCCGGTAGTCCGCCGCGGTTAAGAAGGGAGAGTTGAACTGTCCACATAACTTTCTATTCCTACAGTACGTATCTGACCGGGGCGAACGACGGGGTGGGCACCTGTTCGGAGGCCCCGCCCACCCGGCCAAGCATTTGGGTAGTTGTATCAGCCAAATTCTCAATTTTTTCGCGTGAAACTTTGCGGCGGCCTCTATTAGGCAAATACGACATAAATACATGAGCAGCACAAAAACTCATTTTTCCATGGACGATTCTTTTAGATTAGAAGCCCCACATTCATGTCTACAATTGACCAAGTACTCGGTATTGCGTCTTAACTCGAGCAAGGATGGCTGTAAGTAGATTGGCTTATCAGTTGATAGTATCAAAACTCCAGTAGCGACTTTTGAAATTTACAAAAAAGTAAAACTCACGGATTCACAGGATTGCCCTTTCCTACTCCATGTCTGATCATTGTATATCGAGCAATACCTGCATTATAGCGGTCCACTTTGTATCCGGCCAAATTGACTCTTAAAGGGAGAGGTGGAACTAAAACAATTTTAAATACATTATAGTTTACCTGGTATACATGTCGTCGTCTTCACCACCCCATCCCCAGTACCAATTAGAGAATCCGTTGACTTTTTCAAATTGTGTGCGAGTGAAGGCAGTACTGGTGCCAAACATTTTCGCATATAACAGCCTGTAATAGCTTGGGGGCTTAAATGTAGCCGGAATCGTGCGGAGGCATAAC
Organism: Trichostrongylus colubriformis; assembly: GCA_963978905.1. Lineage (NCBI taxonomy): Eukaryota > Metazoa > Nematoda > Chromadorea > Rhabditida > Trichostrongylidae > Trichostrongylus > Trichostrongylus colubriformis. The sequence continues at coordinate 57,531,514 of OZ022258.1, read as the reverse complement.
AGAGATTACTTTAGTCGTACTTGTAATGAAATTTATCAACAGCCACTGCCAAATGTCGTGGATTCTTCGTGGGACATGTGTGCAAATTTCGATCGTTTTCAGGTAAAAGGTCTACGTCGTGGAAAACGTAACATTCCCAGTCATACAACTTTTTTGCCTCCACATATCCAACATTGAACAACTGCAACACTTTCATTCAGTTCTGGCAATCAAAATCTAAATGTTAGACAGAGCGATCGAGCGGAAATTTGATGATCACTTGGTTACATGCCAACGTAGGGTGGGTATCGATTGGTCGAATTTTCGCGCGTTTCGCGTATTTCATTGTTACAAAAATGATATCCACTAATCTCAGGAGAGCTAACATAGAGCATCAAAAGGAAGCATACTGTAGAATTGAGTTCTTTTCTTACCTTAGCTCTATTGAACGTCTGATTAGCCACCTGTTCAACCACTATAATAGCATAGTCCAATCTTTGTTTTGTGAGAAACGAGTGCATATTGTTCAAAAGTACTGGCAGATGTGATTCCCTGTCGCGATATGGAATAATCACGGCGACCTACAATTTGTCGATTACTCTCATATAAGCATGTCTTGAACATTGACTGATTGCGACGTACTCATGTAGCTTTATATTCCCCGCCCCTCTTCAATAATAATAGCATGCCGTTAAAACTGGTAATCTGAAAGAAAAATCCGTCTACAACAAATCATATATTTCTGTTGGTCTGGAAATGCGTAATGCCGAATTCAACAAATAAAAATGTTTTTTGTCACTGCTTTTATTGGATGAGATTGGTGAACTTCCTGTAGTACACTTACTATTGGTGCACTTACCAGGAAAAATTATTAGCCAGTACAATTATGAGTGTAACAACAAGAAATGTGAATTTTTGCGGGTTTCATCTACTCATGTGATGCAGGAGAATCTTATACGGCATCGTGAAGTTTCAGAAGGCGCGTTGCATTATATCGAGGGGCGCGGTAAGGAATCACATTTGAGAATCGTGCAGCGCGACGCCGTATCGGCTCCTCTTGCACCACTCCTGGCGAAATAGCTTACCCGATTCAAAGCCCGACATTGTTTTGGTACATTATGGCCTCCAGGTTTCAAATAATTGTATTTCTTTTCCAAATCTTTAATTGGTATTTTTTCGAGCGATATCCGAACTCGTCCATTTAAATCCTCTAGTTCACACTTCGGGTAAATTTTCGAGTTGATAATATCCGAAGGGGAAAAAATATCTGAAATGAAACATTTCAAACGGTATTCATTTCTCAGAAAATTAAATGGTCTGTGGGCCTATTCGTATCGAAGGGAATGTGTGATGTTGATGATTTTTCCAGTCAGTGTCACATGGCAGATGGGTATTAGTCCGCACTCGTACGAATCCGGCGTGAAAAGGTCAACGCACTTATCGCCATCGGGTTCGTTCTGGAAGTGCGTTCACAAGTTTATGGCAACAGGAGTCAAATAGAGAGCCACAAAAGGTCATTTCGTGGTACTTTGTGTGCCATCGGTTATCACACACAAAAATTGCAAATCTGAGAAAGTGACCAGGTTATTTTTGCATTTCCGGGTTTCAAAAAAAACGTCGAATATATTTCAAATGCTAAGAAATGTTGTAAATGGAATTAGAAAAAACGCTCGGATCAGGTAATTTGTTTCCATGTGTTTTTTTATTTTGATTCTTTTTGTAAACCGCGGCCAACCACAGCAGCCAACCGAACAAAATGATCCAATGACGAATTTACAAAGAGCACCAAAAAGAGGCAATTCGGGTATTCGGTAAAGTGATTTGTGACCACTGTACCCATGAAGATGGTAAGGCGCTAAGGAGCGGTTGTGCGATGCGGTTCACAGTGAAAAGTGCGCTCAACGAACGCTAACTCGCAACCCCCTCTTCGCAATTGAGCGCGTCACGTGCTGCATACGACCGCTAGACATTACAGAACCGTGGCTTCGGCGGATAGGTCAACGATGTTGTGCGCCGGAAAACTCGCGTTATACACTAGTTGACATGAAAAAGGAGATGCCATTTTTGAGAATCCAGCAGAACGAGTGACGCCCTTCTTTCTGATATTACACGGTCAATCGAGCGATAGGTGTGGGGAATCATTTTAATAAGAGTTTGGATCTGAAAATGGACATTTCAAGAAAAATGCAGCTCACCTGATGATGTCGAACGTGAAAGACTAGACAACCCAAAATGAGACAGAGAAATGAGTTTGGAAGGGGCTAAAGTATTGAAGGATAGCTGTAAAAGTTTAATTCAAAAAAATGTAGTGAGGAGACCAAAAACAAAAAAAGCTCCCACTTCTAATGTACAAGTAAGTGCAATAAGCAAGAGCACTGCATAGAATACATCCTTAATGCGCCTGTACCAAAGCATTATACTATACAACAGTGACTATACATAAATCCACAGTCATCGATAGAAAGGACACGGATTACCACAGTAATACGTAAATGTGTGCCGGAACGGTGAAAAAAGTAGTCCAAACCTCGGGTATCGTCCAATTATCAACGTTCGCAGACTTTTATGGATGTCGTGTCGGTATCACACATGATCACACAACAGTACAACATTAGCATGTACCTCAATTGTACTTCATTCCAGTTTTTGCTGTGCGATGTATCTCGCGCGTCTCACGGCATCAGCAACTTTATCGAATCCACATCATCCACACGTTCATTAGTGTCGCCCATTAGTTATATGTAGTAATCGGAGTTCGACTGCACCCATGATGGTATGATACACCATCCATTTCGACCCTCTGCGTGCATCATAATAGTTTACTGAGACGTCCAGGACTTTTTAAAAATTGTTATCATTTTCATTCACACAATTATCCCTCTTTGATCGATCTAGTCCAAAACGGCAGTGCTCCTCCGACAACCCAACATACCTACCATTCCAGTCTGCTGACACCTAGTGCGACCGTAGCACACCGCAATGACGGCGAAAGCACAAGAGTAGGTGTTTGTATAGTTAGGTGGTGCTATCACTAAGATAACATGACCTTCAGATGACTCTTCAACATCCATCAGTTTCGCTCTACTTATTAGAGCGGTCGCTTCGCTCTGTCATTTCCTTATCACACACTCACATGCTGACAGACGAACCCACCGACAAACCGACCGACAAACTGACACACAAAATTAGTGGTTTATTAATAGAACAATACCTGTTTCTGTATGACAGCGTCGTGAAATGGCATAAATTAAAAATCGAGTCTCGTTTTACAAAATCCCTTTAAAACCACTTCTTCTTCTGGGGACATATTGATGCGAAAACCAAGGAAACAAAGAAAACATCACGAGAAGTCTCCTAAAAAGAAATCCGGCATAGGTAGAACTGGGTTTAATTAAATGCTCTGGAATACTCACGTTAATTCGTTAGCATGATTTATTAGACAGCTTCAACTTATTGTCATAATTGTCGCTTCGAAAATTCATTAAACAGGCACAGAGTACAATTTAAGACCACTCGAAATGTGGTGTGGAAATGACCACTGAAATCATGAATGATACAATCAAAAATGTAAACAAGATCAAGCACAGACGATCGAGCGCAAGTGCAGCGAATTTCCATTCTTCCTGCAATGGTATCTTTCTGTTAGGCGAGATAAATAGTGTTTTCTTGGTTTTCATTTAGTAACAGCCCAACCGAACGCCACGCTACGGTACCCAAACGGCAGTGGGCGAGTTTAAGCGTTCATTTATCACACCATGAACATGGCCATGAGGACAGTAGCCCCCTGTCAGTCACTTCGGGAAATTCTTTACTTGACTATCGTTGAATTCAAGTTGAACGCAGTTTTGACAGATAGTTGAGCAATTTTATCACGTTCTCGTGTTCGTCACCATCTTGACCGCAACGTGTCCGCTCGCGGCAGTAACTGAACTCTCCCAAGTCGTGCGTCAAAGGCATTGCGGGAGTTAATTCGGATGACTGTTGCATATGGTAGGAAAAGAAATGGATAAGAAGTTGAGAAATGAAATTTCTACGATGCCCGTTGATTTCTATGATCGGGTTCATACTTCGCGCACCGACGCCGGCACCCGCCGCAACTGCGGCAAAATCATGTGCCCGCCGCCGGCTACAGCACAGACGGAGCGCGTCACCACAGCGCCACCGTAGTCGGCCCGGGCACGTGATTTTGCTGCAGTTGCTATCAGTGCCGGCGTCGGTGCGCAAAGTTGAACGCGGCCTATGGCAGGCGTGCTTTCAGGTGTGCCCCATCGCTCACTCACCGATCAGAACCACGTAACTCTGAGATGTGTGGCGGTCAGGGAGCGCTGAGAGAAGTCAGGACGTTGATGGATTTATGAGCTTGCGTGGGGCTTTTCTGAAAAGTCTTGTCTCACTTGAAGGCAGCTTTAGGGGAATGTCGGACCCCAGCCAATCATGGAGAGCTCGTCGCTAGGAGGCGGGCTGCCCTGAATAGAGGCGGCTTGCCCTGATGAGGCCGCCTGCGCCACAGCTCAAGGGGGCGCCTTCCGCGGGGGATTTCGCCATGCATAGGCCTTTCAGACCCGTAGTTTCTCACTGAATGACTCCTTTTGGGATTTTTTATCACCCACATTATCCCTAACACTGTCTTTAATCAACACAATTACCGTTGGCTGACTCTTTGCGTTCATTCAAGGAGACAATATTTCCTCACCACCTCCTAGACTCTTCGTGATGCCGTGGGTCCGAACCGCTTACATCAACTGACCTGCTCGTTCTGGGTTACGTTCATCCGTTCGCTACGCTGACGAACTTCTTTCAATCGCTTCAGGATGAGGGAATAGCACTTTATGAAACTTGTGCCGCTTTGGTAATTAGGTCGCATGCCTGTAACTGTTGCAATTGATTCGTGTATATCGAATCAGGATTGATTTTCTACGCAATGTAGATCAATAAAGGTTCAAAGATGAAAAACAATTACGGAAATAACAGTGACTAAGTGCACAAATATAAAAAGTGATTCTCACGAAAAGATGCGGATGATGCACAAAGACGATGTAATGATAGCGTATCTCTACTCGTTGCAGACCGTGATTTCTTCAGCCTGGCTGCTTCAGAACGCTTCGTCAAAATGCCGTCGCCAATCTTCCGTTGTAAATTAAGTTTTTCGAATGTGTTCCTGAATTAGAGTTTGGGTTCGGCAATGTACCGCTGTAATTTCAGGCGATTCTAGCTTCTAGCCCGCTGAAGCTAACCTACATTGCAAGCATCTATACGGCTTTATGGGAGTCCTTTACGGGGTTCGCTTCTCTTCCGCATTACTAAATTTGGGTATAAAGAAGCCCAATCTCTACTTCTGTCTTATCAGAAAAATCAAGTGGTGTTCGGTACGCCATTGCGGGAGCAAGGCCTCGTTCATTAGTTTTACTCACCTTTCTTTTCGTAATGAGGAAAGAGTTTGGTTGAGAAGTGATTCCATGCTTCCAAATGAGTCGAAAGTTCCAAACTGAAATCGTAGCTCATATTTATGGTATACTGTACCGTCCCGTATAGTGGAAAGGAGCCAACGTGCCCTCTTCTTTGAGGGCACACTTCGCGATGATCAGATGGGTCGTGATAGCGCACCGTGACCAGGGGAAAACGGTGTAGCCTGACTAGTTACCCAAAGATCTACTGTTCCAAGAAAGTAAGTCAGCCAACTGATTAGAGAGAAATTTGCCCTTAAAGGGAAGGGCAGGAGCCCATCACTGAGGAGTGCGTACTGTTTGTGTGGATCCCTCCACACACCTCATTTATTGACTTTGAAGACTCTTTAATGAATGTGGGTTCACACTTGAGCGGAATCGAAATTTTTTTTGCTGACGGGAAAGCACGAGGGAGGAAAAGAAAAAAGGAGAAAAAATTCTTTTCTCGTTGCTATGCTGAGCCGAGTGCTTACCTGAAAGTCACTCAGACTGTTCACGTCGACAGGTGGCTGACCGGATTCGGCTGGAGTGGAGGAGCCACTAGAATCGCGACGACGACTTTGCCATGGACTCATTAGGATCATCCTGGGTAGCCATTCCAGGAAAAATCTACGAAGCTGCAAATGAAGAATTAATTTACAAGCCGTTTCAGTAAATTGTACGCATAATCAATAAATTCATGAGACACACGAAAAGTAAATAATTCTCGAGAAAAAACTGCGCATTGACGTACTGCAGGGGTCATTTTTGTATTGTAAGGGTGTCGATATCTGAAGTGTAGTACTGTAATAGTGAATGTTGTTGAAACAGCAACGATCAAAGTCAGAGTGGAGAAGAACATCCCTGAAGCCATAGATATGATATGAAAATAGAAATACACAAAAAGGTAAAACACTAACAAGGTACCCTCGGTTAACCCACGTATTCAGCTTTCATTCATAGTCGTAATGGCATTTGACTTAATTTTTTTCGAGGCTACCAAAGCTCCAATTGTGATCGATGTGGGACCTTTCATGATATCCACGCGTTCTGTTTCTATTTAAACTACAAAATTTATTTATTTATTTGTGTATGAGTCAGCTAGACGCGCAAAGGATGAAAAAAAAACAGAGGGGACGACTGGAATAATGAATTGTTAGACAAGGGGACAGAGAGGCGATGGTTCGTGCAACAAAAAAGTTAAAGAGAAGTTACTACAAGGATGCTGAGTTATGGGCAAAAGCTTCGGTGTCGGACGGGACTCGAACCCGCACTTCATCCTTTCCGGGGATATGTGCTAATCCATTACACTACCGACACCCCTTTCGCCTTAACTCGGCTTCTAAATGCCGTGTTTACCATAGCTTATCAGCACTCACACGTATAACGTGTTGAGCCGGCTGGCCAATATCGGCATCGAACCGTGAAGCTGAAAGCTTTAGTACTGATTTTGATATTTTTGATTTTTGATATGAATGTGAAGATATTGAATGTGTGTCTAGCTAACATAGCCTATCTGTAGGAGCCTCAGTTAATGCATCGGTCCCATCACTCTCATGGGCATGTTCCACTGGAAAAAGACCAAGAAGGTGGTTTTGTAGGGTTTAAAGACACCGTAAGGGAGTAATTTTGGTCACGGTAGAACAGACGTAGTGTGGACGAGTTCAAGTGGCCGCCATTGCACAAACTCGCCAATTTGACGCCTTGGCATGGTGTCAAGAGAAGATGTTTCCATTATAAAGTTGTTCATTCCTTTCACCTTCTCCTTTGTTCTTTCTTATGTTGATTCTAGATGTACTTACATGAGTGCTAATGTAGTTGGGAATGGCCACTCCACTGCGCTGGGAGTCAGGCGCTGCAACTAAAGTTGGCCTGCGGCCGTCCCTACAGCGGGAAACTCGGAAAGTCAGTGCGATGGTGCGAATGAGGCGCGAATACACACCGCAGCGATGCACTTTTGAATTCGGGCTTTTTCACCGATTATCGCTTCTAACCTTCTGCGCTCGTTACAAAATGCTCATTTCTTTGTAATTTTCTCTTGTTCCGAACCCCTTCCGGTTTCTTTAAGCTGAGCAAAATTTCATCTACCAGCAACTCGCGGTGCCAGATTGGGCCGCTTTCATACTATGCGGTACCGACGACAGGGCTCTGCGACTAAGTCCATGCTATGTCCCACTGACTCGTTACCTGTGTCGCCTCCGCACCTCCCCGGCCACTCTGTCTCGCTGCCTATAAACGCAGCCTCGCCTTGCCAGCGCAGACCACGAAGGTGGCCTTATGCACCACCGCACCAAATGTAGGAAATTTCAAGAACTTGGTCAGCACATCAGATTTCTCGTTTTTGTTTACTGTTTTTATTTTTGCTTGCAAGCTATTTCCCTTTCATGTTGAGTACATCCAGTGATTTAGCGGAACGGCACCCTCGGGTAGGTGCCTGTAGTGCTAACTGGTCACTGCGTTTCCTCTGCTCAATGATCTATTTAATCTCCCAAGCCCACACAGCTCGACTTACCACATCACGTGTCCCTGTCCCAATCCAATTAATCAATCAACCGATAAATAAATGGATGGTACCTAATAGAGGTACTGATTCGGACGTGGGCGGAGTCATTTCACTGACAATCGTTACAAAGAAGCATATGGACAGCAATATGGTGGTTTCTGAAAATTGGCATTCATCCAACATGCACTTTGATATTTCTATGGTATTACTTACGATAACCGATCTTTTCACTCATATCATGTGCGGGAAGGCAAAATCCAACTAGTGTCATTAAGGAGATTAGCAGCGATGGAAACACAATGTTGAATAGGTAAAATATCGATCGGCGTCTGAAGTATGATACAAAATTTCTTATGGAAATATTATTTCATCGATACGACTTTTGACCGAAAACTTTGATTGATGTGCTGTATGTGTTTATATGTGATACACATGATAACACAAGATATTATGGGCTAATGCATAATGCGATATGGGACCTCATATTTACACTGGCTGTACTCCTTTGATTTCTCTGTCTCACCTCAAAAGCATATAAAACGTTACTGTTGAATAGGGCTCCGGACAGCACTTCGAATAGAAAACTTCACGTACTGCTGGTACCTCTGTAAATTAGTACTACGAACAGAACAAGGAAAACGGCAGGAAGAAGGCGTTCAACCCACTGATGAGATTCCATTCCCCACTTGGTGTGTATGTGGACAGATCCATGGCTGGCTCTGAAAAAAAACGAAATGTCTCTGAGTGCATGAAGAGAGGACAGCGCAGCTCGAAAGTTCGACTAGGGACAATCCTCAAGAGGCAACAACGCTCAGAGATTGACTGGGTAGCCCAATAGTCGTAGTATAAGTCATTCCCTATTGATATAGTGGCAAAGGGGTGCTATCGCAAGAAGGAGGGGGCATATTATAAAGAATTTTGAATATGATCGTCTTGAAGGGATCTTTGAGGGGCCAATCTGGACAGTCAGGCGTATATTTTTGTCTGAGCTTCAGCGGAGGAAAAAAGGGATTCTTTCCCTTACCAAGCATAGGTGAACTATTGTCCATAGTGGGAAGCCCCTCCCCCCCCACTGCAATAGCACCGACAAAAGCTTGAGAGCCGTAATGTATAGTATATTCCGTTTCCCTTCGGCGGACCAGCTGCCAAGTCCTGAAATTGAAGGAGCTCCGTCCTTGATGGTGTTATTATCATTGCAGTAGCCACACTTCGAGATTTCTGCTCATAAAGTTGTCCACGAAATCGTGTTCATGACGTTGAAATGGCGCACATATATCGCTAAAACTTTTTTCACCTTCAGAAACCTTGGGCTGCGTTCATACTCTGCAGTGCCGCCCACCGGGCATGGCTGCGTGTTTCCGCGTCGCCAGCTGACGGCTGTGACAATCCGCCCGACCCGCCTTCGTACCTCCCCCGTGCTACTCTGCCTCGCTGCCTGTGAACGCAGCCACGTCCTGTCGGGGCACAGTATGAACGAGGCCTTAGTTGGTCACGCTCCGACCACACAGGTAGCGTGACCTCAACCCTTGAAAATCTACGGAGGCAAGGCAATACCAAGATGATTGTCTGACTTTCTATAGATGCCGACTGCAGTGAGGTATATATTAGACAGCGAACCCAATTTGCGCCGCCATATGGACGACTAGTAAGGTGCCATACCTTCACCATGTTCCGTGATAATCTGTAGATCCAAAGCGTTACCGTTGTATGTCCATGAGCCAAACTGAAAACATTTCATAATGTAAGTGTGGATGTGGCTTAGACTCTTTTTTCTGGGATCTTCCGATTTTATGGTATCGTTACTACTCAGGCAAAGTCGCAGCATTGCAGAACAGCGTGCGAACGTGCGACGCATCAGAACCTCATAATCGCGAAATCGCGCAATCACAAAGCGCAAAATCGTCGGCTTCTGTCTCCCAACACCATTATATTTTTAAGACGACACACTGATGTTGATGTCTTCACTGCTATTGAGCTTGTTAGATTTCTATCCGTATCGCAACTTAAATCGCCATCTAACTAAGGAATGAGGGAATCGAGGGGTCAAATTGACCACTCAGATTCAGTTGCTCAGAGCTTTCAAAATCAAAGTGCTTTTCAGTAAACTTTGAACTCCAAACATCCAATAAATGATTTACCTTCAGGTGACAAAGTTGATCATCGAATGGAAAATACGTGATGTCCATTTTGCAGCTGGCTCGGAATATCCCTTAATATTGAAAATCTTAACATATAATGAACGGAATATCAACGATTGAGAAGTGAACGAGGCTAACCGGGTGGTACCCAGTTGACTTCTCCAGTACTGTAGACAACCTCATTTGATTTGTATGTTGCGTCAAAGTCTTCGTTTGCACTGAAATGGTTCGAAAACAATCGGGTTTGGAAGCATGACTTGTTCGAGCGAAATCTGTCATCAGAAATGTTTTTTGAACAAAAATTGGGTAACGACACCATTCAACACTTCACCTTCAACATATTCGAAATTTCATAAACCATGTGTGCTGTACCTATTATACAGGAGCACATCTGGGCGCCAAATCTGATTTTCTCCTCCGGCGAAACGAATGCTTGTAACTCCACCATACTTGGATGCGTTCCAAGATAGTCGGTAATCGACCCAAACCTTCAAAGAGTTGGTCATCTTGCGGAAATTAGACATCGAATAAAAGAATAAGTTGAAAATTTCTAACATACAAATTTCAACCATGCATTCAATTCGATGATCTGGTTTTTCCCATCCTGCAAGTAAACCACAGTTTTTCCAGAAAGATTGTTCAGGTGGTCAGATGCAAATACTGTAATACAGTTACCTACCAATCCCATTATTTGTTGTAGAAAAACCTTCATTTCAACTCTCAAATTGTCTGCAGGATTTGAAACCGGTCGAACGAGTTTGTTATAGCTGCTGAGGATTTCTCTGAATAGAAAAATTTTATTCAACTGCAAACTAATCTGCGATCTCCTTTGTTTGGTTTTTGGTAAAAACTGCCAAGTTGATTCTGTGTTCGTGATACCAGGACCGTTAGCAAACTAAGCGCTGCAGCACCGAAACGCCGCTTACCTCACCAAACCTGCCCATCGTACAAGACCCGCCCCTTAATTGGTAGTGGTACCAACATTGCACAGAAGCGTAGCACATAGCCCTAGCGACGCTTAAAAAGTTCTCCGAAGACCTTACAAAACGCCTAATACGTTGAAAACGGTCCGAAATAGATATCCCATCCTAAGGAGGAATAGCTGTGAACAGCATCCACCCCAGTTTGGATGAACGAACACTGCCTTTAATTTATTTATTTGCTTATTTATTTATTTATGTACACACGGAGATGCGCCATAAGTCTAGAGAAGCAAAACCATTCAGCTTGAAAACTATTGATACTATCAACTCTTGATAACTACTGATGAATTTACAACCATCGAAATGATAGTATTTCTAAAAAGCACCTGTAAAGCCGATTTTCATCTTTGCTAGAATTCACGCAACACACGAATAGGAGCAGTAACACGTGTATCAGAGGCCGGCGGTGCATTTCGATGTAGCCAGGCGTATCATTCATCGAAACACTCGAAAAATGTTTGCAAAGAGGAAGTGCTTGTATACACACACCCTTACGATGCCGCGTGAGATAAAAGCGATTGAACCAGTGAGGTGAAATCCACCCCATCAAGAGTTAACCCTGCAGTTTTCAATGGCTAGCTAGCAACCCGACAATTGTGAGGGATGATGCTTTTATGACCAGAAGTAAACAGAACAGTTTCTCCGTATGAAATCCACACACTGAACAAACGACTTATGTGATCCGATAATGTATTGCCCAAATAGCAAATAATAAAAAAACCGTCGGGGGGGGGGGGGGGGGGGGGGGGGAGGAGACGCGAAATTTTCATCCACGTGAAAGCTTTTTTCCCTCCCTAGGCTTAGGCTAAAGCAGATGAACCTATGTTTTGACCAATTAGCCTAAGCCTAGATGGAGAAAGGAGCTTCAACGTCGACGCGAAGTTGTGTCACTCCCTCCCCCCCTCCCCCCTCCCCCACTTTATTTGACCCAAGAGGCGTTATTCAACTACTCCCCAGATACCACGATTTGGTCAAAAAAATAATTTTGTCAAAACCTCGCCTACATAGGTTATTTGTGGTGCTGATCATGAATATGACACCGATTTTCAGCATGGGTCCAACAAATTTTTCCCCTAAATTAATCTCAAATTCGTGATCAGCATTCTGAATAATCTCAAAATGACATTTCGAGTAAAAATGGTGAGAAAAAGTCGATGCACCCAAAATTGCGCTAACGCCAAAAAAGGATGTCGCATTCGCGATCTGCTCCCCGAATAACCTCTACAGGCAAAGTTCGAGCTAAAATTATTTTTTTTGACAAAGTCGTTGTATGTGGGGTAGTGAGTGATAATTAATGATGTTGATTAGGGGCAGAAAGGAAAAAATACGCACCGATTAATAATATACAACCTTATCAATCGCTTATTCACCCATTCAATTCGTTTTTAATCTTTTCTTCTCCAACTCGCTTATATATCCGGATCGTCAGCAATGGTCAAGTATCAATTGGCATTTGAAAGGGAACATCACACTTCGAACGCAACGTTCCTGCAAAGTAACGTTCAGTGTTGGTGATCGTTACAAAGAAACGTCTACGAAAAAATGGGTTTCTTGTCAGCCATATATTTATGTTGTATTTGATTGATAAGAGCCGCATGCAAAGTTCCACGCGAAAAAGTGAGAATTCGGCTACGATACAGCTCTCCAAATTTTCTGCCGGGTGGGCGGAGTCTCCGAGTAAAAGTCCCGTCCCGTCGCGCGCCAATATTGGGAGCGGAGAAGGGGACTGTTCACGTAGTTTTATGTTCCTACAATGCGTCTCCGACCGCGGCGGACGAAGGGGTGGGCACTTATTAGGAAGACCGGAATCCTTCTGGTGCTGTATTTCAGCCGGATTCACAATTTGTTTCGCGTGAAATATTGCATGTGGCCCACATTAGGCAAATACAACATAAATATATGGGTAATAGAGAAACTCGTCCTTCCGTGAACGATTCCTTCTAGCAATAAGGTGGACAAGGGACCCATCGAATAATCTTTACGTATCCTTTTCTTTCCTCCTGAAGAATACCATTTGGAAAGTAAACAGATAACATATTCACTGTTATCAGTATTAATTGGTGAATCGAATCGAAGTATAAATGTGCAGCAATGACCTACAATTCATTTACAGTCAACGGTAGCTGGTTCTGGTGCGGTTTATGACGAGGAGGTGAGCTACTCTGTGAATGTATGTACTACTGCATCGTTCTCAGAGCTCAGGCAGCGCCAAGGAGAATGGTCAAGGAAGCCAACATTGCGCTTTCGCTACCTAGAACACCAGCGAGGGCGTGACTTGCACGTGCAGGGGTTATGCGGTAGGAGGTGTCATCCTGCCTCTGACTTTAGTACCACAGTCATTACGAAGACTGCTTGAAGCTAGCCTGATGAGGGGGATTATGAAGAACCAGTTGGCGGGCGCACACTACTGCGCACGATTCATGGCGATGTTGTGCAAAATAGGTTTGATCGGCACGATCTTGGTTGTGTATGGAATTGAGCGGAAATTTCCTTTCCTCTGCTTTCAGCTGAGCTATTGAATTGGAAAAAAGCAGAGAAGATGGCGGGATAAAAAAAAGCATTCCGGTGCTATGATACTTCAGTCGCTTTGCATCGGACCCATCTTGCACGTTGTCAACATGAATCGCTCGCAGTAGTGTGCGCGAGCCAACTGGTTCAGGTCATATTTGGGAATTCGGATAGTTTAGAGATCGATAAATTGTATTCGATCGCATCGATTGGTAACAATTTATTCACCTGCTGAGCATCTAATTCCTACACATAGGTGGCAGATCCATACCCCGATTATCGATGTTTTTCGTACCGTAAACACGCCTCACTATCTGGAATTTTGCATAGTCTAGCGGTCGATACTCAGGGTTGCTGCCAGTACCGGATTATAAAATGATTCCGAGTGAATCGCTTGCTTTGCTATCACAAATGTAGGTTGTATCATGATTATCAATGTAGATCGCAGTATCAAGGTGAATGCTTCATTTTTTGGAAAGCTAGGCAGTTCAGCGGTCGATACATCGGCCAGTGATATAAGAACAAACAAAATATGTTCACCCAATGCCACTGAGCATCAGAGGCTTTGCTAAAGCGGTCGTATATGTAGCAGTAGCAGCAAGCGATGTAAAGGATTTCTTCCCTTTCAATTCCTAACGGTTCTTATCAGCCAATGTAAGCCGTTATCAGTGTCACTGAGGCCCGTGTACCAACAACACCATTGAGCTTCCCGTACCCTACAATACCTGCGAATTTTAACATTTCACTGTTAGCCGCAAAAGCGAACCGGCCTCGGTGACATTTCCCGTCTCACGCTCCTTATCGAATCTTATCAACTATTATCAGTTTGGATCATCCACCATTGATGTGCCCGTTCCACCCTGCTGAACAGTTATGAGTGTCAGCGCTCTTGGACCAACGCGAAAGGCGAAACGCATTTAACGACATATGCTTTCTCATGCTCCTTATCAAATCTCATCAACCGTTATCGATGCGAGTCAGCCACCATTAATGTCCCTGTCCCAGCACTCAAAACATTTATGAATATCGGCGCTCTGGGATCAATCCGAAAGGCGAAATGGATCAGACGACTCTAGCCTTTTTACGCTCGTTATCAAATCTTATCAACCGTTATCATACTGGATCACCCACCTTTAGTGTCCCTGGCCTACCCTCCTCAACACCCATGAGTGTCAGTGCTCTTGGATCAACACGAAAGGCAAAACGAATTTGACGACATTTGCCTTCTCATGCTCCTTATCAAATCTTATCAACCGTTGTTAAGCTGGATCACACACCATCAATGTCCCTGTTCCACTCCGCAAAAAGCCTGTAAGTATGAACGCCCTAGGATCAATGCGAAAAGCGAAACGGATTCGACGACTCTAGCCTTTTTGAGCTCCTTATCGAATCTTAAGCCGTTATCGATGCGAGTCACCCATCATTAATGTTCCTGGCCCACCCTGCTGAACACCTATGAGTGTCAGCGCTCTTGGGTCAACGCGAAAGACGAAACAGATTTGGCGACATTTGTCTTCCGAGGCTCCTTATCAGCCCTTATCGATTGCTATCACTTTCGGTTCACCTTCATTGGTGTCCCCTTGCCACCCCCTACATCACTTGTAAAATTCATGGTCCCAGCTTTGCTGCGACGCAGATATGAATTTCGTGACAGACGGACAAACACACACACAGACATACTAAGCGGATTATATATAGTAGGATGTTGGGCAAATCTATTATAGTCTTGTACTTAACTGTACATTTTTCCTGAGCCTTATTTTCAATACGGAAAAGTTCCATTCCTTTCCTGGAAGGTGAGCAAGGACCGCCCTGAACGTTGAGCACAGGGGATGCTTCTTCCACTTGATTAGGATAGCCCAGACTGCTCCCACGGTAAGCTAAAATGCAGTCAGCAGGCACTCTCGAGAACGATAGTCTGTACTTAGGCTAACCTGCTTTGATGTTCAATTACGAGTGGATGAACGTTGAACAGTCGTCAGATTCCCCTCATCCCATCTGATTGTACATCACTAAAAATCAATCAATTTCAGGAAACGTCTCAACGTTTCCGACCTCTTCAGGTCGATAGGTAAGACTTGTTCATGTCATACTGGCACTTAATATGGGGCTTCATTTGCCCAATATTGGTGGGCAGGTGAGCGTGACAGGAGTGACGGAGAGCGTTGTGCGCTCCTCAATGGTGGGTTCTTATGAGACAACTGCTCCTTGTTTACTGGTCTTTTGTGCTTCAGCTCCAACATCCGTGGCCACCCCGCCCATATTCTCAGCGTACCCAACTTCTGCAGGGTGCCTCATTTACCTCTGTTTGTGCCCCTAAGATGCGGTGCCATCGAATGTTTTAAAGGACGAGTGAAGCAAACAGCATAAAACAGACTGAAGGCACAGTTCACGATAATATGAGTACCTTGGTTCCATCAGCGAGTAGATGGGCTCCTCCCACAACGGCAAAGCGTGTGCCATCAGCGCGGTGCGAGGGTGAATGCTAAACGTATACAGGACTTATATACTCCATTTTGGAGCGCCTGATAGAGCGTGGCCTACAGACATGGGTGAGTTGCCAGAGTGAGAGCGCGCGGCAAGGGTAAGAGTGTGGCGGAATGGGGGAGTACACTCTCACCCAAGTCCGTAGCCACGCCCTATCAGGCGCTCCCGAATGGACTGTAAATGAGATGGCGGCCACCGTCTCAAGATGGCCTACACTCATCTTCGATTCAACCATCGGGTAAGCGGTGGCTTTTACGGTGTATGAGAGGCATACCGACTGCGATGAGAAAGGATAGGAAAAACTCTCATTCTGAGAACAACCTCATCGGATGATAATATTACGTCGTGACTTGTCCAAATGCTTGCATTTGAGCTGCAAACTCGTCGAAGCCAAGGGTCAGAAACACTTTGTTCCCAATTTTTTCGAGAGGTTTCTTCGGTTTTTCTTCCTACTTGTGCTCTTCAGCACTACCAAAGTCTTTATGGAGCGCGACGAGTCGCGATAATTATCGTGAACTGTGCCTTCAAGAGTGGAGAAGCTTGATTCGGAGTCACTGCTAAGAATGAATTTCAGGTCGTTGGAATGATTTATACGGACGTGTGATAGCACTCAACACACTGGTATTCTCATCAGGACAATTGCACTACTCATTCAGTGGCTCTTTGGCTTGGAATAGAGAAGCCTTCGAGTACTGTACCACAGACTTCATTTTCATTGAACACAGTCATTGTCTCGAGTACTGTCAATGTTCGAATGGTTATATAGCAAAACCTACAGGCTGGAGGAGATCCGCATTCCTACTGACCCGGGTGTGTGGGAATTGGTCGAATTTTCGCACTGCGGCGTCGCACTCGTGGCGCCGTCAGTACGACTTGTCGCAGACCGATCGCCACACCCCTCCTCACCATTCATATGGTGCGTCGATCAAATCCCCTTGAATGCTCGCATCAGCCCACCAAGCCTTCCATACCATCTGAGGCGGTGAACTGGTTCCAGACTCGTCTCGGAGAATAAAAGCGCTGACTTGTACACCGGCGGATGTGTAGCGATTGGTCGAATTTTCGAGCCAGCCCACGGCGAGCGGCGCGGCGAGTACGAGTCGTTTGCAGCTTTATCTGCTTAAACAACAACAACAACATAGGCGGACTTCCAAAGCTTCCAACCTGCAATCTTTGAAAACCCTTCACGGTACCTGCCCAATGGGTCTTGCGTGCAATTACAATCGACTGCGGCAAGTGGTACCGACGGCGCCGCGAGTGCGACGCCGCGAAGCGAAAATTCGACCAGTCGCCACACACCCGAAGAGTGAGAGTGCGTGCTACCTGGCACTACACCACTCCATCCCTAACCATTTGTCATTCAGAGCCACTGAATTATAACTTCGAATTTCTGCCCGGTCTAGGGTGGCAGCATAATTTATTCAGTTTCATTTTTCTTTTCTCTTAAGCTCCTCTCCATTTCTTTTTAGATTTCACGACTGTGATGGATGCTTCTACACTGTGGCTGATAAGAACGCCACACTATTTTTAGAGCGAGTCAGTGGGGTTCAAATATTCGGTCCTGAGCTAGGGTCCCTGTCACTCCGAGATTATGAAGTGATTTCAGCAATATGGCGATTCCAAAGTCACTTTCACCAAATACGAACGCTTTCTTTTCACAGAAGGTGGTGAAATTATTGGTCTACTACTTCTCATAGCTTTGTACAAGTATGTTGGACTTGAAGCCCTTTTCATTTTTAAACGAAATCAGGGAGGGACACAGAAACCGCCTGGATTCTTCGAACAAATTGCTGTCTATTCAGGCTGAGCACCTCTTCACAATTGGCCATAGGAGTGCTTTTGTATATCTTCTGCCCAGGAGTTCATTTCACCAGAAGTAAAACATTTGCCCGAGCGTCTCTATTTCTTTCCGGAATTTCTGTTAAGGTACATAGGTTTCACCTCGGCTCGGAATCTTATTGTCTGAAGGCACTTTCCACGACTACCTAAGTCCAAACATGTGTAAAGTAATGGATTCCTTATACAGGACTCACCCCAACGAAATGTGAGCGCCAGACAGTAGAGGTGTTACTTCCATGAAAAAGCGATTTTCTCCACCGATGTGGAATCGAATCAAGTTCTGTCAAAATCGGAACTTTCCCGTTACTCTGTCTCTCTGGGAAGCAAATAGCCACAGAAGCATCCCCACCGTGTAAGGCCTGTTGCACCTTAGGCTGCCGTCAGACTGCGATTTTGCAATTTGCGATTCTACGATTTTGCAGTGTCGCGGCTGCGCACGCAAAATGCAAGGCCTGACGGCGGCCTTAGATGCCCAGCTCATCAACAATGAGTGTCCACAAAAAAAGTCACGCGAAGTGAAGCTCGTTCCCTTGGATAGCTCCGAATACTCACACTCACACATCCATTCGCACAAGAAAAAAAAGTGAGGAAATCGAAGTGATTCGAGAAGGGCGAGAAGTGTCTGAAGCCCCATCTCGGACGGTACCGACCATCTACATACGTGGATGCAAAGCATTACACACCGACGCATTGTTTTCGAGTACCAGCCCACACCGTCTCAGCAGGCGCATACCCTTAGGATACAGAATTCGCGTTCAGTGCGCGATATGATGGTGCGAGCATGGGCGCCGTATTGGTTGAGTCCTAAAGCGATTATACCCAGAATGGGGCGTCGGGCAACGTTATCGCTTAAGGACCCAACCATTACGGTGCGCATGGCTACACCATCGTGTCACACACCGAACGCAGCAAAGCAAATTTTCTGTCCTAATGGCGTACACTCCTCTCTCACCAGATAAAGATCTAAGCAAGTTGGACAGCGAAGCGGCTATTTTTTTCAAAATAGGCACATTTGCTTCCTCGAATAGTACGTTACAAAAAGATATGTGCACTCGTTGTTATTCCTTACTTATAGATGATCCGTATACCGACAATGATGCATTGTATGGAAAGCCTTCCACAACATCTTAGGGTCTTCGGCCTGGCGATCATGTTTGGTGCAGTAAGTGATCGATGAATTATATGTTAGAATGATCTTCTCGAACTTTTCGAAGCTGGACTCAGCTTAGCCAAGGCACTTTTTTTCGGCTGAGGGTTTTCAGAAGATAGAATTCAAACTTCCGGATGGCCAAATTAAATGACGTTAGTACAATTAGAAGCCTACAGTAGGCAAAAACAGGAAGGGTCCATCCTTACCTGAGCAGCTTCTCATTGGCAAGGCATTGAATTGATCAATCACAATCCATGAAGTTTGTAGCCAGCCATCCATACTCCTCTCGTTGACCATTAAGCTTCTTAAGCAAGTGACACCAATGCAACTTTCGTTTCTCCCCATCACATCGAAGTGCAATGAGCCCGCCCTATCAATAAGGATAAGTGTCTCTGGATATGATGAAGACCTCTAGAGAGTTGATACTGTGTGATAAAGAGTGATACCAGGTGATAACGAGTGAGGAGATCTAAATAGATGCATTAGCGCTAGACGATTTGCGCTGCTGCGATATTATAAGGAGTGGTATCCGATGAGAAAATTGATAGTGGACGATAGGGAGCGATAACAGTGATGAGATGAATAACGAACAGCGAGTGAGTATCAATTGTCGCTACGGAGGTCATAGCTATGATTGTGATGATCGAGGCTAATGATGAGTGCCAGCTATTAATGGTTGTAAGGGACACAAGTAGAGTAACCGTCGCCATTTGCAAGCGATACTCAGTGATAAAGAGCAATAACGAGATTACACTATGTCTGTTTTATATCGATGAGACATGCAGTAAACTGTTCTATCCAATAGAAAAACCTCAATTCCAAACTAAACCAATCGAAATATCTTAGCTAATATCTGAGAATATTGCTGAATAACCTTTGACCAGAGAATACATAACCTGTATAAATTATGAAACTTGACCGTCTCATCTACCTCAAAGGTTGTTTTTACTCCGAGTTATGTTAGTTACTCTAACGAATGATAAAGCGGTAACCACTAGGAATTGATGTAAAAATGACAAATGGACACCAGTTGCGGAGATATGGCCACTGAAGTAGTAAAATATGAAAAATGTAAGAAAGTAGCGCAGTAAAATAAAAAAGGATTACACCGGAACTTGCCATGGAAGAAGGTCTGGTGTGTCGAGAGCGGAACTTACAGGCGATTGATCGGAATGAAGGCCACAGGAGGTCAGGCTATCCATCTTCAGGGTCGATTCATGGAATGCAACCACACGATTAAGGCACTGAGATGCTCCTTCATAATTTTCCTTCATTCACATTAAAGGGACCGGGAGAGCGGGGGGGGGGGGGGGGGGGGGGCAAGGCAGGAAAGCGTATTTCAAAGCGTAGTGCTTCATGTGTACGAATGTTTGAACTCTATAATGTGTAGCAAAAATCGCGTCAAAAACGCGCTCTTGGGACGCTATTTCGATTCTGGCGCGGTTCATCTTGGGAGCCGCATGGTTTTTACATCTTCTGAAGCTAGTTTAGTGAGTATATGTTAGTCACTTCGGCAAGTGAGAAGGCAGCAACTACTGAGAATTCAACGAAAATGACAAATAGATATCAGTCACGCCAATAAACGCTCACTTCATAAATTTTGGTAATTCTACTTTTCGAATGACTGAAGGATCTCATACATTCAGGGAGTAATCTCCAACTTGTGGCTGCTAATATTTGTCCGGCTAGTTTCACAATCACTCTTCTGGACACATGCCATGGTTGCAGTTGTTATCACAATCACTTGCTCTCTACACATATGGTATGACATCAGGGATTGGGCTGGTCTATGGCTTTTTAAAGCAGAAAAACAGGCATGGTATAGAACCTGACAGCATCGCTTAAAAAAACTCCATTTTAGGCTTGCTCCTCCCAGCATTCTGAATGCACTGTTCAACGCAGAAACGGTCGTTCTTCATGATCAGTTGGTGAAATGGGTTCCTGAGGGTGAGTACTCCACTATTACACTGGGTGCATTACAGTCCTTCTGCGGATTCTACGGGGTATGGTCAAAACGTGACCTCATGGCTTTTCACCAATAGCAGCTCCCGGCAGGGTCCACTTCCTACCAGCGTGTATATGGTTCTATGGCCTTGTATTGTCCCACTTCTTCATTGTACTCTCGTTTTCCTTCTTTCTGATGCTCCAGTAATTCAGTGACCATTTTCAGATGAGCTAGTGAACATAGACGATTTGATCGATTATGTTCTCTATAGAGGTCCAGTGTTCAGTTCACAGATGAACAGCTTCTCGCAAATTGCTGCCATGGGACCGTTTCTACGGAAAGTGCTCATATGTGCTGCTATGTTGTGAGTAGCGTTGAGAACATTATCACAACGCAGGTCTCCTCAGGGGCGTACCTCGTCTGATTGTGAAGTTGAAACCTCTTGAAAATGTCCTAGAGTAAGCAACAGGAGAGGCTCACCTTTAAGAAGACGCTGAAGCCGTCTGTGCCCAAACGCCGCTTCTCCAATTCAGTCGTAGATGTTTCCAGACCATTCGACGTTTTCATACAAATGACATCCGACTCATATCAAGCACGTCGTCTTAATATAGGTTTATATGAAGGAGACGTTGTTTACAATTTCTATTACATAATAGGAATTGTGCTTGTAATCATTTTAAATATCAAGTCAGTTCTTTATGCCGTTTACTTATCGATCATTATCGCTGTTAACAGGTGCTACGTTCTCAGAACTAGCTTCACATTACATTTGAGAATCACATCTCACTAAGAGAAAAAAATTTGATCTGACCTGGGCGTGGCCAGAAGTCAGTAGGTCAGAGCATGTTTGGAAACGCAACTATAGAGATAGCACACGACAAAAGACGTCTATTCTCGCATCCTAGTGGTAGTGCATCCACGCAACTTTATGAAAGCGCGTTTTCCCGCGCTGTTTTTCTCCAGTGCGAAGGAAAAAGGATTTGCAACACTCATTCACCACAAATTATGCCAGGAGTATTCCCCACTAAATAAACTACAGGATTCTCAAGCAGCTTCGAAATTTGGGAAAAAGCTAAATTCAGGAACTGGATTATATAATCAATCATGTTACAGGTATGGGCGCCGTTTAACCCTTGCTATTGTGATATCGATATCAATAATCAGTGTGGTGATAATGATGAGCATGTCACTAGAAGCGTACAATGCCTGCTGGAAAGTGAGCACTCCCTATGGTGAGAGTGAGAGAAGTTTTGTACGCTTTTTATCGATCGCTCAGTTATGACGCTGAAGGTTTACGAGCGAGCTTGGCTAGTATGGCATATGCATGTGGTGTTATGAGCTCTATCATCATAAAAGTCACCGTGCGTCTGGTGAGTAAGCTAGTTTCTCACTGTGTAGTTTTCCGCTCATCGGAAGATTGGTCTTTGGCAGATTCTTCTCGAACATGTGCCTACGTCTGTTCGTTCCTTGATTCCGCTCGCTTTTCTTTACTCTGATATCACACTGCTTGCATTCAGCAGCTTGGAAGCACTCACAACGGTTTGTTTTACGTGAAGTACCATAGAGAATCACACAGTGTCACAAGTATTATAAAATATCGTAGAGTATCTCGAAATATCATAAAGTATCATGACATAAGTATTATGAAATATCCTATCGGCTCATTCCATTGTGAACAGTCAAACGCAACGGTAAAAAACGTGCAAAAGGAACCAGTACCCTCTCATGGAGGGCCAAACGAATACAGCCCCATGTGGACTGAGCTTTTTAACTCGGTGTGTTGTTTTAGAACGATAGCACTGAGATAAAAGCTAGCTTTTCTTCAGAGTCTTTCTGAGGCGTACCCAAATGGATCACATATCTATTCACTGGCCTACATCCTGTTTGCAGCTCCATTTGCGCTTCTTCTTGATAATTCTACGTACATGGTGACGAACTCTGCCGAGATTCCGGCATACACGTAAGTTTACAGTACTTTTCTGAGCGCTTGCTAGGGCGTGGCCTACGGACTTAGGTGAGAGTGTATCAAAATGTCTCGCTCGCCACGCACTCTCACTCTTATCACGCACTCTCACTCTCGCCACTCACTCATGTCCGTAGGCCACGTTCAATCAAGCGCTTCAAAATGGAGTATATGCTCCATGGCGATAGATTCGTGGATTGCTTCATAGGTGTCCTGAAAAAACTTATATTGATAGCAATTTATACCCTGCTTCGAATCCGCTTTCATCTAACCGTGAGTATCCTTCTGGGTAATCCTCATTTGGACTAAATGTGTAGGTGCTTGAGCAGAATCCAGTGGTGGCGTGATTCTTGCAAACCATTAATGGTTACACGGTGAAGTGAAGAAGGAAAGGGCGGCCATTCATGCTGAGTGTGGCCCCGCCCACATGCCCAATGTGCCCACCGTATTCGAGTAAAGCGATTTCTTTATCTTGAGAAGCGCTTATGAAGTGCTTTCCGTTATGGTACATTCACAAATCCAACGATTTCAGAGTGCCTCATCGTGCATTCCCATCCAATCTGGAAAGTGCCGATATACCATCTGAACATTTCTCTGTCCGTATGATGTTGGATGCATGCGCTGCGGCCGAGCAAGCTAAAAAGGCGGCCAAGTCATTATCTGGACGTGGTGACAAGAGCTCAAAGAGCTAGACAGTACGATGTCTGATAGTACATCCTTTATAGCGTTAACACTACAGGAAATCTTTCAGTTTAATTCTTAATAAACGCTGTATTTTAATAAATATTGTATTTAACCATGCATTCAATACACAGGCAATAAAGGTGCTGTATGAAACCGAAGGGTTTGGGAGTGGGGGTAAACAGCTTGGTATGGGAACGCATACAGCTTCTTGGTGGAAGCGAATCTTATGAAGAAACGTGGAAGTCACTTCTTGTACATAAGGAAATTTCACTGAATTCAGGATTCCAGTGCTAAGGAGGGTAGGAATCACAGTACTACAGCCCATTTCATTTCACAGCCCTTGATAGGGCGTGGCCTGAGTGGCGAGAGCGAGAGTGTGTGGCGAGAGTGACAGTATGTGGCGGAGGGAGAGAGCTTGATTTACTCATACCCAAGTCCGTAGGCCACGCCCTATCATGCGCTCCGAAATGGATTGCACTCTAAAGGGGGGGGGGGTATCTCGAAGAAAATCGAGGCAATTTGTAGTTTGTCTTTCTGCATAAGGGGCGAGAAGGCGTTACTTATTCTCCCGCCGGAGCCTAGGTAAATGTGGGGCCAGACGCGGAGAACAGGATCGCACGGTAGGGTGTCTCCTCCCATGAGTGTAGCATTGGGATTCCTCCCTCCTAAGGTTTTATTGAAGAACCCCCGGCTCCATTCCGATTTGTATAGAACTCGCCCAAAATAAATCAAAGCTGAAGCCTGCTCCTATTGTCTCGGCAGCTTTGTATTATGAGAATTCTTCATAATTTGTGATATGCAGTTTACATAGTTTAGTTTAACAACCATAGGGTTTTTTCTCTTGTTTACTGGCCCGTCTAGCATGCACAAATGAAAAAAGAAATATTTTCCAATCCCAACCATTTATAAAGTGTGAATAATTTCCAAATATTTGAAGCTTCCTCACCCCCTCCCCCCCCCCCCCCCCCCCCCCTTCTTCCTGGTGGCTTCACATTTCTTAGTCAGGTTATGGGAGTTATGGGAGGATTTTATTCCGGCACAAAAAAAGCAAAATTTTCCGAGTTTCAAGCTGAACTAAAGAGAATGTGGTGGAGGAAGCTGGACTTGGTAGTTTCAGACATGGATTATCGATCAATACGCATCAAATGTGTGGGCATGACTGGTTTTGACTTGCATAAACATGGAACAGTTTTCATTTTCACGTGAACTGCTCTCAGTCCGGCTTTCTTTCACTTTCAATACATCCTACAAACCTTAAGGTGAGTCCATTTTTTCCTTGGTACTTTTCTTATTTTATTTTTTCCAACTATTGGAATTGATTCGGGTGATTTTTTTCAAATTTTGTAAAATGATTCGGGTACTGTTCAATAGGGGAAAAGGGGCTGGCGGGCTTTTTTTTTCTGAACCTCAAGAAATACTTCATGTTGAATTGAATCAATTTTCTCATGCAAGAAGATGTTTAACTTTCTGTAAGTCTTCCCTTCTCATAGTGATTCCACCGACAATTTCTCTGGTTAACAAGTCAGGGAATGAAACCCCTATAACTATGTATATATTATATATTAGTACAAAAGCTGTTTTTATGCTAATCCTGATGTTCATGAGTGAACGCTCGATGTTTAGGTGTCAAGAGCTTATCGGTGCAGACAGGCATGTCTCTATTGCCTCCGCGTACTCCCAACTACCCAATGGAAACTCCCAAGCCATTCGGCGCCCTACCGTCTGGTAAGTTCCACAGCAATTCTGAAGGGAAAGAAGAAAAGAAATTATATCCCTCCCGTGTTTATCGAGAAGGAGGAAATGGCTGGTGGTCCAGGATGGCTGTGATTGAGTGTGTGCAGCTATGACGGAAAATCGCGTGGCCGCCCGCCGCGAGCGGCGCGGCAGGTGCGAGTGCCAGCAGCAGGGCATGGCAGCCTTCAAGTGAGGCAGAGTGGCATGGGTGGAAGCGCAGAGGTGACGTAGTAACGCTCTGCCAGGCTCCCAAGAGCAATCGATTCGCAAGTCGTACTGGGGGGACGCCGCGAAGCGATTCTCCGTCATATGTGCACACACTCGCTGTGATTAGTCATGGTCATGTAAGATGCTGCAGGTCCTAGTACTGTCTTGGGTATATCGGCGTCTTACTCTAAGAACCTGGCTCGAAAGTGTGTCCATAGGGTTTAAAGGAAAACGTGAATGATTTCCAGGAGCTAGTTATGCACACCATAATATTTCTTATGAACAGAATGTAGGCTCATCACATATCCTATGCAATCAACGTCGCCTTCTGGATGGTGGACCGTCTGTACTAGGTGTGATCTTTCGAAGGACTTTCTGTCCTGGTTTCGTAGGAACATGGCATCCATAAATATTTTAACAGGGCCATCGAGCATTTTGAATTACCCATGTCCTGATGCAATGCGTATCGTCAAGGAGGAGGTAATTAAGCAAGAGGATGAAGTCCATCCCAGGGTATGTACTTCGTGTATAAATTAATGAGACGGTCGAGTATTGTTATGTGAATATCTAGGAAATGCCAAGTACAACTTACAATCCTCCTTTAGCACCATCCATCATCGTATGTGTAATTTATTCGTTTTCTTCATTTATCCTATGAACGTAAATTCTGGTGCAAAATGATTGATATCACAGAAAGAAGAGGTAGAAGACAAGGATCTTTGGTCAAAACAATCGAATCTTAGTATACCAGTGGTTTGCACTAAGCCATCTCCAATACCGCTTGAGGCTCCGTATCCTTCGATCCAAAATATTGTGGCTACAGTAGATTTAGGTGAGCGAAATTCTTCTTCGAATTATTGTCTCTTGCAGTTCGGCTTGAAACTGGAGCTCAGAAATAAGGAAGCTTTTTTTTTCGAATTCCGATGGCACACTTCAGAATTGCTAAGAGGCGGGCAGGATTGTTGCTCATTTGTGAGGGTGTGATGAAGAGCGTTTGGGCCACGCCTCTCAGAAGGCTGGAAGGTGTGAACAGAATGCTTGATTAGTGGAAGTGCTCAGCGCGCCGCTTTGCCACTGACGGTACTCTGCACGCCTTGCTGCAGATGTGTAATGGGCTTTCGATTTTGAATAAACTGCCTTTTAACAAAAATTTCTGCCTACTCGCCAGTTTCGGCATCAGTTTGTAGTTGAATGCATATGCAGTGACTTACGTCTTGACGTTTTCAAAACTGATGATCATGCCTATTTCAGGTCAAAGAGTAGATCTGAAGAAATTAACACTACATTCGAGAAACACTGAATACAATCCCAAACGATTTTCGGCAGTTATCATGCGAATCCGTGAACCTCGAACAACTGCACTGATTTTTTCCTCTGGTAAAATGGTTACAACAGGGGCTAAGTCGGAGTCGGCTAGCAGGCAAGTGTATAAATTCTCAGAAGTGGTAGCCGTCGGCAATGTAAATAGTCTCTTTTCTTCTAGGCAGGCCTCACGCAAGTTTGCTCGTATTGTTCAAAAAGTCGGATTTAACGTGAAATTTGCTGATTTCAAGGTAAGTTTTTAGGTCTGTTTCGCACAACGTGACCCATTTTCAATGGTCAGATGCACCCACTGCACATAGGGTATCCTGCCGAGCATAAGGGTATAACATGCGTGGTCCTTCCATGTCCGTGCGGCTTGGTGCCTAGGCCTCTTTGGTGGGGGTCGATTGGTCGAAATTTCGCTTCGCGGCGTCACACCCGCGGCGCCGTCAGTAAGAGCCGCTTGGAACTTCGCTCAAGACGCAGTGGGTTGGTACCGTAAGGGACCTTTAAAGGTTGGAGCTTCCAACTCGTAATTTTTAAAGGTCCCTTACGGTACCAGCCCAATGCGTCTTGAGCGGAATTGCTCGCCCCCACCCAGTACTATTCAATAACGATCTCGCAACGCGTGCGCTCGCCTTGCCTCGCATGCGTGATGGAGAAGTAGGTGCGCTGTGGCAGTTGGTCGGTCCATTGGGGCCCAGCTATAATTCAGTTCTAAGCATTCACGTGGTTGGGGTGTGCACCCTTATGTCAGCACTGTCGCACCGCGATATGTCGCAAGCGAAGCAAGGCGGACGAACTAAAGGCTCCCGGAGCGAATACAAGTCAACTGCGTATCGCGCCCCTAGCATTAACGTGTCATCGTTCTAAGACCCAACAAACGCGACTCGCATAGCCATCACACACTGCGTCGCACGCCGCTCGTCGTCGTGCGACAATCCTGACATAAGGGTACACACCCACGTGGTTGTCATGCATGTCGTGGTTCTACAAAAATTCTGTAAACATCTATATTCACATAATCTTTCAGATACAAAACGTGGTCGGATCATGTGACGTGCGATTTTCAATACAGTTGGAAGGCTTGTGTATAATGCACGCTCAATTCAGCACTTATGAACCGGAACTGTTCCCCGGCTTGATATACCGAATGGTTCAGCCGAGAGTGGTGTTACTGATCTTTGTATCTGGAAAGGTTTGATTCCTCATTGTAGCGAAATCCATCAACCGCAAGGGGGAATGCAGTTTCACCTCTTTACTCACTGTGTTAGCTTGTCGCTTTGCGTGACTCAGTCGTCAATGTCTCTACTGTATTAGTGCATATGAAAAAGAAGTGACAACAACACTTACGTTTCACAGAGCTCGAAGCTCACGAGAACCAGTTTCACTTGCCTCCGTACAGTGAACCTTGCGGATGATGGATCAAAATCAAAAATGTAGAAAGTCATCATGTGAACCGTAAGCGTTTTCAGGTGGTGATCACAGGTGCCCGGCATCAAGATGATATTGACCAGGCGTTCAAGCATATTTACCCTATTCTAAAGAGGTTCAGAAAATAGCTGCTACAAAAGTGCCAGTGTCTTAGCGGTTCTAGCATGATACCAACTCTTTATACAATACCGCTCGCGTCGGGGGAGTAATTTTCGCCTTGCGACGGTTTGTTCGCGAACAAACTCGCATCGTCATAACATCGTTGAAAGTGGATAAAATGGAAAGTTCTTAGGAGCGTTGGATTCGTCTCAATGAGACGAGTTCAGTAGTGTATAAATTGTCAGATTTTGCTGAGTAGTTATCTGAAAAATTGCGCGAAAACGCGTTTTTAGGTTTTCCCGCTATAAATCAATAGTTTATTGGTTTTTTACCGGATTTATATACATTTTCGTAATCAGCTCGTCGAGCTCTACAAAAGGATACTACAAGTTTTCGGTTTTCTCAGATTCGATTTTTTCACATTCTGAGAAGTTGGAGGGAAATTTTCTATGGAACCTGATAAGTTGAAGCTAAAATCCTTTCACAGTCTCAATTTTAACTCACAGAAGTGTAGAGATTTTGAAGTTTCGGTCATTTCAGGTCAGCCCTACTCCTTTGTGTGGCCCTAAACAGGGCCTCCGTGTATGCTCTGCTAAACAAAAACCATCCCTTAACTCGTCTGCAGACGGAGATCCCCTAATGAAATGTATGCCATTCGATTCCTCTGAGAAAATGCTATCGAACGACATACAAAAGCCTTTGTAGTGATAAATGTCTTATTTTCCTATTTCCAGCCTTTTCCTTTTGTGGATCGACGTCTCAATCCCCTTCGGGCCGGTGCGATTCACGTGCACGCCCTGGGAGAGCGGTTACGATCGATGGCGCCATCGCACTATTCACGTGCATGGCCGTGGGAAAGCGCTAGGAGCTCGCGTTGGCGCTATCGATCGTGACCGCTCTCCCAGGGCATGCACGTGAATCGCACCGGCCCAAGGAGATTGAGACGTCGATCCACAAAAGGAAACGGCTGGAAATAGGAAAATAAGACATTTATCAGTACGAAGCTTTTTGTATGTCGTTCGATAGCATTTTCTCAGAGGAATCGAACGGCATACATTTCATTAGGGGATCTCCGTCTGCAGACGAGTTAAGGGATGGTTTTTGTTTAGCAGAGCATACACGGAGGCCCTGTTTAGGGCCACACAAAGGAGTAGGGGCTGACCTGAAATGACCGAAACTTCAAAATCTCTACACTTCTGTGAGTTCAAATTGAGACTGTGAAAGGATTTTAGCTTCAACTTATCAGGTTCCATAGAAAATTTCCCTCCAACTTCTCAGAATGTGAAAAAATCGAATCTGAGAAAACCGAAAACTTGTAGTATCCTTTTGTAGAGCTCGACGAGCTGATTACGAAAATGTATATAAATCCGGTAAAAAACCAATAAACTATTGATTTATAGCGGGAAAACCTAAAAACGTGTTTTCGCGCAATTTTTCAGATAACTACTCAGCAAAATTTGACAATTTATACACTACTGAACTCGTCTCATTGAGACGAATTCAACGCTCCTAAGAACTTTCCATTTTATCCACTTTCAACGATGTTATGACGATGCGACGGTTTGTTCGCGAACAAACCGTCGCAAGGCGAAAATTACTCCCCCGACGCGAGCGGTATTGTATGTACTTTCTAACTTCCGGTGTCCATGCATGTGTCTTATTTGTTTATTGTATTCATTTAGAAACATATGTCATTCTTCACAATTCAAATTCACCTTATAACTCTGAAATAAAATCTATCGAATCAGGTAATTTGAAATGAGTTCAAGAAGAAATCCTTTGTTGTAACTAATTGCTAATTGAGATTGCTACGAGTGTCGGTTTCGTTTTCACTGAACCAACAAATCAGCACGGCACCTGCACGTGGTCCACTTGTTTGGGCCATGCCTCCTTCCTTAAAGTGCTTGGAGAAACCGTATTCCGAAAGGGTATAGTTCTATCATATGCGATTCAGCAGTTGATCATATGTGATTCAGTGATTGTGATAAAACGCCCACAACTGCTGAAGGCTGTGGCAATCGCTTAAATGCAGGAAAAGCGATAATGTACCTCGGGAAATTAAGGAGAGGCAATAAATAATCGGTGCGGTAGGAAGAAAAAACGAGGTGAGATGGCAAAAACTCGTGAAGGACGCGCCATTCCTTGATAACATGGGTGTTAACAAATTTTCGAAAGTCTCGTGTCAGTGGCGTATCCATCGGGGCCAACTGGGTCTGTGATGTAGGGCAGTCACCTGAAAGCCTGTGTATGGAAATGCGCCCCATGGAAGCTTGTTTCATCGAGTATTATTTCACGAATCATCACTGTCGTTATTCCATTATACGTCGCGCAGCTGGAGGGGGACAATTATGGCTTACGGTGTGGGATTACGGTGGCTCGCAGTTGCTGCAATGCACACAACACCTTGACAAGACGTCGAAAAGGAATTCATTGGGTTTTGATTGTAATCACATTTTTTCTCACGCTTCCGCTTACTCTTCATTTCTTTGCTTTACTGGTTTATTGCTGTGCGTCGTTTCACTTATTTCACATTATCACGAATAAATGAAATAAACCCTACGAGACAACAAGTGGCATCTCTACAGCGGACAATTCGGAAAGTCAGTGTGTGCAGTTGGAAGACACACGTGTTTGAATCCGGGTTTTTCGCAGCGTTCCGTTATCCCTCTACCGCGTTCACCGCGAGGGATGGGAGACGCAATCCTCTCCGTCGCAAGGGAGCTCTCTTGGCACCATTGAGCTGTTGGTCCCATGGACCAAATTTGGTCTGTTGGCCGGGAAATACCACTTTTCCCTACTGACTTCCACAACGATCGCATATCAGTCCCAAGAGATGAGTTGCTTCCAGTGCAAACCTTGGGGGAGGTACTCGATACAGAAGGCGTTGTTCTTACCAGGTGCCAAAGTGCGCTTTGGTTTGTCGCACGATAGCACTTTCACCCTCGGGAGGAGTGAAGCGTCGATCTCGATCTTGCTTGATGATGCTTCGACCTTGATGAGTACATATATGATGCTCTGTTCGATGCATATGTCAGTTATTCTCACTCCACTTCGGGGCTCTTGCGAATTGATAGCGTGCAGGAAGACGAAACTTTCTCGCATGACCTAACTCTGTTCGTGCGTCCTGACACATACTACGCTCGGCCTGTCCAGCATGAGATCAAATCACTGAATGGTACCCGGAGTGTTTGCTTGTCTTGAGCGTATGCTCGAAGAACCAATCAAAATAGCACCCCTAGCTCGCAAAATTTGCTTCTCAAGTCAAAGCCAATTTGAAACTTCTGCTCTAATAACACGCACCACTAAAACTGGAAGTTAGAGCGGATAAGTCAGAAGTGTCAAAAAGAACCGGTTTAGGGAAGTTTGACATGCTCACGGGCTACGCATTCTTTTATCGTTTTTATCTGCTTTGATAGATCTTATGAATACGTCGACGTCCGGTCCCCATGAATATCATGTCAGCGGGATCGAAATCCCCCTATCCCCTGCTATTTCGTCATCTTCAAGACTCCATAAATCTTTATGAAGTCTTGAAGACTGCAATTAAATGCCCATGAATCATACAATCGCTACGCCCCTCTGTTCTATGTACACCATTGCGACTGTCAAAAATTATTTATCCCTCGTGCTCAGGGCATTTCTTGGACATACGCCAATTCCCATGGGATCCTATCAAGGACTGTATCGGAATGATATAGCTGTATTGCATTGAGTTTCAGAGAGCTCGTCGCTGAAAGGGAATTTCGTTACGCACTGATCTATTCTGACTCCTTCAAACCAGCTTTCGTTTCCTATCTATTCGTGGCATCCTGAAGAACGAGTATTGTGTGTGGGTGAGTGTAGCGGTTCTCCTATTGTACCGCTACCGTATTACTGGTATTTCTTTCTGTCAAGGACCAAAAGTGTGAGGTGGGTGAATGCGGTGTAAGGATCTTGATGTGAATATGAAAGGATATCTGGGATGCAGCTTGGGATTCCGCTCAAGTGCTTGCCCTCGTTTGACGGTTAGTCTTCGCGAAGATAAATTCATATAGGCCGAATTGAAAAGAGAGACGCCGACTGATGACTATGGGTGGACCCATTATGGACCACTACCAATGCTCCAGTGTACAGGGGGTGCCAAATAAAATTTCTCTCCACTTTCAACCCCACATTAGTCGAACTTCAGCGAATTCTGACGAGGTATTTCCATCCTTAAATTCAAGAACACTCCTCATACTATCACCAAACTCCGTGAAAGCTTTCTGCACGAGCAAGAACGGGAGCTATCCGAGTGAACAAGATGTGTCACCTCAACTGTCACCTCAAAATCTGAGACTTCGTTGCCCTCGTACACAACCTTGCTAAGATCCGTTCACTCTGGGTGTCTTACGGGATTTATATTGGGTGGTGTTCTTAAACTTCCGTTTTTCCGGGTTCCCAGCGCCCTTAGTTCCCAAGAACCAAAACGTCCCATTACCACTGAAACCCTTCCGGAGGCGAGTTTGAGGCATGAAAAATGATACTCTGGATCATAGCAACCTTGTCCAAGCAGCAAGGGCTCTGTGACTTTCATGATCCGAAGGGCCAATCCTTAGAAAGCTTCCCACAAAAGATCTACCACGGAACCTGCCTCCACTGTTTTAAGGGGACCTTGATACCGTGGGCGCTTTGATGCCCTACTGCACCGCTTGAAGGCTCCATATTTTTATGAAAGTGAAAGTAGTGAGTCTCAGCTTGCTCCTGCTTTTAGAGGACCATTTCGGGAATAATTCGCCCCAATACTTTTATCTCTTCCGTTTCCCTATGTTTTGTATAATAGGAAGATGTGGGCCGTGAGCAAAATTACTTTTTTGGAACCCCCTGTAGATATGCACTTACGGAAATCTCCCCTTATCCATGCTCCTATCTTGATCGAATTCTTTGGAAATGTGATTGTCACTTTAATTTTTTTTTTGAAAATTTGTATTCGGTATAGCACCAACTCCACCTTGGTCTCATGCCATTCTATCAACTGCTGGAACTGGTCTACTTTCAAACATTGAAGCAACTTTGTATTGCAAATGGTGGTGCGAATTATGCTCACCGTATTGAGTGGGTGCTGAAGCGATGACGCTGCCCTACTCCTAATTCTAGATATATACGCTCTAAGACTCAACCGGTGCGGAGCCTATAGCTCGCACCATTACGTCGCTCGTCACACGTGGCCACGCCAATTCTCTGTCCTAGTGGCACCCTCTTGTAACTCCGTACTTTCAGTTAGGACCAAATATAGACTTTTAGCTGTAGGACTTTGATCAGATGATGAGGAATTTTCCCGAGCGCCCCTTCGAGCATTTGGCTTGTACTGACTGAATCACACACACCCACACAACCGAAAAATATGCGCTTGAGAATCTTATTGAATCGTTCGACGAAGCTGAGCATCTCTCAGACTTTTACCGTTTGTAGAATTCAGATTCTTTTAACCACTTTCACCAATACCTGCCCTTTTTAGGATTTCTGGGAGCTCATGCGGCTACTTCTGATCTTGAATGCACTATTCGACGTCGTCTTCACTCTTAAAATTCTCATCTATTCTGGTATATCAGGATTCTCTCATATGCGGTTCATGGGCACAATCGCCGACATTCTTCATGATGCCGGGCATGACGTGGTAAGTAGCTTCAGTTTCTCATGTTACAGCGCTTCCCATATTTATAAGTCCATCCCGCGTCAAGGTTGCAAAAGCAAACAGCCAACCGAGAATGTTCGAAAAAATGCTGGCTGACTCCTTAAGGCGGTCGAACCTCCCACTCCCCAACCGCCAAATCGGCAGATTGGAAGCGAAATTTCAAATGGACTTACCATCGACACCATTGAAAGCACATTTCGCGATAATTAAATGAGTCGACTTACCTTCTTGGAACAGTAGATCCGTGGGTAACTAGTCTGGCTGCACCTTTTTCGCGTCGCCCGGTGCACTATTACGGCTCCACACCTGCTCGAGCCCACTGCGATGCCGCCCATTCTCTCAGCTGACCATTAAGAGAGCTCATGTGGGTGGCGTCGCAGTGGGTCTGAGCAGATGTAGGGCCGTGATAGCGCACCGGGGTGACGAGTAGAAGGTGCAGTATGACTAGTTACCCAAGGATCTAACGTTTCAACAAGGTAAATCGCCCCATCACATTATCGCGAGGCGTGCCTTTAAAAGCTTCAGCGTCACTCTGCTTCAGAATTCCTGTGTTTAAGATTGGCAATCGTTGGAGTAGAGGTCTCACAAGATGGTCACGAATCCCTTGTTATGCATTGTAGCCCTAGTCCTTGTTTGACAATCACAGCCGCTGGAGTAGAAGTTTCAGGGGATGGTCAAGAGGTCTTGGTCTTTGCTTGAGGACACTCATGTGCAATATTTCGCACCAAATCCGCAAACTTAAGCAGATCGGTCTGTTTCGCAAATCATGCCAGTTATTCCAGTGGTTTAAGCTACCGGTCAGACCACACAGAATGAGTTTTTTTTCCGACTGACTAACAAATTCCAAATGAAACAGCCTCAGTGCCAAGGGTCTCCGTGTCAAAAACTGACTTCCATCTAATTTGTGCACAATTTCATCTTCACTTAATGAAACCTTGCCACTCTCATGCAAAAGATGCGTGCTAGTCGATATTTCTGGTCAATGTTTTGATGGTGCCTTTTCCTCCGTAATATGTCGGGTTTAATATAAATCAGATAAGAAATATACATTTAGGAGGCATTAAGGAAAAAGTATTCACGCCCACAAACACACGAAACGTCTTACCTATTTGTCGAAGTCGCAGTAGGATAAGCGAGTATAGGCGGTTGAGATATTTTTACAATGACCAATGAACAATGTTTTTTTGTTACAGACAGTGCTCCATCCCGTTGTTGAAGCAGATCTCGTGCATGAGGTTTCGAAGAAGTCGAAACGGGTGGGATGCAATCGCTATTCCGATTGAAACGATTTACGTTTGTAGATGATCTAGGAGATTTCAGCTGCTCGTCGACATGCCCGAATCCTTAAGTAAAAAATTCGACATAAGAGAAATCGGACTTTGGAATCTTGCCAGTAGATCGTCCTTGGGTCAGTTAGAGATGATGGTCTGGGGTTCGAAGAGGCAGCAGGAGTGCTGTGAATGTAAGAGCTTTTAGCCCAATTGAATCAGGAGTACGTCAGCAGATGGAACAAGCTCCTCAAGGCATTCC
The DNA here is from genome assembly GCA_963978905.1 of Trichostrongylus colubriformis. Classification (NCBI taxonomy): domain Eukaryota; kingdom Metazoa; phylum Nematoda; class Chromadorea; order Rhabditida; family Trichostrongylidae; genus Trichostrongylus; species Trichostrongylus colubriformis. The sequence continues at coordinate 57,495,953 of OZ022258.1, read as the reverse complement.
TTTGTAAGTGCTACTCTAAATACAAAATACAATGATTTGAGACCTCATCGACGACAATAAAACGATGAGCATTCTTCGAAGTGAACATTTCGATGTCGGTATTTCAGAACTCATAGCACCGTGTGGATTCGGACTTTTCGAGGTTTGCTACAATACTAGGACGTGGAACAATTACAGATTAAAAGATGTATTTTAGCTTATAAATATCCCCCACATGATTGGTGCGTCTGCTTTTGCAGTAGTAGACAGCATGAACGAATTTATCGAAGTGCCCGTTATGCCAAGTTTCATGCCCGGTGAGTACATCAGAGGTTTCTCTGTGTTAGACAATTTATGTACAGTTGATAAATTCGCCTTGTAGTGTAGCCATGTAGTGTGTGAATATTTCAACATATATGTAAATTTATAACGTTTTCAACATTTCGCAGTTTTTAATATAAGCAGTTTGGAGGGAGTTTGGCTGGAATGCAGTTTGGAGGGAGAAAGCGGTATTTAAAAATACGAAAAGACTTTTTAGACCACCCAATATTAGTGCGTAGCTACTAGATGCATGTCATCCTTATCCAATCATGCGTTCTACTAATGTTTTCGAAAAAAGCTCATTTAATGCATTGTACTCTCCCCTAATTTACTGATGAGCACGAAGGATGGTAATTTTTCGATGTCAAACCACGGTATAAGTCCTCTGCCTCTCACGAAGTGAGGCATAACATGATAAACAACGCGTGGAGATGGGGACAAGTTTGGGATGGGTAGGGCATGAACAAAAAGTACAGAGTGCCCATGGACCAATTCAAGTTTCGCCCACGGTGGGCGAAGTGTGCACTGGAGTGTTCCGTTTTCCGCTTTCAGACCGAAAATTGTTTATTGGGTTCCATTGTGGACCAAACATGGGGAAAGGATGGAACGGTCAGTTTCTGAGAGACATGGAAGAGACTTAGGTGGTCGTAGTAGGTGGGACTATGAAGGTAAGAAAATTTTCCTTTACGGTGGTGAGCAGAGTGTGGGCATCACTACAACCTGTAAGGATGGGACAAGTTTTGGATGGGTAGGGCATGGTACAATAAGTGAGGAGCGCACATACACTAAGTTATTGAGTAAGCACTGGAACGTTCAATCTTCAGAGCTAGAATTGTTAGTTGTTTGTTGAAATTTTCTGTTCGGTTCCAAAATGGTCCGAACGTGGGAAAAAGATGGGTTGTGGTAAGTCGTGAGTCCATGAATGGCAAGAAAGAGATCGAGCCCAGGCGGAGCGCACTCGGAGTGAGCGGAAGTTACAACAAACTTCATAACTCATTCCAATCGCACCATAGGAAATGGGAAACATCTTCTTAGACGTGACTGATGTTTAGGCTATTCTGAACATGATCCAAGTGAGCAAGGGTCCTCTCACAACGGACGAAAACTGCAAACATCGAATGGTTATCGCGGCAGGAATTGCATCTCGGTTTTGAAACTCAGTCGGTGAAAAATTAGGGTGTTCTTCAGTGGTTGGGGCTAAGGGAACCAAAATTCACAATTGGAGGAGCTTTTGCGATGGTGAGCGGAGCTTGAGCCACAAATTTGCATGTGATTCCGGAAAGGTCTGGAGCCGGGAAAAAGAGAAACAATCGTGCAAGGCAGCTGCAGCTCACGGGGACTGGGCACACGTTGTGCGGGCAAGGCCAGGATTCGAAATGGCGTAACGATGCGAATTTGTGTGGAGACTAGCAAAGTCTGTCACTATACATATTATACTTTATTATACCATCATACCTATATAATAAACCAAGAGTTTGGTGTGTTCGTACGGATGTTTGTGTGTCTGTCCACCCTTTGGTTTAATTACCCAAGTTTGAGGTACAAGGGCATGGCCTACGGACTCGGGTGCGTGGCGAATGAGAGTGTGTGGCAGGGTGAGAGGGTTCGATACACGCGCTCATTTTGCATGCTTCCATATATGACGCGCAGTAGTGTGCGCCAGCCCAACTGGTATAGTATTAAAGCAAGAGGAGGGAAAACACTCATTATTAACAATGATCGAGATTATCGGTTTCGTATGGAGGGCCGCGCCACTGCAACGGATGAGTTATGCAGGAATGATGGTGCGAGCCATCGATCGGAATCGCTCGAATTCATTCATTCTTGTATGGGAGATGAGAATGAGTAATATTACTTCTCTGATCGTCGTGAGCGACGGTTGCGACATTGTTATCGATGTGATGTGGTTTTGTTTGCTGAATAAAATTATCAGAAAGAAACAATTCCGATCGGTCAACTGACGCCCATGGTTTCACATCACAGCAGTGTGTGCCAGCCAACTGATTAGAGAGCGGCCACTGCATCCTGTTCGCAGTCCTTGGTGGCAAGCTAATCTTGCACGGTAGGAGATGAGAAGTCGACCCGAGGAAGCAGTTGGTCAGGCGAACTACACTGAATGGTTAGCTGATCTTTCGTAATCGCCCTTATCGTTTGTACAATTTTCATTATAACAACTCTCACTTCGGCTGTATCCTATGGTAACCTTCAGGGCGTACTGATCACGCCAGCTTCAGCAGAACCTAAACAAAATGTTACGAGATGTAGCCCATCGTGGCAAATATTGTTTCCTTTTCAATTCACGTGTACCTTAGCTCACCAGCATCTATTTGCAAGGTGTAAGCAACTGTCGCCTCAGCCTGCGCGGTCGGCGTCAATGCCGCATTTTATGAGAGCGGCTTACCAATCAAGAAGCCCCAGAAGCCTTAATTGCTTTTCAGCCTCTATATCGTCGTATGATGAATCTATGACCTTTCCACAACGTTTCATCAACTTTTTCCTCCACGGCGCTGTCTGGTTGGCAGCTCATAAGGGTATTCATGAATATGAGGTGAGTGATCAGAAGAGCTTGACTTAAACATTTTTTGTTCATCACCATTTCAGATGATTTTCAAGAAGCGTGGCCTCATCTCAAACATTCCTAAGAGGATCCTCAACAAAACGAACTACCTTTTATCAAACACGGACGAGTTTCTTGAATATTCTTGGCTAAGCTCCAGCAAACTCGTTCACATTGGTGGTATAGCCTCGCCGGAAGCGACTCCTTTGGACGAGGTCAGTTGGAATCTATCGAAGTCTTTCGAAAATTCTTTCTCTGCATGGTGGAATTCTTCAGAAATTTCGTCTCATGATGGATCGTCCCGGCAGTAAAGGTGTCATTCTCATAGCCTTTGGCACTCGTGCCACCTCCCTTCAGGTTTGTTCACCTTGCTCCTAGAAATCTTCGCCATGAAAATCGCACATCGTTTCGCATTCGGAAGTATCTCATACATTTTTATGAGAACTTATAATTGCAGAGTCTGTGTGATTTGAGGGCTCACGTCGTCCTGTTTGCATTGAAGCATTGCAGATGCCAAACAACATCCGGGCAGCAATTCTAGAAGCAGTCTCCACATTCCACAACTACACTTTCATATGGAAAATCGATGAGCATGACAAAGTACCTAAAATGGCAAACCTTTTCACACATACGTGGATTCCACAAACCTCACTTCTTCGTATGTCATTTTATTTGAAACCATACAAGCACTACTCCATACAACAGATTAGTGAGACTTTGAGGGAAATTCGTGGCAGGTGGACTCAGTAAGGGTCGGCTACAGACATGATTTCAGAGCATCCGAATTTGCGGTGTTTTATATCCCACGCAGGACTCAATAGTGTACTGGAGCTGACAAGAAACGGCAAACCAGCTATCTTCATTCCACTATTTGGTGATAATTACAGGTCAGATGACTTTGCATAGGGCTGGTTGACTGGATACGCGATGCATTCTACTTTTCTGGCAGTCGAGGAAGCATGTGAAAGTGTTTGATATCCGCCGTATAGAGGGGCCTTGCTGGCGGCAATGGTTCAGTCTGTGGTTTAATGCTAGACTACATTCCCTTTAAGGACTTAAACCACGTCTGCATCTAATTATGCTCATTATATATTTATTTGTAGGTAGAGGTGATGTAGTGGTAGATAGTGTACACTTCCACACTCTTAGTGCGGTTATCAAATCCCACGTCAATCTTCGTCGTCTACCAAGCCTCCCATCCCTCGGGCTAGGTGAATTAGACCAGACTGTTTGAAGGGATCAAAGCACCGATCAGTACGTCAGCCGTCTCCGCATATCATTTTATGGTTAAAATCGCATTAGCCTGTCATCACGAAATTAATTCGAACCAAAACGGCAGCGCATCCCAACTAGGGATTAATGACGTGAAAACATTTTCTTTTTCCTTTTTTATTTGCATGCTCAGAAATGCAAAGCTTGTGGAGCGGAGAGGTTCAGCGATCGTGCTCTATACAGAGACGTTCACAAGTGCAAACTTCATCGGAAGCGTGCACTCCATACTGGAAGACGACAAGTAGGTTGCCACACTCGGATTTTCTGTGGAAAGCACTTTTCCCAGCAGTTTCCTTAACTGTCTTCTTCCGTCGTCCATGAGTTATTGCGTGTTTCAGGTATCGACGACGAGCCGAGCGTCTGTCGTCGCTAATGAACAGTAAACCCTTCAAGCTAAAGGAACGCCTTCTGTCAACTGTAGAATATTCTGCAATGCATGGCAAGATCGAAGAGCTTGATGTGTACAGCTACCGTATGGGAGTGATACAATACTTCTGCCTTGATGTGATACTTGTTGTATTCTTATTAGTCGCCCTATCCTTATATACTTTCACTTATTGCATTTGGAAGTCCTTGAAACATATTTTCAATCACAAGAATAAGGTCCACTGAGACGTAATTGATGATTCGCTACATAATTGGGAATGATTCATACGGTGAGTGTTGTTGGGTTCACGTAGAGTGTGCATATGCTCCAAAAAATACGAAATCTGGTCGTGTCAGGTGCTGTATAACTGCCATGTATCACAGATCCACGCGGCCTCATTCGATAAGTGAGTGGAGTTGCGCTAGAGAACACGTCTATAACCACAACCAGAACGAGAATAGTACTCAATCATGCACTTTTATCCATTTCATTAGTACGCGTCATAAGAACCTAAAACAGATTTCCTTTGCTATCCGTCTCTCTCTCTCTCTCTGAAAGATTCACATCACGCCAGTTTCTATCACGCAGGACTTTCCCTCCATCAGAGTGTTGCTGACCTGCTCAAGAGAAATGTACAAAGGGTGCCAAATTAATAAAGTAATTTTGCTCACATCCGCCTATTATACAAAGCATGGGAAAACGAAAGAGATAAAAGTATTGGGGCAAAATATCCCCGAAATGTTCCTTCAGAAACAGGAACAATCTGAGACTCACTAATTTCACCCTCATCAAAATACGGAGCCTTCAATCGGCGGAGTCGGGCTCCAGCACACCTACGGTATTGAGGTCCGCTCAACACGGTGGAGCCAGGTTCCGAGGTAGATCTTTTGTGGGAAGCTTCCTGAAGATTGACCCTCTGGTTCATGGGAGCCACACAGGCCTTGCTGCCCGTACAACGCCGCTATGATCCCAAGTATCATTTTCATGCTTCAAACCTGCCTACGGAGGGGTTTCAGTGGTAATGGCACCTTTTGGCTCTTGGAAACGAAGGGTGTTGAAAACCCGGAAAAAACGAAATATTCAAGAACACCACCCAATATAAAGTCCCTCAGGTACCCAGAGTAAACGGACCTCAGCAAGGTTGTGAACGAGGGCGACGAAGTATCAGAATTTGCCCAGTTGAAGTGACACATCATGTTCACTCGCAATAAGCTCCCGCTCCTGTTCGTGCAGAAGGCTCTCACGGAGTTAAGTGATAGTATGAGGTGTGTTCTTTAATTTGGGGATGGAAATACCTCGTAAGAACTTGCCGAGGTTCGACTAAAGTAGTTGAAAATGTAGGAGAAAAATTACTTTTATTCCTTGACCTCCCCTGTAGATGTGCAGCGCATTTGAGGAGGCACACCTTTCGAAGAAAAACATCAGAACATACATAAACGTGTTGGTCAATGAAGTGAAAACAAGGATGGCGAAAAGGGATTTTGACGATGACATGCGGGGTACGAGGTGTATATTTGCAGTTCAGACCTGGATTGAATTAGCACACCTGTGCACTGGGCTGTTCCATTGACTCGCTTTGACTGTAACAGGTGAAAGTCACATCTTGAGCAAGGCTATGTTTTTCAGGCACATTGTTGCTACCAGTTCAATTTAGTCGTCTAAAGCAGACGACCGCTGGTATGTAATTGGAATGAGACTATAGTTGTTCTGCATTCTGATCGACGATCACACCATCTATATCTTCTCTCATCTAAATTCTCTCACCGTAGGATCAGTCACAGAATTCATGGGTCGTGTCGCTGATATTCTTCAAAAGGCTTGTCACAGCTTATATTCAATCAGTGATCATTCGTATTTTCTATGAAATAAGCTTATAATCGGAAAAGATCATTTACAGGGAGAAATAACAAAGATTTATCAGGATTTTGTATCAAGAAAAAAAAAAAACACGGAAGTTGAATGGGCGTGGTGCAGTATAAATGCGCTTGTTCAATTTCTTCAAGCCTTTCATCTGTTTGCTTTGAGGAAGCTTCCGCCATATACCAGTCAGTTTCTCAGAACGTGCACAGCGCTTATCGTTAGCTTAAAGAGGGTGTTAGGGGTAATGTGGGTGATAAGAAATCCCAAAAGGAGTCATTTAGTGAAAAACTACGGGTCTGAAAGGCCTATGCATGGCGAAATCCCCCGCGAAAGGCGCCCCCTTGAGCTGTGGCGGAGGCGGCCTCGTCAGGGCAAGCCGCCTTGGCTTACAAGGAAGGCCCATCAGGTCATGGTGAGCTTTTTCAAAACGGTATTGTGCATTTTATAGGATCACATACATGAAGCAGAAAACCGGTCTCAAATTCGGCTAAATGGTTTTGGGAGGTCCGGAAAATGAGTGACAAAAGTTGCTCAGAAAGAAGCAATTTTGACCAGTTTGTTGCAATGCTTTCCAGCTGCGGCGTCTAGTATATGCATATCAGAAGACTGTCTTCAAACCTACGCCAAAACCACTGCGATCTGGTTCAAAAATGTAGAATCACTTATGGTAACTGCTAAACGAAGCAAAGAATGCTGATAGGGGATGCACAGGTTGGCGTGCTCGTAGTGGTTGGGTGGCCGAATGGATAGTGGGATAGATTAGCATTGGCACGGTGAGGGGAGGCGTTTGCGGTTCAACTCCTCTCGACGTTTCCGCTTTTGCATTTTCTTAATTTTCTTTGTCCAGCGCTATACTATTTGGGCACATGCAAAATAACTGCAATTTTCGTCGCTGGTGCACAAAAGTGACCTCATTTGCAAGCTTTCAGTGGTTGAAGTGTTTGGACCCTTCGGCGCCCCTAGCACGCGTGCCAAGCGTTCTCCTGCGAAACTAGTGTGATATTCGTGCTCAGGAGACTCGACTAGCCCTAGATACAAAATACTATCCAAATTGAGATTTTGACCCAAACTCGAGATAGTGGGGTGGACATGGGCACACAGTCACTGCACTACTTGTACAGACGAACAACTTACAGCCTCGATTAAATGCAATCGAGCATGTGCAGAAACAACGCATTCCAAGTGAACTGCACCTAGCAACACCATGCGAAGGCAAAAGATAGCATTTCCTTATATCGGGCGAGCTCCATTCGTTGAGTGCTCTTTACTATGGCAATAGCAGTACTCTTCGTCGTCCAATTTTCCGAGTTTGGGTCAAATCACGATTAGGCTGAAAACTTGTCATCTAGGGTTGTTCGACCCCCTGAGCATGAATATCGTATGTACTTTGCGAGAAAACGCCTAGTTCCCCTGTTATGAGCGCTGGCAGGTCCAAACCGATCATTCCCTTAGTACGCAAAAATACTGGAGATAGCGGTTCCCTGGTAGAATAAAAATTGATTTCACACATATCTTGCACTTATGGTCTTACATGAGCACAAATGGATGAAAACTAGAAAAATGCAAAAATTTGTCCTCAGTGGGGATCGAACCATCAACCATTTTCTGGGCCCCCCAAAACCATTTAGCCGAATTTGAGACCGGTTTTTTGCTTCATGCATGTGACCCTATAAAATGCAAAAAACCGTTTTGAAAAAGCTCACCATGACCTCATGGGCCTTCCGTGTTAGGGCGGACCGCCTCTAGGCGACGAGATTAGTGGTTGGTCACGGTGAGGTTGGTCAAGGAAATCGGCAGGATTGAAAGTATCGCAGCGCGCTTTCTCACTTTTGCTTGAAGCTCACCACATGAAAGTATTTAGATGCTGTCACTTCCGAACATCCCTTCATGTTTACGTCTTGGTAATGCCATTGGAAAACCTATGCGAACTACCCGCCTCTTGACGGACACGTCGTCCGCCAAGAGGCGCATAGTTCGCATAGGTTAAGTCGAGAATCAACAGTGGAAAGGGGGTCCTATTTCTCGGGTATTTGGCCATTTCCATACGTTTTTTTCTCCACTGTCCTGTTACTAGGCATCTCGACTTTGATATGCACTGCTTCTTTTACTTTTCGTCCGAATTTCCCCTAAAGCTGCCTTTAACTGATGCTGAACAGTCCGTTTCCAATACAAAATCGACTGCTATCAGTTGCGAATTTTACCTTACAGTACGGTCGAATTTATGATCTTGACCTATAGCCAAGGGACCTCGCTACCATGTAGTATCATAGCGTAGACGTGATGGCACTTTCAAAATCTGCTTTCTAACTATCGCGGCCATGTGGTTTTATGCTTGTAGATGTTATGCCGGAAAATACTTGCCGGAATCTGACTCAAATCAAAAACGTTCTGTAGTCCTCGATGGCGTGTACGTGAGCGAGTTCCTGGAAGTCTCGTGTTAATTAGGTATAGATCGGAATCACATGGATCTGAGATTTGGAGCAGTAACCTGACGCACAGTGGAGCCTGCATATGGAGCTGCAACCCATAGCAACTTAATCCGTCGGGCCTCGATTCATCTCTTTGAAATCACAAGCTTGTCGAATCAAAAGGCACCGCTTTTTGTGTGACACGGATTAGGACACATCGTTATGAATTACTCGTCGGTGAAAATAATTTAGGCTTTTTGTCGTTCATAGATACGATGAGACGTAATATGAGAGCTGTTCAACGATTGCGAATGCGGTCGATCAGCTGGAAAATTAATGATTTTTGATTGTGTTTTGATTGGTTTTTTCAGCATACGCCTATGACAAGGAAGCACGGAAGAAATTTAGTGGTTTGATCTCATGCTGGACAGGCCGAGCGGAGTATGTGCCAGGACGCACGAATAGAGTCAGGTTATGCGAGAAAAGGAGGTGACAGTCTCGTTCTCTTGCACGCTATCAATTCGCAATGCACGCCGAAGTACATTGAGAATAACTGACATATGCATCGAACGGAGCATCATATACTGCATCAGGGTCGAAGCATCACGCGGCAAGATCGAGATCGACGCTTCACTCTTCTCAGAGGGTCAAAGTGCTGTCACGCGTCAAAACAAAGCGCACTTTGGCACCTAGAGAGGGCAACACCTACCGTATCGAATACCTTCCCTAAATTTTGCACTAAGAGCAGCTCTTTTCTTGGTTGATATGCGATCGTTAAGGTGTACGTTGCGATGTTGATCGTCGTTCTCCTGAGTCGCTTCAGTCGTGGATGTGGATGACGTTGCTATGGAAGTGTTTTGTGGCCTGGTTGCAGAGGAGAGCGGCGTAATTCTTGATTTCGCCGGTGTCTGCAGTCGCTTACAGCACGGTGTGGTCGTCGCTAATCCAGACGATAATCAGGTGCAACTTAATTGGCGGGCGATCACAACTGATGAGCACGTCACCTCCATCTCACTCTATATAATTCGCTTGGTATGTCTGTGCGTGTGTGTGCCTCCGACTGTCTGTCACGAAATTTATATCTCGCGTCGCAGCAAAGCTGGGACGCTGAATTTCACAAAAGATATAGGGGGTGGTAAGGGGACCTAGGCAGTGGTGGACCGAAAGTGATTGCAGCTTATAACGGCTGACAAGGGGCGTCTGAAAGCCAATGTCACCGAAGCCATTTCGCCTTTCGCGTTAATTCAGAAGTGCTGATACTCATAGGTTTGGCTGGATGGGCGAGAACATAATGGTGGACGATGATAACCGTTGTCAAGATTCCATAAGGAGCGTAAAAAGGCTAGAGTCGTCGAAATCGTTTCACCTTTCGCGTTGATCCAAGAGCGCTGACCCTCATGGGTGATTAGCAAGGTGGGACGGGGACTTTAATAGTGGGTGATCCAAACTAAAAATGGTCGATATGATTCGATTAAGAGCGGGAGAAAGGAAATGTCACCTAGGCCGGTTCGCTTTTACGGCTAGCAGTGGAATGTTCACACGCGCAGGTATGTATTGCAGGGTTCGGGGACCTCAATGGCATGGTAGGGTACAGGTACCTCTATGGTACTGTTGGGTACTGGGGTCTCAGTGACAACGGCTCACAGTGGCTGATAAGAACCGTTAGGAATTGGATGAGGTGAAATCCTTTACATCGCTTGCTACTACTATACGACCGCTTTAGCATAAGCGTCTGATGTTCAGTGCCATTGGGCAGCATATTTTATGTTCTGATATCACTGGCCGATGTATTGACCGCTGAATTGCCTACCGTTCCAAAAATTGGTGCATTTCTCTTGATACTGCGATCTACAATGATAGTCATGATACAACTCATATTTGATATTTGTGTTAACAAAGGAAGCGGTTCACTCGGAATCATTTTCTAATGCGGTACCGGCAGCAACACTGGGTATCGACCGCTAGATTGTGTAAAATTCCAAATAGTGAAGCATGTTTACGAAAACGATAAACATTGATAAGCGGGATATGAATCTACCATTAATGTGTAGGAATTTGATACTCAGCAAGTAAACAATTTGTAACTAATCGGTGCGATTGAATACAAAGCTTTCTATCTCTAAACTATCCAAACTCCCAATGATGACCTAAACCGGTTGGCTGGCGCACACTACTGCGCACGATTCATGTCGATGACGTGCGAAATGGGTTCGATACAAAGCGACTGAAGTATATTAAAGGCACCGGGAGGGGAGCAAGGGCGGAATAACGTTTACAAAAACAATGGCGTCTAAAAGAAACATATGGGTTCGGTAGATACAATGTGTAACATGTGTAACGAAACCGGCGTTGAAAAACGCGCCATAGGGCGCTATTTGCCCCCAAGGCGCGCTTCCGTCCGAACTGCAAGCTTCCATGGCCGAGCCACGCTTCGCTGATTTTAAAGCTTGTTTTCGGCCTGATGCAACCTTATTTTTGGACTATTTCCTATTTAGACTGTTTTCTAGTGACATATTTTACTTGTTTACTTATGGATCTTTTTAATTGTGCATTTCTATACCTGAAAATCTCAGAAGGGTCAAATAAAGTCGGGGGGAGACCAACTTTGCGTCGACGTCGAAGCTCCTTTCCCTTACTAGGCTTAGGCTAAAATTGATACCTCCTCCCACATTAAAAAGCATCTGTCAAAGCATAGGTCTCATCTGCTTTAGCCTAACCCTAGGAAGGAAAAGAAGCTTTGATGTGGGTGAAAATTTTGCGTCTCCCCTCCCCCCCCCCCCCCCGACTTTATTTGACCCGTAAGTACATCTAGAAACAATATAAGAAAGAACAAAGTAAAAACTAAAAGGAAAAAACAAATATATGATAGAACCATCTCCTTTTGGCACCATGCCAAGGCGTCAAATTGGCGAGTTTGTGCAATGGCGGCCACTCAAACTCATCCACACTACGTCTGTTCTACAGTAAGCCAAAATTACCCCCTCCTGGTGTCTTTAATATCGAAATGCTTCTTTAACACGTCATATTCTCTGCTTTTATCCAACTCAAAAGCTCAGCTGAAAGCAGAGGAGAGGACTTTTCCGCTCAATTCCATATATAACTGTGGTCGAGCCGATCAAACCCATTTAGCGCAACATCGCCATAAATCGCGCGCAGTAGTGTGCGCCCTCCAACTGGTATTTGTAAGTCGATCAATAAGTATGTCATAGTTTTACTATGACAGCCTTTCCCTTGGCTTTACGGATTCCATGCAGGATCCAGGCGGTGGTCCATTGCCCAGACGAGGTCGTCATGAAAAAACTATTTCAGTCGATCCTAGCCGTGACGTTTGTACCTTCTCGAAGGTTCTATTTCAAAAAAGTCAATCAGAAGTTCTGCTTGCCCGTTTTTGAATTCCTCGATGCAAGATGTGAACCATTGCCTATCATCAGCGTCTACAAACTGGCGAAGACTTGCCGTGACCTTGTCGGTATAGTATTTGTCTTAATAGTTGACATTCTAACGATTACTGTTCCTGCGAGCAGGCATTAATGATTACGGGTATGTAGTTTATAGGAACCAGTAAACATTTTTGTTTGCCTTTAATCAGATGTCGTCGCTCCTGCCATTGCTAGGTGATGGCGAACTGTTTAAATGTGACACTGATCTTTATGTGTGGCACCTTCAGTCACCCCCCATACATTGAGCAATTTCACTTCTCAGCATCACATTGTCAGCACCCCCAGCACGCGCTGTTTGCTTCTCAAGCCAAACGCTAGTTCGAAATTTCTGTCCTAATATCACGCGCCCCCCAAACTGGAAGTTAGAATGGATAAGTCGAAAATCTCAAAAAGAACTGGTTTAGGGAAGTGTTGACACCCTCAAGAGCTACGCATTCTTTTATCGTTTTTATCTTCTTTGATAGTTCTTATGAATACGTCGACGTCCGATAACAAACCCCATGGATATCATGTTAGCGGGATCGCAATTCGCTCCGTATCCCCTGTGATTTCGTCGTCTTCGAAGCTTCTCAAATCTTCATAGAGTATAATTGGATGCCCATAAAGCCTAGATTCGCTAGCTTCCCTCTGCTCTACATCTTTGCGATTGTCAAAAGTTTCTTGGACTGACGCCAAATCACTGGGATCCTCTCAAGGACTGTAGGAATGATATAGCTGTATTGCATTGTTTTAGAGAGCTCGTCGCTGAAAGGGAATATCCTTACGTACCAATCTATTCGAACTCCTTCTCAGCTTTCGTTTCCTATTTATTCGTAGCATTTTAAAGAACGAGTGCTGCGTGTGGATGGTATAGCGGCTCCCCTATTGTAAAGCTACCCTATTACCTAGGATTTTTTTTTTCTCAAGAGACAAACTGCAAGACGAGTGAGTACGGAGTAAGGATTTTGATAATATGAAACGATACCTGGAGGCAGCGTAGGATTCCGATCAACTGCTTGCACTCGTTTAACGGTTGGTCTTTGCGAAGATAAATTCATATAGGCCGAGTGGAAAAGAGAGACGCCGGCTGATGACTATGGGTAGACCCCATATTGGGCCACCCTCAATGCTCCAGTGTAGGCATGCGCTGACGTAATCTCCCCTTATCCATGCTCCTATCTGAATCGAATTTTTCGAAAATGTGTTTGTAACTTTGAATTTTCATCGAAAACTGCTGTTCGGTATGACCCAACTCCATTTTGTTCTCATGTCACACTATCAACTGCTGGAACTTGTCTACTTTTAAGATATTGATGCAACTCTGTTTTGCAAATGAGTGAAAAAATGTGTAAATCTACAAGATAACGCCTTCAAAACTTTTATAGACCTCATGGAGGAAAAGGTAGGAGGAATACAACAGAATGTCGCTTCCTTTTCTTGATTTTCTTTTTGTTAGCCACGCATTATCGTATTCTGTACAAGGATGCCTGCAGTAAAGACCTCAAACTTGGCAGATAACGTAGCAGTACATTCTGGGCCGAAAAATATTCAATTGAATGTCAGAATGTTCTGATTCTAAAGATATTCGAACATTTTTCATCGCAGCAGCTTTTCCTGGTCACAAGCTAAACGTGAGAAATGCGCTTGAGAAAACAAATGCGTGGCTTATGTGGGCACTTCCGAAATGATGACAGGAGGTGTGGGGAGAGTAGTCGTGGTTTCACAATCAAACTCTACTCGAGCATGCTTGTCATTCCACTTTTTTGTGGTTGGCTATATGACGAGAGTGTTACCGCGTCTAGTCCCGTGGGTGACTACGCGCCCAGCTCCTTTTCAGATCCTTGTGCGATTTGTAGCGAAAATCGATTGATGTGACACCCTGCACGACAAGCCGGCCCATGGTCGCTGTCGTCATCTACAGCTAAACCCTTTACAAGATTTTATGTGTGCTTTTCAGCATTGTAGACCAGTTTATGAGTATATGAATGAAACGAGGCGCCTGCACAACTACGCAAAGTATGAATTCTTTCAGAATGCCAAGGGTACTGCAAGTGCCGACACAGCATCAAGCAGACCCATACTGCAATCCAGCAATACTGTTGTATTTAATGAATGCTCATTGCTGCCGCCAAAAAGTAGTTTTTTCAAATGGCGCATGTGAATTTTTCGCTTGAACAGCATCGTGCCGCTCAGCAAAAACACTCTAGTGCACGGAGATCAACATGACCACGACTTTTATCTGCTGGATGATAAGTTATTAGGTGATTCATAGAACAAATTTGAGTCCCATCTTTTTCCCAGTGCTGGGATGCTTCACAACGGTCTGTTCGACGTTTCCACTCGAGAATTATCAAAAACGATCATCCAAAAGATAATCACAGACTAGTGCAAGCGGTACACAATGTGGAACACTTATAAAGCTTATTTTTCATTTGCGGACAAGATCTTTGCTGAATATTGCATCTATCGCACTAGTGGTGGGCTACATTGTAGAGACATAGAAGCTTTCCTCCACAAATTTTCTCTACTAACCCGCATAGCGTTTTTATGCTGCTCTGCTCTGTTAAGACCCAACTTCCAAAACTTTTGGTCATAACAACATGTTTAGAGGGAGAGTGTTTCCTTGGCAGTGTGAGGTAATTAAGATCCTGCGTTCTGTTTAAAACTTTGTAAAAGGGGGTATGCCATTAGGACGGAAAATTCACTATGCGACGTTCGGTTGGCGACGCGATGGTGCAAGCTATGCGCACCTTACTGAGTTGATCCTGATGCGATGACGGTGCCCCACGACTCTAGGTGTATGTAGTTGTTTCAAGAATCAGCCAATGTGGAGCCCATAGCTCGCACCATCACGTCGCGCCGAACACGTGGTCACCAATTCTCTTTCCTAACGACACTCTCTTGTAACTCTGTACTCTTATGTTAGTTAGAGCCAAATATGGACTTTTAGCTGCGGGACTTTGCTCAGATGATAAGAATTTGTTCTTCCGAGTGCACCTCTGAGCATTTGGCTTGTACTAGCTGAATCACACACACCCACACAACTGAAAGATGCGACTCAAAAATCTCATTGAATCGCTCGACGGAGCTGGGTACCTTCCGGGCTTTCGTTGTTTGTAAATATAGATTCTTTTATGACCACTTCCACCAATACCTGCAGCACTTTAGGATTTGCGGGAGCTCATGCGGTCCCTTGTAATCTTGAATGTGCTGATCGACGTCGTCTTCACTCTTAAAATTCTCATCTATTCTGCTCCATCAGGAATCTCTCATATGCGGTTCATGGGCACAATCGCCGACATTCTCCATGATGCCGGTCATGACGTGGTGAGTACCTTCATTTTCTCGCCTTACAGAGCTTCCCATAATCATAAGGCCGTCCCGTATTACAAGTTCCCGAAGCAGGCAGCCAATCGAGGATGTTCTGAATATTCTAAAAAGAGGGTGTTCTAAAATTTGCTGGCGGATTCCTTTCTACGGTTTTCGGTTAAACCCTCCATTCCCCAACCAGCCGAATCGGCAAATTGGGAACGAAATTCCAAATGGCTTTACTACCGACACCATTAAAAGCTTCAGCCGCAGCCTGCTTGTCTTCCTTTGTTTTGAGAATGGCAATGGTTGGAGTAGAGGTCTCTGAAGATGGTCACCCTCCCTGTTATGCATTGTAGCTGGTCCTTGTTTGAGGAGCACGTAATTATGAGGATCCAGTCAACATCCGAAAAGCTATCTTTTGCAAGACCTTCTGGAAGTCCTTTGAGTGAAGCCTGCTGGTTTCGAAGGCAACTTCGGAATGATGTCATTGTCGAGGGTGGGGTCCACTAGGTCGAATTTCCGCACGGCCGCGCGCGATGAGCGGCACGGCGGGTGCGAGTGCCAGTGCCAGGGCATGGCAGACTTCAAGCGAGGAAGTGTGGCATGAGTGGAAAGCGCAGACGTGACGCAGTCACGCTCGGCCGGCCGACCAAGGGCAATCGATACGGCGAGTCGTACGGGGGCGCCGCGAGTGAATCGCCGCGAAGCGGAAATTCGACCTCGTGGACCCCACCCCATTGTCGACACCCATGAGCACTACACTTCCACCAGAACCTTAAACTTAAGCAGATCGAGCTCTTTCGCAAATCATGCCAGTTATACTTTGGGATAGCGGTCAGACCACTCAAAATAAGTTTTTCTTCTGAGTGAATAACAAATTCCAAATGAAACAGCTTCAGTGCCAAGTGTCTTCGTGTCAAAGACTGACTTCTATCCAATTTGTGCATAATTCCATCTTCAGTTACTAAAACCTTGTCACTCTCATGCAAAGGTGAGTGCTAGGCAAGTTCTGTCTTGATAGTGCCTTTTCCTCGTAATATATCGGGTTCATTATGAGTCAGATAAGAAGCATATGGGGAGCATTAAAAAAAAAGTATTCACGTTCGCATACACGCGAAACGTCTCACGTTTTCATCGAAGTCGCAGAAGTATAAGCGGGTATATGCGGTTGAGATATTTTTGCAATGGCAAAGTAACAAGGTATTTTTATTACAGACAGTGCTCCATCCCGTTGTTAATGCAGATCACGTGCATGAGGTTTCCAAGAAGTCAAAACGGGTAGGATGATTTGCTATTCCGATTGAAACGACTCACGTTTGTAGATGATCCATGAGATATCAGCTTCCCAATACGTGACCGAAATTTCAGCTACTCGTTGATATGCCCGAATCCTTAAGTAAAAAATTCGATATAAGAGAAGTGGGAGTTTGGAATCTTGCCAGCAAGTCGTTCATGGATCAACTAAAGATGGTGGTCTTTGCTTCGAAGTTGCAGCAGGAGTCCTGTGAATGTAAGAGCTTCTAGCCCCGTTGAATAAAGAGTACGTCAGTAAATGTAACGAACTTCTCGATTCATTCCTTCGTAAGTGCTACCCTCATTACAAAGTACAACGATTTAAGACCTGGTCGGCGATAATAGAACGATGAACCTCCTACGAGATGAACACTTCAATGTCGGTATTTCAGAACTATTCGCACTGTGTGGATTCGGACTTTTCGAGGTTTGATTAATACTAGAACGTGGAAGAATCACAGATTAAAAGACGGATTTCAGCTAATAAATATCCCTCACATTATTGGTGCGTCTGCTTTTGGAGTCTTAGACAGCATGAACGAATTTGTCGAAGTGCCCGTTATGCCGAGTTTCATGCCAGGTAAGTACACCAGAGTTTTCTCTGTTTAGACAATTCGAAATTTGTCTTGTAGTGTAGCATTTTCGAATATTTCTACATCAAACAATATCATAGAGTTTTGAGCTTCATCATGAATCGTGTCTTCAGATGTTATCGATACGAAACTGTTCTGATGACTTTATGACGACTTTCCGGATTTCTTTTCGAAATCCTCTTTATGTCTATAATACGAGCATATCACAATACATCAACAGCAGATGGGTTAATCAAACTAGACTGGAAAACGAGCACGAGTAAGCTGAGTAACTAACCAAGTGGGGATAAATTGTGTTAGGTGAGCGAGTTGGTCCGAGGAACTTCGTGGCGCTGCAAGTGCGGTACGATGAGGATGTGGAAGAGTGCGCGAGTGGAACTCATCTTCCTAGCCGATCACGTGGTGAGAAATGGGGTTTGCAGTGAGGAATGGTGAGTTGAGGATTAACATGGGATATCATAATAGAGCAACGCGATATTGATCACTCTCGCCACGCGATATTCCTCGGACCAACTCGCCCACCTAACCCAATTCATTCCTGATTGGTGAGTTACTAGTGCTTACTCGTTTTCCAATGTAGTTTGATTAATCCACCTGCTGTTGATGTATTGTGATATGCTCGTATTATAGACCTGAAAAAGGGTTCGAAGAGAAACCCGAAACGTCTTCATAAAATCTCAAGAAGAAGAGTTTCGTATCGAAAACATCTGAAGACACATATATGTAAATGTATAACATTTCCAACACTTCTTTTCCTTTCTGATGCACTGGTGCCTAGCTAGATGCATGTCATCCTTATCCATTCCTGCGTTCCGCTAATGTTTCAAAAAGCTCATTTAATACATTGTACTCACCCCCCCCCCCCCCCCCAACTTACCGTTGAGCTTGAAGAATGGTAATTTTATCGATGCTAAACCTCCGTATAAGAGCAAGAAACTTGGAACCAAACTATGTCTTTGCTTTTTCCCCTCCGTCCCTTTGTCTTTCACGAAGTGAGGCATAACATGATCATCAACCCGTGGAAGAGTGCAAGTTTGGGATGGGTAGGGCATGGGACAAAAAGTACCCTAAAATCTGATAGATAAGTCGGCCCGCACGCGGTGTCGCGTGCGGCACAGGCAGCCGCATTCTTTTCGACGCAAAGATGGTTTTGGTGATAAAATAGCCATTAAATAGAGACATTTCCTTATTTCTGTTATGATAATGGTGCACAAATCTCTTTCACCTTCTTTTTCCCCTGCAAAACGCGCTTCTGCTTGCCGCGTCAAGTTTTTGCACCTGATGTAAGCCCTCCTTCTAGTCATCGAGCCCTCCGGAATGCCTGGACAACTTATGATCAGTACACGGGAGGAATAATAAAATTTACCGAACAAAAGTCAGACATAGAAAGCGGCATCAGGAAAAGGCTGAGCTGCGGACAGGTAGCTGCTTTAGTTTGCGACAGTTCTACTCAATTTCTGAGGAGACGATTGTCAACAGCTTCTTAAGAGCCTTGAACCAAAAGTCATTGTCAGATGAGATGAGTGAAGTTTTTATGCCATGAATGTTTGTGACGATGACATTGAGATTGCGTAGAAAGTTTGAGATAAATGATCATTGTTACACGGGTTACACGAAGATTTTGATACGTGGTATTCTTAGATATTGGAGATATTGGAAATAAAGTTAAATAAACATTCTCTGCAATTCTGTCTATTTTAAGAATGAAGGGTGCGTCGCGATCCTGTGCTCTCTGAAGACTGCGCCTGCGTCCGCCGCTGCTGCGCGCGACACAGCGTGAGGGCGGACTTATCTATCAGATTTTAGGGTAAATAGTGCACATAGGCTAATTTAAGCTCCGGAAAGTTCAATCTTCGGAGCTAAAATTGTTAATTGTTTGCAATAATTGCTTGTTCAGTTCCAGAGTGGTCCGAACGTGGGAAAAAGACGGGTTATGGTCGTCGGGAGTTACAACAAAACTTCATAGCTCGCTCCCATCGCGCCGTAGAAAATAGAAAACATATTGTCAGATGTCAATGTTCCGGCTATTTCAAACATAATTCAAGTGAATGAGGATCCTATCACAACGGACGAAAAGTGCAAACATCAAATGGTTATCGCGGCAGGAATTTCAGCTCGGTTTCAAAACTCGCACAGTGGAAAAGTTGGATGGTCTTCAGTGGCTGGTGTTAAGGGAAGCCACTTCCCGATTGAAGGAGCTTTTGCGGTGCTGAGTGGAGCTTGAGCTAGAAATTTGCATGTGATTCCGGAAAGGTCCGGATGCGGGAAAAAGAGATATAAACGTGAAAGGTAATTGCAGCTCATGGGTACTGGGCCCACAATGGATGCGCGCAGGAATATAATTCAAAAGGCGTAATGATGTGGATTTGTGTGAAGACTGACAAAGTCTACCTATTGAATACTATTAATGCAAGAGGAGGGAAAACACTCATAGTTATTAACAATCATCGAAATTGTCGGTTTTGTGTAGAGGGCCGCACCACTGTAACGGACGAGAATGCTGCAAGAATGATGCGAGCCACCGATCGAATTCGCTCGAATTAGTCCATTTTTGTATAGTAGAGGAGGATGAGTAATACTCATCTGTTCGTCATGGGCGACGATTACGAAACTGTTATCGATATGATGTGGTAATGTGTGCTGAATAAAATTATCAGAAAGAAACAATCGCTCAACGAAGCTCATGGTGTTACATCACAGCAGTGTGAGCCAGGCAACTGATTAGAGAGAGGCCACTGCAGTCTGTTCCTAGTTCTTGGTGGCAAGCTAATGTTGTACGATAGGAGATGAGAAGACGACTCGAGGAAGAACTTTATTTGGTCAGGTGAACTACAGTGAGTGGTTAGCTGATCTTTCGTAATCGCCCTTATCACTTGATACCGTTTTCATTAGAACAACTCTCATTTCGGCTGTATCCCTTGATAACCTTCGAGGTGTACCGATAAGACCAGCTTCAGCAGAATCATAACAAATAAAATGTAACGAGATGTAGCCTATCGTGAAGAATATTGTTTTTCCTTTCAATTCACGTGTGCAGTAGTGCACTAGCATATAATTGCAAGGTATAAGCGTCTGTCTTTTTTACCTGCGAGATGTCATTGTCGCATGTTATGGAAGCGGCCTTAGGTTTATCAGTAAAGGTTCACCAGAAGCCTTGATTGCTTTCCAGCTTTCATGTCGTCGTACGATGAATCTATGACCTTTCCACAACGTTTCATTAACTTTTTCCTGCACGGTGCTGTACGGTTGGCAGTTAATAGGGGTGTTTATGAATATGAGGTGAGTAATCAAAAGAACTCTAGACTTGACTTAAACATTTTTTATCCATCACCATTATAGATGATTTTCAAGAAGCATAGCCCCATCTCAAACCTTCCCGAAAGGATCCTCAACAAGACGAACTATCTTTTATCAAACACGGACGAGTTCCTTGAATATTCTTGGCCATCCTCCAAAAAACTCGTCCACATTGGTGGTATAGCCTTGCCAGAAGCGACTCCTCTGGACGAGGTCAGTTCGGATCTATGGAGATGCTTCAAAACCCTTCTTCTGTATCCAAGGATTCTTCAGAAATTTCGTCTCATGATGGATTGTCCCGGCAGTAAGGGTGTCATTCTCATAGCCTTTGGCAGTATTGTCCCCACCTCTCAGGTTTGTTCACCTTGCTCCTAAAAGTCTTGGTCATGAACATTAGGACATCCTCCCGCATTCGGGAGTATTTTATACATCTTTATGAGGACTTATAAGCGTACAGTGTATGTGTTTTGAGGTTTACGTCACTGTTTGTATCGAAGCATTGCAGATGCCCAACAACATCCGGACTGCAATTCTAAAAGTAGTCTCCACGTTCCAGAACTACACTTTCATATGGAAAATCGATGAGCATGACAAAGTACCTGAAATGGCAAACCTTTTCACACCTCGGTGGATTCCGCAAACCTCACTTCTTCGTATGTCATTTTATTTGAAGCCATACAAGCACCGCTCCATACAACAGATTAGTGAGATTTTTTTTGAATGTTGATAGCTGCTGATTTTCGCCGCAGCCCGCGATGCGAAAGTTGTCACAAGTATGATGAGTTATGGGCAGAATCTTCGCTGTCGGACGGAATAACTCAGATTGCTTGTGAAAACTTTCGCATCGCCGGCTGCGGCGAGAATCAGCAGCTATCAACATTCAAAAAATGCCAAAATCAATATCTACTTAAGCTTTCAGCTTCACGGTTCGATGCCGATATTGGCCAACCGGCTATATACTTTACGTGTGAGTGCTGATAAGCGATGGTAAATATACCATTCAAAAGCTGAGTCAAGGTGAAAGAGGTGTCGGTAGTGTAATGGATTAGCACATATGCCCGAAAAGCATGGAGTGCTGGTTCAAGTCCCGTCCGACACGGAAGAATTTGCCAATAACTCAGCATTCTGTGACAGATTAGTGAGAGTTTGAGGGGAAATTCGTGGCAGATGCACTCAATGAGGGTATGGCTACAGATATGATTTCAGGGCATCCGAATTTGCGATGTTTTATATCCCACGCGGGACTAAATAGTGTTCTGGAGCTGACAAGAAACGGCAAACCAGCTATCTTCATTCCACTATTTGGTGATACTTACAGGTCAGATAACTTCACATAGGGCTGGTTGACTGGATACATGATGCATTCTACTTTCCTGGCAATCGAGGTAGCATGTGAAAGTGTCTGATATCTGCCGTCTAGAGGGGCCTTGCTCGCGGCAATGGTTCAGTCTGTGGTTGAATGCTAGACTGCGTTCCCATTAGGGACTTAAACTAGATCTGCACCTAATTATGCTCAGTCACAAATTGCATTAACCTGCCATCACAAAGCTAAATTGAACCAGAACGGTAACGCATCCCAACCAGAGGTTGATTACGTGGAAACATTCCTTTTTTCCTTTTTTATTTGCATACTCAGAAATGCAAAGCTCGTGGAGCGGAGAGGTTTAGCGATTATACTCTATGCGAAAACGGTCACAAGTGCAAAGCTTATCGAAAGTGTACACTCCATATTGGAAGACGACAAGTAGGTTTCCACACTAGGATTTTCTGTGCAAGGCACTTTTCCCCAGCAATTTCCTTAGCTGTTTTGTTCCGTCGTATAAGTTATTGCGTGTTTCAGGTATCGACGACGCGCCGAGCGTCTGTCGTCGCTAATAACCAGAAAACCATTCAGACTAAAAGAACGCCTTCTGTCAACTGTAGAATTCTCTGCAATGCATGGCAAGATTGAGGAGCTGAATGTGTACAGCTACCGTATGGGTGTGATACAATACTTCTGCCTTGATGTGATATTTGTTGCATTCTCATTGGTCGCCCTATCCTTATATGCTTTCACTTATTGCATTTGGAAGTCATTGAAACATATTTTCAATCACAAGAATAAGGTCGATTGAGACATAATTGATGATTCGCTATATAATTAGGGATGATCCATATGGGTAGATAAACATCGTCTTTGCAATGGAGTTTTGCACAAAAAAAACTCGATGTCTTACGTGCTACTTCTATCTGCCATGTATCACAGGTCCACGTGGCTCCAGTCGATAAGACATTGGTGCATGCCCTGGAGAACAGGTCTATATGGAACCACATGACACATTTTCAGAGATATGTACAAACTGTCGAAAAATGCAACCATTACTTGCTTTACCTCCTACATGTACTTCTTGTCCTTTGAGCGGTTTGATTAAGTGCATGAGCGAGATCACGATCGTATGCATGCATGATCTACGGCGATCGCGCGGGAAGTGCACCTATATATATCGACTCGCCTGCTCAAAAGGACAGTCTTAGTCTGATTCATCTCATCCGCCGGGAGCACCTTCGAGCAAGATTCAATATGGGAGTCTTTCATCTTCCCAAGATATATCCTGGTTCTTTCTGATTCTGTTCGTCACTTCTCCCTCAAGATCCACGCATTCAAGACTTGGACGTCATTCGCGGTGAGCACTAGCGATAGGCGTTTGTACCTGTAATAAATTCTATCTTGCACACTTTGTTGTACACATAAAATAAACCGCGTTGCAGCAGGAAACTGTTTAGGCGAGCTTGCGAAATCACCTAAACAAACAGAGTTCTACAAAGGAGAGACCTAAACAAACAGAGTTCTACAAAGGAGAGATATCTCTCCATGGACATCAGAAAACGAAAGTGGGTCAGAAAATGTTAGCAGCCGTATTATATAAATTTGTTCATCAAACCAATACCTACGGGAAAGCTGTTAGAGCGCACACGACCTGGTAGACTTTCACTTACCGGAAAATTCGCGTACTTTAATACGAGAAGGGACACAGCAATGAGGAACCCCCTCTCAAGAAAGCTGGCAAAATGAATTACGAAGATAGTAGGTTTACTAGCTTTGTCCATGACCTTGCTATGACCTTGCTATACACAATCTGAAAAACCCTCGTGACTTCTCTGCTGAGAGTGCCCACCACCATAGGTCGCAACCTTTCGGTTGACTGGAACCCTGTCACCAGTGGTCGCGACCTCCCCGTCAGGAGCGATCTCCTCGTTGGAGCTCGTGTACTCTCGAGCGATCAGGACCCACACATCAGCGGTCGTGACATATATGTCAGTAGTGCTTCTCTTCCCCCAAGGGGTCGTATTTTTCCCGTCAGTGGCCATGGCTACAATCGCTCTCAATCGTCGATATTGCTTCAGCTAATAATCGCCATTTCGATGGAAGAGGATAGGAAAACTGCGCCCATCTGATCGCCGCGTCGCTATTGCGATAGCATAAGCAGCGCCAATAGACGGATGTCACCAAGTCCCTGTTGCTTTTCCGGCTGACAGTGGAATATTCATACTCACAGGTATTACAGAGTAGAGATACCTTAACGGCGAGTTATCAAAACTGATAAGGGCTGCCAGGAGCTGATGAGGAAGTTGCCAATTATTCTACAACCGGCTGGCGGACGCACATTACTGCGCGCGCGATTCATGGCTGTTGTGCAAAATAGCTTAGATCGGCCCGACCACAGTTGTGTATGGAATTAAGCGGAAATTTCAAAAGCATTTCGGTATTAATATACTTCAGACGCATTGCATCGGTCCCGTTTTGTACGTCATCTACATGAATCGCACGCAGTAGTGTGCGCCAGCCAACTGGTTCAGGTCATTATTGGTAGTTCGGATAGTTTAGAGATCGATAATTTTGTATTCGATCGCACCGATTGGTAACAAATTGTTCACTTGCTGAGCATCTAATTACTACACATTGATGGTAGATCCATATCCCGCTTATCGATGTTTATCGTTCTCGTAAACATGCTTCACTACTTGGAAATTTACATAGTCAAGCGTTCGATACCCAGTGCTGCTGCAATGCGCATGAGAAACTGATTCTGAGCAAACCGCTTGCTTTGCTATCCCAAATATAGGTTGTATTATGATTATCGTTGTAGATCGCAGTACCAAGAAAAGTGCACTTTTTCGGAACGCTAGGCAATTCAGCGATCGATACATCGGCCAGTGATATCAGAACATAAAAAAATATGTTCACCCAAAGGCATTGAGCATCAGACGCTTTCGCTAATGCGGTCGTATAGTAGTAGCAAGCGATGTAAAGGATTTCATCCCATCCAGTTCCCAACGGTTCTTATCAGCCACGGTAAGCCATTATCAGTTTCACTGAGGCTTGTACCCAACAATACCATTGAGGTCCCCGTACCCAACAATACCTGTGAACACTCCCTTCTCATGCTCCTAATCGAATCTTAGCAACCATTATCCTGGATCAACGCGAAATGCGAAAGGATTTGGCGACTATAGCCTTTTTACGCTCCTTATTAAATCTTATCAACCATTATCAATTTGGATCACTCGTTTCGCCTTTCGCGTTGAACCAAGAGTGCTGACACGCATGGATGTTTAGCAGGGTGGATCAGGGACATTAATGGCTGACGACACTTGCCTTCTCACGCTTCTTATCAAAACTTATCAACCATTATTAGGCTGAATCACCCACCATTGATGTCCCCGCCCCTCCCTGCTGAACATTCTTGAATTATAACGCTCTTGGATCAACGCGAAAGGCGAAACGGATTTAGCGACATTTGCCTTTCGAGGTTCTTTTGTCAGCCCTTATCAGCTGCTATCACTTTTGGCCCACCTGCTGGGATTCCATTGGCACCCCCGATATCACTTGTAAAACTCAGCGTCCCAGCTTTGCTGCAACACGAGATATATATTGTGACAGACAGACGGACACACGGACAAACCCACACACAGACAGACATACCAAGCGAAATATATATGGTAGGATGTTCGAGCTTAGAGTGCGCGGGTACCCGCTGTGAATCAAATTCTACCAAGTTAAATACTGCTTGTGGCATCAACAACTCGCAAGATTCCCTCTCAAAACACAATCATTAATGGATTATTGGTAGTGTGATGGATTAGCACATATCCCCGGAAAGGATGAAGTGCGGGTTCGAGTCCCGTCCGACACCGAAGCTTTTGCCCATAACTTAGCATCCTTGTAGTAACCTTCGCATCGCGAGCTGCGGCGATAAACAGCAGTTATCAAAAATCAAAAATATCACAATCATTAATTTTTCTTCGTTAACTCTCGCTCTGTAGTTAACAAAATCTCTGAGCGTGTTTTCTTTTTCTAGCAAAGATCTAGCACATTCTTCACAACTGAGAATTGGTGCCAACCCAACACCGTCCATGATGCTATCCTGAGCTGTGCCGTATAAATCACAAATTGGAGAGCTCCCGATCAGTATGACTGCATAGAAAGGGAAGTTGGTTGACTTTCAATTTTCAACATGATTACGTAATCTAGTTTGATCTCCCTATGTAATGAGTCATATTTTATTGAAACATACGTCGGTAATTAAGTGTAGGAGTGAATATCACATGTTACTTGTGGTCACATCCTCACGTTTGAGTGAGCGAACTTAGCTCGCCGGGTTAGAATGTATATAAAACCCCAAGTGTGCCTTCGTTGCTTACAAAGATGTTAGTTGTCCTTTTGCCATTATTGTAGCTCACAGTCGCGGAGGGCTTCCGCTTGTCATGAGTTGAAGTGCGACGTGTATGTTCAAAACTCTCTTCCTTGTAATATGGTCCGTCCTCAGACTTCGCGATTTTGCCGTGTGGCTGCTGCGCACGCGAGGATGCGGCAGTGCAAGATCTCAATTTTGCTGGATGGCGTGCGAAAGTGCGACGCCGCCGCGAAATCGCAGAATCCAAAAATCACGAAGCCTTACCCGGCCTGACGTCAGGGATCCTGCTATCAAAGGGAAAGGGTGTGGGTAAGCACTAGTGGGAAAGCTGTTTTTACACATCTCTTAACGCTCTTTTCGACGACTCTTCCGGCTGATACGTATCTGATCCAAAAACTGATTGCAATTTATCCTACTGCGGACGCTATCCCGAACCGAAGATACTGATCACTACCGTGACTGGGCGTAGTGGCGGGCGTAAATTCTATAGACTCCATCATTTCTACTTCAACTTTCCTCATTTTGAAGATTTATGTTAGTTTCTGAGATAGTGCAATTGTTCTTTGTTAGTTATTGCATTCAGTTTGTTTCACGTGTTTTCATGGCTTTTCCCTTTTGTGTTTTTGTTTCTTGTTCATTCTTTTTGTTTCCAAGCTGTTTTTCATCACTGTGTCATTGATGTGTCTTTATTCTTGTCAGGGACACTCGTTGACATTGTTTTGAGAACTTTATTCGTGGAGGAACCCAATTTCTTTAAATTTGCTAGTGTGTTGAGTTTTTTGTTTGAGTCTTTTTGTTCTTTTTTTGTTTCACTTGATTATTACTCAAACATTTTTGATGTGCTTCTATCTGTTTTTTGCTCATTGCCTCCTATCTCACTTCTTGTCAGGTCTTTGCCTTTTGTAAATTATCATGTACCTGCATTACTTCTAAATGAAATAGAAGATTACTAGGAAAATGATTTACAATCGGAGGGCATGAAGGTGAATAGTGATTAACAGTGATAGTGATTGACGACTGATAATAAAAGCACGAGATCGTACAAGTAAAGTGAGTAAAGATTGAGTCAAACAAAGAAGAACATTCAAATCAAATTTCAGGATCTCACCATACTAGTGAATTTAACTGCTTTAACTGTGCTTTATTAGCAAGCTTTCAGCGCCTACCCCCTTTCTCAAGCCTGAACTGATACAAATTAAAACCTGTCGAGAGACCCTATCTCTGAGCCGCTCTGGTTAATTTGTACTATACCGTATCAAAGTGTTTTACTAAGTATCAGGGCATAGCGTGCGCGGTGGCTATCAAGCGTCGCTTTCCATGCCTTGCCGCTCGATGCCTAGCATTCTTCCATGATGCTCTTCGCAGCGCGTGCCCTCACCATGCGTGGTGGAGGAGGAGGTCGTGCGGCAGTTAGTTGGTGCATTGGACCACGGGTGCGTGCTATTAAGACATAAAACACGCGTCGCGGAATGCGTCTCGTTGCGAGCTATGTGCGCCCTATCAGATGGTCCTCAACTGATAATGGTGGTCTATGTTCTAGACGTAATCCCCTCAGAACACAACTAGTACGCCACTCCTATCTAGCACCATCTCGACAAACGCGTCCACGCTATTCTTCTGTCCTCATAACACACACCCACTGGGCTCCAGCTATAAGTCAGCTCTAAGCACCACGTGATTGTCATGCTTGTCGTGGCTCTTCAAAAATTATGTGAAACATTCTATACTCACATATTCTTTCAGATACAAATGTGGTTGGATCCTGTGTCCTGCGATTTTCGATGCAGTTGGAAGGCTTGTGTGTAATGCACGTTTCAAGTACTTATGAGCCGGAACTGCATCCCGGCTTAATACACCGATTGGTTAAAGATTTTTGTTTTCGGGAAGCTTTTGTTCTTCATTGCAACGGTATCCATAAATGCAGATGAGAATGCAATTCACCTCACAATAGTACTTACTCACTATGTCAGCCTGTCGCCTTGTCTAACTCGACCCTCAAAGGCAGCGGTAGGGTTAATTCGGTGGCATCATTCTTTCCAATCTTCGATACTGATCCGTGGACGTTTTCACGACGGAAGCTGATACGTCGAGCAGCACCACGTCATTTAGATTGATGCGGCAATAATACGATACGATAAGTATCATGCTGCTCTCATGCTCATTACTCTACACCTCAGTCATTCTTCGACAAAGCCAACCCTGGGAAGCGGACCGGGATAAGAAAGGCAGCTAGAGCCAAAAAGGTCGCCTCCTCCACAGCTCAGTGACGCTTTTTTTCGCACGGGATTTCGCCGCAGATAAGCTTTCCTAGTTTTCAAGTAAATGGTATCTTTTAAAGATTCCGTATCACTCACATCACCGCTATCACTGTCTTAAAAGGCATCGGAAGGGGTAAGAAACAAGTAAGAACTGGGAATACGTGTTCTCTTCAAGGCATACCACGCGATAATCACATTTGCGTCTTACCCTCCTAAAGCTAATAGGTCTTTAGACAGGTGCTCAAGCTGCACTTGTTGTGGCTGCACGCCACCCTCACGTTGTTCTGCCTGCTCGAACAGAACCAAGTAACACCCACCCGACCCATTGATACCAGGCCTTAGTCAAACGAATTTACTACGTGGAAGCTGTCCTCATCATTGAAATGGCCGTTTCATTGCATTAACTTCTCTTATTGCGATTTCCCTTCTTCGCGTGGGTGCCACGATGGAAATTCGTTCGTCTAATAAGGACAAGCGTGATTTTGCTGGGTGAGCGTGGCGTCATGTTTGCACAGACACAACACCGTGAGGGTGAACCGCAACCGCAACAAAGGTGCAGCCTGAGCAATTGTCCAAGAATTCACTCGCCCTAAGACAGTAAGTCACTACATAGTATGACTATGGCATGGTGACCATTAAAGGCACTAAAAGCGGTAAGAAAGCGAGAACTAGGAATACGGCCGGCCATTTTATCCTCTCGCCCGTCTGCAGTCTACCCCCAATTAGTGAAGCAGGGAAGCGCCACAGAGAAGGGAGGAAGGGTGGTCTTCGGGTTTCTATCTCCCGGTTCTTTCGCAGTTCTACTTTGTTCTTTTTCTACTGTCACACTGCTAAGCACCCCTACTATATCCCACGAATTGCCAAATTTACACCTTACGGTGTCTTTAAGGTGTCTCTACTATGTTAGTGCATGCAAAGACTGACAACAAACACCGTTATTCCGTAGAGCAAAGAGCAAACGAAAACCAGTTTCACTGGCTTCCGTACTGAGCACCTCTGGATGCGAATCAAACATGCAGAAGGTCATCAAGTGAACAAACTATGAACGTTTTCAGGTGGTGATCACAGGCGCCCAGCATCGAGATGATATTGACTAGGCGTTCGAGCATACTGACCCTTTCCTAAAGAGGTTCAGAAAATAGCTGCTACAGATATGCCAGTTCTGGCGGTTCTAGCACGTTACCAACTCTTTATATGCACCTTCTAACGTTCCGGCGTCCACGCATGTGTCTTATTTGTTTATTGTATTCATTTCGAAACATATGTAATTCTTCATAATTCGAATCCACCTTAGAACTCTGGAATAAAATTTATCGAATCAGGCCATTTGAAATGAGTCTAAGAAGTAATGTGTCATAGCTAATTGCTAACTCAGATTGCCAGATGTGCCGGTTTCGTTTTCACTAAACCAACCAGTGACAAATCAGCATGGCACCTACACGGGGTCCACTTGTTTCGGCCACGCCTCCTTCCTGAAAGTGCTTGAAGAGACCGTATCTCGAAAGAGATCACTCTGTCACATGTGATTCAGTATAAAATACCAACAACTGCTGAAGGCTGTGGCAACCGCCTTAATGCAGGAAAAGCGATAATGTAAAGCCACTGGAAATTAAAGAAGAAGTGTCAAAGGAGGAGCGTGCGGTAGGAGTGAAACGAAATGAAATGGCGAAATCATGAGGAACACGCGCCATTCTTCTCGATGAAATGGGCTGAACGAGTTTCGGAAGTCTCGTGCCAATGACGTATCGATCTAGGCGGCATGGGTCTGTGGTGTAGGGCAGTCACCTAATGCGCAGTGAAGCATGTGTATGAAAGTGCACCACATGGAGCTTGTGTCATCGAGTATTGTGCCATGAATCACCTTCTGAGGTTTCAAGCTCATCGAAAAGATATGCACCGCACCTTGTGTGACACGGATTAGGAAACAACGTTATGAATTGAAAATAATTAAAGCTTTTTACCTTTCGGAGATACGATGAGGCGTTATGATAAGAGCTGTTGATTAATTGCGACTGCGATCGATTGGTTGGGAAGATAATTTTTGATCGCGTGACACTGTGATGCTATGGTGCAAAATTGCTCAATGCGTAGGTGTGACTAAAGATGTCTTCCATTGGATTTAATACCATTTCGCTTGAAAATGGAGTTAGTGACGACATCTTGTTCAAGTAAAGCCATTAACAACCTTGAAAGACATATTAAAAATGTCCACTAATTTTTGTAGATTACATACCCGTATCATTGATGCCTGCTCGCAGAAACATGATCGCTAAAAATCATCTACTGCGACTAGCAGTGAAATGACACGATAACAGCAAGCTTTCGCCCAGTTTCCACGAATCCCACCCCCTTTGGAAACTCTGTTCCTTCACCAAATGAAATCGTAGAAATTCCATCGAATTAGCGTACTAGCGGCTTGTGGATGCATTTATGTTTCAAATGCTGACTACTGCCACCTTCCCCGAACTGGCTTCTCTTTAGATCGGCGCACGTGAAATTTTCGCATAAACAGCATCGTGCCACCCAGCAAAAGCACTACTGAGCGCAGATTCTACAAGAAATCGGATTCTTGCCATCAGATCATGAATGGGTGATTCATGCAATAAATTTCAACTACATTCTTTTACGCAGTACCAGGATTGTGAATAATGGCGTGGACTGAAATTGGGCGTTTTCACTTTTAAATTGTCGAAAATGATCGTCCAAAAGATATTCACAAACGGCTGAAAGCGGTCGATAATGTGGAATACTTACAGAGCTTTATTTTCATTTGCGGGCAAGATCTTTGCTGAATATTGAAACTTGTACGCTGTCCAGCAGTGGTGATGAGCTACATATATCGTAGAGACGTAAGAGCTGTTCAAGAGACACCACTAGTTTTCTCTAATGACTCGCTTAGCGTTTTTATGCTGCTCCGAACTCTCGCAGAACCCAGATTCCGATACTTTTGCTAATAACAGCGTGTTTAGAGGGAGAGTGATATTTCGGCAGTAATGAGGTAATTGAAATCCTGCGTACTGCTTGATGCTTGGTTACTTGTGTACTTTCAGTCAGAACCCAAATAAATCTTTAACTTGGGACTTTGCTCATATGATAAGGAATTTTTTGAGTGCCCTTACAAGCATTTGAGTGGTACTGGCTGAATCACACACACCCAGCAACTGATAAGCACTTACTTAGGAGTTTATTGAATCGCTCCACGAAGCTGAGCACATTCCAGACCCTCGTTTGTAGAATTCAGATTCCTTCATGATAACTTTCACCAATACCTGCAAGCACTTTAGGATTCCTAGGAGCTCATGCAGTCCCTTCTGATCTTGAATGTACTGTTCGACATCGCCTTCACGCTTAAAATTCTCATCTATTCTGCCCCACTAGGATTTTCTCACATACAATTCATGGGCACAATCGCCGACATTCTACATGATGCTGGTCATGACGTGGTAAGCTGCTTGAGCTTCTCGCCTCATACAGTACTTCTCATAATTATGAGGTCATCCTAGATTACAAGTTCCCGAGGCGCGTTTTCAACCGAAGATTGAGGAGAAAACTCCGGATGAATCCTCATTGCAGACAACCCTGCCGCTCCTCAGCCAGCCTAATCGGCACACCAGAAACGAGATTTCAAGTGGTCTTACCATCGATACCATTAAAAGCGTGAACATAACCCGGCTTCATGTCCCTCCTAAATTTGAGACTGGTGGCTGTTGAAGTAGAGGTTCCAGAAGATGATTACAAATTTCCTCCATAGCGCTGAGACCGCATGTTATTCATTGTGGCACTTCCCAGTTTGAGGACTACCACATTTTTATCGAATGACTTCAGCATCGTTATGCCGGAAGACGTAATTATGACGACCCGGTCAACTTCACAAAGGCTGTCTCGTGCAAAACGTTTTGGAGGTCTCTTGAGTACATCCGATGTGATGTCATTGTCGACACCCATCCACGACACCCTATACTTCCATCACCGAGATCGTTACGAGTCCCTGAGGCCGCGTTTATACTTTGTGTAACCGACGCTGGCTCCGGTGGGGACGGCGTCAAATCAATGTGCTCGAAGCCGGCACTGGCGGCGACGGCATCAAAATCATTTGCTCACCGCCGACGACAGCATCAATCTGATAACCAAAAGATGTATTGCGAAACGCTCGACCCAACCACAGTACAGTACGATGATCGTGGCGGAAGGCACAAAGTCGGATTCGAATATTGGCGTAGTACCAAACTATGCGTTACACACTATGGCAAGATTCGGATTTAATTCGTGGGCTCCCGCTACCATCTTCACACCGTGATGCGGTTGGGTCGTTTGGTTCGCAAACGGAGCTCGTTGTCACATTGACGCCGTCGTCAGCGGCAAGCAAATGATTCTGGCGCCGTCGCCGCCGGTGCCGGCAGTTACCCGAAGTATGAACGCGGCCTTACACCCACCTAGGTTTTCGTTTTATAGATGAGTTTGATATTTCGCCGCGAGGGAGGTCCTTTTCACGGCATTTTTTGTGTGATAAAGTCATTGCATTCCATCATGGCTTTTTTTGCACAGTTATACAGTTAGGAGAAAATCATATCTGAGAACTAGCGAGCATAGCGATACCTGTATAGACTCCCATACTGCGCGCCTGGGTTTGTCCAGGATCACCTTGAATATCCTTATGAGGCGATTCACACCTGAATGCACTAATGAGCAGCTCACGAAGCTGCGCCATGGAAAATTCTGAGGGTGGGGTCGATAAGTCGAATTTTCGCGCTGCCGCCCGCGGCGAGCGGCTGGGTGAGTGTGAGTTGTTTATAGTTTTATCCGTTGAAACAACAACAACCACAACATATAAGGACTTCTGAAGCTTCCAACTTGCAATCTTTGAAGGTCCCTCACGATACCAGCCCACTGCATAATGAGCGAAATTCCAACCGACTGCAGCAAATCGTGCTGACGGCGCCGCCAGTGCGACGCCTTTAAGCGAAAATTTGACCAATCGACCCCACCCGAATTCTGAGGGCGTCCTCACGTATAGCCTTACATCAGCTGAGGTGTTGTACCAGTTCATCAAGGTGAAAAAGGCAATCAGGAAGGGTGACTTAGTGCCTTTTACGAGAAGCGAGAATGTACAGTTATCCATCTCGTGACACCTGCTCAAAAATTAGCTGACTCGCTGACACGGCGCTCCAAGCAACACCAGCAACTTACGCGAGAAATCGAATCATTCTGTCGCACTTACTCTCGCAAAGAAGAGCAGGTTTTTGGGCTTGAAAATCATGATTCAATCTCCATCTACATCCGACTTGTAGTGGGGCATTCGTCAGGACTAAGCCTGCTATGCGCCGCCAGATCAATACTGGATAAGGAAGGTTCCAAATTCGAATGCGGATGAAGGCAGGATGAGGCGGGGAGAGACGCAGAGTGAGATTTCTGTGTCTGGCCGCGTTCATACTTCGCGCGACGACGCCGACACCGGCGGCAACGGCAGCATTTTGACGCCGGCACCAGCGGTGGCGGCGGCAAAATCATGTGCTCGCCGCCGATCGCAGCGGCATCCTGGAGCGCTTTGTTTGTAAAATGCTTGACCCAACCACACTACAGTATGATGAACGTGGCGAAAGCCCACGAATTGGAATTCAAAGTTCGCATAGCTTGGCACTATGCCAAGATTCAAGCTCGGGTTCGTGGGCTCTCATCACGATGATCATACTCTGATGTGGTTTGGTCGAGCGTGTTGCAAATGGAGCGCGTCGCTAGAGTGCTGCCGTTGTCGGCGTCGATGCGCAAAGTATGAACGCGGCCTGTGCTTCGTTCTCACCCAGCGCCGGCATGGCGTGCTGCTTTCATAAGCAGAGAGGCAGAGTGGCACGGGGGAGGTGCAGAGACGACGCGAGCACGAGACAGGGTGGCACTGAAGGAGATATACAGACACCAGCCATGCCCTGCAGCGGGAGCCTCAAAGTGAAGATCAGTTTGTATGGTTCTGACCATACAAAAAAAGCGTTTTTTTCTAACCGCAAAACAGAGATCTCAAATGAAATTACCATGGCGCAAGGTGCGATCATATCAGAATTCATTTTCACCTGACCGTGCTTAAATCCGCTGAAATCTTGACACCTTTATGGGAAAAGTGAGTGCTAGTTGGTTTCTTCCTGGCCACTGAGCTATTAGTGTCTATTCCTCTGCAATATATCGCGCTCAATCTAATTCAAAAAAATCTATTAGAAATTTTTACGGATATAGCATTTACGTTCACAAACGCACGAAACACCTTTTCCTTTTCCTTCCGTGAATCCTGTTGTTCAATTTTCACTGAGATGGCATGACTGGATTAATGCTTGTCAAAGTCACAAAAGAATAAACGAGTATATGTCATTTTCCAGTACCAAATGTATTTTTATTGCAGACAGTGCTTCATCCCGTGATCGAAGCGGGTTTCGTGCATGCGGTTTCGAAAAAGGCAAAACGGGTAGGATGCTATCGCTCGTTGACTAAAACCACTCACCTTTGTAAATG
Source organism: Trichostrongylus colubriformis (assembly GCA_963978905.1). Classification (NCBI taxonomy): domain Eukaryota; kingdom Metazoa; phylum Nematoda; class Chromadorea; order Rhabditida; family Trichostrongylidae; genus Trichostrongylus; species Trichostrongylus colubriformis. The sequence goes on along the minus strand of OZ022258.1, from coordinate 57,460,847 downwards.
ATCTATGATATAGTAGCTTCCCAATACGTGACCAAAATTTCAGCTGCTCGTTGATATGCCCGAAACTCTAAGTAAAAAATTCGACAAAAAAGAAATGGGACTTTGGAATTTGGCCAGCAAATCGGTTATGGGTCGACTAGAGATGGCGATTTTCTTTTCGAACTTGCAACAGGAGTCATGTGAATGTAAGATCTCTTTGCATGATTAAAGCAGGAGTATACTAGTAGATGGAATAAGTCTGCTATGGTTATGGTTTTTCTAACATAACTGCTAGTTTGAATACAAAAACGGACGATTTAAGACCTGGTCGGCGATAATAAAACGATGAGTCTCCTACGAGATGAGCACTTCGATGTCGGTATATCAGAAGTATTCGCACTGTGTGGATTCGGACTTTTCGAGGTTTGCGTTGATACTAGAAAGTGGGACAATCACAGATTAAAAATGTATTTTAGCTGATAAATATTCCTCACATGATTGGTGCGTCTGCTGTTGGAGTCGTAGACAGCATGAACGAATTTGTCGAAGTGCCCATTATGCCGAGTTTCATGCCCTGTGAGTACATCAGATTTTTTTCTCAGTATTAAATAGTTCATACATACATAATATGTATGATGATCATTTTGCCTTATTTCTCAACACAGCTTTTTCAAAGGATTCAACGGATTAGTTTCCATTATTTACTATTTATTGTTAGCATTGAACGATTTCAATATCTCCCTTTGTTTGATATATTGGTGCTTCGCCAAATTCATACCATCCTTATCCACTTGTGCAACTCATTCCTTTACGTTACTAATGAGCTCAGAGGGAATGATTTTTTGATGGACCTCGTCTACGGAGCGAGACGTGCCACAATACCAATTCCATGTGGTTTCCAGCAGGGCGCAGCTGCATGTTTCCTCCGCCCACGCTACTTTGCTCGTTGCCTGCGATGTCTCTGCCCCTTCCCTTTACTCCTGCCTATGAGCATAGCTACGCCCTGAGGGTGCAGAGTATGAAGACTGATCTTTCATATTCTCTTATTTCGATACGTTATCCATTATAATCAATTTCGGCTGCATTGTTTGGTAACCTCGATGAGCTCACTGATAAGACTGCTCTACCAAGACCATAGCGAAAGAAAACATTCGAAGGATCCGGGAGGGTCGGGGAAAAGAAGGATTTCAGAAGAAATGTTTGTTTTGAGAAGAACTTTCGAGATTGAAGACGATATGCGGTAGAGAAACCCGAATTAAAAAGCGCAACTTTGGTCTGCATCCGCATCTCTCGCACATCTCTTCAAACTGCAATATAACCTCTCGAGTTGTTCGCTATGGAAGATGTTGTTGTCTCGTAGGATTCGCAAAGGATGCCACCTAGATAGTCCGCACGAGCTGCGAACTAACGCACAACTTACCCCCATGGCCGTGAGGGTACTTTCCGCGAATTGTAAATGTAGAGGCTGTACCCTTTGAGTGGCGCCTCGAAGACTCCTGGCAGCGCTAAGCCTGCGGGAAGCAGCTGCGATCCCGCTCATCAACTGCGACCCCACCCGATGGTGCTGCGATGAACAGCTATCGCACACTGCCGTGCGATTGCGGAAAATGACCAACATGGTGAAGCGGCAATCAAACCCACAAAAACCCGCGCATCTGAAGAACTAAGGAGCGATCCTAGCTTTTGCGACACTACTTCTGAAGCACCAGTTCCCCAAGGCATCAGCTCCAGTTCCCCTGTCTGGGAGCGCAACGCGGGCGACGGCAGCCACCCCAGCCGCAATAAACGGTACAGTTACACTGCTAACCTGATGAAAAACTGCACTTAACTTGCCTTAACCTTTTCTGAGTGGACGCACATACCAGGTGAGTAAATGGGTCAGTAACAAAGAACATCAAGAAATATTCAATAATAACAAAAAGTGAACTACAGCAACAACGAGTAGTAAAAGTAAAAGTAAAAAAGGTATCAACAAGGAAACAAAACATTAACAGGCAATAAATCAATGGATCAGCAAAGGCGTTACTAACGGCGTCTCGAGCCCGACCGTGGATTGGCGTGCCATGTGGGGTTGTAATTAGAGCGATGGAGAGGAACCGACAGCATCAACGGGGCAAGACTTCCAGCCCTAATTCATGACCTTGGAGAAGCTATCAAGATTGATGAACAAGTACGACTTTCGAACCGGGAGGGATCGGAAGAAAGCGGTAGATCAGAAGAAATGATCGTTTTGAAACGAACATTTGAAATGAAAAAAATAATCGGTAGAGCAACCCGGATTCATAAGCGCGACTTCGACGGGCAACAACATCTTTCCGGGTCACACGCCGTGAGTGATGTCATTTGCTGTCTCGCAGGATGTATTACATTCATTCATGATGAAATAAGTGAAACAACAAACAGATGCAACCAAGTAAAGCAATGAATGAGAGAATAAGCAAAATGGTAAGAGAAGAATATTCGTGAGAAAATCTACTGACGTCCTAGCAAGGTGTCGTGTGAGCAATGTCTGGAGCCCGACAAACTGCAAGAGCTACGGTAGGCCATACAGTAGGTCAGAATTGCCCCCTTTCTGCGTATCAAAGATTATACAGCAGCCTTATTTGTTTTTCAGCTTTTATTTCGTCTTACGATGAATCCATGACCTTCTCGCAACGTTTCATAAATTTTTTCCTCCACGGCGCTGTCTGGTTCGCAGCTCATAAGAGTGTTTATGAATACGAGGTGAGATATGAGGTGATCGAAAGAACCTGACTTAAACATTTTTTGTTCATCAACATTTCAGATGATTTTTAAAAAGCATGGCCTTATCTCAAACCTTCCCGAAATGATATTCAACAAAACGAATTACCTCTTGTCAAACTCTGACGAGTTTCTTGAATATTCCTGGCCAAGCTCCAGCAAACTCGTCCACATTGGCGGTATAGCTTTGCCCGAGGCGACTCCTTTGGATAAGGTCAGTTCGAATCTATGGGACTGACCTTTTTGCAGTTTCGAATCCTCTTCTGCATCCAGGGATTCTTCAGAAATTTCACCTTATGATGAATCGCCATGGCAGCAAAGGCGTCGTTCTCATAGCCTTTGGTTCTAATGCTCCCACCATTCAGGTTTGTTCACATTTTCCCTAAATTCCTCACCGTGAACAATAGCACGTGCCCTCGAATTGGGGTGCATTTTATACATGCTTATGAGGACTTACGTGGAGTCCATGCTTTTTGAAGGCTGAAGTCAGTGTATGTATCGAAGCATTGCAGATGCCCAAAAACATCCGAGCTGCAATTTTAGAAGCAGTCTCCACATTCCAAAACTATACTTTCATTTGGAAAATCGATAAGGATGATAACGTGCCTGAAATGGCGAACCTTTTCACACCCAACTGGATCCCACAAGCCTTGCTTCTTCGTAGGTCATTTTATTTAAAGTCACGCATACACCACTTCATACAACAGATTAATGAGTTTGATGGAAATCCGCAGCAGATGCACTCGATAAGGTTTCCACCACAGATACCACTTCAGGACATCCGAATTTGCTGTGCTTTATATCCCACGCAGGACTAAATAGTGTTTTGGAGCTGACAAGAAACGGCAAACCAGCCATCCTTATTCCACTGTTTGGTGATCAACACAGGTCAGATAACTTCATATAGGGATGGATGACTGATTATGCCATGCATTCCAATTTCCTAATAATCGCGGAAACAAGTAGAAATGCTCAACATCCGCCGTCTAGAGGGGCTTCGTGCGCAGCAATGGTCTAACGATAAGTTGTGGATTAAAGCCAGACAGCGATCCCTTCAAGGTCATAAACAAGATCCGCACGTATTCATGCTCGGTACCTATTTATTTTTTGGCAGAGGTGATGTAGTGTCAGATAGTGTGCACTTCCACTCTCATAGTGCGGTTATCAAATTCCACTTCAATGCCCTTCGGGACCATAAAGCCTTCCCTTCCTCCAGGGTAGGTGAATAGGACCAGACTCATACGGTACATCAGCTGGCTCAGCTAGTCACTATAAGGCTCAAATCGCATTGACTTGCTAGTAAAACGCCAAATTGAATCACAACGGCGCCTCATCCCAATAAGGGATCGATGGCTTAAAAATATCATACTATATCCCTTTTTATTTGCATGCTTAGAAATGCCAAGCTCGTCGAACGCAGAGGCTCAGCGATTGTGCTCTATACAGATACATTCATAAGTGCGAACTTCATCAAGAGCGTACAATCCATACTGGAAGACGAAAGGTAGGTTTCCACACCGAGATTTTATTCGGAAGACCCTTCTTCCGGCGATTTCTTCGGCTGTCTTTATCTGTCTATAAGTTGCTTGTTTCAGGTATCGACATAGCGCCCAGCGTCTGTCGTCTCTAATGAACAGGAAACCCTTCAAGCTGAAGGAACGCCTTCTGTCAACTGTGGAATTTTCTGCAATGCATGGCAAGATAGCAGAGCTGAATGTGTACAGCTACCGTATGGGAGCGATACAATACTTCTGCCTTGATGTGATACTTGTTGCTTTCTCATTGGTCGCCCTATCTTTCTATGCTGTTGCCTATAGTATTTGGAAGTCTTTGAAACATATTCTGAATCGCAAGAATAAGATCGATTGAGGCATAATTGATGATTCGCTACAAAGGAATGGTTCATTCGGTAAATAGATGTTAAGTTTACGTGGTTTGTGCACAACTCCAAAAAGTACAAAATTTGGATGTTTTATATCTTGCATATAAATGCCATGCGTCACAGATCCACGCGGCTTCAATCGACGAGTCACTAATATTGCACTAGAGAACACGTCCATCAACGAAACCAGGGCGTGAATAGTAACCTCTGTCTCAGGTTTCCATCCATTTTATCAGTACGACACATTATCGTATACGAGTTTTTCTTCACCGTCTTCTTTTGTCTAAAAGGTTCGCATCACGCGAGTTTCTACCATGTAGGACTTTCTTCTTTTCATCAGAATGTTGATGACCTGGTTGAGAGAAATGTAGATGTGCTGTGCATTCTGAGGAGACACGCCTTTCAATGAAAAACACCTGCACATACATAAACGTTTGTGGAATGGGTTCGTTTATGGTACGTGCCGCTGGTATTCTTCAAGCGGCGAGCAACAATGTGGTCAGGGTGCGATCAGTTCACCATGATCAAAGTGATCATTCGTTATTTCTTTCATGAATAAAAATTATAATTACTGGAACTTGATTATAGGGAGAATTAATAGAATATGTAGATTCGTCAGGACGCTTCGGAAGGGAGTTCTGGCATCAGTCACACCCCTCAAATGCTGGAAGTAGCACTAATTTTTGACTGCCAGCTGCGAAGAAGGAGATGAACGTCGTAGTTTTTCGCAGTTTAATATCTAACAAACAACAAAAACTATTTGCCAAGGTTTATTTATTTTTTTACCGAGGAAAATGTTAAATTTTGTGCAGCGAAGTAGCAACGGTTCAAGTCAAACTCTTCCCTACCAAATTCCAACAACAACGAAGCTCTAGACTCATAACGACAACCGTATTGACGTGAGCACTTTCTTCTCTTCCATGACCAAACGAACCTAGAGACCAAATTTCGTCGCGCACTTTTGCTTTTTGGATACGCAGAGCGAACGTTTTCGTTTGACGGAGATTTTACCCAGTTTCGTTCGCTCGCTGACAGTTCGTCGGAATTACTTGACTTCCCAAAAGTTTCCCTTCGGCAGTCAAATTTGAACAGTGAATTATGTGTGAACTGCTACACTGTGATCTTGAGGAGACGTCACATATGGTGTCTAAAAAAATCTATGCGGAACCGACCAGATATTTGTAGATGACGACTACACGAATACGTGCCTTCAAAACATTTCGAGATTTCGGCATAAGAAATAAATCCCAAATGGCAATTGAGATGCGGACATTTATATAAAAGCGGCTGATTGGCGCAATTTTGATTGTCTGGTGAAGAAAAGTACAGCTTCTAGAATGCAACTTCAAGAAGATAATCTGAGCACCGTACTCTGAGGTGAAAGATGGAAAAACGATGTACGATGATTTTGTATCAAGCCGGGTGGGGACCAAAAGCCACAGTGCAGTCCTCCTAGGAATAGGACAGCTTTCAGACTGTTCTTCATCCGGTATGGGGGCACCATCATCCATCGGCTGTATCAAAGCCCGCTCCGAACGTGAGCGGCGGTTCTTTTCAATAGTTACTAGTGGTGATGCGATTTCATGGTAGAGCGGTGAAGGGTGTTCTATTTTGCACTAGTAGTATTTCTTACAATAAGTAGAACATTTGAAGAGATTCAAAACTTCCCACCACTCTGCGTTGACTTTCCATCATTCGGACCTAGAACAGGAGCAGAGCAGTTATCCTTCCTTCAGGACATTGAACGCTGTCGGCTGAGCGGCTGACCTATTATAACTACGTATGTGGTATGGGAAATAGGCCGCAAAGCCCGCGCAGACGTGGCACGAGCATTTTTTAGCTGCCACAAATAGCTCCAAACTTTTCCAGTGAGCTAGCGTCCAGCGGGCTATCACAATACCCACGTTCTGCCGTGGTCCATTGCAGACGATAACTCGATACGATTCATTGAATCCATATCCCGAAGCCATACTGTGTACAATACCACCCACTCGTTCACGTTTCCAATGTCTCTAAAGATTTCTGACAAAGAAGGCAATGCTCAGTCCAAGTGCTGTTCACTCTTCAGCAGAACTCACTGGAGAATTGTACCCTTGAAACTTTTTTTTGGGTTTGAGAGAGCAAAGGCACTTCCATTGTCGACATTCTGGTATTGTTAAGTGTTCAGCTGTGCTACAGCTTTGCTTTTGCGAAGTGTCAGAACTCGTCAATTTGGCTACTGAATCCAACTCACACTCGGGATCTGTGACCATATGCATTATGAATTATGCAATATCAATGAAGCAGGTGGCCTTCTGCTTACACAGGATTTCTTCGTCTCCATTGTAATACCTTAACTGAAAACAGCAGACTGAGTTATCTCAGATTGCCGTATGTCCATTCAAACATTCCCCTCTACTCCTACGCGCTTCTCAGGAAAATGAGGTGGGCAAATTGTGTGGAATCTTTATCACGGGTGTATCCTTATAAGGGCCTAATGTTGATTTCTGTCTTCTATGTTCGCATGAGAAAGCTCCCTCCTCCTTTTTCTCGGTGAATGCACATTATGATGGGACAATCGGCATACCCGACGGTAGTAGACCTCTGTAGAAATTTGAAAGGTCGATGGTGCTTTTTGGTATTAACGGCGATCTTGACGATTGAGTGCTCTGACGCTGAGGTCACTGAAATGCCCGGCCTTGTGGTTTCGTTATTTTCAGTGTATGCCTGAACTTGAATGTGCCCCCATAGCTCTCTCAAATGCCCACTGGGATCATATACAACTTGGAGAGATGTGCGTGAAGTCACCGGAGTGCTTCCTTGCTTTGAGCGTATGTATGCTGGAGGAACCAATTAAAAAAGCACCCAGCACAGTAACGCTTTCGAAATTTCCGTCTTAATAGCCGCACCCTTAAAACTGGAAATTAAAGTGGATAAATCAGAAGTCTCAAAAGGTCTGGTTTAGGAAACAACTGACATACTCACAAGCTACGCAATCTTTTATCGTTTTTATCTGCTTTGATAGTTCTTATGAACACGTCGACACTCCGTATTAAACCCCATGAATATCATGCTAGCGCGGGATCGAAATTCGCTCCCTATCCCTTGAAACTTCTTCATCATCAAGTCTTCCTAAATCTCATAGAGTGCAAATGCCTACAATCGCTAGCTTCCCTCTGCTCTACGCCTTTAGGATTGTCAAAAATTGATTATGCTTCACGGTTAAGCTGTTTTTTGGACTAGCGCCAAATCATATGGGTTCCTATCAAGATCTTTTCGGAATGATATAGCTGTATTGCATAGCTTAGATTCGCTTGTCGCAATATCATCACGTACTAATCTATACGAGCTCCTGAATCACCTCTCGTTTATTCGTAGGCATTTTGAAGAACGGGTGTTGCGTGTGGGTGAGTAGAGCGGTTCTCCTCTTGTACTGCTACAGTACCTGGAATTTCTTTTAGACAACCGAAAATGTAAGGCGGGTGAATACGGAGTAAGGATCTTGTTGTGAATATGTGAAGATATCAAGGAGGTTTTTGCTTCAACAACATCGTGACGCTCAACAAAAACACCATGCTGCACGCAATCCACTCAAAACGACTTTTCCCTGCTGGAAGATGAATTATTAGATGAATCATAGAACGAGTTTGAGTCCTATCTTTTTCCGCAATGCTAGGATACTTCACAATGGTGCAAAGTCTGTTCGACGTTTCCACTCGAGAATTATCGAAAACGATCATCCGAAAGATAATCACAGACTGATGCAAACGCTGCACAATGTGGAGCACTTATAAAGCTTATTTTTCATTTGCGTGCAAGATCTTTGCTTGATATTGCATCTTTTACGCTGTCTTGCACTGGTAATGTGCTATATCGTAGAGATGTAGGGGCTTTCAGGAAACACGACTAGTTTTCTCTACTGACCCGCTTAGCGTTTTTATGCTGCTCTGAACTCTCTAAGAACCTAGTTTCTGAAGCTTTCGCTCATAACGACATGTGAGGCAGAGTGAATTCCTGGCAGTAATGAGGTTATTGAGATCCTGCGTTCTGTTCGATGCTTTGTAATTGGGGGTATGCCATTAGGGCAGAAAATTCACTCCGCGACGTTAGGTGGGCGACGCGATGGTGCGAGCTATGCGCACCGTACTGAGTGGGTCCTAACGCAATGATGGTGCCCTACGACTTATTCTGGGTGTAGTCGTCGAGACTCAACCAATGCGGCACCTATAGTACAACCGATGCGGCGCCTATAGCTCGCACCATCCCCAACGCAAGGCCACGCCAGTTCTCTGTCCTAAGGACACTCCCTTGTAGCTCTATACTTCCAGTTAGAACCCAAATATGGACCTTTAGCTATGGGACTTTGCTTAGATGAAGAGGAATTATTCTTCCGAGTGCCCCTCCGAGCATTTGAATTGTATTGGCTGAATCACACACACACACATACAGCTAAAGAATAGGCACCTGAGAAGCTCACTGAATCGCTCGACGAAACTGATCACCTTCCACAATTTCACCGTTTGTAGAATTCTGATTGTTTTATAACCACTTACACCGGTACCTGCCAGCACTTTAAGATTTGCGGGAGCTCATGCTGTTCCTTGTGATCTTGAATGTGCTGTTCGACATCGCCTTCACGCTCAAAATTCTCATCTATTCTGCCCCACTAGGATTCGCTCATATGCGGTTCATGGGCACAATCGCCGACACTCTCCATGATGCCGGTCATGACGTGGTAAGTAGCTTCAGTTTCCTGCCTTACAGTGCTTTTCACAATTATGAGATCAGCTCGGACTACAAGTTACCTAAGCAGGCAGCCAACCAAGAATGTTTTAAAACTTGCTGGCAGATTCCTCATTACAGATGACCCTCTCACTGCTCAACCAGCCATATCCGTGAATTGCAATCAAAATTCCTAATGAGCTTGCTATCGAAACCATTGAAAGCTTCAACGTGAGCTTGTTTCAGATCTCCTGGGCTCGAAATTAGCGACCTTTGGAGAAGAGCTTTCAGAGGATGGTAAACCCCCCCCCCCACCCCCTATAGCATTGAGAACAAATGTCTCCATTGTGGCAGTTCCCTGTTTGGGGATTACAACCACACGTCACACGTTTACCGATTACCCACGTAAACAGCTGCATTGTGCTGCTGGAAGATGTGATTATAACGATCACGTCGACCAAAAATACTGTAGATACTCCTGCAACACTGGAGACCTTTAATTACTTTCCGCAAGTTACGTAGGCAAGATTGGGTGCAATATCATTGCCGACACCCATGTACACTACACTTCCACCACCGATGTCGCTACGGATCCTTGAGCTCGAGTGGATCGGCCTTTTTGCGAATCATGCCAGTGATTCTTTGGGATAGTGGTCAGGACCATACAAAATGAGTTTTTTTTTCGTTACAGAAAACAGATCTCAAATGGAACTGCCATAGTGCAGAGTGCGACCGTGTCAGAGAAGGACTTTCATCTAATTTATGCATAATTACATCTTCACTTATTGAAACCTTGTCACGCTCGCTGGATTTAATATTACTGCAGGGGAATTGAGGCTTGTCGAAGTCGCGAAAGGATAAGCGAATATATGCGAATGAGTATTTTCGCAAAATGTATTTTTATTACAGACAGTGCTCCATCCCGTTGTTTATGCAGATCTTGTACACGAAGTTTCGAAGAAGTCAAAACAGGTAGGATGCTATCGCTATTCCGATTGAGACCTCACGTTTGTAGATGATCTGTGAGATATCAGCTTCCCAATACGTGGTTGAAATTTCAGCTAATCGTTGATATGCCCGAACCCGTAAGTAAAAAATTTGACATAAAAGGAATGGGAATTTGGAATCCGGCCAGCCAATCGATTATGGGTAGACTAAAGATGGCGATCTCCTTTTCGAACTTGCAACGGGAGTCATGTGAATGTAAGATCTCTTTGTATGATTGAATCAGGAGTACACAGATGGAAAGATCGCTCATGGCATCTCTTCATAAATGCTAGTCTGAATAGAAAAAGGCAATGATTTGAGATCTCGTCGGCAACAATAGAACGATCAGCTTCTTGCGAGGTGAACGCTTCGATGTCGGTATTTCAGAGGTCTTAACACCGTGTGGATTTGGACTTTTCGAGGTTTGCAGCGATATTAGAACTTGGAAAAATCACAGACAAAAGGATGAGTTTCAGTTAATAAATATCCCTCATATGGTTGGCGCTTCTGCTACTGGAGTCATAGACAGCATGAACGAGTTTATCGAAGTGCCCATCATGCCGAGTTTCATGCCCGGTGAGTGCGTCACAGCCTTCTCTGTATGAGATAATTCGTACATTTATAATAGGTATGGTTGATCATTTTGCCTTATAATTCAGCCTTTCCAAACATTTCAACATATATAACATTTTCAACATTTCGTTTCGTTTCTAATAACTGATGCCTAGCTAGATGCATGGCATCCTTAAAACTAATCAATTCTACTAATGTTTTACAACCTTTGCCCATTAAGGACGGTCCCCTTCCAAGGTAATAGTAAGCATGGTTGAGTCGAACATGAAAAGTATTAGAAAGTGTTCTGTTACAAAAGTAAAGAAACGGTCAAAACAAAACGAATAAGTCCCCCTTTCACCTCTCCGGGGGTCAGCCACGACAAAAAAAGGGAGTGCCACGTTAAAACGGGTGGCAGCAGTTGAGAAAGTCGTCTATTCGAAGCTCAGAGGCGAACCTTTCACGATGAAATTGACCATATATAATCTCCTCAAACTATAACTCTTATCTGAGTGACTCACTTCGAAGACTTCATCACTTTCAGTACCACTATTACCGTCACCTTAAAATCCCGCAATACCCTCATCGACATATTTAACTGCTCGAGTGACTCCAAGTTCACCTTAGCCTATGTACCCGTCGTCACCTTCCATTACTCGTGACTTGTACTCAATAGGACAATGGGGAGCGATAACAAATGGCTATGAGTACCCGAGCTAAGGTCTGTGCATCCATGATCACTTTCCACAACTCTCTATCCCCCGTTATGATTCTTTTCTACGAAAAAGGAAAGGTCCTTCGTATACCTTAGTTACCTCCAGGCTGTATTATAGTCCAACCACTCACTTTTACGCTCGTCCGTTGAGAACACTCTCTACCCTACTAGGCGGATTTCTTTTGCTCCACTCATCCTGACCGCAAACCATTCCTATTGACGTTCCTGAACTAAATTGAAAGTTTTCGGTGTGGATGTCTATTATGTCACCGCCGACAGTAAGTGCTGTACTCCTACTTTTCGATGATCCATGCCCTAGACCATGGACTGCATTTATGCCGAACAAAGCCTTTTCGTAGTACCGCCCTTATCCCTTTGGTCAGAATTTACAATGTTCATCAGTATCCATCGGTAGCCTATGCCCTACAAAATCGCTACTTCTGCGACTTTACCTACTCAAGAATTCGGTTCAGCAACTGTGCCCGGTCCCTGAGCAAAAACCGATAATTTTATTTTACCCCACTCTAAAGGCTTTTTGGAGAGGAATTGCAATTCTCATGTTCGCGCTCCTGAATTACTACTCACATGTGCAGATCTTCTCTAATGCACCATTTAATTGCAGTTTACCTTAGCCTATCTTTTCCGACACGCATGCTATTTGAACCTGAGCGGGGCTTGAATATGAGCGTTGGGCATTTCAGCGTGAGCCCCGCCTATGGTAGGCCGACCTAGGCTTAGCTCTTAGGTGCTTCGTACATATTGATCAGTCCATACCTGATCCAACTTGCCCGATCCCTTCAGGCTACAGTTCTGGGATGTAAGAAAGATGTAAGACAAACAGGCAGACAGAACACACGCACTGACTTACACACCAAACCTGGATTATATATAGGTAATGGATATACGGAATAAGTCACTGTAGTCCGCTCACAGTCATTGGCGGCAAGTTACTGTTGTCCGGTAGGAGATGAGATTTCGGCCCGAGGAGGAACTCTATTTGGTAAGCTAGACTACATTGAATAGTATGCTGATCTTTAATAATCACCCTTATCATTTGAATTATATCCATCATACTAACCATTATTTCGGCTGCATTCTTTGGTGACCTTCAAGGCGTACTGATAAGATCAGCTTCACCAAAGCCATAACAAATGGAATATAACGGAATGTATTTCAACGTAAGAACTGCTATTTTTCTTTTCAAATCACGTGCATAGTAACTCGTCTGTTACCCAACGGCCACCCAGGTCATCTAATCGCGTTGTAAAACAGCTGCCTCTATTACCAGCGAGGTGACCGCCAGTGCACGTTGGCTCTAAAAGGGCCTAAACTTTTATCGTTTAAAGGCCACTCAGCAGCTAATGCTTTTCAGCTTTTATATCGTCGTACGATGAATCTATGACCTTTCTGCAACGTTTCATTAACTTTTTCCTCCACGGCGCTGTCCGGTTGGCGACTCGTAAGGAAGTTCACGAATATGAAGTGAGTCACTAAAACACTTGGCTCAGAAAAATTTTATTCATCACCATTTCAGATGATTTTTAAGAGGCATGGCCTCACCTCAAACCTCCCTGAAAAAATTCTCAACAAAACGAATTACCTTTTGTCAAACTCGGACGAGTTTCTTGAATACTCTTGGCCAACCTCAAACAAACTGGTTTACATAGGTGGTATAGCCATGCCAGAAGCGACTCCTTTGGACGAGGTCAGTTCTTCGAATTCATGAAAATGTTGAAAATTCTTCTTTGCATGCTGGGATTTTTCAGAAATTTCGTCTCATGATGAATCGGCCCTACAGTAAAGGCGTCGTTCTCATAGCATTCGGCTCCAGTGCCCCCACCGTACAGGTCTGTTCACCTTGCTCTCAGTAAACTTCGCCGTGAATAACAGCACGTGGCCACGAATGTGAGAGTATTTCATTCATCCTTATGAGGACTTATAAGCGTAGAATCCATGCGTTTTGAAGGTTCAGGTCATGGTTTGTATCGAAGCATTGCAGATGCCCAAAAACATCCGATCTGCAATTCTAGAAGCAGTCTCCACGTTCCAAAACTATACTTTCATATGGAAAATCGACAAGGATGACAAAGTGCCTGAAATGCCTAACCTTTTCACATCCAGATGGACTCCGCAAACCTCGCTTCTTCGTATGTCATTTCATTCAAAATCATCCAAACACCACTTTATACAATAGGTTTATGGGAGTTCAAAGGAAATCTCTCTCACTCAATAAGATTTCGACTGCAGACACGTTTTCAGGACATCCGAATTTGCGGTGCTTCATAACTCACGCAGGAATGAATAGTGTACTGGAGCTGACAAGAAACGGCAAACCAGCCATCCTCATTCCACTGTACACTGATCATTACAGGTCAAATAACTTCGCATGGGATTGAACGACTGGATGCGCCATATTTCATTTTTATATACTTCGCGAAAACATGTAGAAGTGTCAAATATGCGCCGTCTTGGAGGACATTGTGCGTGGCAGTAGTTCAAGCGTGGATTAATGTCAGACAGCGTCCCCATTAGGGCTTTATAATACATCTGCGTATAATTACGCTCGTATCTGTTTATTTGCAGGCGAAGCGATGTAGTGATAGGTAGTGTGTACTCTCACTCTCATAGCGAGGTGATCAAATGCTACTTAAATGCCTGCTAGGTCTATCGAGCCTCCCAGTCCTCCAGGGCTGGTGAATTGGACCAGACTCGTAGAAAAGGAGAAAAGCACTGATGGTACTACAGCAGACCGCGAGATTTTATGGTTTAAATCGCATTAAGCTGCCATCCCAAGTTTGTATTGAACCAGAACGGCAACGCATCCTAACCAGGAATTAATGAGGTGATGACATTATCCTTTACCTTTTTTATTTGCATACTCAGAAATGCAAAGCTTGTGGAGCGGAGAGGTTCAGCAATTGTGCTCTATACAGAGTCATTCACAAGTGCAAACTTCATCAAAAGCGTGCACTCCATACTGGAAGACGACAAGTAGGTTTCCACACTCGGATTTTCTCTGAAAAGCACTGCTCTCAGCAATTTTCTTAGCTGTCTTGATCCATCGTCCATGAGTTAGTTCGTGTTTCAGGTATCGACGACGCGCCGAGCGTCTGTCGTCGCTAATAAACAGAAAACCATTCAAATTAAAAGAACGCCTTCTGTCAACTGTAGAATTTTCTGCAATGCATGGCAAGATCGAAGAGCTTGATGTGTACAGCTACCGTATGGGAGTGATACAATATTTTTGCTTTGATGTGATACTTGTTGCATTTTCATTAGCTGCCCTATTCTTCTATGCTTTCACTTACTGCATTTGGAAGTCCTTGAAACATATTTTGAATAGCAAGAATAAGGTCGAGTGAGACATAATTGCATAATAAGGAATGGTTCATACGGTGAGTAGTGTTGGGTTTGCAGTAGAGTGTGCATATGATGCAAAATTGCGAAATCCGTATTTCATGTGCTGCGTATATCTGCCAAGCTTTTCAAATTTACGTGGCTTCAATCGATAAGTCAGTGGAGCGTGCGCTAGAGGACACGTCCATCACCACAACCAGAACATGGATAGTAAGCTCATTCTCGCATGTTCATCTATTTCATTAGTACGTCTCATTGAAACTATCCACCTCTTTCTCATGAAGTTTCGCATCACACGAGTTTCTATTATATAGAATTTTCTTTTCATCAGAATGGTGATGACCTATTGAAGAAAAAAGTAGATAGCGCATTTCAAGAAGACACGCCTTCTAAAGAAAAAAACACCTGGGCATACATAAATGTTTGTGGGCCACTAAAGTATGAAGGCAAGGATGTCACTCTCATTGCCAAAAAGGAATTTGACAATGAGAGCGGTACAAGGTGAATTTTCCGGTTCAAAACTGTAACACATTAATGATTGACTGATTTTTCCTAAGTGGAGACCCACTGAATAGGCACACTTGGCTTTTTCATCGACTGGCTATGACTGTAACAAGTAAAATTCACATTTTAAGCAAAACTATGGTTTTTCAAGCATTTTGTTACCAGCCGTTCCACTTTAGTCGACTACAACAGAGGACCACTGGTGTGTAATAGGAATAAGACTGCTGCTGTTCTGCCTTTTGATCAACGATTGCAACAGCTATGCATATGAAATTCTCATTTATTCGGCACCGTTGGGTCATTCACACACGGGATTCATGAGTCGTGTCGCTGATATTCTTCGAGAGGCTGGTCACAACGTGGTAAGGATACAATAAGTGATCATCTGTTATTTATAACGTACGATACTTATAATCCGAAAGAATTGCTTATAAGCGAAAATCACAAAAACGGTTCATCAGGACGGTTTGAAATAGAGTCTGAATTCGGTAACACTCCTTAAATGCTGAAAGCAGCACTAATTCTTGATGCCAACTGCGAACAAAAAGATGACCGATATCGTTTTCCGTCGTTTACTTCCAAGAACTTCAAAGACTGTTTGCCACGGTTCGCTGACTTTTTATCGATGAAAGCGTTAAGAATTTATGTAGCAAAATAGCAAAGGTTCTGTTGAAAAAAAAAACGAAGTTGGACCTCTTCCTAAAATTCTAATAAAAACCAAGCTTCGAAGTTCATATCGAGACTCATGTTAGCGCCAGCGCTTTCATCTCTTCTATCCCCAGACGAGCCCAGACACCAGATTTTCTGGCGCAATTTTTTTCGTCTGAATACAAAGCACGAATGCTTCATTTCCGTTTGACGAGCAATTAACCCAATTTCCTTCACTCGCGAAGAATCTGCGCGAAACCGGCCAGATATTAGTAGATGATGACAACACGAGTGCTTGCCTTTAATCAACCCCGGTGGAAGAACTGAATCCCGAAAGGTAACTGGTATGCGGACATTTATGTATTACTGGTTTACATGTATGTATTTATGTACATAAAAGTACTGGTTAGTAGAAATTTGATTGACTTGCTAAGAAGGTGAGCAGCGTTTCTTTTCGAAGGCTTCTGTGAGAGGATAGTGAAAATACGATTATATAGTAGAGTTATGGACGGTTGTAAGTTTTGAATGAGTAGTTCCTCCTACGTTTAGTAGAACATCCAAAGAGAGGGAAATTTCACTGTTACGCATTGGCCTCCGTCGCTCAGACTTAGAAAAAAAGCAGTTGATAGTTATTCTCTCCGAGTCTCTGAACGCTGTGAGCAGGCCGCAGCTGTGAAATGAGCAGCGGACGTACTACACGTAAGTTGTATGGAAAATACAGTGCGTTTCATAATTATAAGGTCACCCCTGAATTTTAGGTTTTCTCAACAACACCCCATTAAGGAATCTTTTTAGTCTCATAGACGGATTCCTCACCTGAAATAACCCTCGTATCCGATTTTTGGTTGCAGTCTCGTTTACCTTATGTTTTTAAGAGTATTTTTCGTTTTTTGCACCGTTTCATAATTATAAGGTCACCCTGAAAAAAGAAAAAATGTTGAGGCTCCAACAAGTCTGTGAAGGTGCATATGTCTTCCAAATTCATCTTTGAGATACATGCTCAATTTTCTTGTGGCTAGCTGCTATGTCCCGGGACAAAAGCCCAGATTTGGGATTTTTGTGGTGCCAAGCTTAGCTTGAGAGTAATTCCAAAAAAAAATCGGAAGCTTCCTGTGCTCAGTTAGATAACATCTGAGTCATTCGGTGTCTTCACATATTTTTCATGCTCTGGACTCCCACGCGAGATCATTGTCATTTACGAGAAAGGGATTTTGGGGACCACTTCCTACAGCACCTCCTTCATTAAGCAGATTTATTTGGAGTTGAACCATTCCTTGTCTGGAACCACAGCGCGTACAGTAGTGAGGAAGAGCAGAAACATCACCAAAGAGATAATGAAGAAGTTTCCGAAGCCTACACCACACCCTGAGGCGGCACAACTTTGAGTCATAAAATTGTTCTTGGGCACGGACTGAACAAAACTGAATTTGCATAGCAGTTGCACCCTGCATGCGAATAATACCATCTGAATTGTATTTTTGAGTCTAAAAATATTCTATTTGTATGATGCTGTCGTGCAGAGGTAGTACTAGCTTGGTCAGAGAAGTGCGCCAATCTACGGAAGCCTTGGCAATTTTTGTAGGAGAAGGGTGATGGCCTAAGTTCTTTTCGGCAGTGAGCTTGCACTGAAGCTTGCCTCTGAAACTTGCAGAATAGACTCCAGAGACTACTAGAAGATCCTACGAAGAAATCAGTTGCCTTTTGGAGCCGATCGGCTCTTCACAATTGCATCTTAAAGTATGGCAATGCTGTTGCTCACGTGGGTCATTCAACGTAATTGCGGTTAAAGTCCTGAAATACGCACGCTCAGCCATGGATAACATGTAGTCATGGTCTCAGTTCCATTAGGGAGATCTAGAAGACATTACCTCGAATATTTACCCCGATGATTGTCAATTCTGGGAAGCAAAACTGCTGAAACAGGCAATCGTTGAAGACTGGAACAATATCTGTGGTGAGGTTCTCCGAAATTTAGTTTCTAGTTCACCGAATCTGCTTGTTAATGTCGTTCTCAAATAGGAGAGGGCCACAGATTATAAGCTCCTTCGCATGCGCTGTTAACTCTAGCAAATTCTCTGTTTCTTCGGGGTGACCTTATAATTATGAAACAGCACAAAAATGAGAAAATATTCATAAAAATGTTGGACTAAAAGCTAATGTTATCAAAACTAGTATGGGAAGGTTTTCTGTGATGAGGAATCTATAAAAAATACTTGAAAAATTTTCGGTCAGCTGCCTCTCTTGAAAACCGAAAATTTGAGGGTGACCTTATAATTATGAAACGCACTGTAGTAGACAGGAATAAGCGAGTGGTTAATGTCGGCTCACGTCTGCACATTCAAGACTGGGTTCGATCCCTTCCCAATGCACATTACCATGCCTTGCGAGAAATAGCAAATGGTAACGTTACCGGCCAGACCCAGGTTGATAGGCCGGCTGCTGGAGAATCCCAGTCACAACGAAAATGTCTTGATTGGCACAAAGAGTTAGTAGTTAGTAGTGATACCAAGGCGTCATCCGGAAGTGGCGCTCAGAACTCTCGCCCGAATTCTGTGGTCACTATGCGAGGGCTGCCGAAGGGTGGACGGCCTCGGCCAAAGAAGTGAGTTCAAATCGGGACTCTTGATGTGGGACCGCTGATCGACAAGTCCAGAGAGGTGGCTGACCTAATGAAACGCAAAGCATCCAAGTCCTACAACTTCAGGAAATACGCCGGAAAGTGGCTGAGGCTAGAGAGATCGGTTGGAGTCAAATTCTTCTACAACGGCGGTCGTAGTAGAGTCTCTAATAGACAGTATCCCTGCAGCTGATAGCATCAACGACCGAATCATGGCAGTTGCGATAAACCCAAAGGAGGGGTAATAGATCATAATAGCCATATAAGAGCCTCGAGGTGACTGCTCCGGATGTGAAAAAGACGATTTCCTTCTGAGCCTCGATAATGCCATCGGGGAGTCCCAGAGGGAGACTGTTTCACCATAGCGGCCTACCTGAACGGTCATATCGCCAGTGACAGGTAAGGGCTAGAGAGAGTCACGGGGCAGAGGAATTGTTACAAGGAATGCTAACATAAGAGACGAAGGGTGCTCGACTTGGCTACAACCACGACCTGGCTATCTGTAGTACGTTCTTCGCCAAAGGGGACCTCAGGTGCTCATAATAAGACCGTTCTTTGAAGGTTTAAAGGACATAGGTACTACCAGGTACTATCTGAGGGTAAATGATCACCAAGCACTGACCTCTCCTAACCAACGTCGCCATAGAGCTTCCTATAAAGGCAAAGGTAGGAACTGAGCAGATAATACGTCCACAGTGCGGAGAGGGATGACCAAAAAAGGGTAATAGAGGGTGGTCTCCCAGACTTCTGCGGTCCGCTTCATGAAACCTGGGATGGGACCGCCATCATCCTGCAGTGCGCGAAAGAATTACTGGGTGAAACTCGAGATGGCTTCAGAGCAGATAAAGCGGTGTGGTTCTGAAACAAGAAGGTCCAGCGAGTGGTTAAATGGAGGAAGGAAACATACAAACCCTGGCAGGAAACGCGGAGCTCAGAGGACCTCGCCACCTATAAAAGTTGCAAGAGGCTTGTCATGACAACCATAGCCAAAGCTAAGAACACGGAAGATGCCTTGTGCGCGAAATTAGGAAGTTGCGAGGCGGAGATGTTCGCCTTCAGCCTGGCCTAAGCGAGACATCGAGAAGTGCAGCGCTGGCATCATTTGAGGAAAGCCAGCAGAATTAAAAATAAGTGACAGGAGTATTTCGATGGGCTTCCGACCGAGTACTTTTCCCGGCGCTGACATAAATCTCCTCTTATCCACGCCTATCTGGATCGAATTCTCTGGAAATGTCTCTGTCACTTTGAATTTTCTTTGAAAATTCCTGTCCGGTATAACTTCATCTTGCTCTCATGTCATTCTATCAACTGCTAAAATTGTCTACTTTCAAAAATATTGAAGCAACTGTATTGCAAATGCATGAAAAATGTACAAAACAACGTCACCTACAAAATAACGCTTCCAAATCTTTTAATGTACCTCATGGAGGAAAAGGTGGAAGGAATACGACAGAAAAACGCTTCCTTTTCTCGATTTTCTTTTTGTTAGCCACATATTTTCGGATACTGTATGAGGGGCTGCAGTAAGAACCTCGCGCTTTGCAGGTAACGCAGCAATGCATTCTGGGCCGAGCAATATTCAAGTGAATGCCAGAATGTGCTGATTTTGAAGACATTCAAACATTTTGCATCAGCAGCTTTTCCTGGTCACAAGGTAAGGGTGAAAATACGCTCGATAAAAGTCAAATGCGTGGCTTATTGTGAGCACTACTGATACGACTGCAAGGGGTGTGGGAAGAGCAGTCGTGGTTTCACAATCTACCTCTGCTCGAGCATCCTTGTCAATCTGCTTTTTTTCTAGAAGGCTATGTGACGGAGAGATGTTATTTTTTGAGATTTGAATACTGGCGCAAACCGCTTCTAGTCCCACTAGTGACTATGCGTGTCTAGCTCATTTCCAGATCGTTTTGTGATTTGCAGCGAAAGTCGAATGATAGGACATCCTGCACGACAAACCGGCCCATGGCTGCTGTCTTTATCTACTAGCAGCGCTTTACAAGATTTTATGGGTGCTTTTCAGCACTGTAGACCAGTTTATGACTACAGTGCTCTGCATAATTATGCAGCCACCTATAAATTGTCCATAAACTCTGTTCGCAGATGATTCAAAAAAAGTCTCTGAGTGAAAGATGTAGCCAGTGTGGACGCGCATTCGCGCATCCATAGCAAATTTTAGCCAAGAAACATAGAAGATTCTTTTCTTGATTTGTTTTGAAAATGGCGCTTATACCATTCTGCAAAACTATACAGCCACTGAACAGATTGGCGCATTCGTCAACCGAGAATTAACGAAAAAGAGAAAAATGCTGATTTTGCGATCATCTGGTCCTCCATTGCTGCGAATAGCCACAAATTTCGATGATATAGGTCGATATAAAGATTCTCAGAATGTTTTTAAACCACATGCTGCCACGCTTCGAGGCCAACGTCTTCAAACTCCCTGACACCTTCTAATCGGTCTGAATTCTTTTCTCCGTGAAACCCCAGATAATCTTCCATCCGGTTGAGATGGAGCCGTTCGTTATCCGGGTCAGAAGGTCCATTCGGTGACGGCTTCACCATGATCGAATGTTCCAGTTGACGTGGGATGGTCCATTAACTTACATGGAAACAAAAATTTGGTGAAGATCTCGAGACGCATGACAAGAGAAGGGTACGGCGCAAAAAGGCCTGGCAATCGGATGTTTCATCCTTTCAAGAACGAAACAAAAATTCGAATAATTATTTGATCCCACACCATGACAAATTGTCCGAAAATCCCCTCAAGTTTGTACACCTTTCCCCTTCGGTTTTTTCTCGAGATTGTTCTGTCTGATGAAAGAAGGTTTCGGCTATGACGTCTCCGACGGCTACCGGCGCTATCACACGAGGGACAAACTCGAGTTTCCAAGAAGAACTTCAAAGAAGGAGGTGTCAGGGTGTGGGATTAAATAACCATTCGAATTTTTGTTTCGTTCTCGAAAGGATGAAACATCCGATTACCGAGCCTTTGTGTGCCGTACCCTTCTCGTGTCATGCGTCTCGAAATCTTCACCAAAATTGTTTTTATGTAAGTTAATGGACCATCCCATGTCAACTGGAACACTCGATCATGGTGAAGCCGACACCGAATGGACCTTCTGACCCGGATAACGAACGGCTCCGATCTTTACATGATGGAAGATTATCTGAGGTTCCACGGGGAAAAGAATTCAGACTGATTGGAAGGTGTCTGGGAGCTCAGAGATGTTGTCATCGAAGCGTGGCAGCATGTGGTTTGAAAACATTCTGAAAATCTTTATATCGACCTATATCATCAAAATTTGTGGCTATTCGAAGCAATGGAGGACCAAATGATCGCAAAATCAGCATTTTTCTCTTTTTCATTGTTTCGTTGACGATTGCGTCAATCTGTTCAGTGGTTGTATAATTTTGCAGAATAGTATAAGCGCCATTTTCAAAACAAATTGAGAAAAGAATCTTCTATGTCTCTTGGCTAAAATTTGGTATGTATGCGCCAATGCGCGTCCACACTGGCTACATCTTTCACTTAGAGACTTTTTTTGAAACACTCTGCGAACAGAATTGATGGACAATTTATAGGTGGCTGTATAATTATGCAGAGCACTGTATATAACTAAAAAGAAGTGCCTGCAAAAATTCGCCGGCACCAGAATAATGCTTTCCATGGTCTCCTGATGATTCTTGACGTCATGCAATGTTAAATGAGATTCTCGAGAGAAATAGAATTTTAGTCTCAAATTTTTTTGAGTGCCAATGGCACTGCCAGTGCTTACACAGCACCAATCAAGCCCACACTGCTTGTTATCCCCTACAAATCCAGCCGCTATTGCAATCCGGTCTCTTCACCAGACAAGTCGTAGAAACTTCATGGATTAGCATATAATAGTTGTATCTAATTTATGAATGGCGATTCCTATTGCCGTCCACAACTAGTTTGTCTTGAAATTATGTGTGTGAAATTATAAGAAACGTATGTGAGTTTCCTCTCAAACACTATCGTGCGGCTCAGCAAAAACAGTCTACTGTGCGCAGATCTGCACGAAATCGACTTTTGTCTGCGTCTGCTGGATGATGATTTAAGGTGATTCATGGAACGAATTCGGCCTACATCTTTTTCTGCAGAACCAGGGTGCCGAATAATAGCTGGATTCAGTTTGGGCGTTTTCACCCGAGAATTATCGAAAACGATCATTCAAAAGATCGCAGACGGGTGAGAGCGGTAGACAGTGTGCGACACTCACAATGCCGATTTTCCGTTCGCGGGCAAGATCTTTGCTGAATATTGCATTTTTTACGCTGTCTGGTACTGGTGATCGGCTATAAAGTGAGACATAGGAGCTCTCAGAAAACCACTAATTTTCTCTACTGACTACTCTTACTCTTCTCTCTTTTCTCTACTCCGTTTTAGCGTTTTTATGCTGCACTGAACTCTCTCAGGACCCGAATTCCTAAACTTCTGCTTGTATTTAACAACGTGTTCAGAAGGAGAGTGATTTCTTGGCAGAAATGAGGTATCGGAAATCGCTTTGTTTGATGCTTCGTAACTTTGTACTTTCAGTTAGGACCCAAATATAGGCTTTCAGCTGTGGGACTTTACTCAGATGATAACGGTTTTTTGGGTGCCCTGCCAAGCATTTGGGTGGTACTGGTTGAATTACACACAGCCGACGAACGCGCACTTGCAAATCTCATTGAATCGCTCACGGAGCTGATCACCGTCGAGACTTTCACCAATTGTAGAATTCAGATTCTTTCATAATCACTTTCACATTAACAGCAAGCACTTTAGGATTTGCGAGAGCTGATGCGGTTTCTTCTGATCCTGAATATGCTGTTCGACATCGCCTTTACACTCAAAATTCTCATCTATTCTGCCCCACTAGGACTCTCTCATATGCGGTTCATGGGCACAATCGCCGACATTCTCCATGATGCCGGTCATGACGTGGTAAGTAGCTCAGTTTCTCTCCTTATGATTAAAAGATCATCCCGGATATAAAGTTCCCTGAGCAGGCAGCCAACCGAGATTGTTTTGAAAATTGCTGACAGACTCCTCATTACAGATGACCCTCTCACTGCTCAATCAGCCATATCCGTAAATTGGAAACAGAATTCTTAATGGCCTTACCATCGACACCATTAAAAGCTTCTACGTGAGCTTGTTTCAGATCTCCTGTGCTCGAAATTAGCGACCTTTGGAGAAGAGCTTTCAGAGGATGTTAAACCCCCCCCCCCGTAGCATTGAGACCGCATGTTTCCATTGTGGCAGATCCCTGTATGGGGATTACAATCACACGTTCACCGATTACCTTCGTAAACAGCTGCAGTGCTCCGCTGGAAGGAGTAATTATGATGACCAGGACAACTGAAAAAAGAGCTGTGGGTACTCTTGAAACACTCTCTGGAGGCCTTTTAATTACTTCAGCAAGATTCGTAAGCGAGATTCGTTGCAATGTCATTGTCGACACCCGTGTACACTACACTTCCATCACCGGAGTCGCTACGCATTCTTATGCTTGAGCGGATCGGCCCTTTTGCGAATCATGCCAGTGATATTAGGTTGTCGAAAAAGTTTTTTCGTTTTTTGAAGCAATTCATTTTTAATCTTTATTGCAAAACACAGAGCATACTAAACAGGGTTATCACCATCTAGTTACACCACTCTTCACCACCTTTCAGGCAAATTTGCTATGCCATCCGCATGGAACTGTTCTGGCTTCGATTTGAAGAAGTTGCACAACACCGTTCCATGTCATCTTCATTATCGAAGGTTTTTCTTTGAATGGCGTTAGATTGGGAAAGGAAAATGTGATAATTCGATGGAGCAAAATCGGGGCTATAAGGTGGATGGGTAGCAACTCCTATCCAAGCTTGAGAGTTTTTTGGCGAGTCGCTTTTGCTATCTGTGAGCGAACACTATCGTGTAGGAAAAGAATCGTGTCATGGTTCGGACGTTTCTCTGTGATTTTCGCGACCAGAATATACGGCTGCTGACAGTATAGGTCTGCTGTTAGTATAGTGTTGCAAGCCAGCACCCGCAACCGTTCGTTGTCGACCCCCGATGGGGGTCCGTTCCGGTCAGAATCTTTGACGTTATAGTTGCCTTCTCAAAAGCGTTTGAACCAAAGTTGAGCCACAAGTTCAGACATTGATTCCTCTTCGAATGCAGCGTTTATACGAAAACTGGATTCGGTGTTGGAGGCCATATTTGAAATCTTATAGTAGAATGCCCCAAAAGTACTTCTTTGATATATATATTTTGCCAAAAAAGGTTATCTGGGAGATGGAAGACAATGATACCTTCAGATGCGTGTGAACTTGTACTGCATGTGTTGTTCAAAAGAAATTGCTGGAAAGCAGTTTGGAGAGGAAAAGCGCTATTTAAAAACGAAAAAAAAACTTTTTCGACAACCTAATACTTTAGGATAGTGGTCAGGACCATACAAAATGAGTTTTTTCTTAAACGAAAAATTGATCTTTTACTAAGCTGCCACAGTGCAGAGTGCGACCGTGTCAGAGACTGACATCATCAAATATATGCATACTCACTGTAATCTTGCCACTCTAATGGAAGAAGATGAGTGCTGGTCGATACTTCCAGCCATTGAGTTGTTAGTGCCTTTATAACAGTGTTAGTGCCTCTGTAACATTTCGTAATGTTTCGTAAATTTTTCGTAAAAGCAAAACAATAATTCAAAAAACGGGAGCATTAAAGAGATAGTATTCACGCTCACAAACACACGTAGCGTCTAACCTTTTTGCCTTTTTCGAATCCCGTTGTCAAATTTGCTGGAACTAGTATTAAGGAAAAGACTTGTCGAAGTCGCAGAAGGATAAGCGAGTATATGCCGTTGAGATATTTTTATAATGCCAAATGAACGATATATTTTATTGCAGACAGTGCTCCATCCCGTTGTTTATGCAGATCTCGTGCATGAGGTTTCGAAGATGTCAAAACGGGTGGGATGCTATCGCTATTCCGATTGAGACTCACGTCTGTAGATGATCTATGAGATATCACCTTCCCGATACGTGATCGAAATTTCAGCTACTTGTTGATATGCCCGAATTCGTAAGTAAAAAATTCGACATAAAAGAAATGGGACTTTGGAATCTGGCCAGCAAATCGATTATGGGTCGACTAGAGATGGCGATTTTCTTTTCGAACTTGCAACGGGAGTCATGTGAATGTAAGATCTCCTTCCATGGTTGAAACAGGAGTGCACTAGTTGATGGAAAAAGTCTCCCATGGTATTTCTTCATAACTGCTGGTCTGAATACAAAAACGCAATGATTTGAGACCTCGTTGGCAGCAATAAAACGATCAGCCTCCTACGAGATGAACACTTCGATGTTGGTATTTCAGAAGTAATAACACCGTGTGGATTCGGACTTTTCGAGGTTTGCAGCAATATTAGAACTTGGAAAAATCACAGACCAAAGGATGAGTTTCAGTTAATAAATATCCCTCATATGATTGGCGCTTCTAATACTGGAGTCATAGACAGCATGAACGAATTTGTCGATGTGCCCATCATGCCGAGTTTCATGCCCGGTGAGTGCATCAGAGCCTTCTCCGTATTAGTTAACTCATACATATATGACAGGTATGGTTGATCATCTTGCCTTGCGATTCAGCTTTTTCAAACATTTCAACATATAAAAGGTTTTCAACTTTTCGTTTACTTTCTGATATGATGATGCCTATTTAGATGCATGTCATCCTTATGCACTCCTGCGTCCTTCTACTAGTGTTTTACAACCCTTACCTTACCGGCGCATTCAAGACGGTCCCCTTTCAAGGTAGTAGTGGGCATTGTTGGGTCAAACATGAACAGAGTGTAAAAGTTTTTAGGTGGAACATTTATTTATGGCCTAACGTTTCGACCAGATCGTCTTCCTCAAAGGCCCAGTCCACCACCGCGAGAGTGGACGCCGCCATTCCTTGTTAACTGTCGTCAGTAAAAGTTTTTCAAAGTTTTTTTCCTTTTCACTGACGACAGCTAACAAGGAGTGGCGGCGTCCACTCTCGCGGTTGTGCACTGGGCCTTTGAGGAAGACGATCTGGTCGAAATGTTAGACCATAAATAAATGTTCCACCTAAAAACCTCGTTGGCATAAGAAAAGAAGATCTACCTAATATCAATGCCGAGGTTCTACGGAGAGAGAAGTTGGAACTTGTTAAGAGTGTAAAAGTGTTTAGTAGTACAAAAGTAAAGAAACGGTCAACAGGAAAAATAAGAACCTCTTTTCCTCTCTGATCTCGGAGTCAGCCGCGACGAAAAATGGGAGTGGAGGCTCATTGCATCTTCAACAATGCACTACCTATCCCAAACTTGACCCTACCTAAGAACCGGTTGTCAAGTACTTTTGAATTTCGTGAGAGACAGACAGGCAGACAAACATACATACATACATACATACAGACAGACAGACAGACAGACAGACAGACAGACAGACAGACAGACAGACAGACAGACAGACAGACAGACTGACTGACTGACTGACTGACTGACTGACAGACAGACGGACAGGGACAGAGACAGACAGACAGACAGACAGACAGACAGACAGACAGACAGACAGACAGACAGACAGACAGACAGACAGACAGACAGACAGACAGACAGACATAAGGAGAGAATACGCCTATTAGGCCAGTCTGACTAGTTACCAAGCCTGCCGTGCTGACTTCATGATGAGGCAAAGATCGCCGCGTGGCATCAGAAGTTGTTTAGGAGCATTAGCAATGAGTTACTTGCCGTATTTACCCATTTTTGGATCCTCTGATTCTTTGATAGCTCATGCCTTCACTATCGATGATATCCTCTGACACTGCATGTCTTTAATTTCAAGTCTTTTGCGCAGAATTTGCAATTCCAATCAGTATCGATCGTTAGCATATGCCCTACAAAATCTCTACCTTGCGACTTCACCTACTTAAGGATTCGGTTCGGCATTTGTGCCTGGTTCCCTGAGCAAAAACCGATAATTCCACTTCAACCCGTTCTACGGACCTCTCTTTAGAGGAATTGCAATTTTTATGTTCGCCATCCTAAACTACTATTGGCATAGGCAGATCTCCTCTCATTGCTCCATTTAATTGCAGTATACCTAGGCCTGTCTCTTCTACACGTAGGCTATTCCTGGAACCTGAATGGGGGCTCAAATATGAGCTTTGTGCATTTCAGAACAAGATTCGCCTACGAAAGACGTAGCCAGGCCCAGTTCATAGCCAGCTCAGATCATAGCCGGATCATTAGTTCTCGCAGCCCAATACTACTTGCCAGACCTTCAAAGATTCAGAAGGCCATTCCTGCCTTGCTCAATTTTTGTCACCTGAGCGTGGATATAAATCTGACCATCGACATTTCCGCGCAAGCCCCTCCTGCGGTGAGCGGAGTTAGGCTCAGTTCAGTTAGGATATAAGTGAGATGTAAGGCAGACAGGCGGACGGAACACACAAACAAACACACCAAACCTGGTTTATATATATGGAATGGATATATGAAATAAGTCACGTAGTCTGTTCACAGTCCTTGGTGGTAAGCTACTGTTGTCCGGTAGAACTGAGAAGTCGACTCAAGGAAGAACTTTGCTGAGCTGAGCTACAAAGCTGAATGATTAGCTGATTTTTCATTTGCCCTTATCATTTGAAACCATATCCAATATAATAACTTTTATTTCGGCTGCATCCTTTGTTAACCTTCGAGACTGGTGATAAGACCAGCTTTACCAAACCCATAACAAAGAAATTATAAAGGAGTGTAACCCAACGTAACACAAATTGTTCTTATTTTCAATTCACGTGCGCAGTATTTCGTCTGCCATCCAATGGATCATCCATGCCATCTAACTGCATTGTAAAACAGCTATCTTTGTTACAAGTGAGGTCGGCGTCAGTGCCTCAATGTTTTAAAAGGGTCTCAACTTTTGTCATTTGAAGGCCACCCAGTAGCCTCAGTTGCTTTTCAGCTTTTATTTCGTCGTACGATGAATCTATGACCTTTCCGCAACGTTTCATCAACTTTTTCCTCCACGGTGCTGTCTGGTGGGCAACTCAAAAAAGTGTTTATGAATATGAGGTGGGTGATTAAAACTCGACTTGATCATTTTCTGCTCATCACCATTTCAGATGATTTTCAAGAGGCATGGCATTATCTCAAACCTTCCTAGAAGGATTCTCAACAAAACGAATTACCTATTGTCAAATTCGGACGAGTTTCTTGAATACTCTTGGCCAACCTCCAGCAAACTCGTTTACATAGGTGGTATAGCCTCGCCGGAAGCGACACCTTTGGATGAGGTCAGTTTTTTGAATTCATGGAAATATTTCGGAAATTCCTTCTTTGCATGCAAGAAATTTTCTTCAGAAATTTCGTCTCATGATGGGTCGCCCCGACAGTAAAGGCGTCGTTCTCATAGCATTTGGCGCTAGTGCCCCCACCGTACAGGTCTGTTCACCTCTCAAAATTTTTTGCCGTGAACCAGCACGTGTCCTCGGATTCGGGAGTAATTTATCCATCCTTATAAGGACTTATAAGCGTATAAGTTCTGAGGGTTGACATCGGTAATTGTATCGAAGCATTGCAGATGCCCAACAACATCCGATCTGCAATTCTAAAAGCAGTCTCCACGTTCCAAAACTATACTTTCATATGGAAAATCGACAAGGATGACAAATTGCCTAAAATGGCGAACCTTTTCACACCCAGATGGATTCCGCAAACCTCGCTTCTTCGTATGTGATTATGTACTTTATTCAAAATCATCCAAACACCACTTTATACAATAGGTTTATGGGAGTTCAAAGGAAATCTCTCTCACTCAATAAGATTTCGACTGCAGACACGTTTTCAGGACATCCGAATTTGCGGTGCTTTATATCCCACGCAGGAATAAATAGTGTGCTGGAGCTGGCGAGAAACGGCAAACCAGCCATTCTCATTCCACTGTTTGCTGATCAATACAGGTCAGATAACTTTACATGGGGCTGGTTGACTGGATACGCGATGCATTCCACTTTCCTAACATTCGCGGAAACATGTGGAAGTGTTAGACATCCACCGCCTCGGGGACTTTGACTAGCAATAATTGAAGCCGTGAATTAGTGTCAGACAGCGTGTCCATTAAGGACGTTTTGCCGGTGGAGGTGATGCAGTGTAGGTAGCGTAGACTCCCACTTCCATGGTGCGGGTATCAAATTTCTGATCAACGCCTGTCCAGGACAACCAAGCTTCCCATCCCTCCGGAGTAGGTGAATTGGACTAGATTCCTATAAAGGGAGAAAAGCACTGCTGGTATTATTAGCAAACCCACAAGAAATTTTATGGTTCAAATCGTATTAGCCTGCCATCACAAAGCTAAATGAACCAGAACGGCGACGCATACCAACCAGGGATTAATGACGTGAAAAACATTATCCTTTACCTTTTTCATTTGCATGCTCAGAAACGCAAAGCTTGTGGAGCGGAGAGGTTCAGCAATTGTGCTCTATACAGAGTCATTCACAAGTGCAAACTTCATCGAAAGCGTGCACTCCATACTGGAAGACGGCAAGTAGGTTTTCACACTAGGATTTTTTGCGAAAGGCACTTTTCTCCGGCTATTTCCTTAGCTGTCTTGGTCCGTCGTTCATAAGTTGTTGCGTTTTTCAGGTATCGACGACGAGCCGAGCGTCTGTCGTCACTAATGAACAGTAAACCATTCAAGCTAAAGGAACGTCTTCTGTCAACTGTGGAATTTTCCGCAATGCATGGCAAGATCGAGGAACTAGATGTGTACAGCTACCGTATGGGAGCGATACAGTACTTCTGCCTTGATGTGATACTTGCTGCTTTATCATTAGTCGCCCTATCGTTCTATGCTGTCACTTATTGTATATGGAAGTCTTTGAAACGCATACTCATTGGCAAGAATAAGATCGATTGAGCCATAGTTGATGAATCGCTACATAATTAGGAATGATCCATATAGGTGAATAGATGTCGCTTTCGCAACAGACTTTGCATATGTTCCAAAATGTGCGAGGAACGGATGTGTCATGTTCTGCATGTATCTGTCATGTATCACACATCCACGCGACTTTAATCGATAAGTCAGTGGAGCGTTGCGCTAAAGAGCACGTCAAGCTAATGCGTGAATAGTGACGTCACTCTCGGAATTTCACCCAATTCAACAATAGTACACATTACAGACAGAAATATAAGGGTTTTTCTTTACTGTCCTCCGTTTTCTTCGAAAGATTCTCATCACGCGAATTTTTTTTTGTATGGGACTTTCTTTTCTTCAGAATGTGGATGACCTGGTTAAGAGAAAGTAGATGTCTAACGCATTCTAAGGGGCACGCCTTCCAAAGAAAAACACCAGACATACAAAAACGTTTTTTAGTCAATGAAGTGTAAAGTCAACGATAGCGACAGAGGAAGTTGGCAATGACATGAGCGGTACAAAGTGAATTTCTTCAGTTGATCTTGGAACACGGAAATGAATGACTGATGTTTCCATATGTGGAGACCCTCTCTATTAGTAAACTGGTGTTTCAACTACAGTCTTTGACTGCAATAAATAAAAGTCACATCCTAAACAACGCTATGTCTGTCAAACACATTCTTACTACCAGTTTCATTTTGTCGACCACAACAGACGGCCACTGGCATGTAATTAGAATGAGACTACTGTTCTTCTGCCTTTTGTTCAACGATTACACCACCTATGCTTACAAAATTCTCATCTATTCGGCACCGTTAGGTCATTCACACACGGAATTCATGGGACGTGTCGCTGATCTTCTCCAAGAGGCTGGCCACAACGTGGTAAGGATGCAATCAGGAATTAACAAATATGTAGATTTATCAGCACACTTTGAAATGGAATTGTGACATCGACGCTCCTCAAATGCTGTAAGTAGCACTAATTCTTGACTGTTAGCTAGAACAAAAAGATGAATGCTGTTGTTTCTCGTAGTTTAACACTCAAAAAAAAAAACGACAAGGACTGTCTGCCACTTCACTGGTTTTTCATCGATGAAGGTGGTAAGATTTTGTGCAACAAATCAGCAGCGGTCCAAGTCGAACACTTTCCTACAAACTCCAACAAAAATCAAGCTTTAAAGCTATAACAATACTCATGTTAACGTGAACCCCTTCATCCCTTCCATCCCAGATAAATCTGGTGTTACCTAATTTCGCTCGCTAGCTGAACAGCCGTCGAAATCGCACGGCTTTCCAGACGATTTCCAGTTAGAAAGCCACACATTAACAGTGAACTGTAGGAAATGGTACACTGTGAATCTTGAGGAGACGTCACAATTGGTGTTTGAAAAAAATCTGAGCGGAACTGGCCAGATATTAGTAGATGAAGACTCACGAAGGCTTGTCTTCAATCAATTTCTGCATAGTAACTTAACTCCAAATGGCAACTGGGATGCGGACCTTTATAATAAAAGTGCTGGGTAGCAGAAACCAGATCGACCGGCTGTGCAGCTTCGAGAATGCAACTTCACAGAGATGCTCTGAGCACCGCACCCTGAACAAGAGATGGAAAAACGATGTTCGATTATTTTGTATCAAGTCGGGTGTGGACCAAATGCCGTAGTGCAGTAATTCCAGGAATAGGACAGCTTTCAGACTGTTCTTCATCCGGTATGGGAGCAACAACATCCATCGGCTGTATCAAAGCTAGCTAAGAAGGTAAGCGGCGGTTCTTTTCAATTGTAACAGAATAGTGGAGATGCGATTTTATGGTAGAGACATGAAGGATGTTCAGTTTTGCAGTAAGCAGTTCTTCTTACAATTAGTGAGAAATATGAAGAGATTCAAAACTTTTCACCACTTTGCGTTGGCGGTGTCATCTTAAGGAAACCAGTAGAGGTAAAAAGGAGGTGCAGAAGTAGTTCCTTAGACTTCTGAGCGAGTGGTTTCCCCGTAAAAAAGCCCACAGAAGCAGGCTACGGTAGGCCGGCCCAATCCTACCTTGGACGAATAAAGAGGTGCGTCTTATACTATGGAGGATGAAGACTGGGAAAGCGACTGGTCCATTTTCGATAGATGCATGGAAGGCGCTGGGAGAGAACGGGATAGGTGGTTCACCCTATTCCTCAACATCGTACACGCTGAAGGAAGGATCCCAGTTGGCTGAAGGACCCGTACGATCGTCTCCATCTTCAAGCAGAAGAATAATGCAATGGACTGCTCCATTTGCAGCGAGATCAAGTTGAGAGCGCATCCCATGAAACTGTATGAGAGGCTGATCGGTTTAAGAGCGAGAGAACTCATCCCCATCTCCCAGCAACAGCTGAGTTCATGCCGGGAAAATCTACGACAAAGGCCATCGTTATCGCCAGGCACATGATGGAGAAGTATCGAAAAGCGGCGACTATGTTACATTGCGTCCCTCTACCCTAAAGAAGCCTTCGGCCGCCTCCCATGGCCAGTACTCTACGCGCTCCGAGAACTCCATGTACCGGAATGGTGATCGTCCGTACGACGAAGCCAAGATGCGATACGCACTCTGCACGGGCTGTTGAATGAAGTAGATATTATGGTAAGGATGCACCAATCTGCTCTGATCTCCTTCCTCTTCCTCCTCACTCTAGATGTCATGGTGAAAAACCTGATCGGAGGACCGTTAAAACCATCCTGTACGACGACGACATAGCTCTGATAGCGGCCAGTAAAGAGGAACTTCAAGCAAAAGTGCAGAAACGACAAGGCAGGCCTGCAGACAATGGACTCCGGCCTCAGACCAGTCAAAAAGGCTAAGTTCATAGGCCTCGAAGAATGCCTAGAACCGATAGCTGACTGCCATGCCATGGGGAGACCATCGAAAGGGTAGAAGACTCTTGGTACCGGTAGTGATCTAGCGTTGAGTGCGGTGGACCAGGCAGTGAAGGTTCGAGTAAACGCGGCATGCATGAAATGAAGGGAGCCCTCTGGGAAGTTGTGCGATCGACGGTGCTCTAAGACGCTCAAGGGCAAAGTGGACCGAGCGGTAATAAGGCCCACAATGCTATACGGGAGCGCATGCTCCTCGTTACAAAGGTACACAAAAGGCAACTGCACGCGGCTGAAATGAGCCGTTGAGATGGGCATGCGGATAGACGCGACTGGACAAGGTCAGGAAGACGTGAGGTCGATCACGCAGACAGCTCCTGTCCAGCTGAAGCTGAGGGACCAGTGGTTGCGATGGTATGGACATGTACTAAGAACACCAGAGAATTATCTCACAAGAAGAACACCAGAGTTCGAAGCGCAAGTGAAGCGACCACGTGGAGCCTCAGAAAACAGAGGAGGGACGTCATCACGAGCGACTTTACTGAGGTGAAAGCAACGGTGGGGTATGCCCTGTACAGAAAGAAGTGGTGACGTCTGACAAGAACAACGGATCCTGCGACGGCGCGGGTCTAACGCTAGGGGAGAAGGAGAAGTAGTACTAGTATGAAAACAGGTCGCAAAGCCTCGCAGACGTGATACAAGCATTTTTTGGCTGCGACAAGAAGCTCCATATGTTGCGAGCTATCACAATACTCAAGTTTCACCGTGGTCTATGCGGACGATAACTCTATGCGATGCAGTAAACCCTTATTCTGAAGCAATACTGGAGACAATACCGCCCACTCGTTCAACATTCCTAATGCCTCTGAATAATGCTGACAGCAGAATCTGTGCTTTGTTCAGGTGCTGTTCCCTCTTCCAGCAGAACTCTCCGAAGACTTGTATCCTCAAAACCTCTGGCTATGGGAGAGCAAGAGTTCTTCCATCGTGGACACTCTGAAATTGCTAAGTGCTCACACTGAGCTGCAACTTCGCACTTGCGACTGTGAGTGTCAGAGCACATCACCGCAAATCTTTCAGCTGAATTCAATTTCACAATTGAGTTGAGATATATAGACCACATGCATTATGAATTATGTACTATTGATGAAGGAGGTGGTAATCCCTGCCTGTCTGTTTACATAAGATTTTCTCGTTTTAACTGAAATACTCTAATCGCAGCTAAACGGTATGTCTTGAATTGCCTTAATGTCATTCAAACATCCCCTCTACTACTACACGCTTCTCAGAAAAAGGAGGTGGACAAATTGTATGGAATCTTAATCACAGGTGTATCCGCATAAGGGCCTAGTGTTGAATTGTCTTCAAACTTCAGATGAGGAAGCCTCCTCTTTCTAGTGCGCATCATTTGGGACAACGGGCTTACCCTTTGGCGGTTGTAGAATACACCTTGTAGAAATTTGGAATTTTTCCCAGTGTTGGCGGTATGTCAAGACAATGTGTTTTCAGTGCTTCTTGGTGATAACGGCACGATGCAGATGTTGGCAAATAAGCACTTTGACGCTGGGATCACTGAAATGCTCGGCCTCTGCGGTTTCGCTATTTTCAGTGTAAGTCTGAACTCGAATGTGCTGCACTAAGTTTCCCTCAAACCCCCAGAATGATCATGCACAACTTCGAGTAATGATCGCTCAGTTCCGGATGACATGCGATGCTGGAAAGCGGTAGTTCGGTCAATTGCTTCGGGCATACATTGATATCAGTTCTTCGCAGATGCACACTAATGGATCTAATGCTACTCTGTTTTCACGCATTTTTTGATCAACGCTACGTAGAGTGCTTCGGAATAGATGCCACAAATGGCCACCTGTGACACTCCAAAACAAACCGCTGACATCGGGGTGACGGTTGGCACACACGAATCTAGGCCTTGACCCTGTGACCGCCTGTGGCCTTTGCCCTGTGACATGAATAATTCAGACGATTTGACTATACAACGGAACAGACTTGCAAGGAGGACACTATTTACATGAACAGATTGTCTGAATTATTTAAGGCTTAGGTCAAAGGCCACAGGCTGTTACAGGGTCACGGCCTAGATTCGTGTGTCCGAACCTACACCCGCTGACATCGACCAGCGATGAAACGATTGCAATACACATTCCCACATCTTGCAAAGGGTTTTCTTTT
Organism: Trichostrongylus colubriformis; assembly: GCA_963978905.1. NCBI lineage: Eukaryota > Metazoa > Nematoda > Chromadorea > Rhabditida > Trichostrongylidae > Trichostrongylus > Trichostrongylus colubriformis. The sequence continues at coordinate 57,425,196 of OZ022258.1, read as the reverse complement.
TCAGAAAATCGGCATTGGTCACATGATAGGAGCATCAGCCTGGGGTTTAGTGGATTCAGTGGGCGAATACTATCAAGTACCAAAGTTCCCCAGCATTGTACCGTGTAAGTCAATATTTCCATATTTTGAAATGATTCCAAGCTCCAGAGGAGGACCCTCATTTAATTAGACCTACAAACCTTGCCTGGAAGATCCTTACTTTCGATTTGTCCTCGGGAAATTGTCATTTGGAAGTAGCACCGAGCTGGCAGACCCATGCCACGGTGTTTCGATGGGCACCGTTTCGCAATTATTATTGTTGGCTACATTTCACCTAAAAACATAGCTGCTGTTCATTGGAATTGTTCATTACAGCATTTCTGCTACCGTATAACGATCGAATGAATTTTGTGCAGAGAACGATCAATTTCATCGCGGTTGCCATTGCTGACTTGGTAGCATTCGAGATAAGAAGGAAGTACATGGTAAATACGTTCATACCATCGGAACTGGTATATCTTGCCAAACTGACTGCTCTGTTGATGCTTTCTCCTTCAGCGCCTTTCCCTAAAATCGGCTTTTTCACAAAAAGTCGCTAGGCAAACTGCAGTGGGTCCCAGTCCATTTACAGTACGTTATTCAGAACCTGTTCAATCATCACGGTGTTGTCAGCATCGAAGAATACTATGAGAAGAGAGTCAACTATTTACTATCGAATTCCGACGAATTCCTCGAGTTCCAGCAGAAATTACAACAAATTTTGGAACAGAGCAAAAAGGGTGTGGTGTACATCTCATTCGGTTCCAGCACATCAACTAGGAAGGTATAACTGTTCAGAAGCAGAGCAAGAGCCAAGCTTTGATTTTCATGGTTTTCACATCACTTCAGATGCCGAAGCATATTCGAGAAGCAATAATTGAAACGATTAGAGCATATGAAAATTATGATTTTATATGGAAGATTGACGAGGACGACATTATAACAAGTGTGAAAAACTTGCACACTTTCAGTTGGGTCTCTCAACCGGCACTTATAGGTCAGTCCTAGAGCTTCATGAAAGTTTCGAAAGTGGTTCGCAATTTGGATAGCCCACCGTTCCTCGAACCAGCTTTCTAACCTCTTCTTGTGCGCGTCAAATGGCTGCCTGACTGTAATTTTAGCTCACCCTAATCTGCGCTGTTTCGTGTCACATGCTGGTACGAACAGCGTTCTGGAATTAACAACTATTGGAAAGCCGTCGATCCTGGTACCGATTTTTGGGGACCAATTCAGGTTTGAACCGTCACTTAAAAGGTTTGATGAGTTGTCGTAGAAGCTTTTCAATAGAGATAGTGAGTGTTCAGCTAATTGGTTAAAGATTCTAGGAATGCCAAACTTGTAGAAGCGAAAAATACGACGATTGTGATTGCCAAAGAAGAATTCACTCGTGATACCTTTGCAGCCGCACTTCAACGAGTGCTCAGTGATAACAGGTGAGGAGAATAGGGAATATAAGGAGCGAAGAGAACAAAATGCTAATGGGATGCTTTTCCTACAGTAGCCTCATCGATGCGCTGAAGGGATGAGTTTTTGAGTGGTTCGTTAACATCTTTCCAGTTCCGTTAAGAAAGCATTTGATTAATTCGCTTTGTTCATGTCTTCGATGCCTAACGCAGGGTAGTCGTCTGTCCTTGAGAGAAGTTTCTGAGATGAAAGAGTTTGTTAAGTGAAACAAAGGCTCTCTATAACTTCAAAGCGACTTTCTAAGAAAACAGAATGCCACAAAATGTGGCTATCTCTTATAGCCAGTGTAAAGCTATATTTCATTGCTGATCGAGAAAGGTGAAAAATGCAATGATTAAATAACATAATCAATGCTTCAACATGCTTCCGTCATATTACCCTTTCAGCTTCTCAAAACGTGCACAGCGCTTAGCTTCTCTGATGGTGAACAAGCCGTTCCCGATACGAGATCGACTGCTCTCTGTCGTTAATTTCACCATACAGCATGGCCGAATTTATGATCTCGACATATACTCGAAGGAACTAACTACCATGCAGTATCATAGCGTAGATGTGGTGGCCTTTTTAGTAACTTGCTTCTTATCTATCGCGACTGCGTGGTTTTACGTTTGTAGATGTTTATGCCGAAAAATGCCTCGACTCAAAATCAAAAAGCTATGATCGCCTTCATCCCATGTGAACACGTCGATCCGTTTCAATTGTGAGCTCCATTTATTGTATAAAACATGTAGTCCTGACTCGGCTCCAGTAAGACATCGAGAGGTGTGTCCGTGGAACGGTAAATAGTGACTTCGGCGCCTCAGGCCATCCTGCTGTCACCTTCGTACACGATTTGATCACTACAATGGCATATGTGAAGGGGAATGAATTGATTAATGAACCCAGCAAATGTGAGGGACAATTATGCTGCACACACCTAGGGCCTCGATCATACTCAATGCCGACAAGGCGTGGCTACCTTAACAGGGATTGAGGCAGAATGGCACAGTGAACGAAGCAGGGTGGCATAGGCGGATACGAAGAGAAGAGCAGCCACACTCTGCCGCCGGCAGCGCAGAGTATGAACGCGGTCTAATAACATGCGAAATACTTACGACAAATTCATTCCCAAGGCATGCCATAGCACTGGAGGTGTTCCATTATAGAAGGAGTAAGAAAGTGAATTTCAGCGCACGCCTTTGGCGCGTTCATACTTTGAGCCAGTAGGGCGTGGCTGCGTTCACAGGCATCGAGACAGAGTGGCACATTAGAGATGCAGAGACGACAAAGGCAACGAGACAGGGTGGCACAAGCGGAGACGCAGAGACAAGCAGCCACACCCTCGCCGGCAGTGCAGAGTATGAACGCGGCCTAATAACATGCAAAAGACTTGCGACGAATTCATTCCCAAGGCATGACATAGCACTGGAGGTTGTCCTATATTGAAGGAGTGAGAAAATTAATTCCAGCGCACGCCTTACACATTGCGTCTCACCCTAAACTCACATTGATTCTATTTTTGATGCAGTTCACAACCAAACAGCCTAAACTCGTAAAGGTCTGTTTTGTCACACTTTCTTCGCATGGGAAAAAAGGTTTCTCGGTGATCACTCTTGCTAGTGTTTTTCAAGAATGTCTCTCTTCAATGTTAGAAAGGAAAAGATTGGCGTAGCTATTTTTGCACAGCGTATGCACAGAGTGCAGTAAAAGTATTGACAGCTTGACAAAGTTCTACCGTTGGCTAAAGTGCAGACGGGTTCAACATGAGTTTTGCTCGGTGTATAAATGATCATCCGACATTTCATAATATTTCCGGCCCATACACGGTGAATGCACGCGATCATCGGCAAATCGTTATAAACGCTAGCCAGAGTAAACTTCAGAAAATCGAATGAATTGCGAGGATCGGGTCAAGCTTCACCTATCAAGATATTCCAAACGCAGTGCCGAGCGGGTTACGATTCATGCTGATGGTCATTGTAGCAAGGTGATGAAGTCGTGTGGGCTGTTTTCAGATCACCGTTGCCGTGATCGCGCTTTGTGAGTAGGAGCTGCTTCCTGTTGGGACCCATCCTAATTGGGTCTACGGTGAGATATCATCAAGGGACGTATGTTTTTCTTGATCCCATCATTGTGTTGATTTTGCCGATTGGTTTCGGCTCTACTAGTATTGTCGGACTGTGGGATCTTGGCCGTGGAACTCGTAGCAACACTTCCTTCACATTGTTCGAATGCTAATCTGCTCTACAATTCCGTTTCAAGCATCTTGCACCTCGAACTTTAATCGCCGCTTATGGGACTACTTCTTCGATCGCATGCGACACGCGACACATGCTTTATCTCGCCCGCTTCGTCATTGCGCCAAAGCCAAGCAAGATCCTATCGAATTTTGGGAGGTATACTGATAAGTCAGTTGTCTAGTTGTTGTTCACAAATACTGACGATACTCATGTTAAAACCTCTTTCCTTCCTAGTATGGTAGCGCGTCAGGCGGTCAACCCTTTTCCGCATCCTGTATACCAAAAAAGTTGCGATTCCCACAAAAAAAGTAATCCAAGGTAAAATGTCCTTGGTTCTGCATCAACCACATACAAATCGCACCTACATTCAAATACCTCCGGAAACCTCCAGGGTATTCCGCGGAAGTATATGCTTATCTCACATCCTGTCGGAAATCACACATCCGCAAAAATGCCATCGATAATCGGAGGACACAGATAATGCGGAAGCCAGGGCATTGACTGCCGTGACTGGTGCAACCCATAAGAAATTCTAGCTGCATAAAGCTGTTTACGAACCACCCAAAACAAGGAAAATCCGTAGAGCCTCTCCCTCAAGGGCCCATCTCTAGACACCCGAGAGAATCTCACCTTACTGCCCGCTCCGCGCCAGTGACTGCAGTAAAGGGTATACTAATTCCCGTGAGGCACATGATAATACGCACATTTATGTCAAATATATAGAGTATGATTATGAGTTGTTTCGCAAAGTTAGCGATAGCGTTCAGCACTCATTAATGTTTCTAGGAGTGCGTGATTTGTAGGAGTCAAAAATCCTACAATAGTGATCGTCAGTGAGCCATCATAGCAAATCAGGAGTATTTGATGGAACTCAGGAAAGATGGAAAACTAACTTATTGAAGTTTTTATTTCACACAATAATAACAATAACGGCAACAACAAAGCTAAACAATTTGCAATTACATAACAATCCGTTCATGAGGGCCTACTCTGTAACCAGGCCTCAATGTGAAACTGGAGATTCTTCGGGGTTAGTTCTTGATGACGTTTCTGAAAAGTCAACGCTCCACTTTCCAACTAACAAAATGTTGCTGAAAATTATTCCCAGATATGGTCTAGGATCCTGATCTCTTGTTTGTTGTAAACACTGATACAGTAAGATGTTGCGTAATGACACGGAGAAATGTCTTTTAGTTCGAAATCACATGCCTCCTGCAACACCTGTACAGATACGTACCTTAAGATATTTCTGGATATCTTCAAGGTATTTCATGTCGACTTGTGGGTATCCTCCAGCCTCCTCGATGTCACGCTCCAACAGCACCCAAGGCTTGCTGAAAATCGATTGGATGAGAAAATCATTAGGGTATGAGGTCAGACAAGCTTCAACAGACTTCACATACCACGCATTGGAAAAACTGTTTGAAACGGAATGCTGAACTTACATAGACGTCAGCTGAGGACTGAGTTTCAGTGGGCCTGTTGACGGTACTGAATGAAGAATATTCTGAGCAATTTGACTCAGTGATCGATGTCGTCTCTAAAATCACTTAACTGAGTAAACATAACGGAATAGTGAAGATATTCGAAGAAAATCAGTTTTGTAACAGTATGTGCTTTGAAGAAAGGGTTCAAAAAGGGCGGCAAACAATGTTGTCTAATCTTTTTTCTACACTGGAACATATTGTTACCCGGGCTAACATTTTCAGCTCGGCCCGAACACTGCTACCAATCGCATTTGAGACATCTGGATCGTCAATGTCGCAGCGGAATATGCCCCCGGCACCACCTTCCGAATCATCCTCCTCCACTAGCTGCACAAGTTTCGCATGTGCCTGAAAAGATAGCCTTCTTACAGCTGGAAAATCAAGGCCGATTTAAATCAAAGAAAGAGTAACGTACAATGAAAAAGGTCCGTACGAGGGCAACGAGACACAACGCAGAAGGATCGTCCATGACAGTTGCAATAGCCAGAATACGTTTCGCAAAGGCAGCAGCTCGTGACAAGGGCAACTAAAGGCTGAAGAATTGAAAACGTGCATGACCGATACATTCAAACACAGGAATGCAGCTGTCAACAGCTCTGAGTTCCACTCCATGCTACGCAACTACTGAGTTCCGAAGAACTAAGTTTTATGTGAATTTTTTCACTCTTAACAGATTTGGGCTGTTTTACCTCAGAATGGCCTTGTCTACCCACAACTAAAAAAAACCGCTAACAAACCTGAATACTGAGAAAAAGATTTTGCAAGTGAACGAGCAAACGGGTTATTTGAACTTACTTGTTTTCGCCGTTCATTGATCATTGAGTCAAGAGTCTTCGAGACCACAATCAAGTGTTTTTTCCTGATTTCTGTAATATAAAATGGTTGATGAATAAAGCATCATCATCGAGCGGGTCAAACCATTCCTTTCAGCTCGACTGGGATGCGATAACCAAAGAAGATGGAGCTTTCGCGACACCATGACCCATGCCTCTTACCTGGTTTCTTTTCGAAAGGCAACTGATTGAGTAAGCGATAAACGGAACGGTAGAACCGTGAGGGGTCCACGTTTAAGAGTTGACCGTCTCCCGATAAAATCACAAATACTGTATTAATGCAGTATAATTGATCCAGAATCCGAAGGTGCTGGAAACAGTACTTAAGAAGTGAAGCAAATATGAGGAACGATTAAGAGAGTGATTATACCTCTTTGTCCACAAGATTCTCCATTGTACAAACAATGTCTTCGAAAAACTCCACTCCCAGAAGATGAGCAAATTTGCTGAGACCCTCGAGAACAGGTTCGAGCAAAGCTACATTTGGAACTCTTTTCAGTACCGAAAAATAGCATTGAAACACGTGCTTCATCGTTTCCGTGGCCTAAATAGCAATTAGTATACGACTATTCGTCAAGTCATGCAAAGTGGACTTTAGACTGCAAACAGAAAAACACAAATAAAGCAAAATCATAACACCACAAGATTTAGACTACTGCAATCAAATTTACCGTTTTCAGTTTTGTAGATAGCGTTTCTGCTGCATCAAGCTCCTTCAGATCCGCTTCCAATTTATCGAGCTGCTTCTTATACTAAAAAAAGAAACTACCATAGTCTTCAGTGTAGCAGCCAGCGAACATGTTTATATGGAAGAAAATGTCCCATAAATTCAACTTCCGAAAAAAATCAACAGGAACAACAAATTATGTCACAACTGCAGCAATCTGGATGAATAATTCACCTTTCTTGCAGTTTTATTGGCTCGTTCCTTCTTTATTAGAGCCCTTTTCGCAAAGATCCGTCCTTTCCCCGACTTCTTGTCTTCGTTTTTTACTTCCTAAATCACAAATTTTGAAACAAGTACTCAGGGATATAGGACAAATGCAGCAAACTTTCAGACAGGCTCAGACTGTGAAACAGTAGGACCAAACCTTAATATTTAGCGAAAGGAATGTGCCGACTAGTTGAGGAGGGACGTGGCCTTTGCGTTTAGTGACAAGTGAAGCTATGCTTCGAGCTGCGAATAACGACATTCGCAGATGAAGATCTTCCCGGAATACTCTATGCAGTGTCTCGCATACTTCGCTCACCACCTAAAACAGCAAAGCCATGAAATTTGCGGGAGACGTTCCAGATGAAAGACAACACTCACTGACTGATAGCTGCTTAAAGAGAGGCGAATGAGTGACGATAATATATTGGTGGCATAGTTGAAGTGAGGTGCGGCTATCACAAGCCTGCACATTGCCTTCAAGCACAGCATTCCCAACTTGTACGAGAAAGAGTTTTCGGAGAGTTTTCGACTCTTACTTTCGAGCCCTTGAAATACTAGTTTAACACTCCAAATAAGCCAATGAACGAACAAGCAGAAACACAAAGGTATTCTTCAAGTAGAATAAGAAAGTTCCAAGTGTACGGATGGATGAGCAGAAGAACTCGGACACTTACTTAGATATTGATTTTTCTAGAGTTGGAAAGAGTCTAGAGTTTACTTGCCAGTTAAAAATGGCAATAATTGATGATGACATGAAATGACAAAGCAAGAAAACATGAAACAATTTTTGATTCCCCTGAAGATACTTATCTTAAGGAATTTCAAAAGAAATCTTAGTTAAGTAAGAAAACCTAGACGCAATATGAACATTGAAATGAACTCACTCCCTGTCATCTTTTCACAAAATTGGAGAAATTTCAAATAATAGCGCAAAAGCGATTCTTCGAACGTTTGCAGGCGTTTTGTTTCCTTCTTCACTTTTTGCTTTCTTTCCTCAGCAGTAAGTTCGCGTATAGAATAACCAGGGATTATGTCTATCAAAACCTTCAAAAAATTCAAGCAATGAAGGTTACTGTCAACCAAACTAAAGAGGAATTCAAATGTTACAAAAACGACTTACTTGAAGTATACTGACGACCGCCAGTTTCTGCACACTCTCACGCACCAAAGGATGAACTTTTTCCCCTTGACACAAGTGAAACAAATCTCGTAGCTTATATATCTGTAAATTTTTATTAATTGAAATCTGTTTCACACAACGATTATGGCTTCGAACTATACTATAAATAAGAAAATGGAATAAGGACTTACATTCTCTTGTGGATTTGTGAGAAGTTGATGGGCGTAAGTGGATATCGTCAATTTGAGCTCACCTAGAAGTTCCTTTCGTTTGGCTAGCAATTCAGTAGCGCTCAAACCCGAATAGTCCTTGAAAATAAGGCTGAAATGACATTGATTTCGAAGGAGTTCCCGGTACAGCGTACCTCCATTTCTGGCTTAATTTCTTCATTTTCGCTTTCTCGTTCAGGTTCTTCATCGGAATTGTCCACGTTTGCCTTCTCACGAGTTGGTCGAAGAAGAGTTCCGTCCTAATTATTTCAGTAATAAAAATAGAAATAGCCAAAAAGATAAACTACGAATACAAGTGCACCTTAAGCTTTATAGGCAACATTTCCTCCAAGTTATCACTTATCTGTCCATCAAAATTCCTCTTCTTTTGTTCAATATCGCCGCCACCGGTGCTGTCATCGTCACCTTCGGTTTTGAACTCTGAACAGTTGATAAATATGCATAACTATGAAGTGAACCAATGTCGGAAGGCGAGATCATCGCCTGATTTCGAGCAAAGTTTTTCTCTTATGCCAGTTACCCTTCATTCTCGCCCCGAAAATGGTCTTCTACAAGGTGATTTCCGATAGATTCGAGAGTAAGGAACTACAAGGCAAAACTGAGTTGACATACCACGAGTGGAGGTTTTCCATAGATTCTTCCCAACCCAAGGATCCACAAAGCTATATTAAAAGTGATAAACAATGAATGGTCAAATGAGCTTACTCTCATCATGCCTTCTCTTTAGCCCTGCAAATGCGCTGTTCTCCCAGTCGATATCTGCGTCTAACATGTCCAACGGAAGGACGTCTTCGGCTTCTTCGTCATACTGAGCTTCACGATCCGCAACCCAGTCGTCCTCCACCTGACATGGTTCGGCTTATCATTAAGACGAAATAAATATGTGTGCAGTACAAAACAACATCTGATGTGCTGAACAGGTTACTCCGAAGTAGGTAACAAATATAAATACTTGAAGTCCCCTTTCTGATGATTACTCGAAGTAACTCACGCAAAAACGTCTTCAACAAACAGCAAACAACTTACATTAACGGCACGTTTCCGTGAGTCTTTTGATCTCCTCGCCTTGATATCTTTCAGCTCATCAATCACATTTCTTGACAATTTTTTCCTTTTAGCCAGACGATTCAATTTCCTCGTAGTCTTCCTGGTGTTCGAAGTTTTCATCATCTTCAACTTCTCTTCACGAGAAGCTGATGCGAACCCCATTTTGTCTGAAGGGGAATATAGAATTATCGAAACTTGGAGAAATCTCCAAAGCAAACCATGGCTTTGGAAAAATCGAAAATATGTCTCGATCTCCAACAAAAATCCATACAGGTGAAGAAATACCGAATGTCCATGAGAAACTTATCCCCAAAAAAGGAAAAAAAAAATTAACTCCAGCATTTCCGTAAACAACTGAGGAAAATAAATTGCAGTCGTATTTTGTAATGCTTTGTCCGCAGCTGAAGAAATTTGTGTGGTCCTCACTTCGTTGCGAGACCCTTATTGATTACAGTGTCAAATGACGAAAATTCGAGATAGGCGGTCAGAAGCTGTGCCCGGGTGGTTTTTACTAGTTTGCTTGACTATCATTCGTAAACTACAGGGTCAGACGCTCATCAGGAATGTATTGGAACTGGTTGAGCAGGTCCCGTCCACCAGAACCATCCCGCCTCCCCCCCCGTCAAATCGATCTGCTTTGTTTTCGCTTTTATTGTGCACTACCACCACTCATGATTACGCCTCTATTCTCTCGTTTGTGTTTTATTACCTGACGTTAAATTGCATCATATCTTTAGGTAACCTCTGCAGCATCATGCTTATTCCCACAGTGAGGACGTTTTTTAATGCATCTGCATCATGTAGTCGACTGATTGCCCGAACCACATATTTGAATGGTATCTCGCAGCGATTAAAGTAAGTTGCAGCAAAACTTTCGAGTTAACTTTGGATACAAGTCATTTTAAATTGAGTCGTGATACCTGAAATCATTTCGCTACATTGAAGGGAGCATAATAATTGTTTCTAGGTCTGATGCAATCCGTGGTGCAGTGATTGGAATTGATCTGGGAACAACAAACTCTTGTGTGGCTGTAATGGAGGGAAAACAAGCAAAGGTCAATCTTGAGAAATCCATTATACTAATTTCTTTGCCAATTATTTCTGGTTCTTTTACACTCTGACGTAATAGCCATCCCTGACGAGGTTAATGTTTTGAATATTTCCATAATTTCGAAAAATTGGCCAGTTGTAAAAAGATTTGTTTCGTTTCTAGCTCACATGTAGGCCCTGGCTTATGCTGAAATTCGTGAATCGTATTAACCTTGTTCAGTTTAGGTAATAGAAAATGCAGAGGGTGTTCGAACGACACCGTCGACGGTCGCATTTACAAAGGATGGGGAACGATTGGTAGGAGCACCAGCCAAACGTCAAGCGGTTACAAACTCTCAGAACACTCTTTATGCCACAAAAAGACTTATTGGTAGAAGATTTGAAGACCCCGAAGTGCAGAAAGACGTGTTAGTAATCTCGTAGTTACTCGCCATGATTGAGAGTCCTTTATAGTAATACGTTTCAGAAAAATTGTCCCATTCAAAATCGTCAAAGCTAGCAATGGAGACGCTTGGGTAGAGGCTCAAGGCAAAATGTACTCTCCTTCGCAGGTCCGTGAAATGATGATATTAGTATTTTCCTACCTAACCTTTCTCAAAAAGTCCCTTTGTCTTGTAGGTCGGCGCTTTTGTACTCATGAAAATGAAGGAAACTGCCGAAAACTACCTCGGAACTACAGTGCATAATGCTGTCATTACTGTGCCGGCTTACTTCAATGATTCACAAAGACAGGTATTTTAACCATGAGTTTTTGGGATTTCCTTCGGCTCGGTCCAACTAGTTTTGTTTTTATGCTAACTTGATTAGTGTACAGGCAACTAAAGATGCTGGGCAGATTGCTGGTTTGAATGTTTTGCGAGTTATCAACGAACCTACTGCCGCAGCTCTCGCATATGGTCTAGATAAAGCTGAGGATAAAATGTAGGTCATCTGGACCGCTTCCTATTGATGGGTTCCCTCAAAATGAGTACTTCATTTCTTTTTCTATAATTAACAACTGTACATGTCTATACTTTACAGTATTGCTGTGTATGATCTCGGTGGTGGTACATTCGATATCTCTGTGCTGGAGATCCAGAAAGGAGTATTCGAGGTGAAGTCAACCAATGGTGATACCTTCCTTGGTGGAGAGGATTTCGATCATGCCCTTGTCAACCATCTTGTTGCTGAATTCAAACGTGAACAAGGCGTGGATCTCACGAAGGTAGTGTTCTTGCTTTCAGTGTTCAGATTCGAAAAGTGCTGAATTTTCTCTAGTTGTTTCATTGTAGGACCCTATGGCAATGCAACGACTCCGTGAAGCTGCTGAGAAAGCCAAGTGTGAGCTGTCATCCACCACTCAAACAGATATTAATCTTCCCTATCTCACAATGGACGCATCTGGACCAAAGCACATGACTTTGAAACTAACTAGGTTGGTTTTGGTAGCGTTTACATTCCTTTTTATTATATAGATTCAATTTTTTGTTGAAAAAAGACTTCGTGTAAATGATTTCTGAACATTTTCAGGGCAAAATTCGAGCAACTTGTAGGAGACCTTATTAAGCGAACAGTGGAGCCTTGCCGCAAAGCCATGCATGACGCTGAGGTGCCTATTTGCTTGTCTAATATAGTCTATTATGAGCATGGTTATAAAGTTACCCGTACGTCTCAAGATAATTATTAGGATTGAAGAATAATGGGGTCAAATAAAGTCGAGGGGGGGGAGACGCAAAATTTTCACCCACGTCAGAGCTTCTTTCCCTTTCTAGGCTTAGGCTACAGCAAATGAAACCTATGCTTTGACCGATGCTTTTTTATGTGGGGAGGGGATATCAATTTTAGCCTAATCCTAGGAAGAGAAGGGAACTTTGATGCGACGCAAAGTTGCGTCTCCCCCCCCCCCTGACTCTATTTGACCCGAATAATAGTATGTAATGGATCAATGGTCTCCAGAATTTGATCACCCTTTGCAGTAACGTAAACGGTGTTCTTCTACCATTTGCTAGAAAAGTGAATCATTCCAGGGAAGTAGAGTAAAACATTCTTGTTCTAGGTCAAATCGTCAGAGATCGCAGAGGTGCTGCTCGTTGGAGGTATGTCCCGAATGCCAAAGGTACAACAGACCGTTCAAGAGGTATTTGGACGGGTTCCATCAAAGGCAGTGAATCCCGACGAGGCCGTCGCCATGGGAGCTGCTATTCAAGGAGCTGTCTTGGCTGGTTAGTAACCTTCTGAATTCTCCTGATCTGTTAAGATTGTTTGCATGTTTAGGTGATGTTACTGATGTGCTTTTGCTCGACGTGACACCTCTTTCGCTTGGTATTGAAACGCTTGGAGGAGTGATGACGAAGCTCATCTCACGTAACACAACCATCCCTACGAAGAAAAGCCAGGTGATGCTTCAGATATGAATTTCATTCTGTATTCAAACTATTTTCTTTTTCCAAACTAAACAAGCAATTCTGAAAACATGGACCTTGCAGGTCTTCTCAACAGCTGCCGATGGACAAACACAGGTGCAAATCAAGGTTTGTCAAGGAGAGCGTGAAATGGCGAATGACAACAAATTGTTGGGACAATTCTCACTGGTGAGATTCTAGATCCGTCTTTCCAGCAGAATCAATCGAACGTCTGTTCATTTTCAGGTTGGTATTCCGCCAGCACCTCGCGGTGTGCCTCAGATCGAAGTTACTTTCGATATTGACGCGAACGGTATTGTAAATGTATCTGCCCGAGATCGCGGTACAGGAAAGGAGCAACAGAGTAAGTTAGGGATTTTCAGAGGAATACAAAATTGTGTATGGACTTTGGAAAAGCATTTTCCTAAAGAGGGCTCATGCAAATGCGCGAGTTCCTTCAATTCGATCATCATTTTGGAGTTTTCACGTTTGGTTTCAGTTGTGATCCAGTCATCTGGCGGACTATCCAAGGATCAGATTGAGAACATGATCAAAGAGGCTGAGAGAAATGCCGCTGAGGATGCTAAGAAGAAGGAGATGGTTGAGGTAATGTATTTCATTTAATAAGTGATCGTCGAGGATATTGTAATCTCCTTCAATCTTATGATTGATCTAGGTTCTCAATCAAGCAGAAAGCATTATTCATGATACTGAAAGCAAAATGACCGAATTCGCTGATCAACTCCCCAAGGAAGAGGTTGGCATTCACTTCATATGATTGCATTTAATTTTCGTGAACAAGCCTTTATTGTCTGATTTCAGTCTGAGGCCCTGAAGACGAAGATTGAGGAGACCAAGAAGATTCTGGCAAATAAGGACAATGAGAAACCCGAGACTATTAAGGAAGCCGTTAGCTCACTTCAGCAACAGTCACTTAAGCTGTTCGAGGTAAGGAATCCTCCTTCTCCTGTGCTTTCATGATGGGTTTTTGACTATTCAAGTTGCTTCTTTGATGCCTCTTCGGTATTTTTTCTAAAGTCTTGTTAGTGCCAATGTTTGTTCATCACGCTCGCGTAGTTTGTGAAAAATAACAAATACAAATTTACCGTAACTATGTTTTATGCCTTGGGAATAATCTCACTCACATTCTCAACGTATTTCTCATTTTTACAGGCGGCGTATAAGAAGATGGCCGAGAAGAACTCGCCAGGTTCAGGAGGTGCCTCTGATGCCCAGGAAGCCAAGACCGCCGAGGAGCCGAAGAAAGAGCAGAACTAAGTGTGTTGTTATTCATGTGATTTCATTCTTTCTATTCCACTGTAGTACCATAGGTAGTTAGTTGGTTGTTTGTTGAGTTTGCTTTCCATGTTCCATAATTTCTCCTCAAAATGGTCGTTTTGCTAGTTTCTTGTTACAATGTCGGTCGTTGTTCTTATGCCTATTGCATGTCATTTGTTGAAATTTACCGTTGAACCGGCGATTTCTTGACGGATCTCGGTTCTTCAATACTTTTATGTTCTTTGATTTTTTCATAGATCTTATGTATAGATTTTGCATCATATTTCTGTGGTGACATTTTTGTTAGATTATTAATGTTATGGAGTATTAAAAATTTTTTCATAACCATGTGTTGGAATCAACAACCAGATTTTGTATTGACAAGAAGACGTACATGGCGATAATTTGAAATTGCTCCCTTACTCTTGACCTTGTGGCACTCAACATATCCCAACCTTGTTGAGACAGCTTGAAAGGTTACTTTGGGTAGGAGAAACTATGAAGTCATTTCTTTGAATCAGGCGGGGTGTTGCGGTGGTTTCTCTCTCGTTTGAGATATGTGCTCAGCATGTGTGTCGGTGGTCTTTAGTCCCTATCAGATTCTTGTTCGGCGTCTCGTTTTTCCCCGCGGTGTGTACTGCTTGGACTAAACCACGCCTTCGCGCAAGGTTCTCCTAACTACATTGCGAGAGTGCCTCGACTCATTATTTCTGTTTCTATACTCATGGAAGTGTGAAAATTTTCGAAATATTGAGATTCTTCCTCGTCGTACTGGTGGAACTGTCGAGTTGCTTTTTTGATTATCGTCCGTCCAACAAGATACCCAGCGTTTCTGCGGCTGTTAAAGAGATGTGGCAGAAACAATTGTTCCAAATTACTTTTCCTTTCCCAACAGGGCGAGTTATACAAGGCTGAAAGGCGGGAAGTGTGTCTGACTCGTCGCTCGCCACCTGTAGGCCCAGGGCACTAAGTACATGGCGACTGCTTCCCTAATGCCCTATTTTTTATCTTTTGCGTTTCGTCTTCGATCAGTTTCTCTCAAAAAAAAACTACGACGTCATTGGAATTATGTTATATCTCTTTTTCCTGTTCTAAATCAAAATTTCGCACTTCCGAGCCCAGTTTTCTATCCAGTTCATTTGAACTCAGGTGAGTGCAATATCCCAACATCGGGATACAGTATAGAATCTTGAACTCTGATATTATGGAGATTATGGAGCATGTATTAGTCACAGTTGATTGTCGCGGTGTTTTTACGAGGTGTTCTGGTTGATTCGTTGGCGATTCGTTCAATAATCATTGCGGATGCCTCTATCTGTTCCAGCTGTTCGGGAGTTTTTTATACGTGCTCGGTCGGCTCTGTGCTTATCTTCTTTCGCCTCTGGTTTTGTCTGTTGGGCTGATGACGCAACGTTTTCCCACTGTTCACAGCACACGTTCATTCGTCTCTGTTCTAATCGCTTACACTCATATTCATCACTTTTATAACTCCCTATTGAACTTCCCTATTTTCATGACTGCATACATGTTTCATGTGAGCTCTTGTAGTTATATATTTTTTTCCCTATTACTTGTTCTGTTCTTTTCGCACAGAACTGATCCTTCAGTTGTTTTTTATAGTTTATTTCATGCACCCAATCTTCGAGGTTTCTTTAGAGGGTCAAGTCTTGCTACCATTAATCGTGATTTGAACTTTTGATGCATTAGACTGTGATATCTCTGTGATTTTTTTTTCATTTTTAATGAACCTAGAGAGCTTGGTATTCGTGACCAAGTCCTTATATTCTCCGAGTCATCAATTTCTATGATTCCCAAATATAATTTTAATAGATTTTCCCCTCTTGCCTTTTTCGTTCGCATTCTATGTTCTGTACATTTTTGCCGTCTTTTCCCTTTTTGTGCACGTTTTTACGTAATGCCGTAGTTTAAACAATGTTTCTAGCTGATGAGTCCCGGAGTAGGCGCTGTAGCAGTGCTATTGGGCGCTCAATGGGGTGACGAAGGCAAGGGAAAGGTGATCGACTACCTCATCGAGAATAATGACGTAGGTTTTTGTACTTTCTTGACAACGTAGTTGTTCAATATTTGACCGCATTTTTGGCCCAATGACAAACACCGTTGTTTGCTCGTATGTTGGGCCGTTGAGTGCTGGCCTACTTCTCAAGGTGTAGATCAATTGAGACCTAACTTTTGAAGACCTATTCACTATTCACATTTCATAGTGGAACCAGGAGGATCGCCGCAGGTTTAAAGTTCTTCTGAATGATCAAGCCTCTAGCTGACCCCTTCACTCGAACGCAATCGTAGAAAGCCGATGGTGTACAGACTTTTTTAACGCGAAATTCAGGTGCAAGTGACAGCACGCTGTCAGGGAGAAACAACGCCGGGCACACTGTCGTCGCAAATGGGAAGAAATACGACTTCCATATCTTACCTAGTGGTATTATTAGTCCGAAAGTAAGTTACTCTGTGGTGAACGGCGGTGTATATAGAAAAATCCTCTTTCTTTCCTCATCCAGATGCCTAAAAACTGGTGCTTTCAGTGCTTTAACATAATAGGAAATGGTGTTGTCGTTAACTTAGATGCTTTCTTCTCCGAACTGGATCACAATGGTGTGACAGATGAGCCAGGTTGGGAAAAGAGGTGCGAATGTCGAATTTATTGAGCTTCTTTTACTTTGAAGCCACAAAGGACCTTCTAGGATAATGATATCAGCTGAGGCCCACCTTGTGTTCGGAGTACACGCACAAGTCGATGGTCGTCACGAGGCAAGCCTCTCTCAAATCAAGTGAGCTTTGATGAACTTATTATTCTTCCTTTTGTTTTATAAACAACTTCGAGCTAACT
Source organism: Trichostrongylus colubriformis (assembly GCA_963978905.1). Taxonomy (NCBI): domain Eukaryota; kingdom Metazoa; phylum Nematoda; class Chromadorea; order Rhabditida; family Trichostrongylidae; genus Trichostrongylus; species Trichostrongylus colubriformis. The sequence continues at coordinate 57,408,287 of OZ022258.1, read as the reverse complement.
TTGTTCTCATTCATATTTCTCGAATATTCCATTGATATATGAGCTATGCGTCACGTTTCTTGTGTATCTGTTGTGGTCTCCCCGAGCCAGGCAAATCTTATTCCTAACACCTTTTGGTTTTGAATTTCGCTTAATGGCTCTTTTTATGGTAGTGGTTTCAGCAAGATTGGCACAACAAATCGAGGCATAGGACCAACGTATTCCTCGAAATGTTTCCGTAATGGCATACGAGTTGCGGATCTTTTGGGAGACTTTGAAGCGTTTTCCGAAAGGTACTGACTCTTATACTTCACTTGAAGCTCATTCACAGAAAAATCATATCGCTACTGTTCAGCTATCGTCGGCTTGTGGAACATTATCGAAACAGTTTCCCAACAATCGACATTGATACCGAAGCGGAGCTGGCTCGATTCAAAGTAAAAATTTTCCATTTATGCTTTAACTATATTATGTGTTTGTTACCACAGTAAAAAATGTGTATCCTTACCATTCATAATTTTTCGTTTGGAATGACTCTCTAAATTTGAAACAATCATTTTTCAACAAAAAAACATAGTTTGCTTCCATTCAGTTGTTCTTACAGGAGCATCGTGAAAAGTTGATCTCATTGAATTTGGTTGGCGACACTGTTGGTCTCATTCATAGCATGCGGCAAAAGCAGCTCGATCTTGTTGAAGGCGCCAACGGTGCTCTCCTGGATATTGATTTCGGTTGGGTGAATTCTATACTTCTTAACTTTTCATCTCTTTTTTTATCTGTTTTCCCATAAAAATTACTCTCATCACATAATAGCTTGTTATGTTTGAGATTGAGAATGTATATTGTTTAGGAACTTACCCATACGTTACGTCATCAAATGCTACCGTTGGTGGTGCTTGTACCGGTCTTGGAATTCCTCCAACCGCTATTTCCCAGGTCGCTCATAATTCATCACTTCAGCATATTTGCATGTTCATTTTTTCCAGGTGTTTGGAGTTGTCAAGGCATATCAGACACGAGTAGGTACAGGTCCTTTCCCACGGAATTGAAGGACGAGACTGGGGATCTTCTTCAATCTATTGGAAAGGAAGTCGGGGTCACCACTGGAAGGAGAAGAAGGTCAGTGTTGATTGAGACATCCTGTGGCTTCATCAGGTTGTGTACATTTGAAGGTGTGGATGGCTTGATTTGTTTTTGTTGCGTCGCAGCGCTCAGATCAATGGGTACACGGCAATTGCTCTGACTAAGTTTGGACATTTTGGACACATTCAAAGAGATAAAAGTTGCTGTCGGGTATCGTCTCAATGGCGAATCACTCAGTGCTTCCTCCTGGGTCAGTAATCTATCCGATTTTCTGAATAATTGAAAATTGAAGGTTTCGGTTTTTGAATGTCATGATGCTCCTTTTATATACATATATTACTTATAGCTCAAGCGGCCGCATGGGATCGGGTTGAAGTTGAGTATAAAGTGTTCCGTGGATGGGAATCGCCAACGGTCCGGGCATACGAACGTGGAAGAACTTCCAGAAAAGTGCCGCGAATACGTGCTCTTCATTGAAGAATTTATCCAGGTAATACCGATTGACTTTGTTTTTCAAGCGATTCCTCGGAACTTTTACTTTTTTCGGGGGGAGTCATCGGTATCAGAATGCTCTGCCATAATGTCTTCTATTTTTAGGTTCCCATCAGGTGGATAGGGGTTGGTCCCGATCGTGAATCCCTGATAGTTCGCGAGTAGCTCACTGTTCTAAATCCTTTCGTAAATAAAGTGCCCTTTTATTATCCGTGTTCAAAATTTCATCAAAGTTTTGTTCATCAGTGATGCGATCGTTGAATGCTCTAGACTTACACTCTACCTTGATTTACTTGATCTATGTTCTTTCGTTCTTTATCAAACAAAAGAACTTGACAGTGAGATTCGTTTCGTTGTTTTCTTATCATACTTTATGTTGTTATGAGCTGATTAGCTATGTCAATACCCAATGTTGACATAAATATTGTGTAAGTATGTATTCGTCGCATTCACAGGAATGTCTTGGTCGGCATTCACAAGTACCGCTGGAATGAACAGTGTGCTCACTTCCAGTTAGAATCGTAGGTGTGCTGGAACATTAGGGTTTGACTAAAATGACTTCTGACAACCAAGCAAGGAACAAATTGTTCTTGACAAGGCTCTCGAGATTGCTAGGTTTGTTTAGGCTTCGATTTTGTGAGAATGCACACACCACCAGTTTGCTTCGGACATGGCATGTACAATCTCATCTATATGAACGAGTGGTTAAAGATTGAAAGGGTATAACATTAATTTACGTAGAAAACCTCATAAGATTTCATGACTTTTATACAGCATAGTAACCCATAAACGTATGTAACTGTAATAGTAAAGTCACAAATGTCAGCTATACCGGTAGAGAAGAGTGTCCGAAAGGAATTGATATATCACTTCATAAGATCACGATGGAGACATTCTATCTGTGTAGTTAGACAAACTACAGTAGCGCTCAAAAGTCTTCGGCGAAATGGTCTTTCACTTGGGGTTTTTCACTGTAACTTTTTTGCAACTGCACCGATCTAAGAGAAATTTTAGTATGTTGTACTTGGATACACTGTATTACTTAATATATTATTTTGGCGCTCAACGGTATAGGTTACGCGGTTATACGAAATTTTTTGTTTTTGGGTGCCATCGCTATGCCGTCCCGCTGTGCCGCTGTCATCAAAAGTCCGTGGTCTTTCTACAAAATATTAATGTTCTCTGAGGCTTGCTTGTTTTGTTTTTGTAAAGAAAACCGTTTTTCTTGACCAAGCCTTTTACTTTTTTTGGGTGGTCTTGTAGTAAATTCTTGTAGAAAACCATGAAAAGTGTCAAGCGGCACTCAAGTAAAAGGAAATGTTGGCAATAGGTTCAGGCATCACATATTAAATTTTTGTCAAATTTGGTCAAGTAGAAAAAAAGTTATGACAAAAGAGTTTTGGCCGAAGACTTTTGAGCGCTACTGTATATTAGAAGGTCCGTTTCTCTACGTGGTATCCATGCCATGGTGTCGAATCAGACAGGCACGTGTGGCTCCTTTGTTGTGTGAAGGTGCTGTTGGAACAGTTTCATTACCGTCGTTATGTCTTTCCTCAAGTCTTCCACATTCCGAGAAAGATCGGGCTGAAAATAACCAAAAATTAAAAAAAGAGATTATAAAATCAAGACGATTACTGACAAGTGACAAGTAATCAAACCTAGACGAAGACTCATGAATTCCGTCGTCGACTAATCGAAGTTTCTGGAACAGCTGAGAAACAGCTGACTTAGTCGTTCCAAAAGGGCTTTCTCGACGATGCAGGTATAGCCAGGCTGTACAGTTCTCAACAAGAACCAGTCCCTGGAATTAGGTAGTCACCAAATTGGCTTTCAATTTCTTACTCATTGCTTCAAGCTCCATTACTCTCTGCTATAGAACCACTGTGCTCCTCTGGATAACTGTCACAGAAGTACAAGCTGTACATAGTCTCAGCGTTTCAATGGATATGATAGTCCCAGAAGTCCCTAAGGCCGCTTTCATACTTAGCTCTAGCAGGGCGTGGCTGCGTTCACAGGCAGTGAGGCAAAGTGACACGCAGAGTGCAGAGACGACACATGCAACGATACAGGATGGCACAGGCGGAGACGCCAGAGAC